>BPTQ01000009.1:152963724-153599634 GCA_019973895.1 Chrysanthemum seticuspe
TTTTCTGTATTGTGCCCCTTTTGTGCCCTTTTGCCTTGGCTTTTAGTTAGCTTTGGATCTGGTTTTTTGTTTTTGTTGTTTTTAGAGTCGGTTAGTTCCTAGGGCTGGTAGTCGCCTCGTTTGTAGTTTGTTGGTGCTAGGATAGACTCTACGGTTGATGATGGTTACCTGAGGTCATGTCTCGCCGGATTGGGAGGGGTAGTTGGGGTTGGCGGTGTAGGGGGTATAGGCGGGGTAGGTGGAGTAGGAGGGGTTAACGGGGTTGGCGAGGTAGATGGAGTAGGCGGGGTTGGCGGGGTTAGTGAAGTAGGCGGGGTAGACGGGCCTAGGGTGCGTAGGGGGGGGGGGGTGCTAGGGTTGCGTTCCCCCGTAGGATCAGGGTAGGTTCTTGGAATGTTGGGTCTTTGACCGGTAAGTTTTTTGAGCTTGTTGATGCGTTGAGGAGACATAAGGTAGACATTGCGTGTTTCCAGGAGACTAAATGGAAGGGCTCTAGCTCGAGGGAGGGTAACAGGTTCAAGCTTTGGTACTCGGGCTCTAGGATTGCGAGAAACGGAGTGGGAGTTATTTTGGCGGCGGGCCTCAAGGATAATGTGGTGCAAGTAATACGGAGGAGCGATAGGATCATGGCGATTACTTTGGTTATTGAAGGGGAGACCGTTAACGTTATATGCGCTTATGCACCACAGGTGGGCCGAAGTGAAGTAGAGAAGAAGAGCTTCTGGGACTCGCTTGATGATCTTGTTAGAGAGTTCCCGTCAGACCAGCGTCTGATTTTAGGAGGTGATTTGAACGGCCATATTGGAGCGGCGATGGATGGTTACGCGGGGGTCCATGGAGGTTTTGGCTTTGGAGAAAGAAACGAAGAGGGTTGTAGGATTTTAGACTTTGCTACGGCTCACGACTTGGTGGTAGTGAACTCCTTCTTCAAGAAGAGAGATGTTTACTTGATCACCTTCCATAGTGGGGGTCACAACTGTTGGAATCACTCCTAAACAGTATTTCAAGTATTTATATTTCATATGTAATAGGTAGCTTTGTTATGGCCTTTATGTTTGTTTAAGGTCAAGCTTATGTAGAAGGCCCATAAGCTTGATCCAAGCCCAATAAGGAATAGGGAAGGAGAGGGAGTGTTGCCCTAGCTCCTTGCCTATAAATACATTGTAATAACCTTCATTTGAAGGTTGGTTGTTCAAGTTATTCTTTCACATACACTCTTTCTCTTAAACCGTATTATTGTTAACGTGTGGTTGTGTGTTTAGCTTGTTCATCCGCCTTCATCTCTTTCTCTATAAGCTTGTGTTGTAAAACTAGTGACCTAACAACAACACCCAGATCGACTACCTGTTGGTTCGAAGAAGTGATCTCATAGCATGTAGGGACTGTAGAGTTGTCCCAAGAGAGACATGCTCATCCCAACACAATTTGTTAGTGATGAATGCTCTTTTTGAGAAGCATCACCCAGGGAGAGTAGCGGCCAGGTCTCCGAGGATACTTTGGAAGAATTTGTACGGTGAGGCGGCTGAGACGTTTAGAGCGAAAGTAGCAGAGGGTCTTTCTACGCGGTCGGAAGACTTGTCTGCTAGTGACGCGGATCGGATGTGGAACTCGCTTGCCGACATCATTAAGGACGCAGCAAAGGATTCCCTTAGTGTGACTAGCGGGGCAGCGAGGGCCCAGCCAACCAAGAGGGAATCGTGGTGGTTTTCCGAGGAAGTGCAATCCAAAGTTACTGTGAAACAATCTAGGTTCAGGGAGCTACTGTTGTGCCGAGAAGGCCACCAAGATGACATTTCCGTCGCAGAGGAGAGGTATAGAGTAGCTAAAAGAGAAGCAAAAAAGGCAGTAGCTCAAGCGAAGGACAAGGCGTACGAAGTTTTGTACAAGAAGTTGGACTCGAAAGAGGGGCTAACGATATATTTAGGATTGCTAAAGCTCGAGAGAGAAGAAGGAGGGATTTAGGAAACGTTAAATACATCAAAGATGAAGGGGGTCGGACCATTGTAAACGAAGAGGCTATTAGGAAAAGATGGGGAGAGTATTTTGCCTCTCTTTTCAGCGTAGGTACTTCTGAAGGGAGCGGAGATGAAGAGAACCCTAGCCAACAACCAGAGTGCTACTATTCGAGGATTAACCAACCAGAAGTGAAGGTTGCTCTTCAGAAGATGGGAAGTAACAAAGTAGTAGGACCGGACCAAATCCCAGTTGAAGCTTGGAGGTGTATGGGCGAGGAGGGGGTAGCTTGTCTGACCTGCCTCTTCAACAAGATCTTCTCCGGTGCTAAGATGCCAGAAGAATGGAGACTTAGTGAAGTCATCCCCATTTACAAGAACAAAGGGGATGTGCAGGTGTGTAGCAACTATAGGGGCATCAAGCTTCTTAGCCACACCATGAAGCTTTGGGAGAGAGTTATTGAGAGGAGGTTGAGAAGGGAGACGAGGGTGTCTGAGAACCAATTTGGTTTTATGCCAGGAAGGTCTACGATTGAGGCTATTCACCTTCTTAGAAGTCTCATGGAGAAGTACAGAGAAAGACAGAAGGACCTGCATATGGCGTTCCTTGACCTTGAAAAGGCGTATGATAGTGTTCCACGCGAGTTGATTTGGAGAACGCTGATTGATAAGGGTACACCAAGGAGATTTATAAGAATTATTAAGGATATGTATGAGGGGGCTAGGACCCGTGTTCGGTCCACCGTGGGGGTTTCAGAGTTTTTCCCGGTGGAGGTCGGGCTACACCAGGGATCTGCCATTAGCCCTTATCTCTTCGCCTTGATCCTAGATGAGTTATCTCTAGGGATCCAAGAGGTGGAGCATGATTTTTGCTGACGATATTGTGTTAGTAGCAGAATCAGCGGAAGGATTAAACCACAGACTTGAACAATGGAGGGAGGCTCTTGAAAACAACGGCCTTCGTGTGAGTAGAGAGAAATCTGAATACATGAGATGCGACTTTGGGAGGATCGACCCAGACCATCACGAAGATATTCGTATTGGTGACCAGATCCTGCCACCCAAGGAGTCCTTTAAATATCTGGGATCGATGATTCACAATTCAGGGAGGATAGACGAGGACGTGTCTCATCGGATCAGAGCTGGTTGGGCGAGATGGAGAGCGGGGTCTGGAGTACTTTGTGACAGGAACATCCCCTTTAAGCTTAAGGGAAAATTTTACAAGGTGGCGATTCGACCGGCTATGTTGTACGGGTCTGAGTGTTGGCCAATCACCAAAGCACTTGCTAACCGGGTTGAGGTGGCAGAACTGAGAATGCTAAGATGGACTTGTGGCAAAACATTGTTGGACATGATTCCGAACGGAGTTTTCAGGGCAAAACTGGAGGTCGAGAATATTATTCCGAAAATGAGAGAAGGAAGGTTGAGGTGGTTCGGGCATGTCAGGAGAAGGCCACAAACAACACCAGTTAGAAGAGTCGAAGCGCTCCATGTAGATGGCGTGAGAAGAAGGGGTAGACCCAAACTCAGGTGGGAAGATAGAATTAAGCTCGACTTGAAGGAGCTTCTCTTGTCCGAGGACATGATCTCAGATAGGAAGGCGTGGAGAGATAGAATTAGGATCTGCGGGTAGTCCAGGCTTGTTGGTTAGGCTAGGAGCTTTGTGGTTTTTGGTCTTCTTTAGGAGTTAGGTTGTCGGCGTCTCTTTGTTGCCCTGCCCATGCTTTTTGATTTGGTTGCCTCGTCTTTGCTCTGCCGTTGTTTTAGGCCCGGTGCGTTGTTTTCTTTGTTTATGTGTTGCCCCTTTACTTGCCTGTTTCCCTTGCCTCCTGCATGTTTTGTTTTGGTGCCCCTGTGCGTTGCTTTGCTTTGCTCTGTGTTTGTCTTTAGGTTTGTCTGCTGTTTGTGCCTTGTTTCTTTTTGTTTGTCCTTTGCTTTTGTGCCTTTTGCTTGGTTCTTTCTTCGGGTCTCTTGTTTTTGTATCTGCTTTGTTGGGCTTGTTTGCGCGCTTTGTTTGTTTTGCCTGCTATCTTTTACCTTTTCATGCATGTTGTTTACTGCCTGTTGCTCTCACCTCTCTTTTCTCTTTTCTCACCCGCACACCTGCACTTGCCGGAGGTCTCGTTTGGAAGCAGTCTCTCTACTCTCGGGTCTATCCTGGGATTAGGGGTACGATCTGTCTACATTATACCTCCCCCATACCCTGCCCCGGCGGGATTGGGTTCGTTGTTGTTGTTGTTGTTGTTGTATATCTTACAAATAATTTCGAATCTCTTCACATGCTATAAAGAAATGTATGATTTTTTCTGTTTGAATCCTTTATTGATGAAAATGGCCAAAACTATAATCGTATAATAAAGCACGTCCAGATAGCATGAGATTCAAACAAATGCTGGTGTTGCACAGTGGCGGACCTAGGAATTCAGACTAGGGTATGCACTATTTTACTAGTTGTATTAATAAATTTAATTTTTCGGGCCGCGTTTTTTCGGGTCGGGTTTTCAAGAATTCGGGTTGGATATGATTGTTTAATTTTTCGGATCCGATTTGTTAGAGTTGATTGTTTATCAAGTTCGGTTTACACAAGACTGAATTAGTTATTTATATTCGAGTGTTCCAGTTAAATATGGTTTATAATTGTGTTAATAGAAAAAGATAAAAGTACAGTTCAACAAATGTATTGTAATAACCTATGATGTTAAACTTTTAGGCTACCCCTAATAACAACCCTCATCAACCTTTATCTTTCAGGCCACATCAGCTTTTTCTCTTCTGCAACCAACAGACAACCTTTTAGGCACAATAAGGCGACCTATATTATAAAAAAAACATACCTCACAAAGATATATTTTAATTATTAAAACACACACACAAACAACCACACAACCTGGGTTGTCTGGACGACCCTCATACCCAAAACCATGACCGACAACCTTTGGCGACCTTGAAGCCACAACAAAAACGACCCTCAGCAACCTTGACAACCCAGTAGGTTGTCAACCTTATTGTGCCTAGCCTTATGTTTCAACTGATGTTAACAATTTCAATTTATATAACTATAATCGACGACAAGTATAAAGAAACTGTATAAGGCTAACTAGGTATTAGAAGGATAATGCGCTAACATTTTCATATCGAAAAGTCTTATAAAGGCTTATTCATCTAAATGGTTACAAACAACAAACCTTAAAAAACATGTTTTCAGATAGGTTACTTTCCAAATTTACCAAAGACAAAATAAGTATTGTAAACACAATAGAAAAAAGAAAAATGAAAGAAAAAAAATGAATGTGTAAAAATGTAAAATGTAAATTGTTGTTTTAACTTGTAAGTGGGTTGGGCCTAGAGAGGGAAACGGATGGACAATATAAATGTAAGATTGTCCGGAGTAAATATAAATGTAAAATGTAAATCCGTTGACCATTGACTTCCTTTATCTTCTTCAACATATAGCACCCACCTGCTCACTCTCAAATTACCAGTCGTTCATTTCATTTTCTTACTTCTTGTTTTTTTTTCCTTTCTTTTGGGATCTTTGGATATGCCCTGATAATTTTCAAGTTATTTAGAGGGTGTGCACTCACAATTTTGTAGTGTATTTTGAACCAACTTCGAAAAAAAAATAAAAATAAATACTCTACTAAAACTTACACAGGGTATGCACTTGCATACCCTGTCCTTATGCTAGATCCGCTCCTGGTGTTGCACTTGCCCTATCGTTGCAAGTTGCAAGGCAATTTGATGAAGATTTTAGATTTTTTATCCCACGATATCAGTGATATTTAGAATGCAAATAGGCCGTTGAAAAGGTACATCAAACAACATTATGTATGATTTTAACTTTTACAATGTCATTGTAGGCTTAGTAGCTTTAATTTTTTTTAAGAGTCATACTTAGGGTATGTTTAACGAAATAAGTTAGGTTGAAGTTGTTAGGTACTCATATTTTGTATGGGCTCAAGTGCAATATCTAGAATGATCCTTGTACATGTATATATGTAACCCATTATTGTGTTAATGAAGCATCGAACCAAACCCTAAAAAGCCTAAAAAGCCGATTCTTCAACCCTAGTTTTCTTAAGTGTCGATCGTGGGTATCAAACCATTCGACCTTTACGTGTGATTTCTTTGGTTTTGTTACCAGTTGACATCCTAGTCGATCGTTGGTAGGTTTTGCTTGGTCCAGTCAACGTATATTGTGTTGATCGTTCGTCCTTGTTATTGGTGTTAGTTGTTTCATTACGTGTTACTATGTTTGTGGACTGTTTCATTGTCCAGTGAAGTTTCTCCTTGCTTATTTACTACTACAACTCTCGTTACCTAAAATCCTAATCCCACAGATGCATCTCATTGTTCCATTCCTTTACTACTTAAACCATATTCTTTGTTGTCGAACAAACCATAAACAATCACCATGGTCCTTCTTTCCGATAAGCTCATGACAATCCATAACCTAAACAACCTTGTTCCGGTTAAGCTTGAAGTTGATGCGATGAATTACACAACATGGGTCTATTTTTTTAAGAGTGTATCCGTGGTTATGCATTGTTGGATCACATTTTCGGTGATGACAAGGCTTCCACAAGTACCTCGTCACCTAAAGATGCGAAGTGGTTGAAGATTGATACTATTGTGCTTTCGTGGATCTTCATCACATTATCTCCTACACTTCAATCCCGTCTTTTTGTTGAAAATCCTCAAACGGCCAAGGAGGCATGGGACCTTCTTGCTTCAATCTTTCATGACAACAAACGCACTCGTTCCATTGCCTTGAAGGAAGAGTTACGTAGCTTGAAACTTGGTGACTTAAGCATTCATGCTTATTTTCGGAAGATCGAATCTATCTTTACTATCTTGACGGGTCTTGGTTCTCCAATTAGTAACAATGATGTGGTGACTTATGCTCTTGAAGGCTTGCCCGAAAAGTATGATAACGTTTCTACTATTATTGCTCATCGCGAGACCTTCCCGGATCTTAAAATGGTACGTTCCATGCTTACTACCGAGGAGATGAGGTTGAAGTCACTGGCTCAAAGTTCATCTATCGATTCCTCGTCACCCTCCTCTATGGTTTTGCTTGCCAAAACGGGTACTACTTCGCGGCCTTTGAATGTTGGTAAGGTAAACAAACCCTGTTTTAATTTGGGCAAATGATAAAAAAAAGTATCATACTTGCTATCATTTGTTTTTGTGGGTAGCGAACAAATTTTTTTGCTTTTATGGGTACTGTACTTTCAAATTCATGCTCTTTAAGGTAATATGTGACATTTTTGCCCTTCGGGAATTTCTTTTTCCTATTAGTTATGAGGGGCAAAAATGTCCAAAAATTTCGCAAAATACCCTAAAGAGGATGAATTTGAAAGTATAGTACCCATAAAAGCAAAAAAAATTATTCGCTACCCACAAAAGTAAATGGTGTCAAGTATAATACTTTCTTTTATTATCTGCCCTTTTAATTTCGGAAAAGGATATTGGCGGTTTGGTGAAGCATGTAATGCATAATACGTCATCTAATAGTTTGCATGAGAATCCTTCTTTATGGTCAAATAGCATGCATAACAACCCACTGTGAAGGGTTCTACTTTATCACCACAACAAATGATGGACTTAATAAGAACGACTTTAGGGTCCTGTGTATTTTTTTTGGCAACAACCTAGTCTCTTGGTTCTCTAAACGTCAGCCCACACTTTCTTGTTCTAGTGATGAGACAGAGTATTGTGGTGTTGCCAATGTAGTTGCAAAGACTTGTTGGTTACGAAACCTTCTACGTGAGTTGCATACTCCTTTATCTTCCGATACGCTTGATTAATGTGATAATGTTAGTGTTGTGTATTTGTCGTCTAATCCGGTTCAACATCAACGTACGAATCATATTGAGATAAATATTCATTTTGTTCGGGATTTAGTTTCTGCTGGTCAGGTTCGAGTTCTTCATATTCCGTCTCATTATAAGTATGCGAAAAATTTCACTAAAGGCCGTCCTTCTGCTTTGTTTGAGGAGTTTTGTACCAGCTTGAGTGATCGGTGTCCCCCCGCTCAAACTTCGGGGGATGTTAGTCGATTATTGTTACTCATATTTTTTATGGGCTCAAGCCTAATATCTAGAATGATCCTTGTACATGTATATATGTAACCCGTTATTGTGTTAATGAATCATCGAATATTCAACCGTAACAGGAGTTAGGGTTAGAGCTGGAGCTGGAGCTGAAGTTTATATTTATATATGGAAATTTTCAAATACATTGATCAAGTACGTTGATCAAGAGTTCAAGAGTAAAACTCCAAATATGAGTCATCATTAGAAGAAAGAGTTTCAAGGCACTCAATTTTCATATGGAATTCTTAGCATTACGAGTTATATAGTCACTAGCCTTGAAGACAATGTAAATCCAAATCTAGTCTATCATTACATAGGTTGTGTTTGGCTAAAGGGCTTATAAGGCTTATGAGGTTTAAATTTCAAAAGCTCCCTATAAGCCTCGTTTTGCATAGAGGCTTATAGGGGGCTTTTGAAATTATAAGCCCAATCACTAGCCCTAAAAATGAGGCTAAAATTTTTATAAGCCCCAAATATAAGCTTCGTTGATGCCAAATTACTTAATTACTCACAAAAATATCTAATATATACATATATTAATTTAATTATATGTCTTTTTAGTAATTTTATAATAATAAGCCCCAACTTAAACTAATTTGCCAAACAAGTTTATGAAAATAAAAATTTTAGTTTCGGCTTATAATATAAGCCCCGGCTCCAGTCACAACTCCAGCTCCAATATCTTGCACCAAACATACCCATAAAGGAGATTGTTAGCCTTAACTATAATACTAAATATACATATGCCAATAGTTCATTTATAGGAATTATTGTCGTACATCTTTATACTACGTTTGTAAAGACTATAAATATCCCCTCTAATCTTTGCCAGAGGGGTGTGACTTACAATATCACATTCTCTTATCTACCTATTATATAAGTGAAACACCTCAAATGACTATTCAGCTCTAAAAAAAATGACACATAAGCATCTAAAACTATGACACATTAGCATCTAAAAAAATGACACATAAGCATTGAATAGTTTTACACTCTTGATCTTTTCAAAGTTATCATATCATCTCTCTTGCATTATTCATTCAATTCAATTATTCAAACAACTATTTTAACCTACTTCTTTCTTTTTCTCTCTACAAATCCGGCCAAGTAAAAATTTTCGGTGGACGGAAGACGCTTATGTTTGACGTTAATCATGTTTCTAGCACCTTAACTTGTCGATCTTTCATTTTTTCTCTGACATCATTTCATGAAATTTGTAAGTTATTCTTAGGTCTATTTTTACTTTGAGATTTTTTTGGTTTATGTATTTGTTGCAAATATTTGATTTTTGTTTTCATTTGGTTTGTATCTCATCAGTTATGGTGAGGTGATGATGGGATTAGAAGAAACAAGCCAATAAAGCAAAGGTAAATCTAATCATTTTATAACTTTTCTTAACAATACTAGGAAAATGAAAAAAAGAAAAGAAAAGAAAAAAAGAGAGTAATATATGTAATATTATCCTAAATACTTGATTTTTTCTGTTTGTCTTGATTGCAAGTTCACTCAACAAGTAAGGGTATGATGTGATGTGTGGTATACGTGGGGTTTTAGTAAATTTTGTAAATGTTAATTAGGTTTTTATTTGCCAAAAAAAAAAAAATCAGTCTTAATTTTGTGATTATGATTTTTTTATGTCAACAATCCAGATTCAGAGAACTTCTTCGGTGTCGAGAGGGCCACTAAGCTGACATTACCGCCGCGGAGGAGAGGTATAAAGTAACTAAAAGATAAGCGAAAAAGGCAGTGGCTCAGGCGAAGGACAAGGCGTACGAAGATTTGTACAAGAAACTGGACTCCAAAGAGGGGACAATCGATATTTTCAGGATTGCTAAAGCTCGAGAGAGAAGAAGGAGGGATCTAGGAAACGTCAAATATATCAAAGATGTTGGCGGATGGACCATTGTGGTCGAAGAAGATATTAGGAAAATATGGGGAGAGTATTTCTCCTCACTTTTCAATGGAGGAAGCACTGAAGGAAGCAGGGAAGAAGAAAGCATTAACCTAATATTGGGAATACTTGAAGTATTGGAAGGGAAGGATATTTACTTGACCGTTTTACTTGTAAGATCATTCCAACTTTCGTTGTCATAGAGGCCGAGGTCCTCTATAATTCCCCAAGATTCTTCCGCATTCTTGTAATGAAGCTTACCACCGGCCGCATGGTCAATGATTTACTTTGTGGAGTAGTTGACATGATCATAAAAAAATTGGATTTGGAGCCAAAGATCAATGCCATGATGAGGGACTTTTTGGAGTAAGTCCTTGAAACGAGTCCACGCTTCATAAAGAGTTTCACTTTGATGTTATTGGAACACCAAAATGTCATTTCTTAGTTTGGTAGTTCTCCCTAGTGGGAAAATTATGCAAGGAAACGAGAAGTAAGATCATCCCAATTTGAGATAGATCATGCGGGTAGACGCTCAAGCCAATTGCTAGCTTGATCACGTAGAGAGAATTGGAAGAGACGCAATCATGTCATCTCTCGAGTATCAACATTAGAGTCAACAGATTCAACGATTTTAAGAAAGTCCTTAACATGTTGGTTTGTGTTGGAATCACTCCTAAACCTTAAATCAAGTGTTAGTTACTCATATGTAATAGGTAGTTTATTATGGCCTTTATGTTTGTTTAAGGTCAAGCTTATGTAGAAGGCCCATAAGCTTAGGCCCATGTCCAATAAGGAAAAGGAAAGGAGTGGGAGTGTTGCCCTAGCTCCTTGCCTATAAATACTCTTGTATAACCCTCACTTGAGGGTTGGTTGTTCAATTTATTCCTTTCACTCATGCCCTACGCATAACTGTCTTACTATATCGTGTGTGTGTTTGTTTGGTTTATTGTTCAATCGCCTTTATCTCTTTCTAGTAAGCTTGTGTTGTAAAACTAGTGACCTAACAGTGGTATCAATCGCCTAACTAGTTGGGTGAATCGTTGTTTCTTGAAGTGGGTTTTTGGTCCTACGCGTAGAACAACCTTGATACTTTGGTTCGCTTAAAAACTCGTTTTTTACACTTTTTAATCCAAGATTCTTGTACTTTCAACATTTTAAGGTGTTAAAATACTTGTTTTTGGCAAAAAGTTTCAACCTTTACGCGTGGATCTAAGTTATTAAGCTTATTTTTATACGAGGGTTTCATTCTACGCTTAACTGTTTTAGGAGTTTTGGTTCATCAAGTTTCACACTTTTGTGTTATTTTGGTGATATTGAAGCTATCTCATCACAAAAATCTGGTTTAGAAACATCTTTGGGCATAATCATTTTTACGAGTAAGATTACGCGTATCAAAACCCTAATCTTACGCGTAACTTTATGCGTGGCTTGATCTTCGTTCTCGTGGTTTACTCCGTGTTTTCTTGCTTGGATAAGCCTGAGAATACGTCGAATTTGGATATCTTTTGCACTGTGATAGTGTAAAAGATCATTTGGGCAAAACCCTAATCTTACGCATAAGCATAAAGCTTACGCGTAGAAATCCTACGCATAAGATTAATCTTACGCCTAAGCCTAATCTTACGCATAAGGTAATCCTACGCCTAACTTTCTACGCCTAACTTTGTGTCTACGCCTAACTTTAGAGTCTTTTCCATACTTACGCGTAAGCTAAAACTCTATTTGTTACGCGTAACTTTGGTGTTTTTACGCATAAGTTCTACTTGGTTTCTTGTGATTTCTACGCCTAAGGACACTTCATCAACAAAGGTTCATTCGACTACAAAGATCCATTTTTACCAACACAAGTTCTCAACATGTCACAACCACCATACTCTAACTATTTCCCTTACACTTATTCTCAACGACAACAACAACTAAGTCCACAACATCAACAACAAGCAATTTATCAACAACAATTTAATCAACAACATACTCCACAACTTGGAGCAATTCCTCCACCACAAATGGTTCAAACACCGCCAAGTCTTCAAGTTCAACCCTACACAAATGACTTCAATCAACATCCATCAAGGAACACTATGAAGGAACCCACTTGGTTTGCAAAGATGTGTAAAGCTTTAAGCAGCCAACAATCAATTCATGAGGCTAGATCACTTGATAGACCTCCAATGCTCACTCCAGGAAACTACGATCAATGGGTGATAAAGTTCTTTAGGTTTTGTGATCTGAAGAAGCCACATGGAAAGTTCTTAAAGAAGGTTATCTTGGAAGGTCCATTTAAGATGCCTACTGTCATTGTACCCGGAGATCCTAATGCTAATCCACCAAGAGATAAACAAACGAACATTGCTACTGTTGCAGATTTAAATCAAACAGAACTTCTACACTATGAAGCTGATGAGCTTGCAATGCAATATATTCTTTTAGGATTACCTAACCCAATTCTTCGAAGTGTTGATGCTCAAAAGACTGCAAAGGAAATGTGGGAACATATTCATCTTCTTATGGAAGGATCTGTTGTAAAACCTGAAAATCTGAAACATAAAATAAAGACTAAAATACCCTTGAAATCGAAATTATAAAATACGTAAAATACATTTATATTCATTTAACGAAATTTAAAATCTAACTTATGAAGAATTAAAACTTAACGAATATGTGTATGTGATCGACATAAAAAACGAAAGTTAAACGTCTCGCGTAAAAAGTTGGGCCGTGTGGTTTGTTGGTTTGGACTCAAGCCGAGAGCCCAAGACTTGGGCTGTGTTTTTGTTCCGGTTGGGTTGAGCCGAAGCCCACACTCAAACCCACATATGATCCGATCGATACACACATATATATACAACACCTTAACACAAATTTGGAACCCTAAAAATCTACAAGGTGCGGTATTCTTTTCTTTCTTCTCTCGGTCGACGGCTGCAACATTTGGAACCGTGGGTTTTGATCCTAACGCAAGCTAAAAGGTATAACAAAGTTTTCCTCGTCTCACTTTGATACACATAACGTTATTGTATATTGTAATATGTCTTGTTTTAATCGGAGCTTGTGTTTGTCGAACCATATGAAACCTAAACCCATGTATATTGAATCGGACCTAATATATATTAGCCGCATGTATTGAATATGTAAAAGATGAATCGGGTTTAGTGTGTGTCGAGCTGCATGAGTCGAAAAACAGGCCGCATGTCTTGCGTTAACACATATATTGAATCGGCCAAGGTATAACATGCAAACGTAAATATGTAAGGTACGTAGAGGAGATGTGGTTTGCGTAAAACATTGTAGCCGAAATATATATATATATATATATATATATATATATATATATATATATATATATATAAGCCGAACCATAAGGATGTTTGTAAACGTATGTTAAATAAGTAAAGAGCATGCAAAACGAAAACCCTAAGTCGTGTGTGTGTCGATGTGTATCTAATCCGAATGATAAGTAACTTGTGTTGTCACATGAAATCATAAACGTGCATGGGTATAAAAGTTGATGTATAATATGTATATAAGTAACGTATGGTTAAAGTCATGAAGGAGTTGAGTAAATAAACAAGATTTAATGAGTTGTGTGAGTCGATTTGAGTATGAGTAAGTGTTTGCATGTGTGAGTGCGTGCATGGTGAAGCATGAAAAGAAAGGTTGTTTTCATACGTGCTAGGTCAAAGAAATGAGTCAATAAATGACGTAACATGTAAAGTAAATGCACATTAATATGATATTAAAAGATTGGGAAAACCCTAGAACATAAATGAGAGTCGATTAGGGTTTAAAGCTAAGTGTGTTAATTCATTATTTCATGTGTGAGTTATGACTTTTAAACTATTTTCACATTTAACCCTAAACTTTAATAAATGACATGATGAACCCTAATCTACAATATTGGTTATAAAACACTTAAGTCTCATTTAATCATAAATCTCTAAAGTATTAAGATCACTGAATACACTAAGTATAAACACCAAATATTAAAAGATCAATTCGACGATTATGGAATCATAAATAACATGTACGACCATTAATGTGTATAGGTTCTGTGAAGAAGGAGTAATCCCTTGGTTTTTGTATTTCTGCTTTTTGGTCATTTGCTTTGGAATAAGGTACAGATATTCTGACCTTTTCAGTAAAGGTTCCTTATAACGTTTTCTTTTCGTTAGCTTTTATATCAGGGTTTCCTAAGCCTTTGCTATTGAACCCCATTCTGTTTGTTTGAGCTGTTGCTTATTTGAAACTTCTGATTTCTGAATTATGAAACATCTGATTTTGAACTATATGATATGAAAACTCTGATTTTGGAAATATGATTAACCTTATGATAAAGTATGACCTGTGTCAGTTTTGACATTCTGATTTGACCTAAGATAGTTTGACACCCGAGCCAAATATTTCACTAGTCATGGGGGTTCCATGTCCGTGTCAGTGATGCACCTCTGACATGACTCTAGGGCAGTAGAGTGATGTTCTGCCACGTCCCTTATCTGTTATCTGTTATGAGCTCAATTATATGTTATGACCAATATCTGTCTGTGGGGCGTATGGATGCATCCTAGATCTGTTATCTGTTATCTGTTATATATTATATGATGATTGATGTTGCGTGCATGCACATCCTTCATAACTCTGGTAGGTCTCCCCTACAAATGTTGCCTTATGTGAATATGATTATGATCTGATATATGTTTCTGGGCTTGTGGTAGTTAACTATAAACCTTATTCGATAATTCTGATTTATACTCTGAAAATGATTATGGTTTTGCTATCTTTCGTTCACTATATTTTGTATTCGATATCGTTTCGTATTTTCTTTGCTTTTATATCTGTTCACTGAGCTTTTGAAGCTCAGCCGCATTTCTTTTCTTCCTCGGCAGGTATCTAAGCAATGGAGCTGGGTTTTGCTTTGGGATGAGTGCATGAGTGGACTTACCTTAGAGACATTTAGCTTTGATCTTATGATGCCATTTAAGACCTTATTATTTCAGATTATTTATATTGGAGTTTATTTTCCATTGGGACCTATGTATTGAAGTCATGTTGACTTGAATTATTTCAGCATTTATGTTAAGACTTCTTTTGGATATTTATGTTTGCTTTGATATGACACAATTATTTGTGATTCCTTTACACTTGTCGGGTCGGGGCGTTACAATTTATGGTATCAGAGCCCTAGGTTTTGAGACCCTTAGAGCTTAGGCTATGACCTGTGAGGATTGGGTAGACTTTAGGATTCCTTCTGCATACTTCCATTTCGTATCTCACCTTTGTTCATTTTGCTAATTGTTTGAATATCGTTTAGATGGTTCAAACTCGTCGTAACGGTAACTTGGATGGAGACGATGATGCTCCTAACTTGGATGCTGCGATTGCTAATGCTCTCAACACTCTTTTCCCTGGTCTTACCACACCTGAGATGATGACACAGGTGATCAACAACATTCGAAACCAGACTGGTCCTTCGGGTAGTGGTGGAGGTAATCAACCCGTCGGCATTCATACTTGGCTCGAGCGTTTCGGTAAGCTAAAGCCTCTTTCTTTTAGCACCGCTACTACTCCCACTGAGGCCGAGGACTGGATCACTCACATAGAAAAGATGTTTGAAGTGTTGGGTTGTGGAGACGAGTTTAAGACCCGTTTGGCTACATTTAAGTTGGAAGGTGATGCATTGAATTGGTGGAAGGCACTCAAACAGGCAAGAGGAGGAGATGCTTTTGCTATTACTTGTACCTGGGCTGAATTTCGTACTATCTTCTATAACCGTTACTTCCCTGATGCTGAGCAGCAAAGGTATGAGAGGGATTATCAGGCGATTTACCAGTTTGATCATGAGAACTCCAATGAGTACATGGGCAGGTTTATGAGGTTGGTCAGTTTTGTGGGAACGATTGCTGGAGATGGTAGGCGCCAAGCTAAGCACTTCAAGTGGGGACTGAAGAAGTGGGTGTTGGACCGACTGCTGAATATTGAGTATGAGGATGTGTCGGCCTGCAATGACGCAGCTCGTAACATTGAGATCTTTCATGAGGTTTCGGGTTCCAACAAGCGTAACCGCGATGGTGATCGGGTTCAAGCTAGGACTCAAAGTAATGATTATAAGGGAAATTATGGCAGGAGTTATGATTCGAGGGGTCAAGTGGATAGGAGTTATGATCAGCGGGGTCAGTCAGGAAGGAATGTGGACTCTAGGCGCCCTGAGGCGAGGAGTCAGGATAGCAGAGCTGCTGGTAGAAATGGAAATGATCGTCAGAATCAAGGTAACAATAACCAGCGTTACAACAAGGATCAGTCAGCTCGAGGATCATATCAGGGTCGTGCTTCAGGATCTTCTAGTCAGCAAAGGACAACTGAGGTTTTGCCTCCCCCACCTCTCTGTACTACTTGTGGAAAGGCTCATCCGGGGCAGTGTTTCAAGGCCACTGGTGGATGTTTCTCTTGTGGTTCCACTACTCACAAGATCAAGGATTGCCCTAAGAGGAACCCGGCGATTCCTGGAAACTACATCAAGCCGCCACCTACTACTGGACGTGTTTATGCTACTACTTGGGATCAGGCAGAGCGCACTTCAGGTACCATTACGGGCACTCTTTTCATTGATGATTATTCTGTCTTCATTTTATTTGATACCGGTGCCACACACTCCATTATATCTGTCACATTTGCTAAGAAACTTAATATGACCCCCAAACCACTAACAAACCACTTATCAATTTCTACGCCTATGAAAAACCACATGATCATTGATCATAAATACGTTAAGTGCCCTCTTCATTTTGATGATCGTATTCGCCCTGCAAATATGTATCCTCTCGATATGGTCGACTTTGATATCATTCTAGGCATGGATTGGTTGGCTTATCATAGAGCATCCATCGATTGCTATGCTAGAACGGTGATCTTTGGAGACATAAAACGTCCTGAATTCGTTTATTATGGTTCTCAACCCCTCAAATCTGTTAAATTTATTTCTGCTATGAAGGCACGGACTATGATTGCTCATGGGTGCCAAGGTTTTCTGGCATCTGTTAAGGACACATCTTTGGAGAGTCCTAACATTGAAAACCTTTCTGTTGTTTGTGAATTCACCGACGTTTTTCCTGATGAACTTCCCGGTCTTCCCCCAGCTAGAGAAGTTAAGTTTAGCATTGAGTTAATTCCTGGTGCTGAACCGATTTCGAAGGCTCCATATCGTATGGCACCTGTAGAACTGAAGGAGTTAAAGGAACAGCTGCAAGAGATGATAGAAAATGGATTTATTCGACCCAGTGTTTCTCCATGGGGTGCACCTATTTTGTTTGTGAAGAAGAAGGATGGGAGCATGCGCCTATGTATCGACTACCGTGAACTCAACCGTATTACCATTCGAAATCGTTATCCTCTGCCGCGTATTGATGATTTGTTTGATCAAATGCAAGGAGCGAAGTTCTTTTCGAAGATTGATCTGAGATCTGGTTATCACCAGCTACGTGTGAGGGAGCAAGATGTCCCTAAGACCGCGTTTCGTACCAGATACGACCACTACGAATTCCTCGTTATGCCTTTCGGTTTGACAAATGCGCCTGCGGTGTTTATGGACCTAATGAATCGTGTTTTCCATGAGTTCCTCGACAAGTTTGTTATCATTTTCATCGACGACATTTTGGTTTACTCAAAGTCTGAAGAAGAGCATGAACAACATCTCCGGATAGTTTTGGAAATTCTTAGGAGGAAGAAGTTGTAAGCCAAAATTTTGAAGTGTGAGTTCTGGTTAAAACAAGTCGCTTTCCTTGGTCATATTGTATCTGCTGATGGTATCACCATGGATCCGTCTAAGGTTGAGGCTATCACTAAATGGCCAAGACCTACGACAGTGACTGAGGTTAGGAGTTTTCTAGGACTTGCTGGTTACTACCGACGTTTTGTTGAAGGTTTCTCTCGCTTAGCTCTACCCCTAACCCAACTGATGAGAAAAGGTGAAAAGTTTGTATGGATGGATGAACGAGAAGAGAGTTTTGAAGAGTTGAAACGGAGATTGGTGTCCGCTCCTATTTTGACTCTTCCATCTGGTTCTGGAGGATTTCAAATTTACAGTGATGCATCTAAGAAAGGATTGGGCTGTGTTTTGATGCAACATGGAAAGGTAATAGCTTATGCTTCAAGGCATCTAAAACCTTATGAGGAGAATATCCAACTCATGACCTTGAGTTAGCTGCAGTGGTGTTCGCGTTGAAGATCTGGAGGCATTACTTGTATGGAGAGACGTGTGATATATTCACTGACCATAAGAGTCTCAAGTATATTTTCACTCAGAAAGAGCTTAACATGAGACAAAGAAGATGGTTAGAACTCCTTAAGGATTATGACACCAACATTCAGTACCATCCAGGTAAGGCTAATGTAGTTGCTGACGCCCTTAGCCAGAAATCAGGCATTCTTGCAAGTATTGAGATTGAACCTAGGATTCTTCATAACTTAGAGCGTTTGGATGTTGACTTGTGCGTACGAGGTTTTGATGGATACTGGGCTAGTATGAAGGTGGAGTCGAACCTTATACTGCAAATTAAAGAAGCTCAGAAAGATGATGGTGAGCTGTGGGCCGTGGCGCAAAATGTTGAAGAAGGTAAGCAGACGGAGTTTAAGGTTGATTATGACGGGATTGTATGGTATGAAGATAGGCTTTGTGTTCCTAATGATCCGGTACTTCGCGAGAAAGTTATGACTGAAGCTCATAGTTCTCCTTTCACTATCCATCCTGGTTCTACCAAGATGTATAGGGATTTGAAACAGTACTTCTGGTGGAATGGCATGAAGCAAGATGTGGCGACGTTTGTGTCGAAGTGTATGATTTGTCAGCAGGTTAAAATTGAGCACCAAAGGGCTAGTGGACTGTTACAGCCATTGGATATTCCAACATGGAAGTGGGATAAGATATCTATGGATTTTGTGACTGGGCTACCTCTTACTCGGAAGAAGCATGATGCGATTTGGGTAGTTGTTGATCGACTAACCAAATCTGCTCATTTCTTACCAATTAGAAAGGATTATGGTATTGGTAGATTGGCGGAAATTTTTCAACAAGAGATCGTTAGGCTTCATGGTACTCCGGCATCTATTGTGTCCGACAGAGATCCGCGTTTTACTTCCCGTTTCTGGAAAGGTTTGCAAAAAGCTTGGGGTACTCGACTTAATTTCAGTACAGCATTTCATTCTCAAATGGATGGTCAGTCAGAGAGGACTATTCAGACCTTAGAGGACATGCTAAGGGCTTGTGCTTTAGAATGGACGGGCAGCTGGGATGAATATTTGTGTCTAGTAGAGTTTGCATACAACAACAGTTGGCATGCTAGCATTAAGGCAGCACCGTTTGAACTTCTTTATGGGAGAAAATGTAGAGCACCTACTTGTTGGGATGAAGTAGGTGAACGCTTAATTGAAGGTCCGGAAATGATTGAGATCACTAATGAGAAAGTAGCTGTTGCTAGAGAAAAGTTGAAGGAGGCTAGGTCTCGCCAGAAAAGTTATGCCGACAAGCATCGTCGTGATTTAGAATTTCGGGTTGGAGATCGTGTATTTCTGAAAGTTTCGTCGTTTAGAGGTGTGAAACGTTTTGGAATCAAGGGCAAGCTCAGTCCTCGATTCATCGGTCCGTTTGAAATTTTGGAGCGTATAGGAGAAGTTTCGTATCGGTTAGCACTTCCGCCTCAGTTATCGCATGTTCATGACGTTTTCCATGTATCTCTCCTAAGGGGATACAACTATCATCCGTTACACGTTGATTCTTATCCGTTTGATAAAATTCTATCCGATATGTCTCTATCTGAAGAACCTGAAGCTATTTTAGAAAGACAAGAAAGAGTCATGAGAAATAAAGTCATTCCGTTCGTTAAGATTCTTTGGAAAAATCACCCGGAGCGTGAGGCTACTTGGGAAACCGAAGAGTCGATGCGAGCTAGTTATCCTCATTTCTTTGAATAGTTTGGTACGTTCTCATTTCGTTTTCGTTTCGTTTCATTTCAATTTTCGAGGACGAAAATTCTTCTTTTAGAGGGGAAGAGTTGTAAAACCTGAAAATCTGAAACATAAAATAAAGACTAAAATACCCTTGAAATCGAAATTATAAAATACGTAAAATAAATTTATATTCATTTAACGAAATTTAAAATCTAACTTACGAAGAATTAAAAGTTAACGAATATGTGTATGTGATCGACATAAAAAACGAAAGTTAAACGTCTCGCGTAAAAAGTTGGGCCGTGTGGTTTGTTGGTTTGGACTCAAGCCGAGAGCCCAAGACTTGGGCTGTGTTTTTGTTCCAGTTGGGTTGAGCCGAAGCCCACACTCAAACCCACATATGATCCGATCGATACACACATATATATACAACAGCTTAACACAAATTTGGAACCCTAAAAATCTACAAGGTGCGGTATTCTTTTCTTTCTTCTCTCGGTCGACGGTTGCAACATTTGGAACCGTGGGTTTTGATCCTAACGCAAGCTAAAAGGTATACAAAAGTTTTCCTCGTCTCACTTTGATACACATAACGTTATTGTATATTGTAATATGTCTTGTTTTAATCGGAGCTTGTGTTTGTCGAACGATATGAAACCTAAACCCATGTATATTGAATCAGACCTAATATATATTAGCCGCATGTATTGAATATGTAAAAGATGAATCGGGTTTAGTGTGTGTCGAGCTGCATGAGTCGAAAAATAGGCCGCATGTCTTGCGTTAACACATATATTGAATCGGCCAAGGTATAACATGCAAACGTAAATATGTAAGGTACGTAGAGGAGATGTGGTTTGCGTAAAACATTGTAGCCGAAATATATATATATATAAGCCGAACCATAAGGATGTTTGTAAACGTGTGGTAAATAAGTAAAGAGCATGCAAAACGAAAACCCTAAGTCGTGTGTGTGTCGATGTGTATCTAATCCGGATGATAAGTAACTTGTGTTGTCACATGAAATCATAAACGTGCATGGGTATAAAAGTTGACGTATAATATGTATATAAGTAACGTATGGTTAAAGTCATGAAGGAGTTGAGTAAATAAACAAGATTTAATGAGTTGTGTGAGTCGATTTGAGTATGAGTAAGTGTTTGCATGTGTGAGTGCGTGCATGGTGAAGCATGAAAAGAAAGGTTGTTTTCATACGTGCTAGGTCAAAGAAATGAGTCAATAAATGACGTAACATGTAAAGTAAATGCACATTAATATGATATTAAAAGATTGGGAAAACCCTAGAACATAAATGAGAGTCGATTAGGGTTTGAAGCTAAGTGTGTTAATTCATTATTTCTTGTGTGAGTTATGACTTTTAAACTATTTTCACATTTAACCCTAAACTTTAATAAATGACATGATGAACCCTAATCTACAATATTGGTTATAAAACACTTAAGTCTCATTTAATCATAAATCTCTAAAGTATTAAGATCACTGAATACACTAAGTATAAACACCAAATATTAAAAGATCAATTCGACGATTATGGAATCATAAATAACATGTACGACCATTAATGTGTATAGGTTCTGTGAAGAAGGAGTAATCCCTTGGTTTTCGTATTTCTGCTTTTTGGTCATTTGCTTTGGAATAAGGTACAGATATTCTGACCTTTTCAGTAAAGGTTCCTTATAACGTTTTCTTTTCGTTATCTTTTATATTAGGGTTTCCTAAGCCTTTGCTATTGAACCCCATTTTGTTGTTTGAGCCGTTGCTTATTTGAAACTTCTGATTTCTGAATTATGAAACATATGATTTTGAACTATATGATATGAAAACTCTGATTTTGGAAATATGATTAACCTTATGATAAAGTATGATCTGTGTCAGTTTTGACATTCTGATTTGACCTAAGATAGTTTGACACCCGAGCCAAATATTTCACTAGTCATGGGGGTTTCATGTCCGTGTTAGTGATGCACCTCTGACATGACTCTAGGTCAGTAGAGTGATGTTCTGCCACGTCCCTTATCTGTTATATGTTATGAGCTCAATTATATGTTATGGCCAATAACTGTCTGTGGGGCGTATGGATGCATCCTAGATCTGTTATCTGTTATATGTTATCTGATGATTGATGCTGCGTGCATGCACGTCCTTCATAACTCTGGTAGGTCTCCCCTACAAATGTTGCCTTATGTGAATATGATTATGATCTGATATATGTTTCTGGGCTCGTGGTAGTTAACTATAAACCTTATTCGATAATTCTGATTTATACTCTGAAAATGATTATGGTTTTGCTATCTTTCGTTCACTATATTTTGTATTCGATATCGTTTCGTATTTGCTTTGCTTTTATATCTGTTCACTGAGCTTTTGAAGCTCAGCCGCATTTCTTTTCTTCCGCGGCAGGTATCTAAGCAATGGAGCTGGGTTTTGCTTTGGGATGAGTGCATGAGTGGACTTACCTTAGAGACATTTAGCTTTGATCTTATGATGCCATTTAAGACCTTATTATTTTAGATTATTTCTATTGGAGTTTATTTTCCATTGGGACCTATGTATTGAAGTCATGTTGACTTGAATTATTTCAGCATTTATGTTAAGACTTCTTTTGGATATTTATGTTTGCTTTGATATGACACCATTATTTGTGATTCCTTTACCCTTGTCGGGTCGGGGCGTTACATCTGTACTCAATCAGGAGGATTTGGAATCCAAAATTTACTTGGCTTATGAATACTTCATGATTGAACCTGGAGAGACACTAGAGTCTTATCATCATCGATTTTCAGACATTATCAATGATTTGGATAAACACAACATCATCATGCCAAGAATTGCAGTGAATACTAAGTTCCTGAGTAGTCTTGGTCCTGAATGGGAGAAGTATGTCATTTTTCTCCGTCAAGCGAAGAATATGCATCATTCTACATATGGATTGTTGTACGATTACTTGAAGCCTCATGAAAAGGAAGTTGATCGGGATAGGATTCTCCGTGCTCAAATTGCTCCACCTACACATCCGGAAAATCAACAACTTGCCTTATATGCTCAACAAAGTTATCCTTCTCAACAAGCAACTCAACCAACTGCCTCTGTCACACAAAACGATCATTCACAGCAACAATCTCAACAAAATCAACTGGTTCCATACAACAACAACAATGCTCAACCAATTGTCAGTGAAGCTAATGAGGACATCGATCCGTTCGAAGCATTGCAACAAGGATTTGTTATGATTGCTAATGCTTTTGGCCGTTATACCAACAAATCCAACAATCGTATTCGTTCCTCATCTAACACACGAAATCAGGCTGCTGTAAACAATGGACGAGTTGAAGTTCAGAATCGTGGTTATGGTCGTCAGATGGGCGGTGGTCAAGGGTTAATGCTGTGGGTCGGAATAACAACAGAGCTCCAGTGGTGGAACATGGAAATGCTCAGAATGGGTTGAATGGTCTTCGATGCTACAACTGCAATGAGAAGGGACACCTGGCTAATGCATGCCCAAAGCCGAGGACTAGGGGCAGTGCTTATTTCAAAGAGGCTCTTCTTTTGGCTCTTAAGGATGAAGCTGGTGGATCTCTCACAGACAAAGAACAGAGTTTTATGGCAAATGCAGACTCAGATGATGATATGGAGGACTTGCAGGCCAATGCAACAGTTATGTTGATGGCTAATATGCATGAGTTACACATGAGTGACACAGGCCTAGTGTATGACACTGATGGCTTGTCTCAGGTACCCGAACAAACCATATTTATCTCGGATCTAATATCTCCGCCAACATCTGAATCCGGCAAGGCTCAGAATGTTCAAAATGAGTCATTTACATCTCATTCCGACGATTTTCAAATAGACCCTGTAGTTACATTTGACGATCAAGATGACCTTATGGTTTCCTTTGATAATCAAATTGACTCCGTGGTTATACTTGAGGATCTAAATAATGATCATGTTGTGACTTCTGTTGAACAAGCCGAACTTTTGCCTCATCCAGATCTTGCTCTCTTACTTAAAGACCAGCAATCCCAAATTGAAGAATGTTGTGCATTAAATAAGGACTTAAAAAGTAAAAATGCACTGTTAACCAAGGATTTTGAATGTTTACAAAAGCAACTCAACTTTTTCAAAACTCAAGAAAAACGTGAAAAAGGTTTTGAAGCAGCCTTTACTAAATCTCATCAAAATGAAAAATATTTAGAGAGACAGATGCGTGATCTAGCCGCTTCGAAGAATGCTTTATTGTCTGAGATAGAACAACTGGAACATGAACATAAAAACCAAATTAACGCTCTCACCTTGGAAAATCAAAAAGCTAAGGCTGAGTTGTTAAATTGTCAAAAACAGTTCTCTGCATACAAAAAGCATTCCACGAACCGAATAGATAATCATCTGGAAGAAATTATCGGCTTGCAACGCAAACTTAAAGAGTTTAAAACTGTTGTTTACAAACATGGTGAGTCAGTAACTGCTATTGAAAAGTTTACCTTAAAACCCGATCCAAAAGGATATGGAGCAAATCTTGCTGATTACAAACCAAAGTTTTCAACCAAAACATTCAAACCAAATCCCGAAGTTTCCAGTGCAGAATATAAAATTGATAATTCTGTTATGAGTGTTGTTGAATATCATCGTCAAGAGGAATTAGATGCAGAAGACGAGAGTCGATCAAAATTAAAAACTGTTGTTTACAACAAACCTTTTAATTATTCAAAACCGGTCACTTTTGTCACACCAACGGATTCTTATAACACACCAAGGGTTATCATCAAAACACCTGAGTCTTCTAATGTTAATCCCCAACCAGACTATGCACAAATTTATGGTCCTTTACCTTCCATCAGTGAAGTAAACTCAAAACCTGAAAATCGCAAAATTCTTAGATATTTTAATATTTTCATGGCTGACCTCAAAACTTTAGAACATGAGATAGAATATCATTCTGAAATCAAAGTTCAACACTTTCAATCGCCTCTGGCGCGAGAACAAAGAGACATTTTTCAGAAAAATCTTCTACCAAATGTTAAGAATTTGAAAATTTGTGCATTGTCTTGGGAACGGGACTTTCATAAGGAACTTGGAGTGATGAAGGTCGTTTTCGAGAAAATAGAAACATCTATTTCTAATACTAAACGAAAAAAGAAAATGTTGAGAAAAGATGTTGATCGACTCTTGAAAGATGTTATCTGTGCTGATATCCATAATGTTGTGTTATTCAATTCTTTGCCAGATGCATCTGATTATATCTCTGCTGATAATGTTGACTCTGTGGTAACTGTTGAGAATACTGATAATGTGCTTCAGATCGAGTCTTTAAAAGCTGAAAATGTAAGATTACTTAAAGAACTTTACAATGCAAAACGTCGTCTTAATTGGTGTGAAAAAGATATTCACAATCAACAACTTGGTTTTCAAAAGAAAATCGCTCAGTTGCGTGCAAAATCTTCTGATCCTAAACTTGAGCAACTAGATGATCAAAACGTGTCTTTGAAAAGTCAAATCTTAAAATATGAACAAGAACTTGTAAAAGTTAAACAGGAATATGGTGTCATATTTGATTTACTCAATAAGACTCGTCATGAAGCATCAAACGAACTTGATCACTATCTTGCTCACACTAGAGAAGTCATGAATTTTGCTGGTAATATTCGTTCTGAAAATCAAGATTTGATTCACACTATCTCTAAGTTAAGAGAAATGTTAGGAAAGTATGAACTACTTCCGCCTACCATCATTAAGAGATTAGCACCAGTAACACTTAGAAATCGTGAACCAAGAATACCTTCTGCCAAATCACAAGTTGCTAACGTGCTTCCTTCTACTGAAACAGGAATAGTTGTGTCTTTTCCAAACGTCCGCACTTCACAGCCTAGGAGCACTCAATCGAAGAATAGGAAGTTGCGACCTAAGAAAAGATCAATAAGGAATGCTAAAGTAGAAGAACACCCTAGGACTATGAATAAGACTCACGTTGCTTCCACTATAGATATTGCGTCTGGCAAATGTAATAGAAATAGTGATGTAACGAATGCTAAACCTTTAAGTACTTTTGATATTCAGTCTGATGCACCTTGTGTTATTTGTCGTAAAAGTATGAATTTTGATTGTCATGACAAATGTGTTGCTAAAGCTATAATCTCTCGTTTACGGAATCCTAAGAATCGGAATACCTCTAGGCCCAATAATCATTCTAAGTCTGTGCCTGGTAGACCGCCTTCTTTAGATTCTAAGGCAAGCATTGCTGTCCCTGTAGCTCCAGTTTCACCTCCTAAGAATGTAGTACCACCTAGTGCATTCACAAAGACTAAAGCAAACAGTAGTTATAGATGGCAGAAATGGATATATAACACATTAAAATTTAAATGGATGCCTAAAGTTATTAATGTGTGTATGTCTACTATCACTGCTCCGGAACCCTCTAACATTTCGAGTTCCACATCTACTTCTATTCCATCTGTGTCGTCTGTGTGTAATGCAGGTGATACAGATCATTCTCTGGATTGTTGATAGCGGATGTTCCCGACACATGACAGGCAACCTTAAACTGTTATCAAACTTTATTGCAAAGTTCATTGGCACTGTCAGATTCGGGAATGATCACTTCACAGCTATCATGGGCTACGAAGACTATATCAATGGGAACATCGAAATTAGCAGGGTTTACTATGTGGAAGGCCTCGATCACAATCTGTTTTCAGTAGGTCAGTTTTGTGATGGAGATTTGGAGGTTGCTTTCAGGGAGAAAACTTGTTTCATTCGTGATTTACAAGGAAATGACCTTATGTCTGGATCGCGTAATTCTAGTCTTTACACTATCTCTATGCAAGACATGGTTGCTTCATCTCCCATCTGCTTACTTTCAAAGGCAACATCAACAAAATCCTGGCTATGGCACCGTCGTCTCTCACATCTAAACTTTCAAACCATCACCAACCTTGCTCGACACAAACTAGTTGAAGGTCTCCCACGATTCCGGTATTCAAAAGATCACCTTTGCTCAGCTTGTGAACAAGGAAAAAGAACTCGTGCTCATTTTCCTTCAAAGGTGGAACACAGCTCTCAGCATGTGCTTCATCTTCTTCACATGGATTTGTGTGGCCCGATGCGCGTGCAAACGATCAATGGCAAATGGTACATCTTAGTAATTGTTGATGACTACTCACGATGGACTTGGGTCTACTTTCTTCGAAGCAAAGACCAAGCTCCACAAATGATCATCACGTTTCTCACGAAAATTCAAGTTCAGCTCCGGAACACCGTCCGCCAAATAAGAACAGACAAAGGAACTGAATTTGTTAACCAAACCCTTCGTGCATTTTATGAGAAAGTGGGAATTCAACATCAGACATCTATTGCACGTACACCAGAACAAAACGGTGTTGTTGAAAGACGAAACCGAACGTTAGTGGAAGCTGCAAGAACAATGTTAATCAATGCTAAACTTCCAGATTACTTGTGGGCAGAAGCTGTATCTACTGCATGCTATACTCAAAACCGTTCTATGATCACAAAACGCCACAACAAAACACCTTTTGAGCTTGTCCACAACCATAAACCGAATCTCAAACACTTTCATGTATTTGGATCCCTTTGCTATCCGAATAATGATCGTGATGATTTTGGAAAGCTCAAAGCCAAAGCCGACATTGGAGTCTTTATTGGATATTGTGAGAATTCTAAAGGTTACCGGATCTGGAATTGTCGTACAAAACAGGTGATGGAAACGATTCATGCTCATTTTGATGAACTTACGGAAATGGCTTCTGAGTATAACAGCTTAGAACCCGGACACAACCATTTAAACTTCCCTCAAACCCCATCATCAGCTGAACAAAGCCCCCAGTTTACTCGTCAACTAATGGAAAGGTTATTTGCTCCTCTGTTCAGTGACGATATTGATGAACGTGCTCCAGGTGTATCCGCTGTTTCCGCTGCACAACCTGATAACACTCTTATACCTGATACACCTGCTACAACAACTACTGTTGAAGAAGCACCACCAGTTGACTCCACCACAACAGTTGAACAAACCGCTTCCAACAATGATGAACCGGCTGATGATATTCTTATTGAAGTACCCCCACCTGCAGATTTTGATCCAAATGCGTTCTTTAACCCGTTTGCTAATGACACTGTTGCACCTGATGTCGCGGAATCATCAACAAACCATTTGAATACTCAGAATCTGCACAATGTATACCAACATCAACCCTCTACACATCGATGGACAAAAGACCATCCTCTGGCAAATATTATTGGCAACCCGAATCAACCAGTCGTTACAAGACAACGTCTTCACACAGATGGTGAACATTGCATTTATGCACTCACTGTCTGCCAATCTGAGCCTAAAAACATTAAAGATACAATGACAAAAGATAACTGGATTGAATCCATGCAAGAAGAACTCAACCAATTCAAACGTCTTGAAGTATGGGAAATGGTTGAAAGACCAACAGGAGTCTACGTCATTGGTCTCAAATGGATTTGGAAAAACAAATTGGATGCTGAAAGAAACGTCATCCGAAACAAGTCACGTCTAGTTGCTAAGGGTTATCGTCAGGAAGAGGGAATAGACTTTGAAGAATCTTTTGCTCCGGTTGCTCGTCTTGAGGCTGTTCGGATATTTCTTGCGTTCGCGGCTCATATGAATATGACGGTCTTTCAGATGGATGTCAAAACTGCGTTTCTCAACGGACAACTGAAAGAAACGGTTTATGTCAGCCAACCCTAAGGATTTGTTGATCCCGAGTTCCCGAACCATGTCTACAAACTGAACAAAGCTCTTTATGGTCTCAAACAAGCCCCTCGGGCATGGTACGATAAGCTATCATCTTTCCTCATTGCTAATAATTTCACCAAAGGTTCGGTTGACCCAACTCTTTTTATACACTATCACGGGGCGCATATCTTAATTGTTCAAATTTACGTGGATGACATCATTTTTGGGTCTACACATAAAAAGTTTTCAATCGCTTTTGCAAAACTAATGAAGCAAAATTTTGAAATGTCCATGATGGGTGAACTTATGTTCTTTCTAGGATTACAAGTTCATCAATCACCCCGTGGTATTTTCTTGAGTCAGTCCAAATATGCCCTTGAATTGTTAAACAAATTTGGAATGAAAACCTGTGACACTTATGTCATACCAATGACTCATACCAAGAAACTAGACGCTGATTTACATGGGAAATGAGTTGACCCTACCAAATACCGAAGTATTATTGGGTCTCTCATGTATCTAACAGCTAGCAGACCTGATATTGTCTTTGCCGTTTATCTATGCTCCCGTTATCAGTCGCGCCCAACTGAAACCCACCTCTCTGAGGCTAAAAGAATCCTCCGATACATCAAGGGAACCATTAACTTGGGGATCTGGTATCCGAAGGATTCTGGTTTTGAACTAATCGCTTTTTCAGACGCTGACCACGCAGGATGCTTAGACTCAAGGAAAAGTACTTCAGGAGCACTACAATTTCTTGGTGATAAACTGGTGTCTTGGCAATCAAAGAAGCAGGATTGTACATCGCTGTCATCAACCGAAGCAGAATATGTAGCTATGTCGGCGTGTTGTGCTCAAGTCATATGGATGAGAACACAACTCAAAGACTATGGTTACGTGTTTGACAGAATCCCGATGTACTGCGACAATCGGAGTGCCATTGCGATCTCGTGCAACTCAGTTCAGCACTCGAAATCAAAGCACATCGATCTTCGCTATCATTTCATCAAGGACCATGTGGAACAGGGTACAGTTGAATTATACTTCGTTGGTACAGAATACCAATTGGCAGATCTTCTCACCAAAGCCTTGCCTCCCGCTAGGTTTAATGAGTTGGTCCACCGGATTGGTATGAGGTGTTTGACTCAAGAGGAATTGGATGACCTCCTTAAACAGTCTTAAAAACCTGTCAAACACCAAAATATCTTTTGTAAATAGTTTTTTCAAAAAAAAAAAAAAAAAAAAAAAAAAAAACAAAAATATAAAACCTAATAAAACAACAAAAATATTCTTCTCGTCTATTTTTCTTTCAACATGGCAAGTACATTTCTTTCGTCAACACTTTATTCTTTCAAAATTCAGTATTTTTCCGATCAAGTGTTGAGGGGGAGAAAATTAATACCAAACTGTTTCAATAACATTCATGTACTTGCATGTTATTCTATACCGGCTGTTTCTTTTATCAATGGTGGCAAACTTTTCTGGTTAAATGACACTCCTCGGACTAAAACTTATAACCTTTCATTATTTTCTTAAGTCGAGGGGGAGTGTCGTCAAGTTTTTTCTTAAAATCTTTGTTTGATAACCAAATTGGAAGTTAAAAGGCTTTGGATGAAAAAAGAAAAGGTGGAGGGACCAAAACTGCCAAAAGGTTAAAGACATTTTAATAAAAACTCTTCCACCTAACACTTCACTTCACATTTATTACACTTAACCAAACTAATCCTACGCATAGAAATCGTTCAAGAAATATGTGTTTTTGATCATCAAAGTGTAAGTGTTTTCATAATCTTAATGTTATTACAAGCAAATGTTTTGAATTTCATGCAAATCCAACGGCTAAAACGCAAGATATGTGTGATTATGTGTTCTACGCATAAGCGTATGAACACACAATCATTGGTGTGTGTTTGTGGTTAAAAAGATTGTGTCAAAACGTGTATTTAACATCAATGATACTTGTTTTATCCTCAAAATCCACCCTGAAACACGAATTGATGGGTTTTCAAAATTAGGGTTTATGCGTGGTTTTGGGCGTTTTCAAATGTGATTGTTTTTGGTCAAAAAGATTGTTGTGTGATGTTTATATCATGTTGAATTAATGATTTCCAGGCCCTATAACAACCCAGAAACACTAATTAAGTCAGAATTAGAAATTAGGGTTTAATGTTCTTGAGTTTGGGTATTTTTGATTCACCACGAATTGAGTGTTAAAACTTGGTTATTAGACTCTCATAACATCGACCTACTAGAAAACGTTTGGTGCAATTCCTATGGCTAGAAATCATATGCGTAATTCTTAAACTCTAGGGTTTTGACTTACGCGTATGACTTTCTACGCGTAAAATACTTAACAAACTTTCATGCCATAATCTGTTTTAGAATGAATATATGTGTTAAGATTGATGATATGATGATTTTGTTTCAGGCCTGGTACTCGTACAACTCAGAATCAAGGTCTTTGTTACTCTATGCATAAGGATCACCTTACGCGTAGACAGTTATGCGTAAGAGAAATCCTACGCGTAACTATTACGCGTAAGGTTCTACAATGGGACTACGCGTATCCTGTGAAGGATATGCGTAAACAGTGACTCTACGCATAAGGTTTACTCTTATGAGTAATCCTTACGCGTAAGGTTTTTATACGCCTATGTATAAGCTCTACGCATAAGGTCCCCTTTTCCTACGCGTAACATTTCTTACGTGTAAGTTAAGATCCTACGCATAAGCTTTCGTCTACGGGTATATCACTCCTGTTTACGCGTAACTTTGCCAAATCTACGCCTAAGCCATGATTGACCTTCATTATGAATTGTTACGTGTACAAACTTGTAAATAAATGAATCATAACGTCACGAAACCAATAATGTCACTAATAAACTTAATCGTTTAAAATGTTGTGTTAAATAAGTGATAACATAAAATTTAAAACTTAAATTTAACTAACTCACGAAACTTATCACGACGACATTGGACTATTGAACAAACAAGTGACTTTGGACTCGTAACAATCTTTGACACTGTATATTCAATAATTAGACAATAAAAACCTTCTGTTGACTAACATTATGTCTTTTGATATGTTGGTTCTTTTGGCTAATGTTATTTCAGATCACGACATGGCTGCTCAAATGAATGTGGATGCACCAGAAGTTCTCACAATTGCTGACATCTTCCCTAATGGCTATCCTAGAAAGATTGGAAAGAACAACCTTAGGGTTGACTTTGAAACCCTCACATGCTCAGAATTTTCTTGTCTCATTGCTGTGGATATTCTAAAGAATACCAGAACATGCTCTCACAATCTGCTACTGTACCGGAGATCTACATGCAACAATTCTGGAATTCAATGCATAGGATCAAGGGTCAAAGTGCAGTGACTGTAACTCTCAATCACAAACAAGTCACCATCACTCATGCTGACTTACGGGCTGTTCTTCTCATTCCTGAAATCGAGCCAACCAACTTCTTTGCCACACCTACTGAGGAGACAGTTCTTCAATTCCTGATTGATATTGGCTATGATGAAGCTTCAGGAGTTATCTCTAAGCATTCTCATGTGGAGCTTAAGAACATTCCTCAACCGTGGAGAACCCTCTACATCATCATCACCAAATCAGTCTCTGGTCGTGACAGTGGCTATGAGCATCCCAAGCTCATGGAACTACAAATCTTCTGGTCATTAATCAACAAAAAGGACATCGAAATTGAAGCACTGTTATGGGAAGACATGATGTCATTTCACAAGAAACTTGGCTCAAAGATTCCCCATGTCAGATACACAAAATTGTTGATCCAGAGAGCACTTGGACTTCATCCCGATATTCCACAAAGGCTCAATGACCCAGACAATCACGATATGTTGACTGAGCCTACCCTATCAGTCAGAATCAAGGAATCGTCAACAAAGAAACAGGGTGCTGTGTTACCTGATCACCTACTGACTAACGAAATCAAGAAGCTTGAAACGTACAAAAGGTATCGGGTAGCAGTAAGAGAAGGCAAAGTTGGTCATCTCGATGAAAAGCCTTCTAGAACACCTACTCGGAGAACCAGAAGAGGAAGTGCTGGAAGTGCAGTAAGCACAGAGAGTCAAAGGAATGTCCCAAAGAGGAAACCTGCTCCTAAGAAGAAAGTTCCCTCTCAAGAAGCTGCTCCTATTCCTACACCTGAACCACCAAGAAAGCTACTGGACGAAAGCTCTGAAGATAATCAGACGAGGAGGTTCACTACTCTGAATCTGCAACCGAACCACCTCCCTCAGTAACAAAACCTCCTAGTCCTCCAGCTGACCTAGGAAAAGGGAAGACTCCTGTACTTGTGCCATATGAAGAAAGCTCAGAAAGTGATGAAGAGCAACTGGATAAATCCTACAGGAAGAAGTTTAAAATCGTTAGACACCTTAAAAAGGCTAAAGAGTTTGAACAAGAACAAATGGGTGGCCCCGGAGGGTCGAGTGGTGGTGTCCACTCTTCACCAGATCCTGATGCGGTTAATCGACCTGATAAGGGAACTGGTGCCACCAATCTTGTCCAACAGCAAAAGCTTGTAGAGGAGTCTACTGATTATAACATTGAGGAACCAGAAAAGGATAAGACTAAGAAAGAAAAGACTGATGATGAAGCTAAGGCTCAGACGGAAGAAAAGGCTAAATCTGGACAAGATAACGAAGAGAATTATGATGATTATCTTCTCAACAGTCCAACTCGTTCCAAGGAGGATACTTCTGCACCTCCAAAGGACCCTGAGCCTCCTCATGTGTCCTCCTCATCAGATTCATCATCTCACTCCTCACCACCACCATCTAAAAGAACAACCAAATCAACATCCAAATCAGTGAAGAAGCCAACTCGATCTTGGATTTCTCATGCTCATAAAAGAATTGGGAATGCTGTCAAACAAGTCAGAAAGAAAGACATACTCTACAGGAAGATGAATTTCTACGCTGATCAGATACAGTATATTCATGATGATCTCGACAAGATGCAAGATGAAAGGGAGTATGTCCAGAAGCTCATGAAAGATGATCTTCAAGGGAAAATGGACGAAATGATCAAAGGATACTCTCAGCAGTTCCTTATGGAGGTCGTTCCGAAACTGACAAAAGAGATGTATAACAGACAACTGTATCCAAATCTCTTGCATCTAGCCAAACAAGCCATGAAATCAACTCCAATGAATTTAAGCATCAATCCAGTTGAATCTATGATCTTCTCAGATGATGAATTGGTGAACCGGCTAGTAGCGCAAATGTCGAAACGCTCTGCAACATTTGCCTCACACGAAGCTAAAATGTTTGAAGCTCTATTGGAATACCAACTCAGGTCCTCATTCCGAGAAGAAGCTGTTAGGCCCAAACGTTCAAGAGATGATGAAGGCAAAGATCAGGATAAGGATAAAGAGCCCAAAGGCACAGAGAAGTCTGATGAATCATCTTCTATTCAGTATTCCATACAACCTCCTCCCGAAAGGACTCCAGCTTCTCAAAGAACTCCTCCTAGCTCTTCTACTGATAAACCTCATGATTCTGAGTTACCCCCCGAGACTCAGAAAACCGGTGATCACTTTGAGTATACGGGTGGTGACGATGAGGAAGTCCGTGAGCCCCTACAACAACCCACCTCTCCCAAACAAGTTCAGAAACCAGAATCCTCATCTAGGTCTAAACAAAAGAAGAAGAAGGCGCCCATGGTTGACGTCGTATCATGGCTAGATGACGATAAAATAGAGGAATTTGAATGGTTCTCTACACTTGTTAACTCAACTCCCTACCCTGCTGAAGGTCAAGATCTGGTAGACGGTAATACATTGGAGCATGCTAAGATTATGCAAGAAAAGTTCCATGTGAAGAAGATGACGAAATCCGAGTTGAGGTGAATCAAGAATGAAGCTTTTCAACTGTGGAAAGATAGCTCAGAAAGTGCCATCGAGGTCGAATATCACCTTGAAAACATTGCTCGAGCTATGTCTAACAACATGGATTGGCTCAACCCAGAAGCAAACATCGACTTCACCAAATGGGACAACCCTCCATATTACACCGACTGGTCTAAACCTCTACCAACAATTGGCCAACCAGATGAACCTAGGATCCCATTCAGATATTTTTTCAAAAAAGACTTGGAATTTCTTCTACACGGTGGCGATGGATCAAGGAAATACGCTACATCTTTGACACTTCCATTCCCAGAAGCCATATACTCAAACTGCATAGCTATCGAGGAAAGAGCTACTCACTTGTTCTCCAACAAAGTGGAAGCATACGACCGAGATGCAATGTACAGGATTCATCATTGGCCGGAATGCCGAAGAATCTACTACAGAAGCTGCCAGGTTCAGAAGTCTCAACATGCAGTGTTCAGTACTAAGAATATCGTTGCCATCAAACACGTTGATCTTTCGACCAAATGGGACTACACTTTTCTCAAGAAGATTGTGGTCAAAATGCAAGATGAACGGGATTATGCATTCTCTGAAGCTGACTTTGAGAATTTGTCTATCAACGACATTGAAGACATGTACCTTGCCAAAGTACAGGGTCGCATGAGGCAATTTTCAACTGAAGTACAACGTGAATTCATCAAATCACTGCTCATCTTCATCAGACGCATAGTCATCAAAGAACGTGTAGAAGATCTCCAACTTGCAGTTGAATCATATCAGACTCGTGTTAACTTCAGTCCACCTCAGCTTGATCTTCCCGACATCAACCAACTCTCACAATATACACTCATCAGCAAACCATTCGGCATCGTTTACAGCAGTGAACTTCAACGAAATTGCTTAATGGCGTGTAGTGATCTTCACAAATTTGGGGATCACACTTTGAAGATGGTTAGGGACGGAATGTCTTATAGGTTAAAGGATATACGTCAAAAGATTGGGTCTCCTAAGCGATGGAATTCTCATGATCGAAGGGATGTGAGGAGGATCATCAAAATGATTGATGAAAGGTTGTATAGAAGGGATCAGTTCAAAACATTGGAAAGCTTTGTTGGTGGTCGACCCAGGATTAACATCACCAGCTATCAACGCCCGGTTTACACTCCTGGCAACATCACTGGACTTCCTGATACCCCTTGAACTGCTTCTTTCATTATAAATTTGGATGTGTGATTATTTATGTCTATGGCTTGTGCACATATTACAGTGTACAACCCGTAATTGTCAAGAAAGGACCCTGTGGTACACTTCAGTGCCACAATCCTTATAAAAGGAGCGAAAGCTTCTTACTTTTGAGTAAAACCTATCAAACCTTTCATTTTTCAAGGTTTTGCTCAAAAGGACAAGTACTTCCCCGTATGATTTTCAAAAACTCAACCGTTTATATCACTTGTTGAGGGGGAGTATTTGAATTAAAACTTTGTTCACAAATTGTTCATAGTGGTCATCTTCCCACAACACTCGAAATGGTCATATTTATTCTCAACTTTTCAAAAATAACATTTTATATGCCATTTTTGAGGGGGAGAAAATTATGTGATAAGAAATATGTTGTGTAAATGCAAATGAATCTTTGTGTAATAGACTTAACCAACGAATTGACGGTACTAAACTGTTAGTAACTCGAAAAGACTTGTCCTGGACGGGTAATAATTTCAAGCTAGTTCGCTAGTAATGTAAACGTGTCTCGCAAAGGACTTGTCCAAGTAGAAAGTACCATTCGAGAAACTCTTGGTAGACATGAACTCTGACGGGTATGACAACCTTTCGAGGCTTGTCTACACCTTTAAGGTAGTTATTAGAGCTAGTTGTCACCTAAAAGCTGACAATGTAACTCTTTAACTATGCAACGTAACCGTGTCTCGCGGGGGAGTGTCTATCTTGAGTTGATCAATTCAAAAGTGCGCGCTCTTCCCACACAGTGCAGATTTCCGTCAAAACTCTAAAGCACATGTGGAGGGGGAGTATTTCTGTAAAAGATAAAACTCTCACAGTGGTTCAAACATGTTTTTCATTTACAAACCCTTTGAGAGATTTTCTTGAAAATTGGTTTTATGGCAACATAGGTTAGTCATGTAGTGATAAGGTGACTAAGGTTAGGAATAACCGTCCTATGATCCGCCAGAGCCGGAGGGATCTACCCAAGGACATCACAAATAGTTAGTACTTAGAAGTCCTTATGTATGATTATAAAAATGAGAAAATGAGAATCGGAGAAAGAAGGAGTTGAAGAATTAAAAAGAAATGCAAAGAAAATGGTGAAAAGAAATAGCCCTCCAAATTATTCAACTTAGGGCAGACACTGGGTTCAATTCATATGCTACTGGTTGCCACTTAGTGACGCCGGTATTGAAGATTAAAAGTCGTCATGGACCCAGTGACACATGCACTAAACCTTCTTAGCAACTCAAGTTTCTCTCAACAGAAGCTTGTTTCATTCTCACAGGGAACCCTACGTAAACTATTGGCCTTCTCTTAGAGATCGCTGGTATTGAAGAAGGAGACCCTCTCCCTAGTCTCCGCTCAGGAAAACCAAAATGCACTATTGAGTCTAGAGCCACGAGATTCATCAAAAGATCTCTTAGGTACACTTGACATATCATCACTTGATGTTCAACAATAAGAACATCAGTGGTACGTTATCGAGTCCTTCACAGATCTTAGCAATCTGTCGAGAACATTTATGAGAGGTTCACAACTGTGATCCTCAGTGATTGAATGGAAACTCCTGCCAGGGTCAACATCAAACAGCCCTGACAGCATGTCACTTCGGTAAATCCCCGTGGATTACGCTTAGTGTGTCTCAAACGGTCTACAGTCGTGAGGTGATGCTTCGGTGTACCTCAGCGACTCATCTAAACTATAGATGTACTTTGGTACATCGCGTTATCTCACTTGTGGGACTCCAGTTCAGGAACGGCCTTTGTAAGAATTAGAGTTTTGTTTTCACACTATGCTGTTAACACTCTCAAAGTTCAAACTTGTAAGTGCCGGAATCCGCTTATTACTAACCGTTTGAAATGTTTTCTTCTTATGGAAGCTCCAGAGCGGGATGATCGTGCAGATTCTTCTCATGCTCACGCCAACATCATCACTAATGGAAGTTCTATCCAAAAGCAACACAACAGTCAGAATGATTCTTCGTCAAATCAAAGAATCTACAAAGTTAAAGACTTAAAGAACTTCATCAGTACTGAATTCCAACGTCAAATAGCGTGTGAGCATGTTGAAGAATGACGTAGAGACACTGTAGCGGCGAAGCAGACCTGAGGCAGACTTGATGCAGACAACAACATACTATCACTTTCATTACAAAGAACAATGATCAAAGAACGAAGTTAAAGATGACGTCAAAGCATAACTGTTCAAAGAAAACTATCTCTCTACACTGGGGAGATTGTTCGAATCAAGGCATTCCTTCTCACAAGAAAGAAGAATGTCAGAAGACGTCGAAGCTACTATTACATCAATGCCTTCACCGTTTTTTCATCACCAACACTTGAGGGGGAGATTGTTGGAATCACTCCTAAACCTTAAATCAAGTGTTAGTTACTCATATGTAATAGATAGTTTATTATGGCCTTTATGTTTGTTTAAGGTCAAGCTTATGTAGAAGGCCCATAAGCTTAGACCCATGTCCAATAAGGAAAAGGGAAGGAGTGGGAGTGTTGCCTTAGCTCCTTGCCTATAAATACTCTTGTATAACCCTCACTTGAGGGTTGGTTGTTCAATTTATTCCTTTCACTCATGCCCTACGCATAACTGTCTTACTATATCGTGTGTGTGTTTGTTTGGTTTATTGTTCAATCGCCTTTATCTCTTTCTAGTAAGCTTGTGTTGTAAAACTAGTGACCTAACAGTTTGGATCTTCAGAACGAAGTTCATGGAATGCATATTCGTTTTACACCAACCGGATGGTGTAGGATCGCAAAGGAAACACATTGGCTTCGTTGGGAAGCTCAATGGTGTTTTGATAGCCATTGTGGCTTGGTTTCGAGTACTCACCAAGAGTACAAGTTCGATGTGGCATAGGTGGATCTTGGTGTGGTGTGTCTCAATTTGGTGGGTCTTGGTTAAAAGGCATCTCATTCACCATGGTGGCAAATGAAAAGTTTTATGAACAAAAAGAACAAAGAAAAGATAGAATTCGATAAAGCTAGAAAATAAAAAGAAAAATCTCACTTGATAGGAATCTAGTGAGTACACCTAAACGAGATAGAAATTGGAACCTAGACTATTCCCCAAAGCAGCGACGCCAAAAACTTGATGCGGATAATTGTAAACACAAGAAGTTTTACAATCCTCCTAGGCAGAGTACCTAATCGTTATAGTGTAGTATCAGAAGACACGGAGGATTGATCGTTTTCTAGGGGAATAGTTTGGGTAGGCTCGAAATGTATGACAAAATAAGTCTAAAGGTTAAGGGATGATTATTTTTGTATTTTTATATTTTTTAGAAAGCAAAGTAAAATCTAGGGGTTTAAGAGTTTGGTTTTTATAACTAATAATTAAACTAAAATAAATAAATATGAAGAAAAAATAAATTGGTGAACTCGTATGATAGGTAAAGTGTATTTACTTAGAATCTCACTACTCCCTAGGTATCTCATATTGATTAGTCGAATCGTCACTTCCTTGTTTTAATTAGCGCGTTGTATTCCTTGATATCAATCGCTAAGGGTTGTCAATCCCTAACACTATGACTTTTTGTTCTCGTCGAGTCTATATCGATGTCAGCGAACGCAAACTGTTGGGAAATTCTCTTTTGGGAGTTAATACTTATAGTCTTAAAGTTAGTACTGATAGTGATGTTAGAAGAGTATTAACTAATTAGTACTGATAGTGCAAAAGTTAGTACTGATAGTGTTGAGTTTGTACTGTTCTATATTAAGAATGTCATGTATGATCTGTAACATCATATCTTCTATCATAATAGAAGATATGATATACTTAATGCATAGTTATCTCTGTAAGGGATCTCCTTAGTGTATAAAAGGAGATCCTAGCTAGGTCAAGCAATATACCAATACTCTAGCCGTCTTAAGAAAAGCTTCAAGGTTGTAAACCCTAGTACTAGGAGAGTACTCGTATTATTAATCAATAATATTGAAGCTGTTGGTGTTATAACTGTGTTTACATTAATCTTCTAAGTACATTCAAGTAGATTCCGCATACTTGTGTGTATCTACAACAAAGTTTCTCATTGTTGTTTTGGAACCATCCAAGGCAACTACACGTTTACAAGATAAGTTTTCTAGATCCAAGGTTTGGGACTTCACAAGTGGTATCAGAGCTTGTGTCCTGAAGCTTTGTTTTTAGAAGATCATGTATGACAAATCTGAAGAAATAGATTTTGATTCAAGCAAATCCAGTGCTGTTACCATAGTTCCTAAGTTGCAACCTAATTAATATGAACTCTGGAGGATGCGCATAGAGCAATACTTTTTGTTACTTGATTTTAAGCTGTGGAACATTGTGATCAATGGAGACTCCTACAAACACATTGTTACTGAAGAAGTGGCTGGCAAAGTTGTTCTTAAAAACAAAGGTGGTCCCATCACTAATGAAGAAATGGCTCTAAGAGGCAATGATCTCAAGGTCAGAAGTCTCCTTCTCATGGCATTACCTGATGATCATCAACTCAACTTCAACAAACTCAAGGATGCTCAATCCTTGTTCAAAGCCATTGAAACAAGATTTGGTGGGAACTCTGTCACCAAGAAGACTCATAAAGCTCTTTTGAAGCAAGAGTTTGAAAACTTCATTGTTGGTGCAACTGAGTCCATTGACTCAGTTTACAATAGGCTTCAAAAGCTTGTCAGTCAACTAGCTGTATTGGGTGTGGACATCCCTCAGGAGGACATCAATCTCAGGTTTTTTAGAAGCCTTCCATCACCAAAATGGGACACTCATTGTATGGAAGAACAAGGCAGAATTTGAAACTATAGGGTTGGACAATCTGTTCAATAGCTTTAAGGTGATTGAACAAGATATGTAGAGAGCTACAGCTACATCTTCCAGTGCTGGATCACAAAACATAGCTTATGTGGGTCATCCAGTCACTAGTGCTGATAAGGACAGTTTTGGTGTTAGTACTTCTAGTACTAATATTAATACTGATTGTTTGGTTACCACTGCAGCATGCATCAATGAAAGTACAATATATGCTTTCATCTTTGAGCAACAACATGGGTCTCAGATCACCCATGATGACCTGAGACAGATCGATGAGGATGATATGGAAGACATGGATATCAAGTGGAATATTGCCTTGATTATTGTGAGGGCAAGAAAGTTCATGAAAAGAACTGGTAGGCAGATTAAGATCAATGATTGAGATACTGCTGGGTTTGACAAAGGAAAGGTAGAATGCTACAACTGTGGCAAGCTTGGGCATTTTTCCAGGGAATGCAGAAGCCCCAGGAACAAGGGAAAGAGTAGTGAAACCAATGACTCATCCGCTAACGCAATGGTGGCTATTGATGGTGCTGGATATGATTGGAGCTTCATGGCTGATGATGAGGAGAGTCCAATCAATATGGCTTTGGTATCTGAGGTACTTACTAAATCAAATTGCTCAGATACATGTGTCTCATTAAGTGAATATGAGTCTCTTAAAACTCAATATGATAAACTAGCTGAAGAATTTTCCAAAACCAGTTATAATTTAGCAAATCATAAAAGAGGCTTAGCAGTTTTAGAAAAACAAATTATGCATTATAAAGAAAATGAGTCAAAGTTTACTGAAGCAACTTCTGTACTTAATAGGGAAATTTCTTTTAAAGACACCACCATAACTGTTTTAAAAGAAGAGCTAGAGAGAGTCACACAAATTATAGACAACATAGAACTAAGTATTGATACTCTTCAAGACACACATCATTATAACTCAAAGAGAATTGATAGATACCTTGAAAAAGCACTAATTCGCAAAGCCAAATCTGGTATGGGTTATAAGACTGCACCACCACCATTCAGAGGTATTCCCTCACCACCTGGAATAGACCTTGAACACACTGGCTTAGAAGATTTTAAGGCACCCACATTTGTCCGTGAACCCATTGGGTCCAAGGCTGAAAAGACTGATGAGACCTTTGAAAGTGCTAGTGACACTTCCTTACCTGAGGTATATGTGTTTGAAAATAAAAAGACATGTGTAGTGTCTGGTGAACCAAAGCAAGAACATGCCACTAAATCTGTAAGATCAACTGACAAACCTGTCAGGAAACCAGTAAAATATGCTGAGATGTATAGACACAGGTCATCAATCCTAGAGGTAACAAAAGAAACTGGAACCAGCTAACATCTAAGCAACTAGGAGATGAATTTGTCATGTATAATAAATCTTGCTTTGTGTGTGGAAGTTTTTCTCATTTGCAGGCTCAATGTAGACACCCTATGAGACCTCAACCCATCATGCCCCAAGAGCAGTTCTTCTTAAAACTGGCATAAAATCTTTGAATACTACAAAGCCAGTTAATACTGCTAGACCACAACCTAGAGTATTTGGTGAAAGGCCCAAAAGAAACTTTTCTAAATCACCATCTGTTTCACCAAGGCCCTTTAATGCTGGAGCAACACAAACCTTTAAATCTTATGATGAACAAATCAAGTTTTACAAGAAAAAGGTTAATACTTATGAGCCAAAACTTAATACTGATAGGCCAAAAGTTAATACTTTTAAGCCAAAAATGAAAACTGTTGGTTCTAAAGTGAGTGCTGCTAGGGGAATCAAGGGCAATGCTATTAAGCCCTCAGCTTGTTGGGTTAGAAAGACTACTCAACCCAACAGTGCATCAGTTACTCTCAAGAAATATGATTACATTGATGCACGAGGCAGATCCAAGTCAGTAATGGCTTGGGTCCCCAAAAGGAACTAATTTCCTTTATCTTATGTGCAGAGACATTCCAACAATAATGATGATCTTGGATATTCAGACAGTGGGTGTTCCAGGCACATGACTGGAAATCTATCCTATCTTTCAGACTTCACTGATTTGAATGGAGAATATGTTTCTTTTGGAGGTGGAATAGGTGGAAGAATTACTGGTAAAGGCACAATCAAGACTGGTAATTTGGACTTTGAAGATGTGTACTACGTGAAAGAACTCAAATACAATATTTTTAGTGTGTCACAAATGTGTGAAAAGAAGAATTTTGTTCTATTCACATATACTAATTGCTTGGTTTTATCTCCTAACTTTAAGTTGCCTAGTGAATATGAGGTGCTTCTTAAGTTCCATAGGAAAAGCAATCTGTACAGTATAAGTATGAAACACATAGTGCCCAAAGAAAACCTTACATGTTTAGTTGCTACAGCTTCTTTGGATGAATCTATGTTATGGCATAGAAGGCTAGGTCATGTGAACTTTAAGGTAATAAATCTTTTAGCTAAATATAACCTTGTAAGAGGTTTACCTTCAAAAAGATTTGAAAATAAACAGACCTGTATTGCATGCCTCAAAGGGAAGCAGCATAGAGCCTCTTGTAAGCCCAAGGTTTTTAACTCTATCACCAAACCACTTCATATGCTGCACATGGACTTATTTGGCCCCACCTCTGTTAGCAGCCTAAATTTTAAGAAGTATTGTTTGGTTGTGACTGATGATTTTAGCAGATTTACTTGGGTTTTCTTCATGAATACTAAGGATGAGACCAGTGAAATCCTTAAGTCATACATAACTGCAGTAGAGAACCTAGCTGATAAGAAAGTTAAAGTCATTAGGTGTGATAATGGGAAAAAGTTTAAAAACCAAGTGATGAATGATTTCTGTCAACTTAAGGGTATTAAAAGAGAGTTGATGAGTGTCTAAATACTCATCATTTTTGTACCATTTAAACTGCAAAAACATCTGAAAACACTCAGAAATGCATCAAAATGATAAAAATATCACAAATAAGTGTTTTATGTGTTTCAAATGCAAAAATATCAAAATCAGATGAAAAACGTATCAAGTTTGCATAATTGGCAGTTTTAGTCCCCCATGTTTCAAAAGTTGTCAAATCTAGTCCCTGGTAAATCAAAATAAAGCAAAATATCATTTAAGGTCCATGGGATTCAAAAGTTGTCAAAACAAACCCTTCAAAGTTTAAAATTTTCAAAATTACAACTTTGGTCCCTCAACTTTGAAAAATGTCAAAAATAGTCCTTGGATATTTAAAAATGGAAAATAATCAAATGTGGTCCTTGTACTATTAAAGATTGGCAAATTTGGTCCTTTTGATAAGTTTGGAAAAGTTGCATTTTCAGTCCATAAAAAATCCAGAAATTACAACTTTGGTCCTTGTGATAATTCAAAACCAAATGGACCCCCTTTTTGTATTATTACCCCAGCCAAAACAAAAGAACCCCTGTCATAAACCTGTGAACCCCCCTAATTTGACCCCTTCCGTTATTAATAAAATCCGGTCAACAAAAGTCAAAAACCATGGTCACTGTTCATCTCTCTCACGTTTGCGCGCCAAACCAGAAACCACCATGGTTTCTTCCACCTTGCCTGTTTTCACCTTTCCACCTCACCCCTAACAGCTGTTTAACAACCCCCTAACACCTCCACATCCACCAAAATGCATTAATTGAAGAAACCTGCTCAAGACTTTTTTCCCGCCAAATTGACAAATGGCGAATTTGATGATCTGGAAGGATCCAATGGCTGGAAAGAGGTGGGAAAGTCTCAGAGGTCGACAAAGACTCTAAATGATCATTATAAAGAAAAGAAGAAGCAATGTATAAAGTTAACTAGTGTAATTTTAATTTACTTATGTCGTTTTAATAAATTCAAGCTTTCCAGTGTAAGTTTAAACTTTCAAGTACTTGTTTAAGTGTTTTTGAGTGTATGTGAACCTTTATCAATAATAAATTTCAAGTTTCATTGTCATTTTCAGTTTATACCAATTTTCAAGTTCAAAATATCAAGTTCATGTGAATGTTGTTTGTAGTTGATGTTATGCAATTATAAAGCTCATATAAGCTCCCTCTAAAGCTCTTATAAGCTTTTTAAAATCTTAAAATTCAGTTTAGAGTTGAAATTCAAAAATATAAAAAAATACTAAAAAAAATAGTTGGAAAATAAAAAATAAGTGAAGATGATGCAAAAGGCTGAAACAGGGTAATCTTTTGATTGCTCTTGGTTTAGAAGCTTTGTGGAAAGCTATTAGGAGTGTTCTTGGTTTCTAGTTCATGGTCTTTGGCTGGAAAACAATTGTAAGCCCTTTATAAGCATTCTTTGCATTTAACTGTATAAGTAATTTAAAGCTTAGATCTTTGTATATTTATGTTTCTGAGTTATAGTTAATTAGAAATAAACATTAAAACAGTAGGCTTGTTCTTTTTAATTTGTAGTTGTTAAAAATTTTAGTTTGACAGTCATAATAGCTTAATTGTCATTCTTGAGTTATATGTTGTTATTTTTGTTGTTAAATGCTTCTAAAGTCTTATTAAGTAATAATATAAAATCTTAAATCAGTTTCATGGTATTAATCTTTGGAATCCTTTGAAAATCTTCAAAACAGCTTGTTAAAAGGGTGTTTGGATTTGCTGAGTTAATTGGGATAGAGGCCAGTAGTGTTGTTGTTTGTTGTTGTTCTAAGTCACAATAGGATCTAAGAACTCATAGAAACCATAAAAACCTGTCCTTGTTTAATAAAAAGTCAAAATCATTTTTAATCTCACATTACTTGTTCACTGTTAGAAATTTAGATTGCATAATCATGCATACTAGTTTAAAAGTTGTTTATCTAGCCTAAATTAGTCTCATATTAGCTTAATACATCAAATTAGATCATCTAGGATCATTAGAATCTCATCAAAGTCAACTTAGTCCATTTCTTTAAAAAGTCAAATTTTCTTATGTGCAGTTTTTGAATAAAATATATAATTTTCTATAGGACTTAATTTCAGCTTTCAAGATTTGAGCTTTTAGAATATTAAAATATAGTTGCTTATCTTTATCATGGTATTTTTTATAATTTCTAGATAGCTTATTAAACTGCTAAATTCCTAGCTTCTTTTAAGTACTTTCTTGAAAATCTCCCCTGTGCACAGTTGAGCTAGTCTATTTCACAAGCTCATCAAGAGCTGATTAGTGAGGCTCAGCTTGTGTACTTTAGCTTTTTGAGTAGCTAACCTAGCTGTCTTAAAGTTTTAGTGCTTATTTTTCAATCTCTAGCTTATTTGATAAGCCTGCTAGTGGCTTTTTGTTTTGTCCATTTCATATAAGTACACTGATCACTCAGTGTTTTAAAATTCTTTATAAGCTCATTATAAGCTCTCTAGTGAACACCACAGTGAAAGATTTATCTTTTTGAAAAGCCAATAAGCTCAGCTTATTGGATTCATTTTTTGTTTGGACTTCCAATCTCTCCTGTGGGCCCCACAAGGCTTGGAAGTTGGTCAGTTAGGCCTGTTTGCTACTCAGTTTTCAGCACAAGTGCTTATTGGCTTATCATAAGCTTATCAGTGCTACTCTTTGTAAATTTTTACTCATTACCAGTTCCTTTTGCTTATTTTAATCTTATTTCAGTTTTGTTTTCTTTTGATTAGCTTATTTGATAGCTTATTTTAGCTTAAAATCCTTTTAAAAAGCCAAAAGCTCCACTGTTAGTAAACATAAGCTTATTCTGAGCTTATTTGTGGATTTTATAAAAAGTTTTAGTTTTAAAAGTTGCTTAATATCATTAGCTTAATTAGTTCCAAAAAGAAAAATCCAAAAAGAAAATAAAAAAATAAAAAAGCCAGTGCTGGGATTCGAACCCTGGCCACCCAGCTCACCACACACACACGCTACCAGTTGCCCTTGGGTCTTTGACTGGTCAATCTTTGCACAATTTAATTCTTAACCCTTGTTTTCTATTTTAGCTTATACGAACCAATTAGCTTATTTACAGCTTATTTAAATAAGTTGTTACACCTTTTGTAAATTTCTTAGCTTTGTATTGTTATAAAGTATTTTATAAAAAAGTTTCAGAATTTTCTAAATAGTTTTAGTATTTTTAATCATTTAATTAGTTTAAAATAGAATTTAATTCATAATAAAAAATATAAAAGTAAAAAAAATATAAATCTTTTTTCTAAAATTTTATTTTGTCATATAGTAAGTAAGAAAATTGTTTTCACACTCGTAGGACTTTTATTTTACAAATTTCACGTTTTTACTTGCGCACTCGCGTAATTTTTACATATAACGCGCGTTTTCATTCTAGGTCACGTTTTTAGGTAATTTAGGTTTACACTTCAATTAAAATAGTTTATTTAAGATATTTTGTTTTAGAAATCAAGAAAATCCAACTTTAAAAATAGTGATAGCGTTTATTTAATAGAAATTAGCTTTTTAATTTTCTTTAATTTGCATTTAAGCACCTGTAATTTACAAACTTTTTCTCTAGGTATAATTATTCCAAATCATCTCCTTTTCCCATTCAATCTGAACGTTTTTTGAACACCATTAATCCTCCGTGGGACTTAACGACCTAGGGAAACACTATACCCCTCTAGATCTTCATTGCATTGGTTTTAGACTGTTTGAATTTTATTACGGTTGACCATTCACAAGTGGTTGACTTGTGTAATAAACTTGACGGTTTGGACTCAATCAAGAGTACAATGTAGCTAGGACTCCTCAGCAAAATGGGGTTGCTGAAAGGAGAAATAGGACATTGATAGAGGCTGCTAGGACTATGTTAGCAGATTCCAAGTTACCCACAACATTTTGGGCTGAGGCAGTTAATACTGTTTGTTATGTTCAGAACAGGGTACTGATAGTAAAGCCTCATGGCAAGACTCCCTATGAGCTATTTTTAGGTAGAAAGCCTACCCTAGACTTTCTTAAACCTTTTGGGTGTCATGTCTCTATTCTCAATACTATTGACCATTTAGATAAGTTTGATGGAAAATCTGATAGTGGATATCTGGTTGGCTACTCCTTGAATAGTAAAGCCTTTAGGGTTTATAATTCTAGAACCAGAAGGATAGAGGAGAATCTGCACATAGAATTTCTTGAGGATAAACCTAGTGTAGAGGGGCAAGGACCAAAATGGCTTTTTGATATTGATATGCTAACAGAATCTATGAACTATGTGCCTGTTGCTGTGGATTCTAACATTATTGCAGGAGAAAAGCAAGGTTCTGATTCAGATTCTGATGATGATGATGACTGTATCCTATTGCCCATTTGGAAGGACAACTCAGGTGGAAGCACTTCTTCAGGGGAGGCAAACAAAGATGATGATCAGCCTCAAAAGACTAATGATTCTAATGCTGAAGAAGGTGTAACCAATACAGATGACACAGTGATAGAACCTCAAGTGATCAGTACTAATGTGGTTAATACTGATAAGCCACATGTTATTACTGATGAGCCAGAATTTAGTACAGATGGTCCTCATTCTATTCCATAAGTTAATCCAGAGGTTCCTGATCCCTATGGTGAGGCTGATGAGATTGAGTTTACTACTATAGCTTCATCTTACACTGTTCCTACTACACCACACAGAAGAATTAATCAGGATCATCCCTTGGAGAATGTTACTGGGGATGTTCATGCTAAAAGAGCTACAAGATCTAAATTTCAGCATAGTGAGACTGGATTCTTTAGTGCCATTTATGAAGAAAGGATCCATGGGGATACACAAAAATGTCTCTTTGCTTGTTTCGTTTCTCAAGCTGAACCAAAGAAAGTTTACAAAGCTCTTGAAGATGAATCCTGGGTAGAAGCAATGCAAGAAGAGCTTCTTCAATTCAAACTTCAGAATGTATGGGTTCTGGTGGATCTTTCTGAAGGCAAGAGAGATATTGGCACTAAATGGGTCTTCAGAAACAAGAAGGATGAAAGGGGTGTGGTAATAAGGAACAAGGCTAGACTGGTGGCTCAAGGGTATACACAACAGGAAGGGATTGATTATGAAGAGGTCTTTGCTCCAGTGGCAAGGATTGAAGCTACTCGACTATTCCTGGCCTATGCATCATATAAAGGCTTCACAGTATACCAGATGGATGTGAAGAGTGCTTTCCTCTATGGGAAGATTGAGGAGGAGGTTTATGTCTGTCAGCCTCCTGGGTTTGAAGATCCAACCTTTCCTGACAAAGTTTACAAGGTACAAAAGGCACTCTATGGTCTGCATCAGGCCCCAAGAGCTTGGTATGAAAATTTAGTCAAGTATCTTTTGGGCAATGGCTTCAGAAGAGGGAAGATTGATCAGACTCTATTCATCAAGAATGTGAAGAATGATATCCTGTTGGTTCAGATATATGTAGATGACATTATTTTTGGCTCAACCAAGCAGGATCTATGCAGAGAGTTTGAAAAATTGATGCATGATAGGTTTCAGATGAGTTCTATAGGAGAACTCACCTTCTTTCTTGGGCTACAGGCCAAGCAGAAGACATATGGCATATTTATTAGTCAGGATAAGTATGTCAAGAAGATTTTGGTGAAGTTTGGCTATGAAAATACAAAGATTGCAAGCACTCCTATGGAGCACAACAAGCCACTACTTCCAGATGCTGATGGTGAAGAAGTTGATCAGCATCTCTACAGGTCAATGATTGGATCATTGATGTATTTGACTACCTCTAGACCAGATATTATGTTTGCAGTATGTGCTTGTGCAAGATTTCAAGTCTCTCCAAAGCTTTCTCATATGCATTCTGTTAAAAGAATCTTTAGATATCTGAAAGGCCATGCTCACCTAGGCCTTTGGTATCCTAAGGACTCTCCCTTTGATCTGGTAGCTTACTCTGACAGTGATTATGCTAGGGCAAGTCTTAATAGGAAGTCAACCACAAGAGGATGCCAGTTTCTTGGTGACAAGTTGATTTCATGGAAGTGCAAAAAGCAGAGCATTATGGCAAACTCTACAACTAAGGCTGAGTATGTAGCTGCTGCAAGTTGCTGTGATCAAGTCCTCTAGATTCAGAATTAGATGCTTGATTATGGGTATAATTTTATGGGCACTGTCATTTACATAGATAACAACAGTACTATATGCATTATAAAAAAAATCCAGTTGCTCATTCTAAAACTAAACACATTGAGATAAGACATCACTTTATAAGGGACTGTAATGAAAAGAAACTCATTCAAGTTGATAGGATTGATACTGAGTTTAATGTTGCAGATCTTTTAACCAAAGCTTTTGAATTGGGAAGATTTCATTACTTGGTCACAAGTATTGGGATGCTTCATCCATAATATGTCTTATCTCTCTCTATTTTGTAAAGTTTTGTAACTGGTGATTAGTACTGATTGTTATCTAGTTAATACTTCTTGTGTAATGTTAATACAAATTGGCAAGAAAATCTCTTGGATTGTGTTTTCTTGGTTTTGGACTAACTTTTCAGGTACAGCACAAGCAGTATGGATGGAGTTTGGTGACTGATTGTTACAGCAAGTGTGGTTCTTTCACTTATGCTCATTCTGATGCAACCACATGATGGAACTTGTTATAACTCTGGATTTAGTGATGCCAAAGCATTATATGGCATCTTGTGGTATTAATGAACATGAATTGATGGTTTCAGTTAGTAAGGTCATTATGCACTAACCCACTCTTTGCCATTCTATCTATTTATAGATAGTGTGACTAGCCTAAGGGCATCTGGCTTAGAGAACAGCGAGCAACCGTGAATCCAACACTTGTGTTGGAGGCAACACCTGCCACAAGCTGGAAACCCTATAAGGAAGGCCCTTTTAATGGGACTATCCATCACAGGCAGTGCTATGCACTGAAACCATTGGTTTTCACCAAACTAGAGGCCATGTGAGGCCGACCTTGATTAAGTGTCTGTTACCACACTTAATCCCTTCAAAATTGGGGTTTTAGTATTATAATTTCCAAACTATAAGATAATACTGATGGGTAAAGTTAATACTAATGGTTATAAGTTAGTACTGATAAGCCTCGTTAGTACTGATGAACTAGCCGTTAGTACTTATTCCAAAAGTCAGTTATGCAATGATTACTTCTGCAAATTGAGTTGTTACCGTCTGTTTCTTTATATAAGGGTTTCCTAATTGGTTTCTCCTTACTTATTACCATAATTATTTACAAGGCGGTTCAACATAAATTCTCCAAATCTCTATATATTGCATAACTTTTCAATTGCTTTCACCACAATTCTCTATAGGCTTTTGCGATCTAATCCCACTTTACTAACCCTCATTCTTCTTGCTCATGGCTCCTATTGATTTTGTCGATAAGCACAACATGGTGGCGTGCTTGGACTTGCCAGAAGGCAATGAGGAATTCACTGAGATAGTAGCTTTTCTAAACAGAAGAAGCATCAGGTTTGCTTTACTTTTAAACCCTACTATCTTATGTACCCCTGTCAGGAAGTTTTGGCAAACTACTATTGCCTCAACAACTGAGGAAGTGGTACAACAGTTAATTGGCACAGTGGATGGCATACAAATTGTTATTACTGAAGCTTCTCTAAGAGAACAACTTCATCTTAGAGATGCTGAAGGTATTAGCACTTTGCCAGCCACTGACATAATTGAACAACTCTCATTGATGGGGTATAGACATGACAACACTTTTAACTTTCACAAAAGTCAGTTTTCCCCACAATGGAGGTTTCTAATTCATACCCTTTTACATTGCTTGAGTCACAAAAGGACTGGCTGGGATGCTTTTCCCACAAACATAGCCACAGCCTTGATCTGCCTTGCAACAGGCAGGGTGTTTAATTTTTCAAATTATATTTTTGAGGGTATGCTTAAAAATGCTATTAGCAAAACCAAGTTTCTGATGTATCATAGGTTTATACAAATATTTTTGGATCTTCAGAGACAAAACTTGCAGCCTCACAAAATATTTATCCTTCAAAACTACTCACAGCCAAAGTATTTTCAAATATGTTAAGGGCTGTAGTAGGCTATAGTGGGGTTGTAGTGCCATTATTTCCTAACATGCTGATTGCAGAGGGTGAAGGACCATCAAGCACATGTGGCTCCCAACACACACCCACAGATCCTGATAACTCTCCTACTCAACAACATTCATCAACAAGTAGGCACTCTAGACAGGAGAGTGGGACATCTCAGCCTCATTCTCCTCCTCACATTGAACCAGATGAGCCTATCTCAGATGATGCAGGAGATAGAATGGTAAGGGTTGCCACTACTCAACCAAGCTTAGAGGCTGGTGAGGATAGTGGTAACATAAATAAGACCCAACCCATGCCAACACCTAGTGAGCACTCCTCACAAGGTGGACCCAGGCAAAGGCTTAAAGGGCGGGGGTGTATCTGCTCAGGCTAGGCCTGGGAGTGCATCTCAATTGCCCAATGACCCACCTCTCTCAGCAGGTAACACAACTGGAAGTGGTGAGGGCAACTTATCACTAAAGGATATGACGGAATTGTACATGTTTTTATGTAGAAAGGTGAATACTCTGGAGATTGCTTTGGAAGAACAAAAGAAAGCTGCTGCAAAAGTTCATACCAAGATGCTCCTAAAGATGAAAAAGTTAGAGCATCAGGTCAAGCTTACTGCAGAAACATCCCCAGTCACTGCATCTCTCAAAAGAATGGCCAAGTTCAGAGTCTCAAGTACCTCATCAGATGATTCTACCAAACAGAGGAGGAGTTATGATATTCAAGGTAGAAGTGAATTTGGTCAATGGAAAGGTGGTGCAACATTTCAGAGCCCTTTTGCTGATGAAGAAGAAGTTCAGGTCACCATTGATGCAGAAGAAGTACTTAGTACTCCTACATGCACTATCAGTACTATCCCAGTTAGTACTGTTAGTGTTGTAGTTAGTACTGTTAGTGCTATTGTTAGTACTCCTGAAGCTATACAATCAGTATTAAGCCCAATCGTTCAGGTAGCTGCTGGTCTACAACAAGCAACAACTACTGAGGCCACTACCATCACTACCACTCCAAATGAAGACAGTGATGAAGAGGAAAGAGAGAAACATGTTGTATTGGGACTTCAGAGCTTGAAGAAAAATGTCCCCATCTTTCCCACTTACAAGAAGCCTCCTGTTTTATACTTAAGGAAGAAGACCAAGTCAGCAGCACCCAAGCCTAAAGAAAAGGGAGTTGTTATTCAAGAAGGAGGTATTTCAGCATCACCAACCTCTTCAGCTCCAAAGATTGATCCCAAAGACAAAGACAAGGGCATCTTGGTGGAAGTACCAAAGAAGAAGAAAGAGATTGAAAGGTTAAATGAAGAGGCAGCAAGGAAGCTTGCAGCACAATGGAGTGAGGAAGAGTTGCAGAAAGAAGCTGCAGAGAAAGAAAAGAAAAAGCTGAATAAAATGGCTGAAGACTGGCAAACATGGGATGACATGAGAGCCAAAGTAGAAGCTACCAAGGAGGTACAACAGAAGCTGCAACAAGATCAGGGTACAAGTATCAATGAAGCAGCTCAGTTGTTTAGTGAAATCTTGGCTAGAAGACAAAGTCAGTTTAGACAGCAAAGAGAAATTGAAAAGGCTTCAAAGCCTCCAAACAAGAGTTAGCAGAAGATGTATCTTTGCAAGTACATCAGATACTCAGGTGAAGATAGGAGAACATTGAAGCAGCTTAATCAATTGTCTTAGGAGACTCTCCAAAGACTTGCTGACATAATTCAAAGAAGATTTCTGGACTTCAGACCTATGCAAGCTGATGATATTGTTGAAAGGTCACAACCCATTGGAAGCTATAAAAGGCCATCTGAATAAGGAGCTTCCTCAACTGCACCTAAAAGATTGAAAGCCTCTGATGAAGATGAAGGTGGACTCACTGAAGAAGAGCTCAATAGGATGATGTTAATTGAAGCTCCAAAAGAAGCATTGTATTCAGAGCCCATCAACACTAGATATCCAATCATCAACTGGGATATCTACACTGAAGAAGGCAAAAGAAATTGGAGGATTCACAGAGCTGGTGGAAGGACAAGTGCTTACTTGTACCTAGTAGACCTGTTTGCATTTATTGATAGGGATGGTCTCCTTAAGCTATGGGAGTTAGTCAAAAACAGGTTCAAGAACAGAGACCCATATAATAACAAGGATCTGGAGCTACTCTATGAACTCTAGAACATATTTGAACCTGATCCAATAGGAGAACAATGGAAGTTTCAACCTGGTGATGAAGCCCTCAGTTGGACCTTGCTTGATTCCTGTGGATTGCACTTGGTCACTACATGCAATGGAACTGATATCTATATGTTGGTTGAAAGAACATACCCACTTGCACTTGAAACTCTTCTACAGATGCTGAATGCATGACTAAGGATGGGAAATGCAATAGAAATGGCCAAGGAGTTGCTGCTGAAGATTTTTGACCAAGCTGGAAGACCTAGCAGAAGAAAGTGAAGTTTGGAAGAATCCTCTAAGTTTGAAGAAACTTCTGATTCAGAAACCCAATCACAAGTTTATGGGAGGATTGTTGGGAAATTCTCTTTTGGGAGTTAATACTTATAGTCTTAAAGTTAGTACTGATAGTGATGTTAGAAGAGTATTAACTAGTTAGTACTGACAGTGCAAAAGTTAGTACTGATAGTGTTAAGTTTGTACTGTTCTATATTAAGAATGTCGTGTATGGTCTGTAACAGCATATCTTCTATCCTAATAGAAGATATGATATAATTAATGCGTAGTTATCTCTGTAAGGGATCTCCTTAGTGTATAAAAGGAGATCCTAGCTAGGTCAAGCAATATACCAATACTCTAGCCGTATTAAGAAAGCTTCAAGGTTGTAAACCCTAGTACTTGGAGAGTACTCGTATTATTAATCAATAATATTGAAGTTGTTGGTGTTATAATTGTGTTTACATTAATCTTCTAAGTACATTCAAGTAGATTCCGCATACTTGTGTGTGTCTACAACAAAGTTTCTCATTGTTGCTTTGGAACCATCCAAGGCAACTACACGTTTACAAGCTAAGTGTTCTAGATCCAAGGTTTGGGACTTCACACAAACGCACTCATTAAATATATTGAACAACACACTAACTCTATGCTAGCGGGGCGTTTAGTCAGACGTTCAAGCAAATATCCTAATATCTAGGCAATTTTCCTACTTTTAACGCAATAACAATTAATCAAAATAAGAGACGCAATCAAAAATCAATAACTAGATTTCATTCAAATCTAAGTAAACACTAACAAATTTAGCCCAGCATGTTAAATAAAAAAGAAGATAAACAATTAATCACACAACAAATAGACATACTGTAATGATTATGGATTAAATAACCTATCTTCAATAAAACATGAAATCTAAGGGGGCTAAAAACCCTTACAAAATCTGTGAAATTCGTGTCTCTTAGGTTCTCCATGTTGGACTCCAAGATGTTACTATGAATGAGAAAAATACAATATATATATATATATATATATATATATATATATATATATATATATATATATATATATATATATATATATATATATATATATATATATATATATATATATATGACTAAAATACACCGTTGGTCCCTAAACTTGTATCGGAGGATCGCGATGGGACGAAACCGGGCATAATAATCGCCACGGGTCCAAACAGTACCAATTAAATGCCAGATTGGTCCCTTGACCAATAACGGCGTTGTCAACGTTCCGTTATACCTAAAATAAACCCGTAATCATTGTACTGCTGAGGGTAGAATAGTCATTATGTGGTATACACTGTAGAACCTGTCTTGTCCAATTTCCCGCCATATTGTACAATATAACAAAACCGGGTACTCATTGCTCATCCCCAAACTTGTTTTGGAAGCCTACCCAGAAAACCCTAAGGCAATGTCTATCATAAAATCAAATAATCTGAGTAAGAAAATAACAAACAACCACCTTGGATTTACTCTGTGGCGAGTAAGGGAATATCCTTTATATGATGATCGTGAAACGGAGGAAAGATCTGCAGTCAGGAGATATTGTAAGTCTTTTTTGGTTAGAGCCTATTACAATCATATGTTAGTACGAGTGATTAAGTTATTCCCCTTTTAGGTAACTTTAGCTTAACAAAGTTTTTGTACATTTTTTTATACAGCGGGTGAACCTGGATCGTTTAGCATGATGTTCCATTATGAAGGTACATTCAAATACTTTCCAGGTAGGATATATCAAGGAGGCAAGAAATGCCTTGTTGATCTTGTTGAAATAAAAGAGGTATCTGTTGATGAAATGGATGCTCTCATGACCCAAATCGGTTATGAGTCTGGACAAACCAATTATTTCTACTTTCTTAAGCCTGGTTGTACATTAGACGACGGTTTGTTTTCTTTCCGTGAACCTGCTAATCTAGACTTGTTGAAAGATGTTGTCATACAGCATAAGCTGATAGACGTGTATGTTTAAATAGGGAAGACTAGATTAGAATTTTGTGAAATGTCCCCACAATCAATTAAGACTGTGTTTTGGGAGATGGATGAAGATAGGAGAAAAGTTGCTACTGCGGCTATTCAATCATGTTGTAGACGGTTGGTGTTAGATGATATAGATAATGAACCTGCCCTAGATCAGTTTATCCAACTTACACAATTGCCTGTGGACGTCAATGATATTGGTGAAGCTAGCAATTTGCCAAACATTGAGCCACTCTTTTCCACCTTAGACTGCTCATTTGCTAGCCAACCTGTTCAAAACAGTGAGCGTGCTTTAGTAGTTGTTGATGAGGACAATGCTCTAAAGGAGCCTGATAATGTTGAGGTTAATCTGTTTAGAGTGATTCAGGGGAAGGACTTTGACAACGGTGGAACAGCACTAGTTGATGTCAATAACACCTTTGAGGAGCCTGAAAATTTTGAGGTTAATCTGTTTCAATTGACACAGGACAAGCATTTACACAAAGCAGGCAGACCACTACTTGATGTGAATAACAGCTTTGAGGAGCCTGATGTGGATGTAAGTCTGTTTCAACTGACTCAGGATAACATGGAAGAGGATCCTGTTGTTGATCTTAGTCTGTTACAAGCGAGTGACACTAGTGAATTTGGCAATGCAGTTGAACCAAATCAAGATAACACTTGTCAAGAGAATGATTCACAGCTTGGTATGGTACAAGTAGGTCAGACTACTGATTCAGGTGAAGAAGGAACAACATGTTATATAAGTGATGACAGGCAGTTGGTAAATGATTTACCTGTGATGGTTGATGAAGTATTTTGTGGTGACCATGTTAGTTTCCAACACGCACACTTTGCTAATGGCGTTTATACCACTTTTTTCTATACTGGTCAGGAGTTTGTTACTGCAGGGGAAGTAAAAAAGCTAGTAAGAGAGCATTCAATAGAAACTAGGAGGGAGTTTTTTTTTTTGAAGAATGACAAAACAAGAATAAGGGTCAGGTGTAGGGGTTGTGTTCCAGTTTCAGGCCCAAGTGAAGGTCCTGGACTGAATATTGGCCCATCTAGAAGTCCATTAAGCAGAAGGGGTATAAGAGCATTGCTTTCTGCCAAAAAGGACCCTTCAGAAATACTCTGCCCATGGCTATTGTTTGTCGGCAGGAATGGTGAGACAGGTATATGGTCGGTCAGAACATATAATGAGCAACACACTTGTTTGCAATCAAGGGAAGTCAGAGCTTTTGACCTTCGCTATATCTCACAGAAAATTACAGCACAAGTTGAAACAAATCCAGAGCTTCCTGTCAGGTCGGTGCATAATCAACTTACCAACCAATACGACCTTCAAGTGTCCCTGCAGAAGGTATTAAGGGCCAAAAACCTAGCTATAAAAGCCATCAGGGGTCAATTCAAGCTTCAATTTACCATGTTGAGAGATTATGTTCAAGAGTTGCAGAAGACAAACCCTAATACGACAGTGGAGATGAATGTGGAACGACCTCCGGATGAGTCTCTTCCAACCAGAGAATTCAAGAGAGTGTATGTTTGTTTAGGTGCACTGAAGCAAGGATTTAAAGATTGTGGGAGATCGTTGTTGGGGCTGGCTGCTTTTCCAATTCGTGGTCCTTTCAATGGTCAACTGATGACAGCTGTGGGAATTGATAGCAAGAATGGTATATACCCTTTCGCTTATGCTTTTGTTGATTCAGATAACATAGGATCATGGACTTGGTTTCTTCATTGTTTATCCGATGATTTAGCACTTGGGCGAATTTCAAGCATCACTTTTATTACTGACATGAATAAGGTACTCTCTTACTCTGTTCATGAATTTAAGTCTCACTGTTTTGAAACAGACAGTAAAGATATTTGATTTTGTGCAGGATATAAGTAGAGCTGTAGCAGAAGTTTTTGAAAGTGCAGAACACAGATTCTGTATTAAAAGCATACATGAGAAAATGAAATTGCAATGGAAAGGTAGGGCCTATAAAGACCATCTGTGGAAATGTGCAACAGCCTCAACTGTTGTACAGTTTCTGAAAGCTATGGCTGATCTCAAGAAACTTAATCAACCAGCCCATGATTGGTTAAGTAAGATACCACCGATCCATTGGTCAAGGTCACATTTTTCATGTAAGTGATCTATCTGTTTCACTTACTTTGTCATCGTAAATGCAGTATAAACAGTTACAATTAATACATGTTTATTACTTGTCATCTTTAGGGAGAGCTACTTCTGATGTGTTACTTAATAACATGTGTCAAGTGTTTCATGAGAAAATTAAAGAGGGGTTAAGCAAACCTATTATTACAGCCTTAGAATACATCAGGGAATATTGTATGAAGAGGATAATGCATGTTCTTTTGGTGATTGAGAAGAGTGATGGGCCATTAACACCAACTGCACAACACATGCTAGAGGCTATTAAGAAATAGGCTGTTAAGTATAATGTGTTATGGAATGGGGGATCTAAGTTTCAGGTTAGTGGACCATGGGGTGACCAATGTGTAGTTAATGTTGTACACAAGACTTGTACTTGCAGAAGGTGGGAGATAACAGGTTTACCATGTAAACATGCTGTTGCTACCAATTGGAATATGGCTTTAAATGGCCAACAAGTCAGAGCTGTAGAAACATGGGCTCATCCTTGTTACTATCTTCTCACTTGGGAGGCTACCTACAAACACCATGTCCAGCCTATAACTAGCAGTGTACATTGGGAAAAATCAACTATGCCAACAACAATTGTTCCACCGAAATCCGAAACAAACCTGCCTGCCGCAAAAGGTAGAAAAAGAGTTAGGATAGCACCTGAAACTGAAGAGATTGTGAAGGATGGTAAGCTGTCAAGGGCTTGGAAGAGTGTCAGGTGTAGTATTTGTGGCATTGCTGGACACAACCGGGTAACATGCCTAGGGTATGGTGGAGCTCAACATAGTGGAACTACCAATAAGGTAAATGTCAAAAAGGTGCCTACTAAAGCTGCAGGAAAAAGAAGACATCCTAAATGTAAAAAGGTAGCAGCAGATAAAGAAGCTGAAGGTACGGGTGTTGTTCTAGAAAGCCAAGTTAGTGCAGTTCAAGGAAGTGGTGTTCAATCTACAAATCAAGAGCCAGGAACTGAAGATCCCATCATACATGATGCATCCCTGTCACAATCCCAGCAACTTCAAGCTGAAGCATTTGCCGATCCCATCATGCATGAGCAATCCCAGTCTGAGATTCAGTCAAGTGATGTTCAAGCCGTTTCTGCTTCAACCCAGCCTGCTACACGAAGAATGACTAGGAATCAGGCTGCACTGGAAAGAATGATGGCCTCACCATAGGTCAAATCTGTTATGCTAATTATCTATACAATGTTTCATCTAGTTTACTATTTATTTTCTATGGACAAGTTATGTAATCTAAAAACATATCTGTGTGTGGGTGTGTAACTGTAGCGCTCATGCTTTGAAAAGTATGCAATTTTATGCAGCTGGAATTATATCCATTTGCATTAACTATGGAACCATGTCATTATTGTGTATTTTTTGAAATTGACTAAGCTTGATGTGTGAATTGTTTGCGTCAAAAGTAACCAAAGCTAAAATAGAACATCATAAGAATGTTGACATTTAAAAGTCAACCCCTAAACACATTGCAAACCATCTGCATAGCCATGAGGCATAGAAAATCAGAAACAAACAAAACTGAATACTTCATAACAAGGTTACTACAATTCAAGATACACAACATTAACCAACTAGCCTCATTACATAAAAGGTTAAAACGTTATCCCAATGCATAAACAATGAAGAACAACATCCAACTTAGCACCATGTAAATCTTCCACTTCCACACATCACCTTGAGCAGCTACTAATCTTGCCTCAAGCTCATTTCTCCCCCTCAAAAGTCCTGGTATGATCATTCTTGAACGAGCACAGATTTCAGGATCATACCATCTTATCCATCGACAAGAAGACCCCTATTGTTGGTTATGACAAGTCATTAAACAACCACCATTGTTACAAACTTACACAAGAAATATTAAGACGCACTTACTTGAACAGGACAACCAAAGAATCGACGCCCTGGGTTGGCAGAGGTCCACGAAGTACGAATAATAGCTTGCTTACCACACCAGCAACGTACCATCTTGAAACAATTATCTTTTTGAAGAGGACGGGTTTTGAAGGATAGTTTAGGGATGGGTCATAAATGTAGATCAAACCTTGTTACACACATATACTAGCTACATTCACTGTAGAACGGTTTTATTTAGTACGCTACAGTGAAAGACGGTTTTGCCCTCAGCAAAATAACGTTGACAACGGCAGGATTGGTCAAGGGACCAATCTGGCATTTAATCGGTACTGTTTGGACCCGTGGCGATGATTATGCCCGGTTTCGTCCCATCGCGATCCTCCACTACAAGTTTAGGGACCAACGGTGTATTTTAGTCTATATATATATATATATATATATATACATATAGGGGAGAGTTAACGTGAGATCAAGCTTAAAGTTGTAAAAATAAGATCAAGTCTAAAAAACCGCTAAAACATTTATAAATAACAATTTTAGCAATAATACACATAAAAACAATATTTTAATACAAATTAACATTTTAGCAACTAATAACCAAATGATACATGAGTTTGGATTAGTGATACATCTGATACACATTACACTAATAAATATTCCAAAATCTGATACACATACAAAAACCTGATACACATTACACATCTAATCAAAGTGTATCACCTAGGTTTCGTAAATTTTAAAAAGAAATCTCTCGAAACTTTAATAATTTTAGTTGTAGTTAATAAAAAATTTATTTTTGTTGTAAGGAGAGTGTCGCTTGTCAAATTTTAGTAGGATCTTATTTTAACAACTTTAAGTTTGATCTTATTTGATCCAGATTCTATATATATATATATATATATATATATATATATATAGTTAGGATCAAATAAGAAGATTACTTAAAATAAGAAGGAATAAGAAGAACTATAACCACAAATCCAAGATGCATCGACCTAAATTAGATGCATCCCTATAATCTTAGATGTATTATAATGCACCATAGTGTGTTTTCTAGCTTTTAATTAGATGCATATACGTATATTAGATGCATTTCATGATTTCTTTTGTTTTTTGTTCCTCTGCACGTGTCGAAATCATGAAAATCAATTTGCACCATCTATACATCAAATTAACTTTCGAAACTCAAGATGTTGCATCTATATGAATAGAAATGCATCTAATGCAAGTCGTTGCATCTCAAATACGTGGTTTTGGTCACTTCTTACCACTTCTTATTTTAATTTACTTCTCACTGGATCCCTACTCATACACATACATATATATATATATATATATATATATATATATATATATATATATATATATATATATATATATATATATATATATATATATATATATATATATATATATATATATATATATATATATATATATATATTAATTATATAACAGGAGGCATTTGGCATTAATGCCACCTCAATGCCAAATAATCAAATTCCATGCCTTATAAGCATTTGTTGTCCAACTAAGCAATTTTTTAATCCACCTAAGCAATACTATTTATTTTTCGGATTTAATGTATTTATTTTTTTTTAATTTATTAAAATTTTCAGAATCTTTTTTATTTATTAAAATTTCGTTTTTTTTATTCTTCAAAAAATCATGCATGCAGCTGGATTTGAACCTGGGTCTGTTAGTCTACAAACAAACATGATTACCACTAGACCAATACATTTTTTTTATTATAACTTGGAAAACCAAATTTATAAATCTCCACAACCAATCATTAACCATTTTGATTAGTTTGAAAAGGAATGTATTTATCTAAAAAAATTATAATCTAAAACCATTATTAAAAAAAACATACGGTATATTTTTTTTCACAAAGAAAAACCCTAATTATCAATTTCTCTCCAAGAAGAAAACTCCATCACTAGGGTATTAACGATTTTTAATGTGTTTTTGTGCAGGTTTTACTGTTCTTGGAGCTTTGATGTATCTAAACCCTAATTTCATCTTTATCTCAATCATCTTCTCTAATGAACGTGACTTTTAATTCTGTAGTTGATTTGGAATTTTTTTAAGCTATGGTTTGTGTTTTTCTTCGTCATAGGTTTGTAACCATGAACACTTGACATGCCTGTTTTGATACAAGTATTTGCTAATTTCATCTTTACTTAAATTGATGGAACAATTGCATCTAATATGAAGGATATTTATGTTAGTTATTGCTTTTTTTTTGTCAGCACCTGTTTTGATATTTGTTATTCATATTATGTTTGCATATGACTATTTTTCCTATTTTCTTTCAGTTAGGATATCAAAGGCAACAACTTATAACTCATGTACGATTTGGAATTTTTTTTAAGCTATGGTTTGTTTGTCTCTTTTTTCAGACTTCATATAAATAGTTATTTTTTGTTTGAGCTTCGGGGATATCAAGTAGAGATGGTAATAATTGGTAGGCTAGGTTATGGTTAAAAATGAGCACATTAGCACCGACAAATTTTTTTGCCCTATTTGCATCTTTTTTCTGCTATCTAACTGATTTAGCAGGTTTTTGCAATTTAGTGCAGACCAAGAGTGTCATATGGTGCTTTACGCCGTAGATAGAAACTGATAGTGAATCCCAAAAGGTCAAAAGTTTTGGGCTCAGAGAAGATGGAAGTTGTTTTTAACAACTCTATCACGAACATCAAAAGTTATCCTTCAACTCACAAGGTAACAACTTTTCACACTCAATCTTAGCATGTTACGGCATGTTATTTGTAATGGATAATGAGCCAAGATCGGTGTATGGCTTTGTTTATATATTTACCAACCTGAACCTCATATATATTGATGAAATAATGCTAATGGATAACGTGTGAGCATCCATGATTTCATTAAAAATTCGATTGTTGGTATGTATGTACACATGTTTCGTAAATAACCATGTGTTTTACGGGTATAATTCATTAATGTCTGTATTAATTTTTTCAATAATACACGAGGCTGTTCTATTTTGGAGGTAAGTAACTGTCTTGATTTTTGTAGTTTATAATGCAAATATGTCAATCACTTGCAAAGACGGAAAAACTCATCCACTGGTATCTTAGAAGCAGGCCAAGGTCTCATTCTCTTCTTGGAAATCTTATATTTGGCACTAACCGTTCAGAATTGAAGGTACGCACATGCTCTTTTTCAGAGTGTTTTTAATCAATATAAACAAAAGAAACTATGGTTACCCGTATTAATATTGGATATTTTTTTTTCTTCTTAGGTTTTGTCACACGAAATTATGTAAACTATATCACCATATGTTGAAGAGCTGCATCAATGAGTAACGAAGGCATAATCATCACTAAGTCACAGAGAACATGAAAATTTTGCCTTACAGGAACAAGTATGGCAATTTGAAGAGCAGTGGTTAGAATATGAAACCAATATGAAGGCGATTAAGAAGACGTGGCAAAGTCAGATGGCAAATTTACAAGTGAGAGACATGACTACCTGTACTCGGGTGCACAAACATCATATGAGGGAATGCTAGAGAAGATAATAAAAGACGCTATGCACCAGTAAGAATATTTGTAACTTTAAAAATGGGTGGCTTGGGCTGGTTGGGATTTACTGGTCAAAAACTTTTCACTTGAAACACAGGAAGGTAATGTATGCTTTACTAAAACTGATCATAAGGTGATGATTTATTTCTAGACATCCAAACCCCCTTCACTATGTGCCAACTGGTTAGGATTTGCTGGTCAAAAAAGTTACTTTTCACTTGAAACACAAGGAGGTAATGTATGCTTCAATAAACTGACCATAAGGTAATGATGTATTTCTAGACATCCAAAACCCCTTCACTATGTACCTCAGTACATCTTGCATGTAAGAAATGGAATGATGTGTCATTATATAATTACAGTTGCTATCAGTATTTGATCGGTTTATATACAAATATTGTGTGCAAACGTATATATCACTTTAAGATTTGCTTTCACCATTAACTGTGAACTCAACAACTATTTATAGTGATCTGGTACTAAATATATTGTCAATTCTTATTATGTATCACGGGTAAACATACATGTTAAAACAATGTTTGTAGCGACATTAGATACTAATTACTTAACTAATCTTATGTTAAATAAAAATTCCAGGAATGATTCGCAGAAAATCCTAGGAAGAAATCACATGGAACATAATTGTTATTACTGTCATTAAATTTATGAATGGCAGTAGCAGGAAAAAGATTAGAATAAGCAAATCAACACCGGAGTAAGTTCTAAATGAATCAACCAGAAATGTGGAAATGGTCATATAGGTAAAAAAGATGAAAGTCAATAAATGATTTCTTATGTAAAATCAATCTTGAGCTTTTTTTAAATCTAATGATCTAAGGGTTTTCTTTTTGGCAGGAGAAGAAGCAAATCACACAGATGAAGGTTGAGGGGAAATATATGTGGGCAATAGTTTTTGGTGTCAGACGGAAGGTAAACTTCGTCTCACTCTGCAATTTTTTGAAGAAGAGAAGCTGGTGACTAGGGGTCATAGGAAAGAGGTCATTTTCGTATTTCTAACAATTTCTTAAATATAAGGATGTTGACATAATCTTTTCATATATTGTATTTTACTACAGACTGCCAATGGTTCAAAGGCCGATAGTGTTGCAATTGATGCTACTACTACTGATAATCTTCCTTGGCGAGAAGTTGAGTTGATTAAGTTGCGAACACACTCTTATTGTTGCATTGACTATGCACAGGTTTCTACCTTTTTAGTGACTCTTCTTAATCTTCTCCAAGAGTTGATTTTAATATGTTTTTTGGTTTTGACGTGATATGAATCTACTATGTCATTGGTAAAGGAGTACAAAATTAACATATATTGAACAATTAAGACGTACTTGGCCTTATCATGTCAAAACCATCTAACTGTTGTAGATACATAATGTGGTAAGATACAGAATTCACCACATGAGGAACAAGCTCAAAGATCAAGTAGACAACAAAAAGACAGTCCAGCAATACGTATGCCAAAGCCCCAAATTGTGGGAAAAGGTTTAGTCTTTTTTTTATTTTTAATTTTATTTCTATCACGTATTTTATCATCAAGTTAAAGTTCAAATGGTGTATGTTATAAGAATGTCTTTTGGCATTTAAAAAAATTAATAGCGGTTGGATAACGAAGAAAGATCAATGCGATGGGTGTTTCTTTATTTCATAACGCTGAAAAATCAGTGTGATGGTGGTTCGATCCACTTCAAATGAATTGGCAGTCTGCCTTAGATTAAGTATTATTTTTATTACGTTTTTGAACTGATTTAATCGTGATGGATAATCAGATTTTGCTTCTAATTTTTCTGTTATTCAGGAGTTAAATTATCAGTATACAAGTTAAATTTGTCTTTCTTGTCACTTTAGCTGTAGATTTTTTAAATAATTAGAATTTGTCAAGCAGTAGGCCAACTGCTGACGATTGAGGTTTACAACTCATCTCTATATATTCCATGCTACTTCTCTTTGTTTTTTGTTTTCATAATACTTAATCATACGTTGTTGTATACTATCAGCTCTCCATTAGCACCTCGGGCTCTTCCAATGTTGCAGATGATCGAACAAAGAAATTTGGATACTAATTGGTAAGGAAAAAGACCTATCCTCGACAAGATTGAAGCACTTAACAATGCTATTGTGTTAGCTCTAGAAATGGAGGATGAGTGTACAAAGACTCATCGTTGGTCAAATCCAGTTAGTTAAAGACTCATGTGAATCAGAACAGAACGTCGCATACGTGAATTTGGTGCAAGCTCTGTTTCGGCTTTCTGTTGTGGTTCCAATATGTATTTGTACAAACTTGTTTTAGCACAGATCTTGGCTTTTTGTCGATCTGAATATGAGCTTCTATTAGAAGATGGCTATGCTAATTTTCCGTTACAAAATTGAATATATCTACTAGCATGATAGTTGCTTTTGTATCTTATCACCTCAGATACCGTTATCTACTTTAAAGATTGTTGCAAAACGTATTGCTCTTGAACCTGATAACTGGACTAAGGTAATATATAACATTCGCTTAATTTCTGTTTAATTACTTAAATGAGGATTTGCTTAACATTAGTCGAATACTCGGACCCTTACACAACGTATATTTTCCACTATCTACCGGCCATCCTTTTTCCTAAATCTTTTAACGTTACCCATTTTAACTGTTACAAATGAAGCATGATATCGGATATGTTTCCTAATTGCTAATTTTTTTAATATTTACATTTGAACAGTTACAGATGAGGCATAACATCTGCAATTGTGGTAATACGGTTCAGGTGGTATGCTATTTTCATACTTGAATACATTCTATTCTATGGCTTTTTGGACCAGTAGTGAAAGAAAGGATTCATTTACAGTAAAGCTTTTGTTCTGTCATCATACCGTACCCATGTATAACTGTATTCGTTCTATATATTCAATGGAAAATAAATATAGTGCGGTAATTTACATGTTGCAGAGAATGTATAAAGATTTACTTGCATAAGTATTGGCTGGTATGTGTTCAATGTAGCCATCTAAGGTTGCCTCATTTCTCACATATGAGTTACAATGCTTTACGTACTGGATGGTATTCAAGTATTGGTTTAATAACATGTAAAGCAACTATGTAACCTATTCCTCTTGAACCTGATAACTGGACTAAGGTAATATATAACATTAGATAACATTATTGTGTAACTTAAGTTGATTAATTGTGACTGAAAAGGCATGTTGTTTAGTTGGGCGACATATCAAATCTAGGACCGTAACATAAGTTGATTAATTATGGTCTGGCAAACCATTCAATTATTTATAATTCTAAACAAAATAAAAACTAAAACCAACAACTAAAAACCAAAGAAACAATTGTTCTATAATATTGTTTGACAATTCTCAAAAATGTATTTCAGTTAACAAAAAACAACAAACAAATAATTATAAGTCATGCCCGCCCATTGGGCGGGCTTCGAAAACTAGTATATATATACATATATATATATATATATATACATATATATATATATATATACATATATATATATATATATACATATATATATATATATACATATATATATATATATATATACATATATATATATATATATATATATATATATATATATATATATATATATATATATATATATATGGAAGGGATCGGGTGGGTTTTAAGCTTTTAAGTAGGGATGGTGCGGAAATATCACAGTAGCTTTTAAAAAAAAATTCAAAAAAATCTGAAAAAATAAAAAAAATAAAGAGGATGATTAATTATTAAGAATCGCTGAAAAAGTTTTCATAAAAAATACCGTTTTCATGATTAAAGGTATTGTGATATTAAGGTCGATTTTGACTTTTGTAAAAAAGCCAAGATTTGATCTTAATATCACATAATCTTTTTTTTTAAATACAAATTGTTAATATCACACTAATTTTTTTTATATCACAGTACCTTTTTGTTTTTTTACTAATATTATTAATATCATCGTAACTTTTTTAATAAAAAAATATTAATATCACGGTTACTTTTTATATCACAGAAACTTTTTTTCTTTTTTTAATATAATTGTTAATATCACCGTAACTATCATATGTTTTTTTAATAAAATTTTTAATATCATAGTAACTATCATATGTTTCTTAATATCACAAGTCATTTTTACATGTAAAAAAGCTTACTATCACAGTTGGTTTTATAATATCACCATTTTATAATATCACAGTTTCTTAATATCACAGTAGGACTCATAATATCGATAATATCACGGTAGGACTCATAATCAAAAAAACAAAAAGTGCTCAGAAAAATCTGGAAAAATAAAAAAAGGAAAGAAGATAACAATAGTAACGATCCCTCAAAAGGAAAAAAAAAATAAAAATCGTTTACATGGTCAATTGCTACCGTAAAGTTAGCGCAGATCTTGACTTTTTTTCAAAAAGTCAAGATCAGATCTGGAATGGGCGGTCCAGATCTATCCGCACATCCGCACGAATTAAAAAAATCCGCACCTGATCCTCACTCTATATATATATATATGTATATATATATATATATATATATATATATATATATATATATGTGTGTGTGTGTGTGTGTGTGTGTGTGTGTGTGTGTGTGTGTGTATTCTGGTAACGGCGTCACTTTATAGTTGTGACGTCGTCAGCTCGTCGTCATTAGGGTTTCAAGAACTGTAGCCGCCTTATTGTGATGACGTCACCTTGTGGGTTGTGACGTCGTCGCTCTTTACCTTTCTAGTCCTGACACCGTCAGCTTAAGACCATCGCCATCGTCTGAAGCGTCACTTGATAAAATTATAACTTGGTCATCTTCGTTGCTCTTCAGGCGTCACGTAGAAATCCTGAAGCCGTCACATCTCCTTTTTGTGACGTTTTATTGATTTTGTCGTTTTATTGTCCAATCGAGCCATAAATGTTCCAATTTTCAGCATTTGCTTTCCAAGTGCCTAAAACTCAAATAGAAACGATTTAGGATGGTAAATGATCAAATATGTACGACTTTAAAGGTTTAATGACCCCTAAAAAACGTATAAAATTACACCTCATCAATATAATATATCATATTTCATATATATCGAGTTTACCAAAAGTGTTATACATAAAGAATTAAGTCAAGAAACTATCTTTGCATGTAAAATTTTCTTTATTTTTTTTCTTTCAAAAAACATTCTTTATCGGAGTTGAATTATAAAAGACGTCACGTTTCACGTCTTTTCACGCCTCATCTCACTAGAGCTGATGTTTTGATTTATTTCATAACGTAAAAGTCACGCCTCACGCCTTAGCCCAATTATGACACACCTTTTAAAACCATGAATTTGATAGACGAGGTCATGAAGAGAAATTGGGCATCTGGATCTTAAACTTGTAACGTAAAATCGTAATGATATATGCATGTTTGACTATGATTTGTGAAATGTGGCACAATGGAATGTCAAATTCGGCCCAAATGACTAAGCATCTTTTATATATTGAGAGATTTTTAGAAAACGTCAAAGTAATGTAGATTCAATTTAAATTGGGCTAATAGAAGAAGAGATTTATTTGAAAATAAATTATTCTTGATTAACTGAAAGTCAAATTTAAATGGATTTTGATCAACTTAGTGTAAAATTCAGTTTTTAGTAAGAGGGAATTGCATATATATCCAAGAAAAACTTATAATTGCATATATATCCTTTCAAACCTTTAAAATTGTCATGTATATCTAAATAATTATTTTTTATTTATTTAAAAACTCAAAATACATTATAACCGTAATATAAATTAAAAATGTCTATCACACCCTTTTTCTTATCATTTCATTTCATTACTGCAAGTATATCATTGCTAAAATCAAAAAGATAACTACCCATAAATCTTATAATCTAAAAGAAGTAGCTTACACATAAACATGTTCATTGTGAATTTGGATGAATTGAATTTTTGTCAACTGCTTCCATACATCAATAGGGTTGCACAATCGTTGCTAAAACAAATTACTTTTACATCCATATGTGGTATGAATCCATTCAGAATATTAAACTAAATAAATTATTTAATGCTTAATGCATCATAGGCCTAACAGGGGAATATAGTTCGAGAATTGTTTTGAAAGGACATGGAATTGCAATGTTCATATCGCATATGATATAATAATCTAATTAATAATTCAATAATGACAGCAAATCAATTAGCGAAACACAAGAATAGTAACCAGAAATATTACTTAAGCAAATTGATACAATCAAACATCAATAAAAATAAAGTTTAAGAGATTATTAGCTACCCGAGTTAGTGTTTGAGTTTAAAATACGGTATAAGCCGATCTATAGAAAGGAGTGATCATATAAATTGGGATGATGATGATGATCAATGGTATGTGAAACACAAGGGTATAATGGATATTTTAGATTTATATTATAATTATAATGTATTTGAGGCTTTAAATATATTAAAAATTATTATTTGGATATATATGGCATTTTTAATTGTTTGAAAGGATATATATGCAATTTTGAGTTTTTGTTGGATATATACGCAATTTTAACCTTTTGAAAGGACATATATGCAATTCTCCCTTTAGTAAAAAGGAAAAAAAAAAAAAAAAAAAAAAAAAAAAAAAAAAAAACAAACTATGTGTGTCAACTTTGTTAAAAAAAACTAAGAAAAAGAGAAAGCGATTAAAAAAAACTTTAGTCATTAGATTTTAAATAAATCATATAATAATTATGTATAAAAACATGTATGTCAAATTCGGTTAAAAAAGACTAAAAAGAAGATGGTTAATTGATAAAACTATAATTGTTGAATTTTAAAGAAATTATATGGACTTAAACGAAAACTTATAAGTTGTTTTGTTGTTTAACAAATTTATAATTTAATTAAATACCCCTAGAATTTATATTTGTTGTTACTTCTAAATGCTATTCATTTATGTTTGTTGTTACTTGTAAATACTATTCATTATATGATCGCGTATGACCTTCCCGGCACCCATACGGACTGGCGCGGACTAACCATGATGGCGTGAATATCCCCAGTACCCATATGGGTCGGTCGCGGACTGGACACGTAGCCCGGCTATGCCACTAAACCGTTCCGCGGATAGTAGATACGTCCGAAGAAGGACGCAACCGCGCCCAACATAAAGGGAAAGGAATCTTGCCCAGGTTGGGTGTACTACAACCTGCAGTCCCCAAAAAGGGAAAGCGGGACAACTTCCGCCCAAAAACATCACCATCACAACAAGCGGACAAGCTCTGCAGTTGACTTACGTCACAAACTGTCGCTCTCATGGCCTGTGACCTTGAGAACACGACAGGCAGGTCAACCGTATAAATAGAGATCTCACCTCTACTCAAACGGTAACACTTACATACACTCTCTCTCTAGAATCAACTTTATCTCTCTAAAAACTATCACTTACTCTCACGCCGGAGGTTGACTGCGGAACCCCGTTCCACGGTGAGACTAACGGTGTTGGTTTTCTTAGCAGCTTGCAATCAAGAACTTCACTTAATACAAGATCTATTTCCTGGGAAGTTAGCCTACACTAATCTTCATCAGGGGAGCGCCCAGAATTGTATTAACAAGTTGGCGCCATCCGTGGGACCAGTGACATAACTGCGTTTCCAAAAAACAAAAAAAAAACTCTAATGAGCAATTTGGCAGAAAACCCCTCCCCTTCTCCTGAGCCGTCCACGGGAGGGAATGAAAAAGTGCAAGACACAGAACAATACCACCCTAAGACCGCGACAGACGCGTCAATAAGGGAGTTCTGCAAAAGGCACTACCATCAGATCTTGCCCTTCATGGCAGAAAGAGTCCATTAGGAAAAACTGGACCGGGTCAAAACCCGGCTGGATTTTGACGATGAGGCTAGAAATGAGAGATCTCAAGAACACGCCCGGAATACTCGTCCAGCATCTGAAAGAAAATAGGCACCAAAGAGGAGGCGCGAAGCCAGTCCTAGTGCCAGGTCAGACCCGTCGGAGTATTCCAAGTCGCGAAGTGTCTTCTCGAGACTCAGCAGTCGAGACGATGGGGGTTTTAGAGAGAAGAGCCGGTTGGAAGCCAAGAGGCCGCGACCAGATGTATTCTCAAGACTGGAAAAGGAACGTCCGCACGTGTCCACGAGACTTGGTGACCAAAAACCAACCGTGTTCTCCAGACTCCAGTCAAAGGTTACTTCCCGTAGGCAACGCAAAAGAGAAGTGGAGAAGCGAAGTAAACGGGACATGACCGAAAAGGACTCCGACGATAGACACCAGCGAAGCCGGAGTGCTACCCACGGCAGGGCTTCCCATTCGAAGTCTGGCAGAGGAGAAACATATCACTCGTGCCGCAGTAGAACCAGGGAAGTGTCTCCTCCGGAAAGCGAGGAAAGCACTGGAGGACACTGGAAGTCCACCCCGAAAAGCAAGAAACGAGAATCTGATGACCTCTACTCCCCGTATGACGTGGCTGACACAGACCCCTTTACCCGTCGTATACGGAATTTTGAGTTCCCGGAAAGAACAAGAATGCCAGCTCACATTAGAACGTATGACGGGACAGGAGATCCGGAGGATCATCTGAAAATCTTCCAGACCGCGGCCAAGGTGGAAAGATGGGCCATGCCCACATGGTGCCACATGTTCAACTCCACCCTTGTAGGACACGCCCGCGGCTGGTTTCATGAGTTGCGTCTGGAAAGCATTGACAACTTTGAGCAGTTGAGGTCGAGTTTTCTCTCATACTTCCTACAGCAGAAGAAGTATACGAAAGATCCTGTGGAATTACACCACATAAAGCAGCGGGAAGGGGAGTCCACGGAAGCATTCGTGGAACGCTTCAAGACAGAAAGCATGTATGTGAAGGGAGCCCCAGAGTGCATGAGAGTGTCTGGCTTTATGCACGGGATAACGAACCCGGAACTGATCAGGAGGCTCAATGACAACATCCCCCAGTCGCAGGATGAAATGTGGAAGGTCGTGAAAGCATTCCTCAGAGGTGAGGTGGCCGCGGCCAACCAGTCAAAGAAGAAGCACTCCCAGTGGAAAAACCAGGATGGAGGACAGAAAAGCATCCAGATCTTTGAAAGAAAAGGGGAGTTCAAGACCCGCTTAAGGCTGGAGAGGAAGAGGGGGGACAGGTTCACCCCCCTCACAAAGATGCCAAAAGAAATCCTGGCCATGGATACGGTCAAATTCACAGCTCCCCCGCCAATGTCCAGCCCGGTCGAGTATAGGAATAAAGACAAGTACTGTGACTTCCACAGAGAAAAGGGGCACAACACGGATGAATGCTATCAGTTGAAGAAACAGATAGAGGAGGCCGTCAGATCCGGACAGCTCGCACATCTGGTCAAAGAGATCAAGAATGGGGCGCAAAAGAATGGTGTCCCCAAGGGGGGAAAGAAGGATACCGCGACCAAGGACAAAGCTCACGCCATATACATGGTCAACACCTGGAAACGGTCGGTCAAACCCAAGCTGGGTCCGGACCCGGTCTTGAACATGGAAATATCTTTCCCCCCATATCCGGAGATGACTGGGACGACCACCCGCTGGTAATCAAGGCGGATGTAGAAGGGTGTACAATTCACAGGATGTACGTGGATAACGGAAGCGCTTCAGAAGTTCTATACGAACATTGCTTCAACAAGCTAAGCCCAGACATCCGCAAAAGACTAATCCCCGCTTCATCACCACTATTGGGTTTCAGCGGAGAACTCTCATGGCCGCTAGGGCAGATCCTCTTGGAAGTGACATTGGGAGACGAAGAGAGGTCAGCCAGTGCGTGGATGAACTTCATGGTGATACGATCTCCTTCCCCTTACAACGGGATAATTGGACGTCCGGGGATTAGGCTGTTGAGAATAGTGCCATCCACGGCGCATGGGATGCTGAAATTTCCTACTTGTGACGGAGTCGTGACTTTGCACAGTGACAAGGTGGTCCCAGTTGAATGCAGAATGGTTGCGGAACCAGAACCCTACCATACAACAGTAGAAGCAGAAGTGAAGGAAGGAGTCGCGGTGGCAATCAACCCCAGATTCCCCGACCAAAAGGTCACCATTGGGGGGGGGGGGTTGAGCGAGCAAGGGAAGAAAAGCCTCTGCGACCTGCTCAGGAATAACTTGGATATCTTTTCTTGGGAGCCCTCCGACATGACTGGAGTTCCACGGACAATCGCGGAACATAAACTGAATGTCAGGGACGGTTATGACCCTGTACGACAAAAGAAGAGAGGGCAGGCCCCAGAAAGAAACAAAGCCATCAATGAAGATGTTACCAAACTAGTCGCAGCAGGGATCATGAAAGAAGTACACTACCACGACTGGTTGTCTAACCCCGTTCTCGTCAAAAAGAGTGACGGAAGCTGGAGAATGTGTGTGGATTTCAAGGACTTAAACAAAGCCTGCCCAAAAGATTGCTACCCCTTGCCGGAGATCGACTGGAAGGTCGAATCCCTCTGCGGATACCCATTTAAATGCTTTCTTGACGCATACAAAGGGTATCACCAGATACAAATGGCAGCCGGGGATGAGGAAAAGACAGCATTCCACACAAACCAGGGCATATTTTGTTACACCAAAATGCCTTTCGGTCTGAAGAACGCTGGCGCTAGGTACCAAAGGCTTGTGGACAGGGCATTTGGGAAACAGATTGGAAGGAATTTGGAAGTGTACGTTGACGATCTAGTCATCAAGAGCCACTCAGAGGAAGAAGTACTCAGGGATATGGAGGAAACCTTCAAGACCCTAAGGAACATCAACATGAAGCTTAACCCCAAGAAATGCACATTCGGGGCGGAACAGGGGATGTTTCTGGGTCATGTGGTGAGCAAGGAGGGCATTAGAGCTTGCCCAGACAAATCTGCGACCGTAGCTACCCTCAAATCCCCGACGACCAAAAAGGAAGTGCAGTCTCTGAATGGAAAATTAGCCAGTCTCAGTCATTTCATGTCCAAGTCAGCGGAAAGGTCCCTCCCGTTCTTTAAGACACTAAAGAAATGCATTAAAAAGAGTGACTTTTACTGGACGACTGAGGCGGAGCAAGCGTTCAAAGAAATGAAGGAGCACATAGCCAACTTGTCAATGGTCATCGCCCCACAGCCAAAGGAGGAATTAATTATATACTTGGCCGCGTCCCAAGAAGCTGTGAGTGCGGTTTTGTTGGCACAAAGGGAGTCGAGACAACAGCCAGTGTACTTCGTCAGCCGCGCCCTAAAGGGCCCAGAGATAAACTACACTCCAATTGAGAAGCTTGTCCTGGCACTAGTATATGCATCCCGCAGGCTGCGGCGATACTTCCAAGCACATCCAGTGGCAGTCTTTACGGACCAACCACTGAAGCAAGTCTTGAACAAGACAGAAAATAGTGGAAGAATGGCCGGATGGGCAATAGAGCTGGACGAACATGACATTACCTTTCGACCACGGACAGCTATAAAAGGGCAAGTGTTAGCGGACTTCATTGCTGAGATTCCAGAGGAAGAAACTCTTGACAAGAAAAAAGGACCAGCAACAATACTCAGAGCCGTGGAAACTATTCACGGACGGATCTTCGTGCTTGGAAGGGTCCGGAGCAGGTTTAATCCTGACAAACCCAGAGGGGCAAGAATTCACATACGCCCTGCGGTTTGAGTTTGAAGCATCAAACAATGAAGCTGAGTACGAAGCACTGATCGCAGGACTTAGGATTGCCGAAAAAATGCGAGTAAAGGACTTATCAGCAAACGTCGATTTCCGCCTTGTGGCGAATCAGATAAACGGAGCATACGAGGCAAAGGAGGAAAGCATGGCGTGCTACTTGGCAAAGGCCAAAGCATTGATTGAAGGGTTCCGGACGTTCTCCATAAGACAGATTCCCCAGAGCCAGAACAAACAAGCAGACGCGCTAAGCAAGATCGCATCCACCAGCTTCGCCCACCTGACAAAACAGGTACTTGTTGAAGTTTTAAAAGAAAAATCAATCGAGGAGAAGGAGGTACTGGCAATCGTAGAGGAAGACGGGGATACATGGATGACGCCCCTGATCGAATATCTAAAGGATGAAACACTTCCAGCGGATGACAACAAGGCTAGAAAGCTATGGATCAAGGCAAGGCAGTACGCATTGAGAGACGGGATCCTATTCCGGAAATCTTTCCTGGAACCATGGCTTCGATGTGTAGGCCCCACCCAAGCCAACTATGTGCTGCGCGAGATCCACGAAGGGTCGTGTAGTATGCACTCAGGCCCAAGGGCGGTGGTAGCCAAAGAAATCCGGTCCGGATACTACTGGCCGACGATGCACAAGGACGCTCGCGAGCTAATACAGAAGTGCGAAGATTGCCAAGTCTGTAGAAAACTAGAAGGGGGGTTGAATAGTTTACCGATTAAAAACTTTGTTTTGAAACTTATTGAAAGATCAATTGATATTGATCTTAAGTATGATAATGAAATATGCAAGAAATATGTAATAGATAAGTAAGGAAAGAAATGATCAAACCACAACAAGTTGTTTATAGTGGTTCGGCCTACAAGGACTCTTTTTCCTTGCCCTACTCCACTCCCCGAGTCTCACACTCGAGAGTTTAACTTCACTAGTCAACAAGCTCCTTTCACCGGCGGAGAAAACCTTTACACTTCGCTTACACTATTTCCGACACTAAGCTAGATGTCGAGTTCTTTCCAAGGGTACAACTACTCCCACACACAATGTATTTTGAGGACTAAAATACTAACCACTCACACTCACAAGATTATGATGGTTTGATACAACAATGAAGTATGGATCAACACTAGATCATACAACACTAAACAAACAAGACTTCCAACTTCTCGTTGAAGCTTGAATATGACTTGATCTTCTTTGCTACAAAAGAGATCACTAATATGATATGAAACTGAGTTAGAAAGGTTAGAGAGAAGATATGTATGAGAGTATGTTAGAAAGGGATGAAAAACTACTTGGCTTGGCATTGCTATTTATAGCCAATTTGGACAGGAGCGTCCACGGACCGCGGACCCCTAAAAAGGGTTCCGCCCGTGTACCGAATTGGTACCGCCAGTCTGACAGTCAAGATATCAAATCTTGCCTAAAGTCAACTCTATCTAAGTAAGATTGTGCAAGATATGAAGAGTACAAATCTTCACAAAATATCTAATGGAATCTCCCAATGATCTCCATGATGTAATACATGATGTCAAATGTTGTATTACTATTAATAGAAATATGCAAATGCTTAAGTAGTGTTTGGTTTTAAGAACCTAACACATTCTACAAACTACTATCATACATAATGATTAGAGTCATATCAAGATGTTACTAATCATAAATGTAAATGCTTGAGTGATGAATATATTGTTTGAGAAAGCTTGTTTTAATATCTAATAAACTTGACAAGCTTTAAGCTTTTATAAATTAAATTTACTTTTGTCGTTAACAAAACTTAGGCAAAGATCAAAAATATAAATAACGTTTAATGACGATATTTGTATTAACAAAGTCCACCGTCCGGTGCCAAAGAATCCGCAAAAAAATTTGACTCCAATCACCTCTCCGTGGCCTTTCTACAAGTGGGGTATAGACATCTGCGGACCTTTCCCAGAAGGACCCGGTAGGGTGAAATTTATGATTGTAGCAATAGACTACTTCACCAAATGGATCGAAGCAAAACCCTTAGCCTCCATCACAGGAAGACAAGTGAAAAAGTTCGTGTGGGAAAACATAGTCTGTCGATTCGGCTTGCCAGGAGAAATAGTGTCGGACAATGGAAAGCAGTTCCGCGACAACCCTTTTAAGGATTGGTGCCAGAAGCTCAACATCAAACAACGGTTTGCTTCGGTTAAACATCCACAAGCAAATGGGCTGGTAGAAAGCGCGAACAAGAGTCTGGGAGAAGGCATCAAGTCAAGACTGGAGAAAGGAAGCAAAGACTGGTTGGAAGAAGTGCCGCATGTGCTCTGGGCACACAGGACCATGATCAAAGCAAGCAATGGGGAAAACCCATTTTCCCTTACATATGGCACCGAGGCAGTTATCCCAGTCGAGATTGGAATGCCAAGTCTCCGGTGTACAGCGATAAACCAAATCTCCAACGACCAGAAGCTTCGCCTAAATTTGGACGTCCTGGAAGAGAAAAGAGAGGCCGCTGCCATTGAAGAAGCGCGCAGCAAAGCAAGGATGGAAGCGTACTACAATGCCAAAGTACGAAACACGGCCTTCAGGCCCGGAGAATTTGTCTACCGCAGCAATGAAGCTAGTAGAGCAGAGGACACTGGAAAACTCGGCCCAAAATGGGAAGGGCCATATGAAGTGATAGAAGCACTAGGAAGTGGAACGTACAAGCTCAGAAGCGCGGATGGGGAGATACTCCCAAGAACGTAGAACATCCGCAATTTGAAGAAATGTTACATCTAAGTGTAAGTAGGTTTTCCCCGTCTCTTGTAAGTTGATCACGGATCAGGTCCGGACAACAGAGGAGCTTTAAATTTTCATGCCTTTCATCTCTATTGTAATATTTTCTAATTAGCAATGAAACGTAGATGCCTGGCCCGCTCTACAAATTTTCCAAAACAAAGACTTAATCACATTTTCACTCTTGCATTTTTCGCATATTTCTCACATCCGCGACAAACAGTGTCGTAAATAAAGGACGAGCAACCTCAAAATTGACTCAGTCATATAAGTGGTATTGCAAGCCCATTGACCATTCTTTATTACCCCCGGACTCCCAGAGTACGGCCAAGGGTACAACTCAAAGCCCGGATCAACTAACTTCGGCAAACAAGTAAATAAAATATGCGTGCAACCAAGTCAAAAATTTCCATTAAAATACGCAAAATTTTTACAAGTACACAGGGGCATACCCCCGGCTTACAAAAAAGGCGTCGTGGCAACCACGACCCTAACTAAGTTAACAACATTACCAAGCTTCACAATGGATTGGAAAGGCGGCAAATGCCGCCCATGAAAAGACTACCTCAAACACCCCCATCGTGATCCCCAGTACGGTCAAGTACTCCCTCAAGTACACTTGTATCAAACATGTCATCATGGGCGGACTTTTCCTCTTCCTCCTTCTCATCTTCCCCGGTTGGACCAGTGATTGCGGCAGATGGGGTCGGACCAAAGGAAGCAATCACCATGGAAGGTTCTCCAGTGGAAGTAATTTGGTGCTCGACCTCGGATACTCTATACTCTATACTCTTCATCCAACCAACCATCAAGTATAAGACGTACATCACCTCTTGAAAATCCACAATTAAATGTGACACTGAGCACTACAACGTAACTCCTTAAAGTGATAGTTATTTTTGTGGTAAAAGGAGCCCAATTCCCCCAGAAAAGAAAAAGAATAGACTCTCAAATTAACTAGATTTCCAAGTCTTCGTTTTTTATAATAAGCTCGAACAAGGATCATGAAGAATCTTCATCCAACCATCCCCGATACCTTCAGATACTAAGTACACTCACCCGTGATATTTCACTTCAACCTCAAATAAATAATACTGAATTAACGCTGTTGTCACATCTTCTGAACTGCTCAAATCTAGCCTCCTTTGACTTTTTAAGTGAACTATGATAATGGTTTCATCCCGACCATGGTAAAAAGCACATTACCCCGTAAAACCATGTAATAACCAAACTGCCATGACGATAATCCAAACACACATCCAATTCATGAAATACACCCTTTTATCCCTTCTTCGAAGCAGAAACCATAGCACCAGCATCAAATAAGATCCAGAAATACACTTTCCTCTCTCCAGGATGGTTCCATCATCACGGGATTTTACAATTCTATGGTCTAAACCGAGAAATAGTTTCTTTCGCGGGATTTTACAAGACTAAGAATAAACCGTAAGATAGATCCGGAAATGCACTTTACTATTACCAGGATGGTTCCATTGTCACGGGATTTTACAAGTCTATGATTCAAACCGAGAAATAGGTTCTTTCGCGGGATTTTACAAAATCAAGACAAAACCGTAAACAATGTCAGCTTTAATCTGTTATGACGACTTTGGTTTCAGTGAATATCTGTTTTAGGGGAATATGCAGTGGTTCATCAACGGTTCATTATCCAATCATCATCAACATCATCAACCATCCAATAAACACTTCGGTAAACACATCATTCACTCATTCTGTCGGCTATGGTAGTGACCACACGGAAAAGTAAACCCGATATGTCAAACTTGATCATGAAGTAAAAATCCCCAGACTTGTTGCTTAAACTTGTAATAATCCTCATGAAGAAGAAACGGTGTACCCAATGTACAAAACCTCTTGACATTCTCAACTGAGTGAGACACCGAAGTGATAACTACGTTGTGGGTGAAGCGAGAAAGAATCACAACCGTAACTAAATAGCCAAGTCTTTATCACACTCAATAGACGCCCAGACAAGTCATCTTCGCGGAAGGGTAGAAAGAAAGAAGACGAAATAAGTAAATGCGCCCGGAAAACCTCACTTCAATTTCAAATAAGAAATACCGTCCGAACACCCCCGTAGTCAACCTTATACAATAATAGTTAAAGCCATGACATAATTTCCGTGAAAATGTGTAGACCAAAGTGTCAAACCAATAACACATCAAATCTCATCATCAACTTTTATCAAATATCATTGTCAAATCTCATCTTCAGATCACATCGTTAAACTCATTGTCACATCTCATCATCAAAACTCATTATCTCCAAACATCATCAAATCTCATAACACAAATCTCGTAAACGATCCAATTGAGAAGCCCATCAGCCCATTAGATCATTATCAAATATCCAAGTCATCACATGCACTAACATACTCGGTTGACATTCAAGCCCACATATGGTACAAAATGCAGTAATGAATCCATTCAACCCCATTAAATTCGTCCAAGTAATTACTTTAGTCCGTAAGCCCAAGACAAATCACGAGTTCAAGTCCCATTAAGACCGTTTGAATCGTCACCTCAATTCCCACACGATTATATCGGACAAGGACCTCGACCATCATTAAAGATTACCAAATAACTCTAGTCGTGACGAAATATCTAATCGTGAAATTTGAGTTACCATCATGCCATAAACCAAGTATATAAGAAAAATTGTATCAAAAGGGTTTGTGACACAAAGTATGAGATTAATATTGTTGTAATCCAACACACCACTTTCCACGTGATAAATCGATAGTCCCTTTCCAACGATAATACAATGCCGAAACCTCACTTACTCAAATCCAACCCGATTCATACACAAAATCTTGGCCCATGTACACGTTCTTCGTGAATCATATTCAATCCAAATGAGGTCCAATTTCAGCCCAAGATGTAACTTATCAAAATAATATACCATGTGATTTGAAAGAATAGTCGACACGTTTAAACTCGTCCATGCATGATCGAAGAATAATGTCACATGATCCGAATATAAAATTTTGGTCCATTGGCTTAATTTTTTGGAGTAATATCACCTGATCCCATAAATTCTTTACCAATTGCACATCTTAATTTGATCTTGCCCATGATGAGACCAGCGTATAGCCCAATTAGCCATAATATACAGTTAGCCCATGAGACACTTGATAATACCAATCCATCAGAGATTGAGTAATCTGTTTTAAACCATGTCAAACCCTAATATTAGGGATTATATAACACCACTTGTAACCTAATTTTTCTCACAAAAATTTACGCCTCCCTCTCACCAAACGAACCACAACATCAGATCTTATCTCAGGAATAATCATTCATCTTTACAAAACAATCTCAATCCTCAAAAGAAAATTCATCTGGTTTAAGCACGCATCAAACAACAACCAGAACCCCCATTCAATCCTTAAGACGATTTAAGCACCATATCATAATTTCCTCGCCACAGGGATGGCTCAAAGGGTCTTCAAAGCCACAGAGTTGGCACGAAGCTCTTGAAACGGCACAGTGAAACCCACAGGTAGGTTTAATTAATGTGTTTTTCGTTTTGAATGGTTGTCATGAACGAATCAAAGAATGAGGGTAACACACTTGTTATACCTCAATCTTTATATATTCGGATATGAAAAGAAGCCTATGCTTTGAAAGAGATCGATGATAGTGATGTTCGAAAAAAATATTTAAAAGATTTGAGGAAACATTTGAAAGAGATCTCATTAGGTTTTAATTTCGATTTTCTCAAATTGGTGTTTAGGAGATGTATGTTTCGATGTTGGAAGTTTGTTTCGGATCAGTTATAGCTGCTTCGATGCTTCAAGTTTTCTTTAACTGAAACCCATTGACTGATGATGAAATATTGAAACTGAAGTCGAGTCTTTTGGTATTTGGTATTTGATATTGGTCAAGTGGTCGTGGTCTGCATTCTTCTTCTACATTTCTGTTCTATTGTCATGTCCAAGTCGCTAGCCAAATTTTGAAACAAGTCGCTACCCAATTTTTCAAACCAAGTCGCTACGACTGTTGACTCAATAGTCAAGTCGCTAGAGCTTATCATACATGACCCAACTCGCTAACCCAACTCACTAACCCAACTCGCTAGGTCAACTCGCTAGGTCAACTCGCTACGACTTGTAAAGACAAGTCGCTAAGAAAGATACATTGAATCTGGATTGGTTAGTCACAAGTCGCTAGCATGAAATATGACTTTTTCGATGAGTTTTTCCGAGTACTTTTCCGGCCAGCTTTAAATAAACCCAGAAAATATATAAAACTGCAAGAAAACTGCATATTTTAGACTGTTTGACCATGTAATTTACCAGTTTGACCATGTGAAAGACTAGATAAAAAAAAAGTAGGCATTTGGACAATGTTTACACAAACATATTCAATACATACATGGACAAAAATGCAGATTTGGACACAAGATGAAACCAGTTAAGACCCAAGACCAACAGAAGAATACCAAAACAAGTTTTAACAAAACTGTTTACCCAAAAAAAAAACGTATTCCGACCACAAAAACGTATCAAAAACCAGTTACAAATAAATATCAAAACCACAAGAAATCATCAAAACACAACAACCTGGGCTCTGGTACCAATTGTAGGATCGATATATTTATTGTGTTGATGATTCGGGTGGTCTTGGATGATCAAAATACATGTTTACCATTTTAGAGAGAGAAAGTAGAGAGGGTGTTCTTGCTAAAGGTTTACACAAAGGAAAGATTAGATTAATAATGAAGAAGTACCACCTCTTCCATGGATAGAAGGGGTATTTATACTTACAAACATAACGTCCTCCTGTCGGACTGTGGATCAGGGATACAGTGGGTAAAGACCCGTCCTTCCTCCACGGTGTTACACTACGCTAAACTATGCTACTAACTAACAATTAAACTACTAAACAACGTAAATACCGACACGTCTACGAGCTAACATATGCTAGACCTTAATTGGGGTGACCGAGACTTTAACATGGAATTTTCTAATTCCTAACATCGCGAATCCCAAGGGACAGCTTTAACGCTTATCCTTGGCATGAGTGGAAGATAAAGTCAGCAGTGATTAGGATTTCCTGCGATACACCCGGCCACGGATGGGCGGAATAACTTAGTCTAGCAGCGCTTATACCAAGACCGACAAGCACACCTAGACTGGGGGGACTTGATCGCGTATGACCTCCCCGGCACCCATACGGGCTGGCGCGGACTAACCATGATGGCGTGAATATCCCCAGCACCCATATGGGTCGGTCGCGGACTGGACATGTAGCCCGGCTATGCCACTAAACCGTTTCGCGGATAGTAGATACGTCCGAAGAAGGACGCAACCGCGCCCAACATAAAGGGAAAGGAATCTTGCCCAGGCTGGGTGTACTACAACCTGCAGTCCCCAAAAAGGGAAAGCGGGACAACTCCCGCCCAAAAACATCACCATCACAACAAGCGGACAAGCTCTGCAGTTGACTTACGTCACAAACTGTCGCTCTCATGGCCTGTGACCTTGAGAACACGACAGGCAGGTCAACCGTATAAATAGAGATCTCACCTCTACTCAAACGGTAACAGTTACATACTCTCTCTCTCTAGAATCAACTTTATCTCTCTAAAAACTATCACTTACTCTCATGCCGGAGTTTGACCGCGGAACCCCGTTCCGCGGTGAGACTAACGGTGTTGGTTTTCTTAGCAGCTTGCAATCAAGAACTTCACTTAATACAAGATCTATTTCCTGGGAAGTTAGCCTACACTAATCTTCATCAGGGGAGCGCCCAGAATTGTATTAACATTATAGTTTAAATTAATGTATACGTACGGGATTATATAAAAATAAGCACGAGTTACAATGATATATAGATAAATACACATGATCAATATATACGAACGACTTATCTTATACGTCTTTAATAAATTAAGTAGTGATATCCAGAAAAATAATTTTACTATATGCGTTCAATAACGAGTGTTTTTATTTCTTTTTAATTTTAACTCGCATTACGCGGATTTAATAAATACGGATAATTTTTTTATTAATGAGAATATAAATATAAAATTGAAGTTACATGCTATTGTGAGATGAAAATAAATATAAAAGATTATACATTTAGCAACGACGCATGTAATTCCTCTTTAAACAAAGATATCTTAAAACAAATTTTTTTCAAGAGTCATTTCGTGCTATCAAGTATGCACAATGATACAATGTTTACAACAGGATATCAAAATTAAATTTAAACAACAACATCAAACTCAGCACCATGCCAATTAAACAAAGTCGAATTCTTCGTCCGACAAAAATCTACACGAAATACTAATCGGTGTTTATACATAATGGATAATTTTTGTAAAAAACTCGTGAGTGTTGTTGTTGTTGTTGTTTTGGTGTTGTTAAATTGACCGTAATACCAAATACTATTTCCCCCTAAACACGTTATAAATATCAAAAGTTCTCTATTATGTATTAACACAGATTTAAAAATTAAATGCGGATAAAATGTTGTTTTTGTTGTTGTTGTTGTTGTTGTTAAATTTACTGTGATACTAAATACTATTTCCTTCGAAAAAACATTATAAATATCAAGCTGAAACACGTGTTATTGAGTGTACGCACGATATTACATATAGTATATATAAACACTATGTAATACTTAATATTAAAAACTCTATAACTTGACATTATAAATATCAAGCTAAGCATACATTATTTAGTGTTTGTGCGAGGTTGATTATAACATACAAAGACACTTATTTTAAATTTTTAATTATTTAGACAATAACATTAAATACAAAATTTGATTATACTTTCAAACCTGAAGAAATAAAGTTGAAATATTATTATTAGTTTTAATTATTGTCTAAGCCCCATGCGTGCATGCATATGCATTAAAACTAGTATATACTACAAGAATACCGATCACATTATAATACACACAAAATTCAGTAAAATGGCAATTCAAGAAGGTTATGCGAACGATTATTAGATTTTGACATATATACTCCTCAACTTGAGAATTTGAATTCCACACATTCATTGGCAGGATCGCAATTTGTGAGCATGTGAACGTAAAGGAAACTTGACAGTAACTAAATTGCATCCCACTAAAACTATCTGGCAAGCTAGATTCACAAATTGTATAAAGATTTGGTCACAAAACACAATTTACTGTTGAATTCCAAAGAAATTTCTGAATGAATAAAGAGACACGTATGACGTAGTTGTTTCTGTTTTAAGTTGCTTGCAAGTGATAAGTTAAGCAAATTCTAAACTACCCTTTCCTAACCCTATATCTTTGACATACCTTCAAGTTTCTTACGCCTATAACTGTTGCTTTGTCAACTCCCACTTTTGTCCTTTCATTTCAATTCATTGTACAAACGTTCCGCGAAATTAATTAAACATATAAATATATATTCATGTACGTATGTTATACATACTTAAAACCTGACACAATTAATTGGTGTGATTCGACTAGCTTCAACAACTTGGCAAAAAACAATGGTGTGGGTAATATGGAGGTATATGAATCGTGTTTGCTTTGATCTTAAGCCGCCTAGAAAGGATACACTTGTTGATGAAATTAAAATTTTATCACACGCGTGGATGCAACATAGCTAGATAGGAATAGAAACGTGAATCCTAATTGAATCGATCGGATCAAGGATCCTTTATCATCTTGTATAAACATGTAATCTCTTGTAATATTTTTCTATAGCTTTTGCTAGATTTCTCAATAGATATGACAAAAAATTAATAAATAAATAAAAATACTCCTTAAGAATAAACCTTGAATTGAATATTGAAAAGCTTAACTTTAGTTACCTGAAATTTGTATGACAATATTTTTGTTCCGAAGACTGCTTTTGCGTAATGTTTCAAGGCGTCTCCAATAATCTTTATTGCATTATCTCCAAACTATATATACATTTTCGATGTAACATAAAAATGTTTTCTCCAATAATAATTAATATTGTGGAGTGTAATGAAAAACGTATAATAAATGATATAGGTATGTAATTTAACTTTTATTTTCTCAATTGAGAATTTAAATTTCAAGTTATAAACGTGGTTAGGGCAACAAACAATATTGCACAATATCGAGTGTAATTAGAGGAGACAAAATCTGTTGCTGGTTTTCTTTGGAAAATATAGACATTCTTAATGGGTATTACTGGGCAAAATAATAGTAGACTTTTATTAACAATGAGCATAATTGACGGTAGACTTCAGCTAGTTCACTTGTGCGGTAAAATCACTATAATTTTTTTTCTTTGTTATAGTTTATATTTTTATTCTGTTTTTGTTTTCCCTTTTGTTTAATCAATGTTTATTAACTTTGTAAAGCATATATATATATAGACGTAGAATTTTTTTGCTCGTTATAATTTTTAAACTTATTATTTGTGACATACATTTAGCAATAAAATTAAGTTTATTAGTTATGGTTAATAAATGAACAAGAGATGCTTCTTTTTAAAACGACACTCATTTTTTAAGATTGTCCATTTTGTCCCGTGCCCGTTTAATCAGTGCGTGTGTGACCCAAATTTTTAATTTGCCCATATAACTGTGTCCGTTAACATCCGGGCATGTTTGGCCCATTGCCTGAATCATCCGACCCACCCATTTTGCCACGTCTTTGACTACTATTAATCAACAATATTGCACTATATTAGGTGTAATCATTATCAGTCCATATTAGAATAATGTTAAGGTCTGACGCATTCATTAACGTGAGTTGATTGTACTCTTGCACTACCATAAGTCTAACACAACTTGCTCGTTTTCTATTAAAATTTGTCATTCAAAAAATTATAGTATAAACGTATAATTAGGGCATGCATCAGAAAGGCTCTAGCTTGTGAATCTCCCATGTTTCAGTCGGGATCTAGCTTGCCAGATTTGACAATGCTACATTTCCAATTAATTTTAGAGTACATATATCATTAGCTTTTATATTATAATTCAATCTTCAATTCCTTCAACATGTTCGACTTCTTTTTTAGAGAGAAAATAGTTATGTATACTGTATACATTCGGTCAATAAATTACAAATCATGTTAATTAACCTATTTTTATAAGAAATCATACATTACAAAGAAAGATATAATAAATTTGGATATGCTAGAAGAGTTATAAAAGATTACGTGCATGGGTAGCCATATGTTCAATATCAAATGTGGGATTAGTTGGTGGCAACGACATGGAAAATGATAGTCTATAAGTATCGACATCAAAAAAGATGTTTCTGGTGTCATTGACACTGATAATCAAATTAAATAAAAAATTATGGTAGTAGTTTAATTTGCATTGCCTCGTCATCTTATTTTATGAAAGCACTCTTTCTTCAATTCGGTGTAATTGTCGGAGGTCTTTTTTTAAACAGTGAGGCGTAATTGTTCACACTTTACTTTTCTCATATTTCGTTACGTTGTGAGATTGAGTATGTTGTTGTTGCCTTTATTCAATGTTTAAAGTCAAGTGAAAATATGTATTATGTTAAGTTGTTCACGACATCTTTGTTTCATATTTGGTTTTGAAATAAGCACATAAAAAGTTGACATAATATAAAAGTAACTCCCAATACCTTCTTCCACGGGTTATGGGTACCCAATATCGTTTCCGGTGTTTGGGGGAGGTTAAGATGTAGACAGCCTTACGCCTACCTAAGGTAGAGAAGCTGCTTCCAATTCTACCAAAGGTAAAAAGTTGACATAATATGATACTTATTTTTAATTTAACTCAACTTTGTGGCATATTTTTAAAACTAAAATTAGTTATTTGATATTGCGATATTATCCTTTCCTCAAATACTGCACAACTCTTACATTATTGTTTGCCCATTTTTTTTCTTTCAATGCTTTTGATTTGGTACGTACCGCAACTGAAATTTATTACGAAATACTACAAAAAATTGGTTTAATCTACACATTTTTTCTCCACACTTTTAAAAGTTTGTAAAATTTTATTAGTTTCTTAACACTTAATAATGTGTAAAAATATTTTACATTAATAAGTGTGAAAAAAATTGTAAACAATAAATTTTCCACACTTATAGTTGTGTCAAAAAAAAGTTTACACTTTTAAGTGTGGAGCCAAATTCTCCACACTTCGTCAAAGTGTGGAAAATTTGGTGTTACAAATAACCTTCATTCTTTGAAGTGCGGAGAAATATTATAATTCTTCACACTTAAAACTGTGAACTTTTATTTGATACAATTATAAGTGTGAAAAATCTATCGTTTCACATTTTTTCTCACATTTATTAATATAAATAATTTTTACAGATCATTAAGTGTTAATAAATTAATAAAATTTTACACACTTTTTTCATTAGGTGTTGATAAATTAATAAAATTTTACACACTTTCGAAAACTGTGAAAATAAAGTGTTAAGAATGAACTATTTTACACACTATCGATTCTTAATTTTAAGATTTAAGATTTATAAATTTTTTAACCTGCAATTCACATAATTGGTCCAAATGTTTAAAGTAACATAAACTACAGTAAAATATAGACATGATTTTCTTACATGCTAAAAAAGAAGAAAATAGAAAAAGTAATCACTATTTTAAACAAGTGAAAATACAATAATATATAAAATAGTTAGAAAAATTTGAAGTACTAAAATAATGAACTAAAAAATTAAAATGCTATTTTATGTCATTAATCCAATATAATTAATAAGGTGATAAAAATTGTTTCAAGAGAAAGATATGTTTTGTCATGAGAGATAAAATCTTAATTGATTTTATAGTATTTCGTAATACTTCGCAATATATCATTTTTTTATTTATTTTAAATTATAAAACGCAAAATCTTCCTTTATGAATGTATACTATAATATTTTGCGAGAAAATTGCATAAACTTTAACAAAAAATAAAATAAAATGGAGATCCAATTAAAGAGGATCAAAAAATATGTTTATTACTATAACTAGTTATAATACCCGTGCACGCACGGAGTTTTGACAAAAAAAAAATTATTTTGTATTAATACTGAATATTTTGTATTTAAAGGTAACTAAATATAATTATATACTTATGCACGAGTTTTCCATTATATATTAATATCCATTAGAATTTGTTAAAATAAAATTTTGTAAAAATTTCTCTCAGATAATTCAAGATTTAACTATATTTAGCAGACATATATGTTGATGTTGCTACTTAAATTTCACTATTGATACTATGTTGTACACAAAATGCGAGTTTAGTAACACATAGTTAGCGTCGATGAAGTTAAAATATATTCCTTAAAGTTTTAAAAAATATATTTTTCTACATATTCTTATATAAATAAATAAGAATTACATGATTCGTTCTTATAAGTACAATCACGTATATATTTTTTTTCATACTACAGTAACCCGTACTTACAATTTGATAATTATATTTTCGTTTTAAAAAATTTAGCCGTATTTAATATTCAAATTCGTGTCCACATAATCATACTTTTAAAATTAAATAAATGAGTCATTACTGAACTTATATAGTAAAAGAAATATTTTGATATTTATAATCCTATGCATATTTATATGTTGTAATTTTAAAACAACATATATATTGTATTTTTAATATATAAAGTATAGAGGGTATAAAGTATAAAGGTGAATTTGTTTAATTTCTAAAGTTATTATAAAACATGAAGACTTATAATCTTACACTTAACCTTATATAATTTTTAAAAATTCAACCACTAAAGTTTTATTAATTACCTCATATTTTTTTAAGTTTTTGTTTTTACAAATATTGTTATAAGTATAATCGCGTATATTTATTTTTATATTAAAGTAACCCGTGCTTACAATTTGCTAATTATATTCTCGTTTCCAGTAATTTAGCCGTATTTAAAATCTAAACTCGTGTCCACATAAGTTAAACTTTTAAAAATGAAATAAGTGGGTCCTTATTGAACGTAAAAAGTAAAAAAATTGATAATTATAATCTTATGCAAATTTATATGTTGTTATTTTAAAACAACATATAAATTGTATTTTTTAAGATATAAAGTATAAATGGTATAAAGTATAAGGGGGTATTTGTTTATTAAAAATCCAACCACTAAAGTTTTATTAATTACCTCCACTTTTTTTAAGTTTTTGTTTTCACAAATTTGACACCTATATTTTTATGTGTTTTTTCTATCAACCAAAAATTGTCACCAAATTTATTAAAGTTTGACCAAAATCAATTTAATTTTGACTTTTATTAACCAATCACATCACACGATTTTGCTTACGTGGCGAAATCGAGCTCTCCTATTGGCCCGATTGTTTTTTCAATAAGAATGAATTCTCTCCGATGACCAGACACGACCAAGTTGCCACAGTCGATGACCAAGTTAAAAAAAAAAGATTGAAATGAAAGTGTGTGTAAATATCGGTTGAAAAAACAACCGATTTTTGTTTTTAGGTTGCCTCGACCGATCCTCGACCTACACCCCACATTGGTCATTTCAAAGTTCTTTTGTCGAGAAAGCTGATGTGGCACCCGGTGACCTGGGTCACGACTGTGTCCAGCTTTAAAGGTTGACCAAAATCAATTTAATTTTGACTTTTATTAACCAATCACATCTCACGATTTTGCTTACGTGTGTGCCCCAATAGGCTCACGTATTTCTAACCGTATAACATGCATATCCGACTCACATATTCGAACATTCCTACCAAAAAATTCCCTATATAGGCACTAAAACACATCTTTGGTACATTAAAAAACATTCATGTATTATCTAAATCAGCAACTCAACTTAATTATACATTTATACCTTGAGCAGGCGTAGAAAATCCTTCCACGACAATCATGAGTTGATACTTAATCCTCTTCTAAAAAACGTACACAAAAAAATTGCATTACACTTTAGTATGTGCGATAAGATCATAAAACTGCAAAAACCACTAACATGTTGCATTATAGTGAGGATAACAACAAAGTTAGTCATAACATCAAATAAGAAAACTTCAGATTAGAACAAAAGGGGTGTTTGGTATGGTTATTAAATGTGCTTATTGGCTTATTTAATTACCATAACACAATAAGTTTATGATAAAGCTATAAGCTTTTTTGAGAAGCTTAGTAGAAAAACCTCGAACTCACAACTAATTCTATCATAGCTTAGTGTGTTTATAGTAAAAACACAAATATTAAGTGTAGAACTTTTCAATAAAACATTAAAAAAAAAGAAAAAGAAAAAAAGTTACTAAAAGTTGGTGTGTATAACAAAAAAGTTAAACCACTAAAAACTATCAGCTAGATAAGTCATAAGTCAAAGTTCTGTTGAAGTCTCTTTCGGATTCTATTCAGAAACAAAAAGAGGTTAACACATAAATCATAAGTATAGAAGAATGGTTGTATCTCACATCCGTGATTACCGACTCAATAACATTATCGCAGTATAGTAACGTAATAACCTGATTAAAAACTATATATTCTTGCTTAATAATTCTCATGTACATACTTTTATTTCTTTACAACGGTAAACTAATATGTTTTTGTTTTTTTTTTGTTTTTTTTTTGTTTTTTAATGAAACATCACGTCAATGAATAAAGTTAGGTTATCACCTACGTTTTTTTTTAGGAGGTGATTGTTATGAAATAAGGATTGTAATGCGTGCATTTTTTTTATAAGTTAAGGAAAACACCTTCTAAATTAACCATTAACCCATGTGTTTGTTTTTTTTTTGTTTGTTTTTTTTAATAATTAGCTTTGTAAAACGTTTTTAACTGACAGACATGTTGAGGTTGATGTTGTTGTTTAACTTTAACTATTGATATCATGTTGTACAAAATGTGCGAGTTTAGTAGCACATAATGAGCGTTGATGAAGTTAAAAACACTCCGAAATGATGTAATTCTTTTATTATATAAAAGATTTGTTGATGAAACACTTAACAATTTTAATATATACATGAGATCAAAAGACCAACTTGTGTAATTAGCATGAAAAATAGTGTTTTTTTAGCAGCTAATGGTACAATTAATAATTCGCATTTAAAGTGGACATAATAGCGTCATTTCAAAAAATAAATAAATAAATAAAAATCATAGTTTTAACTATATGACACAACATTGAGTACGTTTTGAAATAAATGTCATTTTCGATGTCAGTTTTGCAAATTTTCCACCGAAAAACAGTCAGTTAGATCATAATGATAAATCTTGATTAGTCCGCACTTTACAAGATATACAACATGGCAAAGCTATGCTTTGATACTGTGACTTAAACCGCATTATGTATTATTTGGAGATAATATGACCATTTTAATTCGAAGTTCTCGAGGAAAAATGCTTTAAGGATTAGGATCGGGAGATTCATTTCCAATTGAATTTAGTGGATCAATGCACTTCCTTACTTGTGCAAACTCTAGCATTACCAGAATCGAGGCTTTTAGCTACAGAAAACTTTTAGCCACGACGATAGTCGTCACTAAAAATCAACTAAACAATAAATAAGCGATTTTCAATGTTTGATTTTAGAAACCACTTTTAGCGACGACTTTGCATTCACAAACTTACGGAATTTATACACTAGCACATTACGGATTTATACATGTTTTGAAAAGATTTGTAGTATTGTTTTAAGTCCTACCAGATTTACAAATCGTGTCTTTTGATTGTTGTGATTTTTTGGTGATGAACAAGATACATTTTCAATATAAATACACATAGGCTCACTCATTTTTCACACAAGGAAAACTAGCTCGATCAAATAACCAGAATTTGATCTAGAGTGCGATAACATGCCATTGCTCTGGTTACTTTCCCGACAAGTTGTTAGGTTTTACAATATGTTTTTCTGCCCGTTATACCTTTAGAACTACATCTTTCTAGGAAATTTGAACAATATAACTAAGTTTTGTGTTGACCTTAAAAATTTTTTGAACATTGATTGATAACATATCACGGAATGGCAGAGTACCACAATCACTTCTCATAATTTAAGTAAGCTTACATATAAATTAAATTTACGGATTACAAAATCATAGTGTAATCAACATTTATTAATGAGTATATAGTTTTCTAGAATAGATTGAGGAGTATTAAGTTTCAATTTTCAAAAATCTCAAGAATTTAAGAATTCAACAAATGCCATACACCCTTTAAATGTAGTTAAGATATTTCATAAGCTAATTAATTTGAATTTACTTTATGCATATTTTACAGTTTACAAGTACATTCATCTTTAAATCATAATCATGATAAGCATATAAGTTTAATAATGATGGCTTATAAAATATAAGCTAAAATCATAGAAGCTCATAAACTTATATGTAAACTTAAATAAACGCTCTCTAAAACTTATACAAACAGCCTTTAAGACGAGATTTTGTTACGTGAACACTTTCCTTGCCTCACTTTCCATAGATCGTTTTTAAATTGAATACAATTATTTAGTTAATCGTTGTTAAAAAATTGTCGGCATTGATACCGCTTGGGGGTGGGGTACGGCGGATAGGGTAGTTAATATACAAAAGCTACCATGAAACCCGTATCTTTAGTTTAACATTGCTTGTAACACAAGCATGAGACATAAAAATAAAAACATATAAAATTTATGTCATGAGAATTGTACCCTCCGGTGGATTGTGTAATTGTATTGGATGAATACTATGCGCGAATACAATTTAAATAAAAATAGAATGAGCTAAGTCTTTCAAATCAATACAATACGTCTAAATAATAATCAATCATTAATAAATTTGCCAACGTAGCAGAAACAAAGGTGAGTGAAGCTCACATAATAAATTTGCCAACAAGTCTCAGCAACCACATTGGCAACATCATTGTACTCAACCTCAACACTAGATCGAGGTAGCGACAATTGACGCTTAGAGAACCAGGAGAGTAATTTGTTGCCAAGAAAAACACAATTACCAGAAGTTGATCTACGTGTCGTGGGAAAACCATCCCAGTCTCCATCTGAGTATGCAACTAGAGACGAAGTGGACAAGGAATTTAGTTGCAATCCATAATCCAAAGTACCACAAACATATCGCAAAATCCTCTTTTGAGCAGAGAAATGAGGCTCCCTCGGATCATGCATGTAAAAAATACCTGTTGAACAACATAAGAGATATCCGAATGGGTGAAGGTAATATACTAAAGTGAACTCGCAAGACTTCGATACAAGGTCGGATCAGATAAATCCCCATCAGCCCTAACTTGAACTCACTATCAACAGGCGTCCGAAAAGGATTATATTGAACCATATGAGCCCACTCAAGAATCTTAGATGCATACTTCCATTATGACAGAAACATCCCAGAAGAAATCCTTATAACAGAAATCCCATGAAAATAATTAAGCAGTCCAAGACCAGTCATATATAATTCCTTATGTAAGGAAGTAATAAGTTGTTGTAATAAATTTGTAGAGGAGGAAGTCAATAAAAGATAATCAACATATAAAAGTAAGTAGTGCCAGTCCATTGTCGATAGATAAACAACGATGACTCATAGCGACTATGACAAAAACCAACACGTGTGATATATGCAACAAAGTGCCCAAACTAAGCAAATGGGTCCTACTTAAGGCAATAAAGAGATTGCTATAATAAACACACATGATCAGGACGACGTAAATTCTGAAAACTAAAAGGTTGATGCATATAAACAGCTTCAGAAAGGTCAGTACGCAAGAAAGCATTCTTGACATTTAGCCGATGAACCGGCAAGTGACGCAAATTGCCAACTAAGAACAATGCGAATAGTAGTTGGCTTAACAACCAGGCTAAAAGTCTCATCCATATAAACATTAGAGTTAGGTGGTATCATTAGCCACAAGGAGAGCCTTGTAGCAACTAAGAGTACCATCTTCTAAATACTTTTGTTTAAACAACCACATGGAGTGAACAATGTTTGCATCAGGCGGCATAACACAAGATTCAAAGTATAATTTATACGAAGTGCATTATATACATCAATCATAGCATGTTGCCAATTAGGGTCTTTAAACGCATCAGTGTAAGACTTACGTAAATTAGACACAATAGACACATTAAGAGTATGACGTTGGGTAGAACGATTGGAACCGACATGAAAATGAGTGACCATGGGATGAACCGATACCGGGTTTGGTTTAGTACCATTTGGGCCATATTTAGGAGATTGGTTATGCGTGGATTGGGCCGAGAATGCTAGTGATTGGGTCTTGGTCCGTGGCTGGTGACTGTTGGGCTAGTGTGGATTGGGTCGAGCGGGTAGGTAAGTTAGGTGTAGAGTGGGTCGGTGCCTGTTGGGTCATTTCTTGTTGGGTCATGAGGTCAAGAGTAGCAATAGGGGTGGTGCGAATGGTGTGATGTATAATACTAGGAGATGTATCCAAAAATTAATATGGGGGTGGAGATGTCAATTTCATGAATCAAAAGGAAACACATTCTCATCGAACGTGACATGACTTGACGAGAAAGAGTAATTTTATTAGTGTTTAATCAAGGCATCGATACTCACAGTGATTGGATGGCTATCCTAAACAGATGGAAGGTGTATCACGTGGTTCTAGAGAGCCCTACAAAGAATGTAATATGCTTTCATTATAGAAAGATTGGACACTAGAAGAGGAATTGTCCCTCTTACTCGGCTGAGCTAAAAATGAACAAGGAGGCTGGACCGTCTAGCAAATCAGGTTTGTTCATGATTGAACTCTTTACTTTCTCTCCCAACTTCTAGGTACTTGACATAGGATTGGAATTCACACTCGTAATAATGTGTCGGGAATGAGAAGTAGTAGGTAAATGGAAAAGAGTGATATGAATATGCATATGGAGAATGAGAATCGATCTGATGTTAAAGCTATCAGATCTTATTCACTTTATATACCTAGTGGTCTTATTATTGTTTTATAACAATGTCATTATGCACATTCTGTTACTAAATGTGTTGTTTCTATCTCTCGGCTGAGAGATGTGGGTTTTGAACTTGCATTTAAACACTTTGGTATTTCTAATTTTAAGGATAATATGTTTTATTTTAATGCTTTTTCTCGTAATGGCTATTTTGAAATCAATATGGATGGTATTACCTCAATCGATAAATATGTATTTAATATTCCTAAACTTGCCAAATATGATGAGTAAACCTATTTGTAACATTGTCATCTTGGTCACATTAACAAGCAACGCATAAAGAAATTATAAAGTGATGGAATTATCGAATCAACTAGATCTGAGACTTTTGATACATGCGATCAATGTTTATGTGGAAAGATGACAAAAGTTTCATTCTCTGGTTTAGAAAAGAGTTAATGATTTGTTAGGACTTGTACATACTGATGTATGCAGCCTTTTTTAATCTATGACATGAAATGCCAATTTTTTTTTGTTACCTTTATTGATGACTATAGTAGATATGGTTATGTTTATCTTATAAAACATAAGCATGAAGTTTTGAAAACTTTCAGTGCTTGTCAACGTGTAATGGAGAATCAACTTGGAAAGACCATTAGAGCATTATGATTACATCGTGGTGGTAGATACATGAGTCAAGAATTTTTGGATCATTTTTTGGATTGTGGTAGTATATCCCAATTCACGCCATCATATAGACCACAACATAATGGTGTATTTGAGAGGAGAAATCTGACACTATTAGATATGGTTCCATTTACGATGAGTTTGAGTAACTTTCTATTATCCTTCTATGGTATGCTCTCTCAAGTGCTTCACACTTTCTCAATATGGTTCTAACAATGAAGGTGAATAAGACACCATATGAGTTATGGCGTGGGAAGAGTCCCAAGTTGTCTTATCTAAAGGTGTGGGGATGTGAAGCTTTAGTAAAGTGTAATACTTCAAACAAGCTTGAATCCTAATTCATTAGATGTACATTTGTGGTATACCCTAAGGAAACTTTCAGATATTATTTTTGTTATCCATTGGAGAACAAAGTGTTTGTTGCTCGCAATGTTAAATTCTTGAAGGAATAATTTCTACTTCAAGAAGTAAGTGGGAGCAATGTAAATCTTGATGAGTATCAAGAACCACAAGCTTATACACCTCCTACTAGTTCTGTAATACTGTGTGATCCTAAGCCGATAGTATAGGAAGTTTCCCCTACTAATCAAGTGGAACACGTTACACCTGCACTTCACACATCCCGTAGAGTCCCTCAACAACTCGAAAGATATGGTTATCTAATACATTTAGAAGAACCAGAATTAGGAGATCATAATGAAACTCCTAATTACCAAGAGGCCATGAGAGATACAGGATCTAAAAAATGGCTAGAGGCGATGAATGCAAAGATGCAGTCCATGAAAGACAACGAAGTTTAGGACTTAGTTGATCTTCCACCTGGCAGGAAAACTGTTCGTTGCAAGTGGGTGTTCAAGAAGAAGACATACATGGATGGTAAGATAAACACATTCAAGGTATATTGGTGGCTAACGGATACACTCAAACTCAAGGAGTTGACTATGATGAAACCATTTCACATGTTTCTAGCATTAAAGTAATTAGAATTCTATTTGCTATTGCCACTTTCTCTGACTATGAAATTTGGAAAATGAATGTCAAAACTGCTTTCTTAAATGGTCAGTTGCTTGAAGATGTGTATATGGGTAAACCTGATGGTTTTTAAATTCAAAGTATTATAAGAAAGTGTGCAAGCTTAAGAAATCAATTTATCGATTGAAGCAAGCATCACAAAGCTGGAACTTGAGACTTGATGAGAAGAACAAAGATTTTAGTTTTAATCATAGTCAAGAGGAGCCATGTGTTAATATTATAACTAATGAAAATAAGATAGTTTTTTTAATCATATATATATAGATGACATATTGTTATGAGAAATGACATTCCTAAGATCAAAGATGTAAAATCTTGGCTAGGAAAATGTTTCGCCATGAAAGATCTAGGAGAAGCTGCTTATATCATAGGAATCAAGATCTATAGAGATAAATCTAATCGACTTATAGATAAGCCAAAGCACTTATGTAGATAAGATCTTGTGAAGATTTAATTTGCATGAGTCTAAGAAAGGTTGTTTACCTATGTCTCATAATGCATATTAGTGTGAATGTCAAAGTCCTATCACACCTAGTAAGATAGAGAGGATGAGTTGAATTCCATATGTTTCAGAAGTTGGATCCATAATGTATGTTATTGTAACACCCCGACCCGAGAAGAGTAAAGATATCACAATACGGTTTCATATCAGAACTTTACTAATGTACAAAAGCGGAAGCCTTTACAAAAGATAGTATAAATAACTTAATATTCAAATAAATCTAAGATCTCTATGGTCAAATCTTGCTCTCGTCTCTACTCTCAACCCAGATCAGCTATCCCACAAGCTCATCTTGAAATGCTTAAAACCTGCCGCATGAAAAGAAAAGTGCGGCTGAGCTTACAAAGCCCAGTGAACGGATATAACGAAACAAAAGCTAAAACAGAGTAAATATACAAATACGAAATCAAAATGAAATAATGACGAAGGATCTTTCAGAATTCTGCGGAAGCACACATATACAGAAATCCAAACAACCACATAACAGTTTAGACATCACATAGCACATCAATGACATAAACACAAACGTATCAGAAACGACCAAACACATTTCATACCAAAATAACCGATTACGTATAAGCCAAACCGAAAGTCTAAAAGCTAACGGAAAACACTTCCTAGTAAATAAACGTGGCATTCATACAAATCAATTAATCAACAGTTAAAGCACTTAATTCAATATTATAGCAGCGGAAATAGCAGACAGGTCATGGCAGACATAATAGCTAAACCAGTTCTCAGATCAAATCCTAACCTTAGCAGAGTTTTAACATGGCAGGTCACATATACAGACAGATAATTAACCAATTGACAAGGTTTACAAATTTAGCTGAACCATCATACATGTTAACCTTCAAAACACTCAAATACACACTAGCACATTCATCTCATAGATCAACGCATTCACGTAACGATAACAAATCATAATATCAGATATACGAATCATGTTTTAAAGTATTAATCCTATCCTAGCATGGCAAGCGGTAGTCACATAAACATGTAAAAGCATAAACATCTTCAATAAACATATAATAACTCAGTAGGCAAATAGAAGTATTGGCAAATACATAATCATAAACAGAATTCATAAAACAGAATTAACAGATAAGGTTTAGTCATCCACCACGAGCCCAGAAACATATCAGAACATAACATATCATAAGTAACCATTGTATTCGGAGGGGTGACCTCGGAATACCATATATAATATGAGGGGAGACCTCAGATAACCAATGGAGTAGCTAGCTCCCAGAATTTTGTGAAGACGCGTATTGCACACGACATCATTCACCAGATAGCATATCATATAACAGATCAGATCTAGGATGCATCCATACGCCCCTTCCTACATATTCACAAATATGCTTCACCATCCAGAGACGTGGCAGAACATCACTCTACTGCCCTAGAGTCATATCAGAGGTGCATCACTGATACGGACATGGAACCCCCATGACTAGTTAAATATTTGGTTCAGTTTCCAACTGACCTTAGTCAAACAGATTTTCAGATATAGCACAGATCATAGTCAAACACACGGTCACAGAATCATATCAGATAGTTCATATCATAAGGTTCATATTCAGATAGTCAGAAATCATAAGTTCATATCATAGTGGCATATCATATATTCATAATCATAAGTTCATAACCAGAGGTTCATAATCATAAGTTCATAATCCAAATATAGAAGGATTCAACAAATGTATATATCAAAGTCTTCCTAACATAAGTTCACATCAGATATTGCATAGTTCACTAGAACATAAATTCAGATAAGTAACAGATCAAACATTCAGAAAGGGTTCATAGCAATGGCATTGGGAATCCTAATAAACATAAGAGACATGGTGAAGAAGGAAAACATGAGGGACCTTTACTGAAAAGGTCAGAATACATGTACGATAACATAAGTGTCTTAAAGTAAGACAGAATATCCGTACCTTAACGCAAATGAGGGAAAAGCAAATGAATGAACGAACACGAAGATACGACGCCACGTCTTCTTCAATGAATCTACACAGATTACGATTCGTATAATACTTATTAGTTCCTTTTATAAGCTTCCTATGCCTTTGTAAGTGTGTTACCTATTGATATCATATTTTATCTTTCAGTTTCTTAAACTCATATTCGGACCAGACTTTAGCGATTTTTATAAAATACTTACTTAGCTCAAATGAAATCAAGCAAAATCCCAGGGGTTCCCATATGATTTAAAAGAGTCTCCAAAAATTGGTGGGTTCTATCTCTATGCCAAATGGCCTATGGAAAATCACAAGTCCAGACCTATCCAGAAAGTAATCAGAAAATACACCTTAAAAGTTTACACTTATTGGACCTGTTTAGACACCTTGGAAAAATTCCCAAAACTCCCAGAAATTCATTTATGTCATAAATATCACTCCTGTAAAAGGAGAGCTCCCAATTCCTTATGGTTTGAAAATGAAAAATCAAACAATACAACTAAATTTCAGACCCGTTTTCTCAGCTTTGACACTTGATTTTGTAAAATTCAAAAATACGACTTAGACAACTCCAAATTCGACCAAACCACTTGGAAAACTTAACTAAGACATAAAATAAACTTTTCCCACAAAAACCCAGGTTATTGCACTTATAAAATTGGATCTATAACACACACAAATTCGACATATGATGCTGTCCAGTTTTAGGGTTTATTAAAACCACTATAATCACATGTTTAGACCATTAATTACACTTAGGGTTCCATTCCAATTAGGGTTTCGAATTTATTAGGCATGATAACATTTATATATGTGGTTCGGTTCTTTTATAGCTCGACTTAACCATGATCCGATTCAATAATACATATTACATACATGTTCTTTAATACTTATAAGGTTCAAATCATTAGGGTTTGTGTTGTTTGGTTTCATACGGCTCGACACAAGGAAAAAGAAAACACAAGTCGACTAAAACAAACAAGCTACAATATATTAACTTAAGGTGCATCAAAGGAAGACGAGAAACACGTTATACCTTAGCTTTGTTGAAGCAAAATCTCGACACCAAAGGTGTAGGTATTCGGCCGAATGGGAGAAAAAGAAAAGGGAGGCAACCAAAACTAGGGTTTCACTTTTGAGTTTATGTGTTATATTTATAGTGGTAGTAAAATTTCGGTTAGGGCTTTTAGGAGGAGGGTATGGGCTCGGCTTGGTCCAACCGAACACAAAAACAAACGCCCCCTTGTGGGCTTCTTGGACTCTCGGCTTGGCAAGAAAAGAAACGAGCCCATCTTGGTTCCCAAATAACGAAAACAAGGCCCAAACTTTTACGCGAGACATTTACATCTTTCGTCGTACCAAAATGATCACGTAACATATTCGTTAAGTTTTTATTATTCGTAAGTTAGTTTTTAATTTTCGTTAAATGATATAAACGTGTTTTTACGTATTTAATAAATGTTCGATTTCAAGGGTATTTTAGTCTCTTAACACGTTTCATATTTTTAGGGTTTTACAGTTATACTTGTACAAGACCTTATGTATCTTTTGTGTTGAGCATGACGAGTAGATACCAACAGAATTCAAGCGAAGAACATTCGTGTACTGTGAAAGACATATTAAAGTACTTGAGAAGGACTAAATATATGTTTTGGTTATGGTGATTTGGATGGAGAGCTAGATGTAAATGTTACACCGACGTTGGGTTCTAAACTGATCGAGATGATACTCGATCTTAATCTTTCTATGTCTTCATTATGAATGGAACATCGGTTGCTTTGAGGAGCTCGAAGTAGTGCACCATTGCATTATCGTTTACAGAAGCAAAATACATAATTGTCTCAGAAGCTGCTTAGTTGGCTATCAGAATAAAGAATTTCATAAGAGATCTTGGTGTTGTTCCAAGTAACGAAGACCTCATGAAACTGTATTATGACAATTCGAGTGCAATCCTACTTGCGAATGAGCCTTCCAAAATAATCGCGAGAATGATATTGAATTTATTAAAGTCCATACTTATGACATTATTGTTGATCTACTAACGAAAGCTTTAGAATGTGATAAGCATGTTCAACATGTTAACGGAATTGGGCTTCATTATGTAGAAGAAGAATTTTCTGAAGTTTAATTTTGTATTTTGGGGATGTTAAACGATTCTCTTTATGAATTATATATAATTATTATGAGTATTTCTTCATTTATATTATTGTATTCTATATTTGCATGTTCACCCATGAATATGATTGTTGAAAACTCATAGTCTATCATATTGTTTGGGTACAATATGAATTAATACTTATGTAAACTTTGGTATTTGTTTGTGCATACAAATAATTTACTTGTTGGAGCCAAAGTTCATATGCAATCATAAAGATGAATATTGGATGACCCATACGAGATGTCACTACATGGATGATTAAATTAGTGAGTCACGTTTAGGATTTATATTCTTGTGTTTCCTTAAAAATTTTATATATAGCACATTTATAATACATTACAAGTTTTACTTTGATTCATTACCAACATAATGGTAACGCGGGGCCATACATGGGTATTTTGGGTATTGAAATTATGTATTATAAGGTGGATATAGGGAAAAAGATTTGTTCCTCTTATAATAAGAGCATGATAGTGTTGTGGGCCACTCGATGAATTAATTGATATCAATGGTCATGACTGAATTAAAAGTTAAATTGTTTTTGTAACTTAGTTTACTGATATCATAAATTCTATATCGAGAAACAGATGTTAGCGATTTGGGATAAGTTAATCATGTCTCAAATTAAGATGTATCAGAAACACAAGGAATAAGAATAAAATTCAAATCATAAGACCATTAACCATTAATGATTGTTGTTTTGGTTCTATCGACGAACGAACAACTCATGTATTTTTTAGAGGCAAGTAGAATGATTGTTACTAGACGGCTACTTGTCGGTATTAATTACTTAGATGTATATGCATGCCTAGGTAGGAGTTTGTAGGATTACGTGCATGATATAAAAAAATTAAATATTGCCAATAATATATGAGACCATAAGGTCACACACAATAACACGAGTTCAGTTTTATGTATTTATCATTATGCATAAATGATCGATTAAAGCGAAAACTAGATTGGGTTTATTTAGTTGAACTGATTAAATAATTAATGGACTTAAACGAAAAAACCAGATAGGAGGCCTGCCCATCTGGTCCCTGGTTCGTCCGCCCCTATGGGAAAGGAGACGGGCTTTGGGTCTGGTATTTACTTAAAGGAAAAGATAAATATCTTATGGGACAATATCATCTATACTACCTAAAGATTGAAGTGCTTAATTTAATGTGCAAGAGTTTTTGTGCACAAAATTAAGTACGGTACAACATAGCTAAAGCTACACAAAATTACATCGATTTATCAATATGGCGAATTGAATGCATACGCATGAAAGGTCTCCTTCAATGCAGGCACACGAAAGGGCAAGTGTTGTTGGAGTTTCAAGAATATGAAGTTGAAGTGTTGTTGGAGTTTCAAGAAGACAAACTATCTCAATCTTAGCATCGCACACTTAAAAGCCATCATTTTTAAGTATAAATAACACATACTTCGATTGCATTCACCAATTATCATACCTCTCCTCTAATCGGTGGTCGAAGAAGGGGCTACTTATTCTCATCACTATAAAAGCTAGGTACAGTCATCATGTATTCTAAATTCTAAATAATGATGATATATAATTTCAAAATATGTGGTTATTTAATTGTTTGCATGAAAATATGTTTGATATTATTTACGTGGTTGCATGCTTATATGTACAAACAATGTTGCATGAAATTGACCATTTGCAGTTTAAGTTTAATTTCTGGAATGATCGTCGACCTTAAAAGATTTTTGCCACTATGTTTGTGGGACTCATGCGTTCTAAAGCGTTGGAAATACAGCTCACTTCCCATCATGATCTTACATGTTTTTTTCTCTTTTTTGTTTGAATTGAATATTGTGGGTTAATTTTTGTTCAAAGTATTTTGTAGGGTATGTAATTGGATTGTTTATAGTTTTCTATTCATTTCATGTTTCATGTGTATGAATTATGATTTTTTTTTTCTTTTTTCCAGAATTCTAATGACTGGTGGTTTGATTTTGCAGAAGGATAGTCGTTGAGACCCCGACCATGCCAAACACAAGAAGTTCAGGTAACATGACAGCTGCTATGGATATATACAGAATATGCCCAAAGGTTGGATGAGTATGGATTGTGATTATGTGACATCATGTTATTTTTTTGTATACAAATGTAATAGGCGAGTTTGATTGTAAGTATACATTTGTTTGTTTCGGTTTTCGAATTAGTTTTCGATATTCTTTACATGCAAATGAATTATATTTTGTTATTGATTCAGTGCTAAAAATCAAGTTTAGTATTTGAAGTAAGTTCTTTACTTTCGGATGATAAACTTTTCAAGCTTTTTCATGACTTCGACACCCTTGTCCCTAAGATCAACCTCAAACTTTCAAAGCCATCAATATCTTCAAAGGTGATGGTAGCTATGAAATATTAGACACAATCGGTGCATTGCACGGGTTGAATAAAGCCTCGTAACTTTTATTTTAGTAATTATCTTGTATAATAATAAGTATATCTTGTATTTAATTATAAAAGATATCATTTAAGGTATTATAAATACCCTAACTAGGAATTAGGTTTTTAGTTGATAATCACCCTAATATTTTTGCCCCCCCCCCCTCTCCTTGCGTTTTTCATCTGAGATTTGAGCAAAGCCAAACACATGTTTGTGTTTGTTAATTCTTGATTCGATCATTTTTGTAGAGTTCCAAGATCAAGCTCTAGCATCCTACTGCAGTTGTTGGAGTGTTAGTGTGGACTAGCTATAGATAAGGTCATATTATTGATTTCTTGAGTTCATGAATTCCTTCTTCCAAATAATAAGGTACACAAGTGTTGCATTTATTTTTTTTATTAGTCATAGACATGTATTTGGATCTCTGCAATGGAAAATGTTTTAAAGATTTATGCTTCCGCTGTAATACTGAATAATAGCTATTTAATTGTTAAATAGTTTTTAGAGTAACGTTTTCCATAAGTGGATTTGTCATGCAAAAACTTGCAAGGGGCACCAAAACAGCAAAAACCTTTAGCAAAATTAAAGCATACTCGAGGTTCATATGAGCATTAAGAAGTACGATTGCCACGACCATTCCTATAACGAGAGCTAGTATTTGTGTTGGCTAAGAGCACATGAGGAGAAGAGGATGTACCCTCGTTGGAAATGGATTGATACCTAGACTTCAAACGCATTTCTTCCGTTATCACCATTGATCAAACCGTGTTAAGATTCGGAAAAGAATCCCTATGTGCTATAATACCCGCAACATTATAATATTTGGCACGTAAGACATTAAGAGCATAAGTAACAACATTATCATTGCTCATTGAGGATCCAAGGTTAGACATTATTGTGGTGATAGACTTAATCTTCCTAAAGTAAGCATCTGCGGTTAGATCACCAAGTTGTAGCATTCATAATTCACCTTTCAAAGCAACGGTCTTGGTACGTTTGCTAGCGAGAAAAAATGTTTCAATAAAATTAAAATCCCAAGCTTCCTTAGCAGTTTTGGGATCAATATTGATGAGGCATTCTCGAAGCGTACACACAGGGTTAGGAAGATCCAAGACTTGACTATAGAGTCAGCCTTTAACCAGTCATCAGTAGGAGGAGAAACAATAGCATCAATAGTGGATTCTTTTTTAATATGTTTAAGGACTTCAAATCCTTCACATAGATTTTTGAAAAACAAATATGACCAAGAAGAGTAATTGAGTTTATCAACATCCAACTTTACGGGTACACGATATGTGATATTATGAACAACAAAAAGTTTATACATGAGGTGAAAGGTTGGGGTGAGAGTAAGAACAATCATTAATGTAGTTTAGTTGAGAATAGGTATTCAAATAGGGTATAGAAACTGAGTTAGGGTTTTGGAAGAGAAAAAGTCATGAGTTATGGTTTTAGGTAGGATCGGTTTTGGTAGAAATTTTAGGAGAGTGATTGTGACACCATGTTTGATTGTGTAATTGTATGAATGAATAATAATGTGTAGATACAATATAAATAACAATAGAATGGGAAGGCATGCCAAAACATACAATGGGCCTAGACAATAATCAGTCACTAACAATAATAATTCACTAACACCCTTAATATGTGTTTGAATCTGCTGATGTGTTTGGATGTGTTTATCTAGGTTTACGTTTGAATTTCTAGTACTTTGGATTTACTTATTTATGTTTTCTTTTTTTTTTGCAAGATCCGTACTCAATGGATGCCGCAATTTTGAAGGGTTTGTGTGACTGTGTTTTTTGTGTTTTATAAACAAAGAGTATCTTTTAAGAGTTTTGATTTGTGGTTATTATATTTTTTTCAAAAATGGTAGCAGGAATTTGTATGTGGTTACTGGAATTTATATGCGAAAAAGTGGGTGTTTGGTTGGGGTGGAAAGATTGGTTGGTGTAGAACAAAGTCATAACTATGTTGTGTGTTTGAGTGTGAGGTGAGTTCTTGTATAAGTGTGTGTAGGTAGTTTTGTATGTGACTGAAAAGAAAAGGTCTCAAGAGTTAAAGGATTCTCGAGAAAAAGGATGTGACGATGATGATAATGAGTTTGGGTGTGTATATGCAAATTCGGGTAAAATCACACTCAAATCGATTATCGGTTTTAGAGTTTGAGTGTAGGTTTGAATGCGTTGAAGATTTGATGTACATAAACAAGTACACGAGATAGTTTCTGGCTTTAGGTTTTCATTTTTAACATTATACTGTAGATTGGTGGAGTTGGGTTGATAAAGATGGGTGGGTGGGATGGTTGGAATGGGTGGGTGGGTTTGAACAATAAAGAGGTTGAAGATGAAGGAGATCAAATAGTCAAAAATGCCTCCACGTGACTAGCACATGGGAGAGTTAACGAAGAAAAGATAACGATGTTTGGTCAAAGGACTGGTCCGTTACAAAACGTCAAATACAAGGACGAACAGTGTAATTTTTGAGGTTTTCAGACGAAAGTTGAAAATATATGTAACCACATGGACGATTTATGTAATTAACTCATAAAGTTATGTTGCGTCCAATGCACCGAAGATAGCTCTTAAGAGCGACAAACTAAAGATATTTGGTCACATAAGTTATGTGTCTCACAAAAGGTTACGAACCATGTGTAGTAGGACGCAACACTAAAACTACTGTATTTCGTTTCAAAAATCAAAACAGTTAATACATTAATTAAGGATATAAAAAATATGAGTATGATGATCAAATAACTAGGGAGAGCTTGAGTTTCATAATAAGTTTTTATAAAAATAGAGTAAACCCTCACAACATATGGTCTTGATTTGCTTGCTATTCACGTAACGCGCGCACTAAAGATACACAACAAAACATTTAGCATGCCTACGTGGCCATGCATGAAATACCACCTCCCGTATCGTCATACTTTCAATGAACTTACAAAACTCTAGCTAGTAGTTCTATGGTGTACGACTTCTAATGCACATCTGTAATCTACCCTTGCATGATTAAACGTACGTACTCATTCAATTCATCAACACATTTCTTTTAAACTGTTGCCCAAATGATAGTCGTCAAAAAGAAAGTCTGGCAAGTCATACGAAGAAACTCCTTCGCGACCTTCGCCACCACTGCCATGACCATCACCGTAGCTAACGGTGTTGCTGTTCTCCTGTGAGCTAGCATTGTTGCTGCCTGAAGCGTCCACCAATGATGGAAGAAGATTCCACGTGAAACATGATGATTTGTCACTCATAAGTCCCATCTGGCACTGGCCCACACCTTCATGATCATCACTTGATTGTACATTCATGAAAGGGATATGTTGTTGGAGTGGTTGAGAACCGCCACCAATAGGAGTATTTTCCACAGGGTAAGATTTGGACATTTCTACCCTCTCTTGACCAAATTCTTGTAGAGTATTATTCGAAAAATATGGCTTTAGTTCTTGATTTGTAGGCATCATATTTTCGGCATTTAAGGTGTTCAAAAATTCAGGATTACTCATGCTGACACCCGGTTGTCGCAATATGTTGAAGTTTTGAAGGTTATGTGTTAGTTGAGCACGTTCAAGCAATTCTTTGAGGTTAGCTAGGGCAATTAGTTGTGGCAAGCAAGAAAATAAGTCTGTTTTTGGTTGATGTGTCATAGGGTCAATACCCATTTGGATTAGCCTTTTCTTCAAATGAGTATTCCAATAATTCTTAATCTCATTATCCGTGCGGCCGGGTAGATGTGCCGCTATTGCAGACCATCTGTACAAAAGGAAAACCAAAGGAATAATAAGAATCTTGGTTTCAAAACTGATATTTATAAGCTAGGAATGCAAAAACATATTGTTTTTGCATTTTAGCAGGACATCGTAAGGCTTATGCTTTTATTGCATAATGTCAACCAACGCATAATCAGCCAAAACTTATACTCCATGAGATAAACAAAAAAATTAAATCAGACAGCTAGCCGAACTTTCGTTTTTCCATTTTATTAAAAAACATAAGAACATTGGAATAATTACTTGTTTCCAAGAATGGAATGAAGGTGTAGAATAGTTTCCTCTTCTTCATTGGAGAACTTTCCTCTCTTGATATCGGGTCTGAGATAGTTCGTCCATCTCAACCTGCAACTCTTTCCACATCTTTCCAAACCTACATATCAAGATTATCAAAACCAGATCAGGCTTATAATTGTCTAATTTATCACCATATAATCATATATTGTATGTATTTTTTTTTTGAAAAATAGGCAAGAAGCTAGAGTTGCATAGATACAACGACACTAAAGAGACACTATCATGACCCTAGCCTACCGACCATAAGCTTGCATCTATCCGACTCTAAAAACTCTCGACTACTCTATGACAAACAACAAAGACATTAGAAAGTGAGTCAAGTGACAATCAAACAAACTAAGACATTATCCCTACCTCCAAATCTACAAACCACAATATCACTAAGGGCATTCACTCGGTACAAAGCATGAAAACGGGTTACAAACCGAACATGACCTTGATACTTAGAGACATAACCCGACGAAACTTCCAACCAAACAGTTTCGACCACACAATCGAACCGGGTGGTAACAGAGCGAAAGATAGAAATGGAAGCATTTAAAGGGATATTGAAGATTTGCGGTACTAACACAAAGCGTTGTAGTTGTTTCAAGATTATGTACCTAAGAAAGATCGCTTGCATGGAAATTTTGAGATTTTTACCTGCGAGTTTAGGGAGAGCTCTCCAACATCCGTGGCCATGTTTATTAATGTAACCAGTCAGTTTTTGATCTTCTTCAGGAGTCCAAGGACCCCGTTTGAGTTTATTTTGATCACAACAAGGAGATCTTCCCATGTCTTTAGGACCGGTTTTAATTTGTTGTGTTGGAAATAGAAGAGGGTGGTTAGGTATTTATATACTTATAGAATCAGTCCTCACCTTTCCTTATGTAGCTAGCCAAAGAAATTAAATATAATAAGTGTATTCATATTATATATTTTCATATGTTTGTAAAACCTAATAAAGCGATTGTTGGACTTTGATGGGTTTTTTTAGTACGGTTTAAAGTTGAGTTTTTTGTAATTTCCTTTTCATTTTGCTTTGCAGCCATGAGTATTTTATGTGAGTTTCATGGACAAAGTTTTATGAACAACCCTCTAGCTTTTAAAAAGTAATCTTGTGATTTTTGTTTTATTATTATTATTATTATTATTATTATTATTTTGTAAAAGGTTTTATCACAACCACGATCTGATATTGTGATAAAACCAACCCATTTGATGAGTCTGCTAATATATTCGGTGGTGGCCAAGAGTTTGAAGATGAGTATGATGATTATGACTACGATGACTATGCGAATCAGGTTTATGATCTTCCAGAGAATTTGGATGCCTTTAATGCCCTGTATGGCACCAAGCTTCAAGGTCTTAGGAAGTAATTTTATTTCGTTATGTCCTATGTTATCATTTGAGTAGTGATTTGTTTTCTTGTTTAGAAAATAGGAAGTATCTTGTTATGTAAGCTTTATGCCTATGTAACGGGCTGAGATATGCGATTTTACTCATACTATTGTACTTAAACGTTTTTGGTTAATATATTTACCAGGGTGCAGGATTACTCCCCTTTACCCAAAAAAAGATTTTATCACAATAAATATATTCGCACCAAAAAGTAAATACAGTACAACTACATGAAATGACAATAACTGAATGTATGTATGATTTTTATTTATTAGGAATATATAACAATAACTGAATGTATGTTATTAACAATCACAACATTTGATTAGTGATGTTCAGTTTGAATAAAATATAAAGGAACATTGTGGAGAATCAAATGTTACATTGAGATGGATGTTTACAGTTAAATAGTATTTCTTCGATATTAATTAGAGAAAATTACCAAAAGGGGACTTTTTTTCAAGTGTTGTCCGTTTTTAAGACTTTTTTCTAGGCTCTTTCCCAAAAGAGCCACGCTCAACTGCTCAACTGCTCGACCCCATACATTTTTCGACACGTGCCATTCCTTTCGACTGCTCAACTGCTCGACTTGACTGCTCAACCGCTCGACTTTGACTGCTCACCTGCTCGACTCCACCCAAATTTTGCCACGTGTCATTCTTTTTGTACTATAGCAGTTGAGCAGGTGCCGGTTGAGCAGGCGCCGGTTGAGCGTGGCTCTTTTGGGAAAGAGCCTAGAAAAAAGTCTTAAAAACGGACCACCCTTGAAAAAAAGTCCTCTTTTGGGAATTTTCTCTATTAATTATCCTACATAAACTCTCATGCGTGTATGTTCTATATTTTTACATCTAATTAAATTAATCAATCATTATTGTAAATATTGCGAATCAGGGACAAACCTATATTAGTGTCGGGTGTTGCACGAGCTAAATCTAATTTTTGATCATGAAATGCAAAGTTTTAAAAAACTGTCAATTTTTGTTATGTGCAACCATGCTAATTTTTTTTGTTGCTATTTTCGATTTTTTGATATAACTTTAGTTAGCCCAACAATTATTTTATGCAACACCCTCTTAAAAATCCAAAGTACGTCCCTATAATACGAATATAACTATCAGTTCATCTAATTTAATCAAATCATCAATGTACCACTTTAGAGGTATTAAGGGAAATTTTCTTTTGATACATTCTGTTGAAAGTAATATAGATTCATACTACATAATTTTAATAAACAAATAAATACATTCATGTATTTGATAAATATTATTAAGTAAAAGAAACCCAAATTCTCTCTAGGCGAAAATGGCGACCAACCATTTTTCTTCTTTTTCAATTGTTTAATCCGACCTAATATGTCTCTAATACCTTTTAATGTTCATGTTATTGATAATTAATCTGATGATTATATCTCTTTAATTCTTTCTTAATTCGTTTTTTTCTAGGGTTTTGTCGTCATTATTGTGAGTTGTTTCAATACTGCCCTTTTAATTCCATTTCATTTATAACTATCATCATTATGGAGGTTGGTTAGGCTTTGATTGGTTGCGGCTAAACCCTATTTTTAGGGTTTCATTCTTTTGTTTTGCTTAATAGTGGTTTTCTTTGCTGGTTTTCTTGCTATGATGAGTGGTTTCGTGGGGGTTTTTAGGGTTTATTCATAAAGGAGGATTTGATGCGGCTGTTGATAAGAGTATGAGTGGGACGAAACAAAATACTCATAATGAGGGTTTGGATAGCGTTACTGGGAACTCAGATGATGGAGGATCGAAACTTGAGGAACCTGTTGTAGTTCCAAAAAAATGTCTCTACACTTGAGGCATTGCATTATTCTAAGGTTGGTTTGGATAGCGTTCTTGGTAGCTCTGTGAAAGGAGGCTCGACGCCGGCCTCTTTTGCTTCCATTTTTAAGGATACCACATCTAAGAAGACTGTCGAAGGTGTTGATGTGGCCATTCCGTTGGCAGTGGTGGATGAGGTTAGTAATCGTTTTGCTAATACTTTATTTGGATATTTAATTGGTAAGCATCTTACATTCCCTATTGTTGAGAACTATGTTAAAAACACTTTGTCGAAGTATGGACTTGAATGGGTTATGTTGAATAATGGTTTCTTCTTCTTCCAATTTTTAACAAAGGAGGGTATGGAACAGGCTTTAGAAAATGAGCCATGGCTAATTCATTTGGTTCCTATAATGTTGAACATATGGACACCCAACACTCGACTCACAAAGGAGGAAATCACTGAGGCCCCTGTTTGGGTAAAACTCTATAATGTTCCTATCGTTGCCTATTCGGAAGTTGGTTTAAGTTTGATACTATTAAGTTGGACGACCTATAATGCTTGATGCTTATACGAGTACTATGTGTCTTAAATCATGTGGTCGTAACAACTATGCTCGTGCCCTTATTGAGGTGTCTTTTAAAAAGGATCTTGTGGAATCTCTAGTAGTAGTTATTCCATTTCCAAATGGGTCGGGGCATTCTAAGGGAACCATTGATATGGAGTACGAGTGGCAACCCCCTCTATGTGATACTTATAAATAAATTTGATCATAAGGACGAGCAATGCCCAAAGAAGACAAAATTAGCGGTTCCGACTAAGATGTTAGATGATGGGTTTGTGGAAGTGACTCATAGGCAAGGGAAAGAAAAATCAGTTTATAAACCGCGACATATTGATGGTGTCTGGTTAAATAAACCTAAACCAAATTACTACTATCGCCCTATAAGTAAACCAACTAATGTGCATGGCATAGCTTCTTCATCACAAGTGAAGGGCGAGGCTTCTACATTACAACCTAAGGCGACTCAAGATGGACCTTGCTCTCAACCTTGTAGTAACATTAAGGATCTTTCGTCATAAGATATTAATATTAATCTCTTAAAAAATCTTTTAATGCTCTATAAGACCAGGATGATGTTTTTGAGGTTGATAAGACAACTTGGTAGTCGACAAATGATGTGGGAAATATTGTTAACGACAGTGATAGTGACGAAGTTGAGAATGTGTTTGAGGAAAATACTACGTCTATAGGAGGAATAATGTGCAAGGAAAGAGGTGGGGCGCCTCCCAAGAACATATCAATGATATAAGGAAAAAGGTGGGCGCGCCTCCTAGAAAGACCGGTATTTGGTCGGGTGAGAATGTGGACTTTTACCTCCTCACGAAGGAAGATGGGAAGAGTATTTTGCATAATCTACAGAAGAGTGATGATGATGCTGATCTACTGTAGCAGTTGGATAGTTTTTTGTTCTAGTTTGTGTATGTAGTTAATGTGGTCGTTTTGTGGCATGTCACAAATGATATGGTGGTTGTTCAAGCGGTTGCTTGAGGTTAATGTGGTATTTCAACTACATTCTATTTTATTTAAATGTTTTTTGTGTAATAAATTTAATCGGAGAGATTCTTTACAAAAAAAAAATAGTATTAAGTACAATTATTAGTGGTTAACCAAAGGGCTTGTGTCTCAATAGTACCTCATGTTGTGTGAGAAACTTCTCAATGAATAATTTATGAGTTCCAGTTTTGCTTAAAACATATGAGATGTAAATATTGTAAGATAATTAAAATTGTCGTTATAAAAAAGATAATTAAAAAGAAATTAAAGTAATAACAATTATTAATAGTTAATACAGATTATAATTTGTTAAAAAAAATAGATATTATAAAAGATGTACAAAAATGGCATGTATGGTAATTATAAGGGTTGTAGTTAAGCTTTCAGAAAGGAAAAATGGATGACTTTAATACTTTCGTGAGGATCGATGACAAACTAACTAAAAAGTAAATTGAAAGTAACCCATACCTACAAATCAAAATAAAAATGATATTATATTAAAGAAAAAAAATTGCTTCATGAATATAGATTGCTTGCAGCTGAAGCTTCATAAACTGTTTTGTAAGCAAATTGTGTTTTAAATCATTAAAATAAAGATTCTGATGATAAGCTTTTGTCTAATGTTATTGAGTATCAAAAACTGGTTGATAATTGATATATTTGACTCATACAATACTAAATATTTCATATTATGTGCATCATTTGAGTCAATACATGCACTCTCCCATACAATTGCATTTTAAAACTAATGTGAGAGTGTTAAGATATTTGAAAGGAGCTCCGGGTACTCGAGCTCAAATCAACAAATCATGATTTTAAGGTCAAAGTTTTTTCAGATGCTGATTGGGCAAAGTGTCCTGTAACTAGAAAAAGTGTTTCTGGATACTGTGTTATGATCGGTAATAGTTTCATATATGGGCCTACGGTATCTAGATCTTCAGCTGAGGCTGAATATACATGTTTAGCTGCTTCAACCTATAAAGTGATTTAGGTTTGTAGTGTTTTGAGTCAGTTAAAGGTTACTGGTTAAATTTCGGTTAATTTTTTTTAGTGATAGCAGTTTTGCTAGTCAGATTGCTAGTAATCCTGCATTTTATGTGCAAACGAAACATGGTGAAATAGATGTTCATGTGGTAAGAGAGAAAGTTTCAGCATGTATTATAAAGACACTAACGGTTCATACCAATAGGGTGTCAATAGGGTCGAGTATACTCGGGTCTAGAAAGCTTATCGAGTTAGTTTGACTCGAACTCGATAACCCGATATTATTATCGGGTCAGGTTAGGTTTAAAATATTTATCTTATCGGGTTAACCCGACAAGTCCCGAAAATGTGATTATAATTTGTTTTCAATAAAATTTTAAAAGCCCATAAAGCATAAAGTTTGCATGGGACTATTGGTTTTTTTACTACCGTCGTATTTCTTGTGCAACATAGGCCTCCATCATATACACACAAACAAATATGAAATACCAATTACAAGGGCCAATCGAATAACAAACAAATTATATATCCGCATGTTTTGTTGATTATTCATATATATCTATAAAAATGTGTGAATTGACGGGAACACTCTGACCTCAAGTGTCTTTTGGCACTAGCCATTATTCACCTTACAAAGAATAGCACCGACAACTCTCTTGACCCATTGGAATACCAACTGGAGTGAGTAAGAGCCGAGACTCGAACCCTTTACCTTTTATCCACAAAATCTCTCTAATGAGCATATAGTTTTTTTTTTTGAGGAGGTACCAATTGAGCCAACCCATTCGGAAGTGATTATTCAAAAATATATATTGGCTCATAATAACAAATTGGATTTATTATTTATTTATTTTAATTTGGTTTTATGGAAACTGTTACTTTATCAAATGATAAATATTAGGGGTGGCAATCGAGTCGTGTTCGTGTTAACCTATTCGGGTTCGCGTGTTGGCGGGTTAGTATAGCCTTTACCCAAACACGACCCATTTATTAATCGTGTCAAGAAACTCAACCCTAACCCATACCTGCATAACACGTGTAACCCATTTGTGACCCGTTTAACCCATTTAAGTAATAGGTCAAGCAGTGAATAAAGTTGATGGTTTGTCGATTTAACAAGTTTAAATGCAAAAATGGATATAAGGATCTAAAATATGATAAGAATAACATACAAATAACTATGCGACAATTTTCTGAATTATAAGCGTCAATTTTCATGATATCTAAGGTATAAACTTATAATTCACTCATACTAAGTAGATAACAAAATACATTTAATCCACATCCAACATAAAAACCAGGTTATAAATTTTATTTTTAAGATCTTAAACGGGTTCACGGGTTGACCTGTTTAATACTTACTCAACCCAAACACGACCCGTTTATTAAACGGGTTAGACGGGTTAACCCGTTTTTGACCCAAACCTGTTTATCCTCAACCCAAACCTGTTTAACTTCGTGTCGGGTTCGTGTCTTTTATCGTGTCGTGTCGAGAATTGCCACCCCTAATAAATATGGCTCAAGCCCGATGTAAGGTTAGACTCCATTAGGTTTGTAATCTATAAAATGTCAATCAATAATAAAATCACACCTACGAGTTTTATCATTGTCTTACATGGTATCAGCCAGTGGTCCTAAACCCTAAAAATATCTTCCGCTCCTTAAAACCCAAAAACCCTAACAGACAAACACTTAGCCGCCACTTTAAATTTTTCGGCCGCCGGTTCGGAGCACGTATTTCCTTATCTCCATTGGGTGTCTCTATTCTCGGTTCTGCTTGTGGGATTTATATAACTGGAAGTTGTTGTTATATATGAAGTTATTGTGGCTATCAGCGAATCTGGTTTGTGGTTTATGTTATGTATTGAAATCATTGGAAGTGCACTTGGCCTGTTTGGAGCTATCATGGGGATCATAACATCTTCTCAAGCAAAATAGCCTACTTAAGGCGTGAGATCTTTTATAATGAATCTTTTATTATATATATATATATATATATATATATATATATATATATATATATATATATATAGTGGAGCGTTCAAATAAGAAGCCTTATTTTGGTGAGAACGCGAGAAGCAATCATAGCCACTCATTTTATCCTTCTTTAGCTTTGATCTAATGACTAATATTAGTCAACAATTTTTCTGAAAATTTCACAAAAATTTCGAAAAAAAATTTCAAAAAAAAAAAATTCGTAAAATTTTTTCGAAATTTTTTTTTTGAAAAAAAAAATTAAAATTTTTTTCGAAATATTTTGAAAAATCTTTTCAAAAAAATTTTTTTTTTAAACTTTTCCCAAAAAAAATTTTCGACAAAAAAATTTTTGAAATTTTTTTTTCAAAAAAATTTTTGAAATTTTTTTTTTTTGAAAAAATTTTGAAAAAAAATTCAAAATTTTTTGTTTTCGAATTTTTTTTATCACATGTGAATATTATATTTGCGAAAAATTTCACATGTGACGAAATTCGTCATAGTATTAGAGTTTTTTTCGTCACATGTGAAGATTTTTTTCGAAAAAAAAAATTGAAAATTTTTTTCCCGAAATTTTTTGTTTACGAATTTTTTTTCATCACATGTGAAGATATCATTTGAGAAAATTTGTACATGTGACGAAATTCATCTCATAGTATTAGAGTTTGTTTCGTCACATGTGAAGATTTTATTTTCGAAAAATTTCACATGTGACGAAGTTCGTCATAGTCTTAGAATTTTTTTCGTCACATGTGATGATTCTGTTTTCGAAAAATTTCACGTGTGACGAAATTCGTCATATTATTAGAATTTTTTTCCCCACATGTGAAGATTTTGTTTTCGAAAAATTTCACATATGACGAAATTCGTCATATAGAGTTTTGAAAATTTTTTCTTCACATGTTAAAAAAATTCACATGTGACGAAAAATTTTAGATTCTATTTTCGAAAAATTTCACATGTGACGAAAAAAAAATTCGATTTTTTTTTCTGAAAAAAATTTTCAAATTTTTTGTTTTTTAAAAAAAATTTCGAAATTTTTCAAAAAAATTTTGAAAAATTTTCTATAAATTTTTCAAAATTTTTTGGAAAAATTTTCATAATTTTTTGGAAACATTTTCATAATTTTTTGGAAAATTTTTCATAATTTTTTGGAAAAATTTTCATAATTTTTTGGAAAAATTTTCAAAATTTTTTGAAATTTTTTTCAAAAAGTTGATTAACTAATATTAACCATTAGATCAAATTTAAAGAAGGATAAAATGAGTGGCTAGGATTAGTTCTCACCTCTCACCATATTTAGTGTTCTCACATGAATGCGTCCCTATATATATATATATATATATATATATATATATATATATATATATATATATATATATATATAAATATAAAACAGAAGGTATAGTTGTTTTATTGTTTGTTTGTTAGTTGATTGTTCGTACGACTTTTTTTTTAGTCAACTAAAGTTGACCGTTGGTATCAGTCTTTAAAGTCGATCGTTGATATTGTTTTGTTACCAGTCGACTTAGCCGACAGTTGGTACCAGTCGACTAAAGTCGACCGTTGGTACGGTATTGTTACGAGTCGACTAAAGTTATGCTTTTATTACGTTAATGTTTTGTTATTCTTTTCTTTTCTAGTTACTACTACATTTCGAGCTTTCGTGATTTCCCTGCCTAAATTGCGGGGGAGTATTAGATGATAAATATGGCCCAAGCCTGATGCGAGGTTAGACTCCATGACCATTAGAGTAGTAATCTATAAATATCGATCAATAATAAAGTCACACTTATGGTTTTTATCATTGTCTTACAACTCTATGTTTGTTTTGGTTTTATTTACATTTACAAGCTGCACACACATAGCAAACTGACACGACACAAAAAGAACTATTTTGAAAACATACAAAACAAAAACTTTGCCGAGAACCGATTTAATTATTATGATATTTGGTATGTGCTAAAACACATACCATTTCTTTACCAAAATAGACCCAAAACAACCAAGAAAGAGCCGTTTATGTCTAATATTTGTTGGTTTCTTGAGTTTATGCATGTGCAGGTACGGATATGATAAAATAGACAAAAGAAAGCTGAAACCGAAGAAAATCGAGCACGAGAATGAGAAGAGTTCAAAAGCCGATGACGGGATGCAGTTTTATGGGATTTGGATGCTAAAAAGTCAATTTACGGAATTCTGGATCAAAATTGGGAGTTTTCACAACATCACATTCACTTTACCATATTTTCACTTTTCACCCCTCAACTTTCCATAATTTATACAAATCACCCCTCATTATATCATTTTACCCTTATACCCCTCACTTTACCAATTTCCCAAAATCACCCTTATATCTTCCTAAATTTCACTTTTGATCTTTGTTTTCACAAAAGCTTACAATAATGGTTCTTTGTGTTTCTATACCGAATTCAGCAAATCCAAATAAAAACACTACACCTTTTATACTAGCCCAAGCCCACCTTCTAATACTATCCTACCCAAGTCAAACCCATACCATACCCGGTCAACATCTCTCAAAATAAAATAAATAAAAACCCAATAACACCCTTGCCCGCCAAAGCCAGGAAACACTATTTACCCATCTTCCCTAGCTGAAATCCCCACCTTTGCCGTTCACTAAGCATTGTACTAAGCATCTTATTGACAACTTGGCGATCCTTGTGCATATGGAATGCCATGGTAGACAAATGAAGCAATGGTATTGGCCAAGCCACATCACTCTTATGATCTGATGGTTGAGTGTTAGGAATTAGAAAATTCAGTCATTAAAGAGTCGGTCACCTCAAGTATATGTATTCGATAGAAAGCTCGTAGTCGTAGTCATGTTATATTAAAAAGTAGTTTGTTTTGTAACACCGTGAAGGACGGACGGGTCTTTACCCACTGTATGCCTGATCCACAGCCCGTAGGTGGCGTTTATTTGTAAGACACTATAAATACCCTCTACCTCCCAAGGTAGAGGGTTGGAGCTTAAATACCATTTTTCTTTGTTTCACATAGTTCCCAACTCTCTTATCTTTCTCTCTCTAGAACTTTCTCTCTCTAAACATACTTGAACGCCCCATTGTGATTATGGTTTAGTGTGTTTGTGAAATCCTATATCTTACATTTGGTATCAAGAGCCATGGTTTGATCACTCATCTTTCATGCTCTTTGTTTTGGTGGATTTCATAAGGTTTTTGGGGTATTAAGTGTTTAGGAGAGTTTTAATCATTTGGACAAATTCTAGTGTTAAAGTTTGAATTTTTCTTGTACTTTTGAGTTTAGGATCATCATATGTGTTTATGTTTTGAATTGGAAGGCTTAAATCATTGTGGTTTGGTTGTTTTTGATTGATAAAGTGGTTATTTGTGAACTTTGTACAAAGCGAGTTGAGCCTCGGACTTTTGTTTCTTCGAAGCGAGTTGCTTCGTTACTGGATGCGAGTTGGTATATGCGAATTGGCTATTTAGCGAGTTGACTTTTTATGCGACTTGGGTTCTAAGCGAATTGTTTCTTTAAGCGACTTTGGTTCTAAGCGAGTTGTTTCTTTAAGCGACTTGAGTTCTAAAGCGACTTGGTTATTAAGCGAGTTGTATAGCTAGCGAGTTAGCTTAAGCGACTTGGTGGTTAAGCGAGTTGTGTCTGTTTGCGACTTGCTATTAAGCGAGTTGTCTCTATATGCGACTTGGCTATTAAGCGAGTTGATTTCTTAAGTGACTTGTTTCTTTAAGCGAGTTAGTTGTTTAGCGAGTTGATAATTAAGCGAGTTGAGTGTTTAGCTACTTGTCTATTGAGACTTGCTACTTCTTCGTGCTACATTATTACGGTTGTTCTTTTGGTTTAGTAAAATCCCGTGAAAGAATCAATTTCCCTGTTTAATCAAAGAATAGTAAAATCCCGTAGAACTTGTAATCATGGCAAACATCGTTCCAACTATTGTTTCTTCTGTTGCTGAGGATGTTCAAGCAGTTGGCTCAGATACTCGTCCACCCATGCTTGGAAAGGAAAATGAGGTCAACATTCTCAAATCCATTGATGAAGGACCTTATCAGATTGAGACTACCAGAGACTTAATTGATACAGCTGCAGATGGAACAATGATCTATGGAATAGACAGACCAAAGACGTATGATGAGCTCAATGATAAGGAGAAAAAGAGATTCGATGCTGATATCAGGGCTTCTAACATTATACTTCAAGGTCTTCCAAAAGATATCTACAAGCTTATCAATCACAACACCGAAGCCAAGGCAGTTCTGAATTAACTATTGAAGACAGAGAATCACAACTGTATGATGAATTTGAACACTTCAAGATGAAACCTGATGAGAGTGTCTATGAGTACTACGTGAGATTCCATAAGCCTGTGAATGACATGAGGAACATCAAAATGACCATGCCAAACATTCAGCTGAACTAAAAATTTGTGAACAACATGAATCCTGAATGGCACAAGTTTGTCACCTCTGTAAAACTAACCAAAGGATTGAAGAATACAAACTATGAGCAACTCTATGCATTCCTTCTTCAGAATGAGAGACATGCTATATTTGAAAAAAGGATTCTTGATCAGTTCAAAACCAACTAGGGAGAGACAAGCTCATCAAATGATTCAACTGCTTTTTATACAAATGTTGGAATTACCACCAAAGCTTCTCAAGTTATACCCATGGGTAATGGTAATCACAAACTCATTCCCGATCCAATGTTCAAACAAGTTGATGTTGATGCAGGCGTGGGACACTTCATTAATCAACTGGCTCTCTTGATTAGTCAAAACATGAACTCTCTCCCACACACCAACAACAACCTCAGAACAGCATCCAATCCACACAATCAAGCCACTGTCAGAGATGGGAAGGTTATGGTGCAGCCAGTTCAAGAAAGGCAGTACGAACAAGGAAGAGGTGGAGTTGGTAGAGGATATGTGGCAAATCTGAATAGGGGAAGGAATGGAAATCAGGGACAAGCAAAGCCGATCAAGTGCTACAACTGTGGAGGTGAGGGACATATTGCAAGGAACTGCACATCGCCAAAACGCCCTCAGAATGCAGAGTACTTCAGGGATAAGATGTTGCTCGTGCAAGCTCAGGATAATGGAGCAGCTTTGGATGAAGAGGAGTTATTGTTTCTTGCTGAAGGGAATGCAAAGACATATGATGCTGATGTTGATGAACAGCCAATTCAGGAGATAGGTCATAATCATCAGAATGCCTTTCAAGTAGCTGATTGTGATGCATTTGACTCTGATGTCGATGATGAACCTACTGCTCAAACAATCTTCATGGCGAGCATCTCACCTATGGTTTCTCCAAAGGTCTCTCCACCACAACAAGCTGGTCCATCCAAAGACAAAATCATTTCAGAGGTATTAAAACTATATGATGATGTTGATGAGCGAAAGATGCATAATGAAGTACAATCTCTTGAGACTTATGAATCAGATATTGATGATGAGGGTAATAGCAATATTGTCCCATATGATCAATATGTGAAGCAAAATGAAAGTGAGGTTGTACCAAGTAATGCATCTTCCGCAGTTAATGATGACTATGTTTTTAATGAATACACTGCATGTGCCCCTGATGATTCTGTTGTCTCTGAACTTCACGTGCTAAATTTGAGTTGACTAAAGTTATCCTTTTATTACGTTAATGTTTTGTTATTCTTTTCTTTTCTAGTTACTACTACATTTCGAGCTTTCGTGATTTCCCTGCCTAAATTGCGGGGGAGTATTAGATGATAAATATGGCCCAAGCCTGATGTGAGGTTAGACTCCATGACCATTAGAGTAGTAATCTATAAATATCGATCAATAATAAAGTCACACTTATGGTTTTTATCATTGTCTTACAACTCTATGTTTGTTTTGGTTTTATTTACATTTACAAGCTGCACACACATAGCAAACTGACACGACACAAAACGAACTATTTTGAAAACATACAAAACAAAAACTTTGCCGAGAACCGATTTAATTATTATGATATTTGGTATGTGCTAAAACACATACCATTTCTTTACCAAAATAGACCCAAAACAACCAAGAAAGAGCCGTTTATGTCTAATATTTGTTGGTTTCTTGAGTTTATGCATGTGCAGGTACGGATATGATAAAATAGACAAAAGAAAGCTGAAACCGAAGAAAATCGAGCACGAGAATGAGAAGAGTTCAAAAGCCGATGACGGGATGCAGTTTTATGGGATTTGGATGCTAAAAAGTCAATTTACGGAATTCTGGATCAAAATTGGGAGTTTTCACAACATCACATTCACTTTACCATATTTTCACTTTTCACCCCTCAACTTTCCATAATTTATACAAATCACCCCTCATTATATCATTTTACCCTTATACCCCTCACTTTACCAATTTCCCAAAATCACCCTTATATCTTCCTAAATTTCACTTTTGATCTTTGTTTTCACAAAAGCTTACAATAATGGTTCTTTGTGTTTCTATACCGAATTCAGCAAATCCAAATAAAAACACTACACCTTTTATACTAGCCCAAGCCCACCTTCTAATACTATCCTACCCAAGTCAAACCCATACCATACCCGGTCAACATCTCTCAAAATAAAATAAATAAAAACCCAATAACACCCTTGCCCGCCAAAGCCAGGAAACACTATTTACCCATCTTCCCTAGCTGAAATCCCCACCTTTGCCGTTCACTAAGCATTGTACTAAGCATCTTATTGACAACTTGGCGATCCTTGTGCATATGGAATGCCATGGTAGACAAATGAAGCAATGGTATTGGCCAAGCCACATCACTCTTATGATCTGATGGTTGAGTGTTAGGAATTAGAAAATTCAGTCATTAAAGAGTCGGTCACCTCAAGTATATGTATTCGATAGAAAGCTCGTAGTCGTAGTCATGTTATATTAGAAAGTAGTTTGTTTTGTAACACCGTGAAGGACGGACGGGTCTTTACCCACTGTATGCCTGATCCACAGCCCGTAGGTGGCGTTTATTTGTAAGACACTATAAATACCCTCTACCTCCCAAGGTAGAGGGTTGGAGCTTAAATACCATTTTTCTTTGTTTCACATAGTTCCCAACTCTCTTATCTTTCTCTCTCTAGAACTTTCTCTCTCTAAACATACTTGAACGCCCCATTGTGATTATGGTTTAGTGTGTTTGTGAAATCCTATATCTTACATTTGGTATCAAAAGCCATGGTTTGATCACTCATCTTTCATGCTCTTTGTTTTGGTGGATTTCATAAGGTTTTTGGGGTATTAAGTGTTTAGGAGATTTTTAATCATTTGGACAAATTCTAGTGTAAAGTTTGAATTTTTCTTGTACTTTTGTGTTTAGGATCATCATATGTGTTTATGTTTTGAATTGGAAGGCTTAAATCATTGTGGTTTGGTTGTTTTTGATTGATAAAGTGGTTATTTGTGAACTTTGTACAAAGCGAGTTGAGCCTCGGACTTTTGTTTCTTCGAAGCGAGTTGCTTCGTTACTGGATGCGAGTTGGTATATGCGAATTGGCTATTTAGCGAGTTGACTTTTTATGCGACTTGGGTTCTAAGCGAATTGTTTCTTTAAGCGACTTGGGTTCTAAGCGAGTTGTTTCTTTAAGCGACTTGAGTTCTAAAGCGATTTGGTTATTAAGCGAGTTGTATAGCTAGCGAGTTAGCTTAAGCGACTTGGTGGTTAAGCGAGTTGTGTCTGTTTGCGACTTGCTATTAAGCGAGTTGTCTCTATATGCGACTTGGCTATTAAGCGAGTTGATTTCTTAAGTGACTTGTTTCTTTAAGCGAGTTAGTTGTTTAGCGAGTTGATAATTAAGCGAGTTGAGTGTTTAGCTACTTGTCTATTGAGACTTGCTACTTCTTCGTGCTACATTATTACGGTTGTTCTTTTGGTTTAGTAAAATCCCGTGAAAGAATCAATTTCCCGGTTTAATCAAAGAATAGTAAAATCCCGTAGAACTTGTAATCATGGCAAACATCGTTCCAACTATTGTTTCTTCTGTTGCTGAGGATGTTCAAGCAGCTGGCTCAGATACTCGTCCACCCATGCTTGGAAAGGAAAATGAGGTCAACATTCTCAAATCCATTGATGAAGGACCTTATCAGATTGAGACTACTAGAGACTTAATTGATACAGCTGCAGATGGAACAATGATCTATGGAATAGACAGACCAAAGACGTATGATGAGCTCAATGATAAGGAGAAAAAGAGATTCGATGCTGATATCAGGGCTTCTAACATTATACTTCAAGGTCTTCCAAAAGATATCTACAAGCTTATCAATCACAACACCGAAGCCAAGGCAGTTCTGAATTAACTATTGAAGACAGAGAATCACAACTGTATGATGAATTTGAACACTTCAAGATGAAACCTGATGAGAGTGTCTATGAGTACTACGTGAGATTCCATAAGCCTGTGAATGACATGAGGAACATCAAAATGACCATGCCAAACATTCAGCTGAACTAAAAATTTGTGAACAACATGAATCCTGAATGGCACAAGTTTGTCACCTCTGTAAAACTAACCAAAGGATTGAAGAATACAAACTATGAGCAACTCTATGCATTCCTTCTTCAGAATGAGAGACATGCTATATTTGAAAAAAGGATTCTTGATCAGTTCAAAACCAACTAGGGAGAGACAAGCTCATCAAATGATTCAACTGCTTTTTATACAAATGTTGGAATTACCACCAAAGCTTCTCAAGTTATACCCATGGGTAATGGTAATCACAAACTCATTCCCGATCCAATGTTCAAACAAGTTGATGTTGATGCAGGCGTGGGACACTTCATTAATCAACTGGCTCTCTTGATTAGTCAAAACATGAACTCTCTCCCACACACCAACAACAACCTCAGAACAGCATCCAATCCACACAATCAAGCCACTGTCAGAGATGGGAAGGTTATGGTGCAGCCAGTTCAAGAAAGGCAGTACGAACAAGGAAGAGGTGGAGTTGGTAGAGGATATGTGGCAAATCTGAATAGGGGAAGGAATGGAAATCAGGGACAAGCAAAGCCGATCAAGTGCTACAACTGTGGAGGTGAGGGACATATTGCAAGGAACTGCACATCGCCAAAACGCCCTCAGAATGCAGAGTACTTCAGGGATAAGATGTTGCTCGTGCAAGCTCAGGATAATGGAGCAGCTTTGGATGAAGAGGAGTTATTGTTTCTTGCTGAAGGGAATGCAAAGACATATGATGCTGATGTTGATGAACAGCCAATTCAGGAGATAGGTCATAATCATCAGAATGCCTTTCAAGTAGCTGATTGTGATGCATTTGACTCTGATGTCGATGATGAACCTACTGCTCAAACAATCTTCATGGCGAGCATCTCACCTATGGTTTCTCCAAAGGTCTCTCCACCACAACAAGCTGGTCCATCCAAAGACAAAATCATTTCAGAGGTATTAAAACTATATGATGATGTTGATGAGCGAAAGATGCATAATGAAGTACAATCTCTTGAGACTTATGAATCAGATATTGATGATGAGGGTAATAGCAATATTGTCCCATATGATCAATATGTGAAGCAAAATGAAAGTGAGGTTGTACCAAGTAATGCATCTTCCGCAGTTAATGATGACTATGTTTTTAATGAATACACTGCATGTGCCCCTGATGATTCTGTTGTCTCTGAACTTCACGTGCTAAATTTGAGTTGACTAAAGTTATCCTTTTATTACGTTAATGTTTTGTTATTCTTTTCTTTTCTAGTTACTACTACATTTCGAGCTTTCGTGATTTCCCTGCCTAAATTGCGGGGGAGTATTAGATGATAAATATGGCCCAAGCCTGATGTGAGGTTAGACTCCATGACCATTAGAGTAGTAATCTATAAATATCGATCAATAATAAAGTCACACTTATGGTTTTTATCATTGTCTTACAACTCTATGTTTGTTTTGGTTTTATTTACATTTACAAGCTGCACACACATAGCAAACTGACACGACACAAAACGAACTATTTTGAAAACATACAAAACAAAAACTTTGCCGAGAACCGATTTAATTATTATGATATTTGGTATGTGCTAAAACACATACCATTTCTTTACCAAAATAGACCCAAAACAACCAAGAAAGAGCCGTTTATGTCTAATATTTGTTGGTTTCTTGAGTTTATGCATGTGCAGGTACGGATATGATAAAATAGACAAAAGAAAGCTGAAACCGAAGAAAATCGAGCACGAGAATGAGAAGAGTTCAAAAGCCGATGACGGGATGCAGTTTTATGGGATTTGGATGCTAAAAAGTCAATTTACGGAATTCTGGATCAAAATTGGGAGTTTTCACAACATCACATTCACTTTACCATATTTTCACTTTTCACCCCTCAACTTTCCATAATTTATACAAATCACCCCTCATTATATCATTTTACCCTTATACCCCTCACTTTACCAATTTCCCAAAATCACCCTTATATCTTCCTAAATTTCACTTTTGATCTTTGTTTTCACAAAAGCTTACAATAATGGTTCTTTGTGTTTCTATACCGAATTCAGCAAATCCAAATAAAAACACTACACCTTTTATACTAGCCCAAGCCCACCTTCTAATACTATCCTACCCAAGTCAAACCCATACCATACCCGGTCAACATCTCTCAAAATAAAATAAATAAAAACCCAATAACACCCTTGCCCGCCAAAGCCAGGAAACACTATTTACCCATCTTCCCTAGCTGAAATCCCCACCTTTGCCGTTCACTAAGCATTGTACTAAGCATCTTATTGACAACTTGGCGATCCTTGTGCATATGGAATGCCATGGTAGACAAATGAAGCAATGGTATTGGCCAAGCCACATCACTCTTATGATCTGATGGTTGAGTGTTAGGAATTAGAAAATTCAGTCATTAAAGAGTCGGTCACCTCAAGTATATGTATTCGATAGAAAGCTCGTAGTCGTAGTCATGTTATATTAGAAAGTAGTTTGTTTTGTAACACCGTGAAGGACGGACGGGTCTTTACCCACTGTATGCCTGATCCACAGCCCGTAGGTGGCGTTTATTTGTAAGACACTATAAATACCCTCTACCTCCCAAGGTAGAGGGTTGGAGCTTAAATACCATTTTTCTTTGTTTCACATAGTTCCCAACTCTCTTATCTTTCTCTCTCTAGAACTTTCTCTCTCTAAACATACTTGAACGCCCCATTGTGATTATGGTTTAGTGTGTTTGTGAAATCCTATATCTTACATTTGGTATCAAAAGCCATGGTTTGATCACTCATCTTTCATGCTCTTTGTTTTGGTGGATTTCATAAGGTTTTTGGGGTATTAAGTGTTTAGGAGATTTTTAATCATTTGGACAAATTCTAGTGTAAAGTTTGAATTTTTCTTGTACTTTTGTGTTTAGGATCATCATATGTGTTTATGTTTTGAATTGGAAGGCTTAAATCATTGTGGTTTGGTTGTTTTTGATTGATAAAGTGGTTATTTGTGAACTTTGTACAAAGCGAGTTGAGCCTCGGACTTTTGTTTCTTCGAAGCGAGTTGCTTCGTTACTGGATGCGAGTTGGTATATGCGAATTGGCTATTTAGCGAGTTGACTTTTTATGCGACTTGGGTTCTAAGCGAATTGTTTCTTTAAGCGACTTGGGTTCTAAGCGAGTTGTTTCTTTAAGCGACTTGAGTTCTAAAGCGATTTGGTTATTAAGCGAGTTGTATAGCTAGCGAGTTAGCTTAAGCGACTTGGTGGTTAAGCGAGTTGTGTCTGTTTGCGACTTGCTATTAAGCGAGTTGTCTCTATATGCGACTTGGCTATTAAGCGAGTTGATTTCTTAAGTGACTTGTTTCTTTAAGCGAGTTAGTTGTTTAGCGAGTTGATAATTAAGCGAGTTGAGTGTTTAGCTACTTGTCTATTGAGACTTGCTACTTCTTCGTGCTACATTATTACGGTTGTTCTTTTGGTTTAGTAAAATCCCGTGAAAGAATCAATTTCCCGGTTTAATCAAAGAATAGTAAAATCCCGTAGAACTTGTAATCATGGCAAACATCGTTCCAACTATTGTTTCTTCTGTTGCTGAGGATGTTCAAGCAGCTGGCTCAGATACTCGTCCACCCATGCTTGGAAAGGAAAATGAGGTCAACATTCTCAAATCCATTGATGAAGGACCTTATCAGATTGAGACTACTAGAGACTTAATTGATACAGCTGCAGATGGAACAATGATCTATGGAATAGACAGACCAAAGACGTATGATGAGCTCAATGATAAGGAGAAAAAGAGATTCGATGCTGATATCAGGGCTTCTAACATTATACTTCAAGGTCTTCCAAAAGATATCTACAAGCTTATCAATCACAACACCGAAGCCAAGGCAGTTCTGAATTAACTATTGAAGACAGAGAATCACAACTGTATGATGAATTTGAACACTTCAAGATGAAACCTGATGAGAGTGTCTATGAGTACTACGTGAGATTCCATAAGCCTGTGAATGACATGAGGAACATCAAAATGACCATGCCAAACATTCAGCTGAACTAAAAATTTGTGAACAACATGAATCCTGAATGGCACAAGTTTGTCACCTCTGTAAAACTAACCAAAGGATTGAAGAATACAAACTATGAGCAACTCTATGCATTCCTTCTTCAGAATGAGAGACATGCTATATTTGAAAAAAGGATTCTTGATCAGTTCAAAACCAACTAGGGAGAGACAAGCTCATCAAATGATTCAACTGCTTTTTATACAAATGTTGGAATTACCACCAAAGCTTCTCAAGTTATACCCATGGGTAATGGTAATCACAAACTCATTCCCGATCCAATGTTCAAACAAGTTGATGTTGATGCAGGCGTGGGACACTTCATTAATCAACTGGCTCTCTTGATTAGTCAAAACATGAACTCTCTCCCACACACCAACAACAACCTCAGAACAGCATCCAATCCACACAATCAAGCCACTGTCAGAGATGGGAAGGTTATGGTGCAGCCAGTTCAAGAAAGGCAGTACGAACAAGGAAGAGGTGGAGTTGGTAGAGGATATGTGGCAAATCTGAATAGGGGAAGGAATGGAAATCAGGGACAAGCAAAGCCGATCAAGTGCTACAACTGTGGAGGTGAGGGACATATTGCAAGGAACTGCACATCGCCAAAACGCCCTCAGAATGCAGAGTACTTCAGGGATAAGATGTTGCTCGTGCAAGCTCAGGATAATGGAGCAGCTTTGGATGAAGAGGAGTTATTGTTTCTTGCTGAAGGGAATGCAAAGACATATGATGCTGATGTTGATGAACAGCCAATTCAGGAGATAGGTCATAATCATCAGAATGCCTTTCAAGTAGCTGATTGTGATGCATTTGACTCTGATGTCGATGATGAACCTACTGCTCAAACAATCTTCATGGCGAGCATCTCACCTATGGTTTCTCCAAAGGTCTCTCCACCACAACAAGCTGGTCCATCCAAAGACAAAATCATTTCAGAGGTATTAAAACTATATGATGATGTTGATGAGCGAAAGATGCATAATGAAGTACAATCTCTTGAGACTTATGAATCAGATATTGATGATGAGGGTAATAGCAATATTGTCCCATATGATCAATATGTGAAGCAAAATGAAAGTGAGGTTGTACCAAGTAATGCATCTTCCGCAGTTAATGATGACTATGTTTTTAATGAATACACTGCATGTGCCCCTGATGATTCTGTTGTCTCTGAACTTAATGCCTATAAAGAACGTGTTGCTATTTATGAACAACGTGCTAAATTTGAGTTGACCACCCGTGAGCAGGAAATGGATGACCAAATGCGTACAATTATTAGAAAAAGTAACTTTAGAGAAGAAGTACTAAAACAAGAGTTAAACTCCTTACAAGAAAAGCTTTCTAAAACTGCTAAGCAAAAACAAGAACTTCAAGAAAATGTGAAAATGCTTAAGCAAGAATTCAATGCTAAGGAATCAAAACTTTTGAATGATTTTTCCAATCTAAAAACTTTGAAAAACAAACTTGAAAATAAAAGTTGTACGTACAAGGGAACACCATTCAGACTGCTCACTTGATCACTAAGCAAAGAGTCTTAAGCGATAAGCATAACATTCCCCTTGTTGAGGAACCAAATCCAGGGGTCATTAAAAAGGCTAGAACTACTCATAAGGTTATTTATGATGGTAATGAAATCCTTAAGCCTAGACAGAAACCTAGTTGCGCTGAGTGCACTGAGGAAGATAAGAAATCAGATGAAGTCACTAGGGAGAGAACTAATAAGAAACTCAACAACCCTACATGTAAAGAGAAAAACATAACTATCAAACCTCATGATTACACTAAGGAAAATTGGATCTCCCTTAACATGTTTAAGCCTCAAACTCAATTAACCCCAGAACAGATTTTTTGGAAGAAAGATATGTATAAGCAAAAAGCAGAGAATCTTGTTGTAACAAACCCTCCCCTTAGGAAAATGCCTTCAGCAACTGTGTATCCTCCAAATACACCAATGCATTTAGTTCCTAGAACTATTGCCACTAAAAGCAAGACCTTAATCAGTCAATATGTTATCTTTCAGTTATTTGTTGATTTTGAGAAAACTTGTAAGAAAAGGATCAGACCCACTGGGATAACTGAAGGGGAAAGGGGTTTTGAGCAAACTAAAGAATGCTATTTAACTGAGGTCATGCCTTTCTTTAAACAACTAAAAGATTAATTTGAGAGTCTTAAAAAGGGGATGAATTCAGATATTAAAGAAATGGAAAAGGAATTTGATGCAATGATAGTTGATGTTAGTGACTATGAGCATGAATTAAAATATAACGAGATTGAGAGGAAGAACTTGCATACATTAAATGAGAATCTTATTTCTGAATGTATTACTCAAGATGTGTTTTACACTGCTACGAATCACTCCATTACTGCTTCTCGATTTCATGAATTATCTATTGCATTGAAAGTCTCCCATGATCGTGTCATTGAGCTTGAAAACAAAAACTCATAACTTAGTGAGAAAATTGATCGAGATGATCACGATAATTTGGTAAAACATCTTTCTAAACTAGAAGTTGAACATTTTGATTTGCAACTAAAATATCAACATCTTAAAGAAAATGTTAAAACCTCAAATATCAAGACATCCTCAGATGTTCCAGAGTTTGATGCAGTTTTTCAGATAAATAAACGTGACGAACAAATTCAAGCTCATTGTTGCACGATCAGAAAGTTGAAAGCTCAAATCTCTCAATTAAAGAGTGAAAAGAACAATGTGACTGGCTCCCAAATGCCTCCTCCTTTAGATTCTCAGTATTCTCAAACTTTTCTACTTCAAAACTTAGTTAATGTTTTAAAAAAAGAAAACGAGAGTTTTCTCGAAGAAAATGAAAAAGTTAAACGACACTTTAAAGAGTTATATTATTCAATGAAAGTCACTCGTGACAAGAACAACGAAAAAATAACTTCTTTACAAAAAGAAATTGAGAATCTGAGGAGTCAGGAAAAAGGGAAACTGCCACTTGTTTTTAATGAGAATGTTGCTTCAAAGTCATCCTCTGACTGCAAATATACTGTGACTGTTAAATACATTCTTCCTCATCTTAGGAATAATGAACTTGTGTTTCATAACTATTGTGCTCACCTTAAGGATAGTCTAGAATGTCTCCGTGAGATTGTGGAAGAGGATTTCATAAATAAGCCTCTTGATAGAGAAATTAGGTTTGCTTGCATTCAGGCCAAACGATCTCAGGAGCTGTTAGAATGTCTAATTGCAACATGTCCTAAATCCTTAGGTGCGAAAGGTAAAGCTGTGATGCCTTGTTCTATGCCTAGTGTCAAGTATACAAACCATTCCATGCCCAGCTTTAAGAAAGTGAACACTAATGTGCCTTCTAGAAGTTCAGATCCTTGCACATCTAGTTCAGGAATGCAAAAAGTAGATCAACCAACTAATGTTCCCATAATTCCCTCTACAGGAGTAATCAGTGACATTAAAGCAAGCGGGTCAAAGCCTCCAGGCAATACCAAGCAAGATAGGACCTCTCAAGCTAAGAATGTGCATTGGAAGAGAGTAGAAGACCATCCTAGGAACTTTAAGTTTGAGTTGAATAAAACGAATCGTGTTGATTCTAGTATTAGCCATAGGCGTACTGTAATTAATTCGAATTCTGATACTATCTGCAAACCATGTAATGATGTCTGCTTGAATTCTGTTGCTAATCATGAATGTGGTGTGAATGTTTTGTCTAAAGCTGTCAAATGCCCAGATAAAATTGTTAATGCTAAAAATCATGCTAAGAAGGCTAAAAGGCAAAGACGAAAGAAAGTTAGAAAACAGTGGAAACCCACAGGAAGAACATTTAGTAAGATAGGTTATCAATGGATACCTTTTGGCCATAAGGATAATCAGTTATGCCCTCAATCTGCTAAGACAATGCCCACTAGAAAATGGATGCCTACTGGTAGAACTATTCCTTTAAGAAGTGAACATACTTTGAATAGGTCAAATACGGACACCAGCACTGCATCTATTTCTAATGATTCCATTGCTTCTACTTCTGATGTGGGTGTTCCAATCACTGTTACTAACCAAATGGAACCCATTCTTGCATGGGGATCCCAATTATCCAGTTATCCATTCTTGTCTGTGTTCAACTGCAGATCGTTCAAATCATTCTGTGGTACCTGGACTCAGGCTGTTCCAAGCATATGACTGGAGACCGGTCACGGCTCATGAACTTCGTGAGCAAATTCATTGGAACTGTGAGATTCGGAAACGATCATTTTGGTGCTATTATGGGTTATGGTGATTACGTGGTTGGAGATAGTGTGATTTCCAGGGTTATTATGTTGAAGGTCTTGGACATAATCTATTTTCTGTCAGACAATTCTGTGACTCAAATTTAGAAGTGGCTTTCAGAAAACATACTTTCTTTGTTAGAGAACTTGATGGTTTGGAACTTCTCAGAGGAACTCGTGGTTCAAACCTATACACCATCTCTATCGAAGATATGATGAAATCTTCACCCATCTGCTTGCTGTCAAAGGCTTCCAAAACTAAGTCATGGCTATGGCACCGTTGTCTCAATCACTTGAACTTTGGTACCATAAACAATCTTTCCAGAAAAGACTTAGTAAGAGGATTACCTAGATTAAAGTATGAAAAAGATCATCTTTGTTCAGCTTGCCAATTGGGAAAAAGCACAAAATATGCCCACAAACCAAAACCCACAAACTCAGTAATGGAAGTTCTTCATACACTTCATATGGATCTGTGCGTACCAATGAGAGTGCAAACAATTAATGGGAAGAAATACATTCTAGTAGTGGTTGATGACTACTCTCGATTTACTTGGGTAAAGTTTTTGAGGACAAAGGATGAAACTCCATATGTCATCATCAAACTTATCAAACAGCTTCAGGTTCGACTCAACAATACTGTTAGAATTATTCGAACAGACAATGGCACAGAGTTTGTTAACAAAGACTTAATTCAGTTTTATGAAAGTGTTGGAATCAGTCATCAAAGAAGTGTTCCACGAACTCCTCAACAGAACGGTGTAGTTGAAAGACGAAATCGAACTCTTGTGGAAGCCGTTAGAACAATGCTAATTTATTCAAAGGTTTCAATGTTTCTATGGGCTGAAGCCATTGCCACTGCTTGCTACACCCAAAATCGTTCCCTTATTCACACCTCTCATGGAAAAACTCCATATGAACTTGTCCATATACGAAAACCTGATCTATCCTACCTTCGTGTGTTTGGTGCTTTATGTTACCCAACTAATGACGGTCAAGATTTAGGTAAACTAAAAGCTAAAGCGGACATTGGAGTATTTGTAGGTTATGCACCAAACAGAAAAGGATACCGAATCTACAACAAGAGAACCCGAAATATCATGGAAACAATTCACGTTACGTTCGATGAGCTGACCGGTTAAATGGCTCCAGGACAATACAGTTCTGGACCCGCATATCAAATTTTATCAAGTAGTCCTATCAGTTCTACTCTTGTTTCTAACCCCTCACCAGCAACTCCTTATGTACTGATGAGTGTCTAAATACTCATCATTTTTATACTGTTAGAATGCCAAAAACATCTTAAAACACTCAGAAACACATCAAAATGATAAAAATATCACAAACAAGTGTTTTATATGTTTTAAATGCAAAAACATCAAAATCTGGTGAAAAACGTATCAAGTTTGCATAATTGGCAGTTTTAGTCCCCCAAGTTACAAAAGTTGTCAAAATCAGTCCCTGGTAATTCAAAAACTTGTAAAATATCATTTTAGGTCCATAAGAGTCAAAAGTTGTCAAAACAAACCTTTTAAAGTTCAAAAATCTCAAAATGACAACTTTAGTCCTTTAACTTTGAAAATTGTCAAATATAGTCCTTGGTTAAGTTAAAAAGTGAAAATTATCAACTTTTAACCTTGTACTATTTATAAATGACAAAAATGGTCCTTATGATAAAACTTTTGAGAAAATTACAATATTGGTCCCTCAAGTTTCTAAATTGACAGTTTTGGTCCCTGGATTTACAAAAAAGGAAATTATCAATATAGGTCCTTGTACTAATCACATTTGGCAGTTTTGATCCTTGTGAGAGCTTTGGAAAATGTTCAAGATCAGCCCTTTAACTTTGGCAGATTTGCACTTTAGGTCCTTGTGATTATTACCAAACCAAACGGATCCAATATTTAAACTTAGCCCAAATCCAATCCAAAACAATGACCCGGCCCAAGTTTTAAAATCAAATAAAACCGCGCCACTGTTCATGCGTCTCCCTCACCCCTGTTTCACCAATACCAGTGGTTTTTAACCACTTGATTTTCAATCCAGCTCACCCCAAATCACCTTTCCACCTCCCCCCTCCACCTCTACACCAATCCAAACCCATTTAATGCAAATAACCTGCTTCTAAGACTTTCCCGCCAAAATGCCAAGTGTACCATTTGGATGAATCCAAGAGAAGAAGTCAAGTGGGATTTGATAAGAGGTCGACAAGGAACTCTAATGATTATAAATACAAGAGGAGAGGCAAAGAAAAGACCAACTTTGGTTCTACCATTGTTCACGTAGTATAATTTTTACATGCTTTCTTTAAATTAATGTCTTTTAATGTTTTAAATGCTGTAATTTACTTTAAAATAGTGTAATGAAACTTTAATGTCAGTTTAATTTCAGTTAAATTATAGTTTCCAAATTTTGCTTAAATTACTTTAATTTTCATGTTCTTTCATTTCCATTTATATGGTTGTTTATTGGATTTTATAGCTCACATAAGCTCTTGACAAAAGCTCACTAAGCTTTTAGATTCATTTAAACAAGTATATCTTTTAAATTCAGAAAAGTACTAAAAAAACCAAAGAAAGTCAATGGAAGTCAAACTGTGGTCCAAATAAGTAGTTCTGGGGAAATGGAAGCTATGCTAGATGGATTTCTGGTTTCTAGCTTATTGACAGTAAGCTAGGAGTGGTTTTTATACCTTGGTACTCAGTTTTTACTTTGATCACTTGTAAGTTCTATTATTACCATTTTTACAAGTTTACTGTTTCATTATCTTTCATGCTCAGATTTTCATGTTTATTTGTTCCTTTGTTATTAGTTAATGTTATTACAAGTTAATATAAGTAGTTGGTTCATTAAGATTCACTTGTGCTAAAATTGGAAAATCACTCAGTTGAAATGCATAATTGACAAATCTGTGTTTCTTGCTTGTGTGCTTGAATTTTTCTGCTCAAATGATCTTATTTTGTGATAATGTTATGTTTGGAATCTGTTTTAGACTCAGAATCATTTAAAACTTTGAAGTTCATTTGATAAATGGAAATCAAAGGGATGTTTGGTTTTGCTGATAAAAAAGGATTCTAGTGTATGTCTGTTGTTATTTGTCAATGTTACATGTTTCTTTAGTTCTTAATAATTCAGTTCTAGCAATAAATTCAGTCCTTGTTCCTTCAAAAGTCAAAATCATCTTGATTCTGTCTTAACTCATAACTGTTAGAGATTTAGATTACATAATCATGTATTTTAGCTTAAAACTTGTTATCATAGCTTAATATCATCTTATTACAGCTTATTATATCATATTCAGTTCATAGATTCAGTTTTAAATTCATTTTAGTCAAACTTTTCAGTTCTTGTCAAAAGTCAATTTTTCATTATAGTCGTTTTTTGAATAAAATCTAGAATTTCAGTGCGTACTCAGTATTAAGTTTGAGCTTATGCCCTTTTGGGATTTCAAAATTCATCTGCTAAACTTAAATATAAAAATACTAGTTTACCATTTCTTAGCTTTTTAAGTGTTTATTTTCAGCTTTACTTTAGCTACCTGTTCTAAATACATGCCCTGCACCACAGTTATGCTGTCAAATTCATAAGCTTGCATAAGCTTCATGATTTGACCATAGCTTGTGCACTTACTGTTTTATGTAGCTTATCTAGCCTAGTTGTTATATTCATGCTTGCTTTTACATTTTCAGCTTATAATGATAGCTTAATCACCAAAACCTTTTTGTCCCATCTCATCTACTACACTGAAGCAAACAGTGTAGTAGAGTTGTTTCCAATAGCTTATAAAAAGTTCCTAACTAAGCTTGAGTTTGTGTTATTTGGCTTTTCACAAAGCTGAGCAACATATTCTCTAGTGCAGTGATTGTTGAGCTCTTATTAGCTTATTGGATAAGTCTTATAGAGCTTGTAGTTGCCCATTCACAACAGTCCAACTGTTTGGACTTACACCATTACCTACAGCTCTCTAAAAAGCTCATTTGTGATCAAAAGCCTGTGTAAATTAGCTTCTTGTAAAGCTTATCTACCCAACTTCTTGATCCAGTACTTAAATTTCACTTTGCAGCTTATTAACAAGGGCTGCAATGAGCTTTTTGATTGTCCCATATCTGAGTATATAGGCCTACTCAGTGAATTAATAGCATTTTAATAAGCTCCTTATAAGCCCATCTGTAATCCCCACAAGGAAAGCTTTGGCTTTTTGGAATCCTAACCAGCTCAGCTTGCTACCCCAATTCCTATTTTGCCATGTTGAGCTTATATCCTTAGCTTAACTTGCCATTCAAAAGGACTGCAGGGGTGTTTGGCTTAGCTGTTTAACTGAGAAAAGCTTATAAGCTTTTGTGAGCTTATTGACCAAACTCAGTTAACTAGCTTGTTCATATTTGCAAATATTAATTGTATACATATTATGTTTCTTTCACTTATCTGTGTGGAGCTTGTTATAGGTTCTTAGAAGCCTTCATTCAATCCAAGTCAAGCTTGTAGCTTGACTGTCTAAACCATAAGCTCACATATATTCTGTCCAATTTTCTTGTTCATACTTATCTATTGGACTTATATTCATCTCCTTTTAGCTTTTGTTTCCTCTGTATAGCTTATTTAGAGCTTAATACTAGCTTGAGCTCCAACAGTCAAGCCAAAAGCTTAACTGTTGGACTCATAAGCTCATGCTTTGTTTATTTCTTAGTTTGTAAAGTTTTGTTTTCATTAAATATGTATAATACTACTGTATAATTAATCCATAAAAAGAAAATACCAAAAAGATCCACTTTTCAAGCTAAAGTAATAGCTTCTATTTGAAGCTTTTGCCCATTAGCTTATTTTTGCACATAAGCTACCATTTTTATATTTTTATTAGATTCCTAGATTTATATTAGAATTTTGTAAAAAGTTTCAGATTTTTCTTCTTTCATTTATTATTTTTAATAAATAATAATAGTTTTTAGTAATTAATAATAGTAAATAATTAATAATAAATAGAATAATTGTGTAAAAAATATCTTTTCTGTTTTAAAATTAGTTTTATCATATTTTAGATTTTTCAAAGTTTAAATTTTATTTTTCCAAGTTTATTTTATATTTTCTAGTATTTAAGTGTATTTTAAATAGTTATTAATTAGTAATAATTAAATTAAAAGTGTGAAAAATATATTTTTAGTTTAAAATTAGTTTTATAGTATTTTAGATTTTTCAGAATCATAAGTTTATTTTTCTAGCCTTATTTTGTATTTTCTTTTATTTTAGAGTATTTATTAAATAGTTAAATTAGTTTTTAATTAATAATAATTAAATAAATAGTTGTAAAAATAATTTTATTTTTCTAATAAATTTCTTTTATTATTAGGATTGTAAAAATGACATTTTTATATTTGTAGGCCTTTTATTTCTTTAAACTCACGTTTTGTTTTGTACGTTTACGTAATTTTATTTAAACGTACGTTTTAGGTTTTAAACGTTCATCACTTTAAAAATAGTGATAGCGTTTATTTAATAGATTTTAACTTTTTAATCTCTTTTAATTTGCATTTAAGTCGCTAAGACATGCAAATCCCTACTATAGTTATAATCGTTTTGTTTTTATACGTTTACGTTTAATTTATGTTAAACGTACGTTTGTATATCTTTTACGTTTTTAGGTTTCTTAATTGAACTAGCTGTGACAGAGCTATTACTATTCACATTCAGTGTTAGTCAATCAGATTCCTGTTTTCCTATACTTATATTATTTTCAACAAATCACAAGTCATTGTACCAGAATATCACGCCTCACCAGGACATAAACGATCCAAGGATATTTTTAATCCTTGGTAAACTTGCAATTTTCTCCCGGGCTGTCGCCCTTTTATCATCTGTTACGGTTGACCGTTCACAAGCGGTTGATAAGTGTGACGGAGAAATAAAAGAAGGTAGTCCGGGAGGAATCATGTACCTCCTTCAGAAGATGATTTGAAGAAATTATTTGATCCAATGTTTGATGAACACTATGAGCAAATTGCTAATGATATGTCAGTTCCATCAACAGAGGCTGCCTCTATCCCTATCAATGAAGTTAACCCTTCAGTTTCAATGTCATTAAGTCAAGAAGCGCCTGCTGCTGATCACTCTGTCTCATCAACAAATCATCAATCATCGAGTGTACACAATGGAAATGTTGCTGCCGTTACAGATGACGAAAACCCTTTTGCTCCTCCAGAAGATGAACCTTTTGAGAACATATTTGGTCCTGTATCATCATCAGAACCATCATCATCAGAAGATATAGACTCTGATACTTCAGTTCCTCAACAACAACCACATGAACATCTTAGAAAATGGACACATGATCATCCATTGAACAACATCATTGGAAACCTCTCTCGTCCAGTATCCATACGGAAACAACTTGCAACCGATGCCTTATGGTTCTTCTTCAACTCCGTACTCTCTAAGGTCGAACCAAAAGATGTTAAAACTACCATGAATGAAGACAGCTGGTTCAATGCCATGCAAGAAGAAATTCATGAGTTTGATCGACTTGATGTATGGGAATTAGTACCTACTCCAGATTGTGCTATGATTATTGCTCTAAAGTGGATCTTCAAAGTGAAGCTTGATGAGCATGGCGATGTATTAAAGAACAAGGCTAGGTTGGTTGCAAAAGGATACCGTCAGGAGGAAGGTATTGACTTTGAAGAATCATTTGCTCCTGTGGCACGCATCGAGGCAATCAGAATCTTCCTTGCTAATGCTGCAAGTAAGAACATGATTGTCTATCAGATTGATGTAAAGACGGCTTTTCTTAACGGAGATCTTAAAGAAGTCGTATACGTCAGTCAACCGGAAGGTTTTGTGAATCCAGATCATCCTACTCATGTCTATCGCTTGAAGAAGGCTCTTTACGGCTTGAAGCAAGCTCCAAGGGAATGGTATGATACGCTATCAAAGTTTCTTCTATCTACTGGATTTAGCAAAGGAGCAGTTGATCCGACATTGTTCACCAGGATGTCAGGCAAACATTTAATTCACGTTCAAATATATGTTGATGATATTATCTTTGCCTCGACTGACCCCAATGAATGTGATCGTTTTTCAAATGAAATGGGTTCCAAATTTCAAATGTCAATGATGGGACAAATGTCATTTTTCTTGGGATTACAAATATCACAAAGTCCTGGAGGCATTTTTATAAATCAATCTAAATATGCAAATGAGATCTTAAAGAAATTTGGATTTGATTATAGTGACCCTGTTGACACTCCCATGATAGAGCGTACTAAACTGGATGAGGACCACTCAGGGATCATGGTAGACCAAACGAAATATTGTAGTATGATTGGATCCCTGATGTACCTCACAGCCAGTAGACCAGACATTTTGTTCGATGTTTGCATGTGTGCTAGATATCAGGCTAAGCCTACCAAAAGGCACCTTGAAGCAGTTAAACGGGCCTTTCGGTATCTCCAAGGAACCATCAATATGGGACTTTGGTACCCGAAGGACACCGGTATGTCACTAACTGCCTATGCAGATGCTGATCATGCAGGATGTCAAGATACTCGTCGAAGTACGTCTGGAGGTGCTCAGTTTTTGGGTGATAAGCTTGTGAGCTGGTCTTCAAAGAAGCAAATGAGTACTTCTATTTCCTCTACAGAGGCTGAATACATTGCCATGTCATCATGTTGTGCTCAAATCCTATGGATGAAATCCCAATTATCTGACTATGGCCTTGTATTCAACAAAATTCCTCTGTACTATGATAATAAAAGTGCTATTGCTCTCTCATGCAACAACGTACAACACTCAAGAGCAAAGAACATCGACATTCGACATCGTTTCATTAGGGAGCAAGTTGAAAATGGTGTGGTGGAACTATACTTTGTGAGGACTGAATACCAGTTAGCAGACATCTTCACCAAAGCTCTTCCTAGAGAACGTTTTGAGTTTATCCTTCCACGTCTTGGTCTAAAGAGTCTACAACCGGAAACACTCAAGCGTCTTCAAGAGGAAGACGAGGAGTAAAGGTCTTTATTCATCTGTCTCTTGTGTATATATATATATATATATATTTAGAAAATCTTGAAAAATTCCAAAAATATTGTTATTTTGTCATGTTTTTCCTCGATTCGATAATATCTACGGACTTTGTGTTGACATTCAAAGAATGTCACGGGTCTTTAGATGTTCTTCGAATGTACATAGTAAAAAAAAAAAAAAAAAAAAAAAAAAAAAAAAAAAAAAAAAAAAAGGCAGAGAAAAATGGTGGTTTATTGTCATTTCAGGCAGTAACCCGTTTTAAAAGTAAAGAACAGAGTCATGCTTTATCTTATTTTTCAAATATCATGCTCTGATTCTTAAAACAAATGTTTGTTATCAAAAAGACAAATGTTTCTTTCTTCAAATATTTTTCCGTCTAATGATTCTTCTGAAAAATATTTGCCATCTAATGAAAACTAAATTGCTTTGAAAATACCTCGTACTCTATTATTCGTGTAAATCATGTGTGCTTATCATCTGTCAAAATCTCTATCTCTCAATCAACAACTTGTGTCATTGATTGAGGGGGAGAATGATTTTATTTGAATTAAAAAGGTTATTTTGAAAGGTCATTTTTCAAACCATTGGCACGTAAATGAGCAAGGTTTATTGTTGAAAAATCAAAATGAATTATGTTTTATACAGTTGATTCAAAGCCTTTGCTAATGTTATGTTTTCAAAAGACAATGTTGCATGTTTAAAACAATGGTGTTTAAAGTCTGAATATCTGATCCTTATCGGTTAAAAATGTTTTTTTCAAAAGCAAGTCACTATTCTCCTCAAAAGCTCTCAAAAATTAATTTAAATCAATAGAGATCACATCTCTCAAAGGATTTGGAAAGTGTGATCGGGGGAGAATTTGTGATTTAAATTGGATTTAAACTGATAACTTGATAATTGGTTTTATAAGTGTTTAGCAAGCCATCCTCCCCGCATGTGCCAAACGATTTCAAAATTTTTCATGCACATGTTGATGGGGAGCATCTTTTTAAACCACAAAGAATTGAAATGTGATTGATTTGTCTCTAAGTGCAGGTTCCCTCTAGTATGTGCAAAAGTCTTTCAAACCTCGAGGCACATATTGAGGGGGAGCAAACCTTTGAAAACCTCATCCTTCCCCAATATGCTTTATCTACTTGATTTAATTAGGGAAGTGATGCTGATATCTTTTAGAAAATGATAATCAAAGAAATTAATTCTTCCTCTTGCCTCCGTGTGCTAAAACGTTTTCAAAAACATGATGCACATGTTGAGGGGGAGCTCTTTTTCTAAAAATATCAAAAACAATTCATGTACAAAATGCTTTGATAAATATCGCAAGTATATGGATTGATTTTCAAATTGTTTTCGATTGGTTCCAATGGTAGATGAACAATACCAAATAGACCTACCAAATTTACTTTATGCATGGTGATATAAGGATGATAAGGTTAGGTATTTGTTCCCATGATCCTCCAGAATCGGAGGGATCTACCAAGGGACAATCCACTAGATAGTGTAGAAGTCCTTAGGTATGATGAAAAAAAAGGAGAAATGTGAGATATGGGAAGAGTGCGGACTGAGACAGAGCTAGTACTGGAATAAACCCAACAAGGTTCTAGTTATGATGTCTCGGTACGCACTGAAGGGGTTGAAGAATGAAAAAGAATTGAATGTGAAAAGGGTGAAAATAAATAGCCTTCCAATAATTCAACCTTAGGGCAGATACCGGGTTCAATTCATATGCTACTGGTGGTTACAAAAGGTAACACTGGTATTGAAGACAAGACGTCATGGACCCAGTGACGCACTGCACTACAACTTCCCAAACCACTCAAGTTCCTCTTAAAAGGACTTGTTTCATTCTCACGGGGAACCGACATTATCTATCGACTTTCTCTTAGAGTTTGTTGATATTGAAGAAGGAGACCCTCTCCCTAGTCTCCGGCATAGGAACCAAATATGCACAATTGAGTCAAGAGCCACGAGATCATCAATAAATCTCATTAGGACACTGTCAATGAAGACTCTTTGTTTCACACAATGTGGAAAGAGAGATTATATATTATGAGTCCTACGCATTATCCTTGTGGTATTGCCAGAACATCTGAGTGATATGCAAACATATTCACAATGAAGATGGAAAGCCTTCTAGAGCCAACATCAAACAAGCTCATGGTGGGTGGCATGTGAGATCTATCCAATAGATCAAACAAGCTCCTGGTGGGTGGCATGTGAGATCTATCCAATCTTTTGAATCAATCCTGGTTCAGGTTATGGATTGACGGATACCTTTGAAAAACCGGTTGTTGTACTTAAAAACTCTTTTCCTTAGCACATCGACTGTGTACTAATATTTCAAAATAAAAGGTGTTTATGATTGATAATTGATTTTCATTAAAACCTTCGTTGTATTGCAAAAACAATTTCTATTGTGCGGTACACGATTGTTTTTCAAATCTCTTTTCATCAATCAGTGAATCTCAATTCGCTAGTTCACTCACTCCGTGTTGTCTTCTTTGAGATGTTCCGGTTTGAGAACAGCTAGAGCAGCTGCAAAACCCTGTCAAGGAAATTCTTCGGAATTATACCTGATCACAGGCAATACTTGTACTGATCAACTGGGAACCGTTGGCCATGTACCTCAATTCAACGAAAGTGATCAAAGACACTTTCGTGCACTTTATTGCTAACTTGTAACACCCCAACCCGACAAGGGTAGAAGTGTCACAGTCTGGTGTCATATCAGAACATACAAGTAAAATTTTCAAGCGGAAGTCTTTAAATAATAATGTACCAAGTCATAATAACCAAAGATTTACAAGGGAAATTACAAAATCCAAATGTTAAAATAAAATGAATCTCAAAACAAAAGCCCGCCAAAACAAGTCCAAATAGTAAGGTAACTAGGGTTAGTCCACTCAGATAATCCAACTCTCAGCCCAATCAAAGCCCATCTTCAAACCTAAAACCTGCCGCAGGAAAAGAAATGCGGCTGAGCTTAAAAAGCCCAGTGAACAGATATAACAAAGCGAAAGCTAAATAAAATCTGAAATGCAAATGAAACAAAGGAACGGATAACAAGTCGTAGCGAAATGAGAGTAATGAGTCAAAGAAGATCCTGCAGAACACAATTATACAGATATCCAAAACGAACAGATAACAAGGAGAGCGAAGCGAAACAAAGCATCGATGACATATAAACAAGCACATACAAATCAGACATACAAGAACTGAAACATAAGAAAACATAGCAGGCATAGCATCCACACAACGTATAAGTCATACAATCAATTCAGGAAATCAAAATACATACAAGCCAAACAGATATCTACAGGAAAGCGGAAGCAATAAATAAATCAGTGAGCATGACAATCCACACAGGTCAAAACTCTTAATTGAAGGCATGATCAGTATCATAACGGTAATCAAACATGGCAGTCACAAGTAACAAGTAGGAATACAGTATGAACACTATAATTAAATGAATTAAATACATAGCAGGGCAATTAAACAAGTTAACAAGCTAGACGTCATAAGTTGAACCATCCACCAATCAAACAGTAGCATAAACAGAAATGCGAACATGGCAGGTCAACAACAAGCAGATAAGGACACCACGGATAGTCATAGTCCACGAGATTAATCGAACGAGGTACAAAAGATAAACAGATCAACAATCGATTTCACACAAGCACGGTTACCAGACAATTCAAAGGATCACATAACGGTAAGATAGCATATCATCATATAACAACAGGTAAATCTTATATCGCATACATACATATCATACAGAGAAATCAGCAGTCATATAAACATGAATATCATAAACAAATCCAATAACATATAATAACCCGGTACGTGAATAGAACGATAATCGGAATTAACGGAATGGGAGTGACAGATCAAAGTAATGGAATATATATATCTTGGTAGTAGAGTGAGTCATATAAGGGTACACAGAATATGGTGCGTTGGGGAATGTAGAAGGTACAATATAGGTATCTCAAAAGTGTAAGGGTTATCAGAAATCTACCCGAGCCCGGAAACATATCATATCATATCATATCATATCATATCATAAGTAGCCATTGTATTCGGAGGGGTGACCTCGGAATACCATACATAATAGGAGGGGAGACCTCAGTAACAAATGGAGTAGCTAGCTCCCAGAATTGTGAAGACGCGGATTGCACCCGACATCATTCTCCAGACAAAGCTCCAATCAGATCAAATCCCTCGAAACATATCAAATCTAGGATGCATCCATACGCCCCCCAAAACATATAATGGCCAAATCATATACATATAGTGAGCTCATAATCATATCAAAATGGGGACGGTGTGGAACATCACTCAACCACACTAAAGTCATGCCATTGGTGCATCAATGACACGGTCAGGTTACCCTCCTGACTAGGAAACATATTTTGGCTCGGGTATCAAACTGAAGGGTCAAAGCATATTCATATCATATCATATCATAAGGGTTCATATCAAAGGTTCAGAAGTAAAAGGTTCATATCAGGTTTCCATAACATAAGTTCATAATCAGAGGTTCATAATCAGAAGTTCATAATCAGAAGTTCATAATCATAACAAACGAATATCATAGCGAACAGAATCATATCAAGGGATTATGTCGGAATCATATCAGAAGGATCATAGCATAAGGAAATCATAGCAAAGGAATATCATAAGTAAAGTAAAGTCGAGGATCGAAAAGTCATGAGAAATCCCTACTGAAAAGGGATAGAATATCTGTACCTTATTCGAAGCAAATCACAATGAAAGTAAAATCAAGAAAGAGATCAATCCCGTCGCCCGGAACCTATACGAGTTAAATAACGTTCTATAAGAATCAGATTACTCGATTAAGACGACTTTCCATTTTTAGTAGTCTTTCTATTTTAAGTACTTTCTATTTTAGGTAACTTTCTATTTTAGGCAGCTTTCCATATTTAGCAACTTTCCATAATTAGCAGGTTTCCATATATAGTAACTCTAGTCACTTATCTATAGTTAAATAATGAAAATGAGTGTTATTATGATTTAAGGATCATTTATGACAAGTTACAAAAGTTTAGGGTTTAAAATGTCAATACTGTAAAGTATAGAGTTAAAAGTGTAAATATAGCAAGTTTACTCATTTTACCCATTAAATCCATTTAGTTACTATATTAACAAGTTAATCCATCAAGCTTCATAATTTACAAAATAACCCCTTAACTTTATTAAATCATGTAATTACAAAACCCTAGTTTTAGATTATGATTACGTATCCATTCTAAACCATTTTAGCTCGGTTATTACAAGATTATAATACTCCTTATGTGATAACATTTTAATTCGACACATACCTTCCAAGAATCATATTGTACGCCCCATGATTAAATCAAAACAAACCCGTAAATCATTCGTTATCAAATCCATTAATCACATACGTATTCGTATAGTTTCATAAGCTCATTAAACCCGTTCCAATCCACACATATGTCTCGACATAAAGAGTAACCAAAATCAGTTTCGTATTCATATTCATATCATGTGTCATTCGAATTACATAGATTAAGAAACAAGGTTTTATGTGTACTTGTGTTATCATTTTATGTGACAAAATACTTATGATTTTATGTGATAAAATTCGAATACAAGCCCTAGAAACACATTCCCATAGCCACGAATTTAATAAGAAACAAAAAGGAAGATACGAGAGATGATGGCACGTTACCCTAGTAGCGTATACATGACAAAGAAACAAGAATCAAACCACCACGATCAAAACCAAGCCTACCTAGGCTATAATACCCCACGGCCAAGAATGGACACCCACAACCTAGCCTCAATTCGAACCAAACACGATCACAACACCCACTAGAAGATCACCCACGATCACAAGCCTCCTTGGAACACTTTGTTTTGTTAAATTTTCGGATGGAAATGAAGAATTAAGAGTGTGGCCGCCACTTTTGATGAAGAAGGGAATTAGGGTTTACTTGGTGTGATTTTGAAATAAAAAAGGAAGTGATAAATGAGAATTAACAAAATTGATTTTGTGTTTAATGGGGAAGGGCCTAATGGCCGGCCATTAAGGGGGGGGGGGGGGGGGGGGAAAGACCAAGTTTTTGACTTTTCCATCTTATCTCTTAATCATGAATGTAGTCTCATTTCTAGTCTAGGTTAATTTGTGTACACATTGTAGAGTTATTAGGTACATTAGGATTTATTTATTCATGTTCTTTTATTTTATAACATAAGTTAATTATTTTCATAATGTGTATATATTATGGATGATATAACTTGTTAAACGATGTTGACGTGTTTCCCGAGTTTGTAAAATTTTAAGTTTGAGGGCAAAATTGTCATTTCACGCGATTTGAGATTTTAGGGTTTTACAACTCTTCCCCTCTAAAAAGAAAATTTTCGTCCTCAAAAATTGAAGTCGCAGAGGTACACAGAGACGTACCGGCTTAAGGCAGACGTAGCAAATCCATGGTTTCATCAGATCATAATCGTATCAGTTTCAAAGCGTACAAATCATACACGTAACAGATATCGGTGAGAATCTCACAAAGAGGTTTTGGTTTTATTTACATTTACAAGCTGCACACACATAGCAAACTGACACGACACAAAACGAACTATTTTGAAAATATACAAAACAAAAACTTTGCCGAGAACCGATTTAATTATTATGATATTTGGTATGTGCTAAAACACATACCATTTCTTTACCAAAATAGACCCAAAACAACCAAGAAAGAGCCGTTTATGTCTAATATTTGTTGGTTTCTTGAGTTTATGCATGTGCAGGTACGGATATGATAAAATAGACAAAAGAAAGCTGAAACCGAAGAAAATCGAGCACGAGAATGAGAAGAGTTCAAAAGCCGATGACGGGATGCAGTTTTATGGGATTTGGATGCTAAAAAGTCAATTTACGGAATTCTGGATCAAAATTGGGAGTTTTCACAACATCACATTCACTTTACCATATTTTCACTTTTCACCCCTCAACTTTCCATAATTTATACAAATCACCCCTCATTATATCATTTTACCCTTATACCCCTCACTTTACCAATTTCCCAAAATCACCCTTATATCTTCCTAAATTTCACTTTTGATCTTTGTTTTCACAAAAGCTTACAATAATGGTTCTTTGTGTTTCTATACCGAATTCAGCAAATCCAAATAAAAACACTACACCTTTTATACTAGCCCAAGCCCACCTTCTAATACTATCCTACCCAAGTCAAACCCATACCATACCCGGTCAACATCTCTCAAAATAAAATAAATAAAAACCCAATAACACCCTTGCCCGCCAAAGCCAGGAAACACTATTTACCCATCTTCCCTAGCTGAAACCCCCACCTTTGCCGTTCACTAAGCATTGTACTAAGCATCTTATTGACAACTTGGCGATCCTTGTGCATATGGAATGCCATGGTAGACAAATGAAGCAATGGTATTGGCCAAGCCACATCACTCTTATGATCTGATGGTTGAGTGTTAGGAATTAGAAAATTCAGTCATTAAAGAGTCGGTCACCTCAAGTATATGTATTCGATAGAAAGCTCGTAGTCGTAGTCATGTTATATTAGAAAGTAGTTTGTTTTGTAACACCGTGAAGGACGGACGGGTCTTTACCCACTGTATGCCTGATCCACAGCCCGTAGGTGGCGTTTATTTGTAAGACACTATAAATACCCTCAACCTCCCAAGGTAGAGGGTTGGAGCTTAAATACCATTTTTCTTTGTTTCACATAGTTCCCAACTCTCTTATCTTTCTCTCTCTAGAACTTTCTCTCTATAAACATACTTGAACGCCCCATTGTGATTATGGTTTAGTGTGTTTGTGAAATCCTATATCTTACATTTGGTATCAAGAGCCATGGTTTGATCACTCATCTTTCATGCTCTTTGTTTTGGTGGATTTCATAAGGTTTTTGGGGTATTAAGTGTTTAGGAGAGTTTTAATCATTTGGACAAATTCTAGTGTTAAAGTTTGAATTTTTCTTGTACTTTTGTGTTTAGGATCATCATATGTGTTTATGTTTTGAATTGGAAGGCTTAAATCATTGTGGTTTGGTTGTTTTTGATTGATAAAGTGGTTATTTGTGAACTTTGTACAAAGCGAGTTGAGCCTCGGACTTTTGTTTCTTCGAAGCGAGTTGCTTCGTTACTGGATGCGAGTTGGTATATGCGAATTGGCTATTTAGCGAGTTGACTTTTTATGCGACTTGGGTTCTAAGCGAATTGTTTCTTTAAGCGACTTGGGTTCTAAGCGAGTTGTTTCTTTAAGCGACTTGAGTTCTAAAGCGACTTGGTTATTAAGCGAGTTGTATAGCTAGCGAGTTAGCTTAAGCGACTTGGTGGTTAAGCGAGTTGTGTCTGTTTGCGACTTGCTATTAAGCGAGTTGTCTCTATATGCGACTTGGCTATTAAGCGAGTTGATTTCTTAAGTGACTTGTTTCTTTAAGCGAGTTAGTTGTTTAGCGAGTTGATAATTAAGCGAGTTGAGTGTTTAGCTACTTGTCTATTGAGACTTGCTACTTCTTCGTGCTACATTATTACGGTTGTTCTTTTGGTTTAGTAAAATCCCGTGAAAGGATCAATTTCCCGGTTTAATCAAAGAATAGTAAAATCCCGTAGAACTTGTAATCATGGCAAACATCGTTCCAACTATTGTTTCTTCTGTTGCTGAGGATGTTCAAGCAGCTGGCTCAGATACTCGTCCACCCATGCTTGGAAAGGAAAATGAGGTCAACATTCTCAAATCCATTGATGAAGGACCTTATCAGATTGAGACTACTAGAGACTTAATTGATACAGCTGCAGATGGAACAATGATCTATGGAATAGACAGACCAAAGACGTATGATGAGCTCAATGATAAGGAGAAAAAGAGATTCGATGCTGATATCAGGGCTTCTAACATTATACTTCAAGGTCTTCCAAAAGATATCTACAAGCTTATCAATCACAACACCGAAGCCAAGGCAGTTCGGAATTAACTATTGAAGACAGAGAATCACAACTGTATGATGAATTTGAACACTTCAAGATGAAACCTGATGAGAGTGTCTATGAGTACTACGTGAGATTCCATAAGCCTGTGAATGACATGAGGAACATCAAAATGACCATGCCAAACATTCAGCTGAACTAAAAATTTGTGAACAACATGAATCCTGAATGGCACAAGTTTGTCACCTCTGTAAAACTAACCAAAGGATTGAAGAATACAAACTATGAGCAACTCTATGCATTCCTTCTTTAGAATGAGAGACATGCTATATTTGAAAAAAGGATTCTTGATCAGTTCAAAACCAACTAGGGAGAGACAAGCTCATCAAATGATTCAACTGCTTTTTATACAAATGTTGGAATTACCACCAAAGCTTCTCAAGTTATACCCATGGGTAATGGTAATCACAAACTCATTCCTGATCCAATGTTCAAACAAGTTGATGTTGATGCAGGCGTGGGACACTTCATTAATCAACTGGCTCTCTTGATTAGTCAAAACATGAACTCTCTCCCACACACCAACAACAACCTCAGAACAGCATCCAATCCACACAATCAAGCCACTGTCAGAGATGGGAAGGTTATGGTGCAGCCAGTTCAAGAAAGGCAGTACGAACAAGGAAGAGGTGGAGTTGGTAGAGGATATGTGGCAAATCTGAATAGGGGAAGGAATGGAAATCAGGGACAAGCAAAGCCGATCAAGTGCTACAACTGTGGAGGTGAGGGACATATTGCAAGGAACTGCACATCGCCAAAACGCCCTCAGAATGCAGAGTACTTCAGGGATAAGATGTTGCTCGTGCAAGCTCAGGATAATGGAGCAGCTTTGGATGAAGAGGAGTTATTGTTTCTTGCTGAAGGGAATGCAAAGACATATGATGCTGATGTTGATGAACAGCCAATTCAGGAGATAGGTCATAATCATCAGAATGCCTTTCAAGTAGCTGATTGTGATGCATTTGACTCTGATGTCGATGATGAACCTACTGCTCAAACAATCTTCATGGCGAGCATCTCACCTATGGTTTCTCCAAAGGTCTCTCCACCACAACAAGCTGGTCCATCCAAAGACAAAATCATTTCAGAGGTATTAAAACTATATGATGATGTTGATGAGCGAAAGATGCATAATGAAGTACAATCTCTTGAGACTTATGAATCAGATATTGATGATGAGGGTAATAGCAATATTGTCCCATATGATCAATATGTGAAGCAAAATGAAAGTGAGGTTGTACCAAGTAATGCATCTTCCGCAGTTAATGATGACTATGTTTTTAATGAATACACTGCATGTGCCCCTGATGATTCTGTTGTCTCTGAACTTAATGCCTATAAAGAACGTGTTGCTATTTATGAACAACGTGCTAAATTTGAGTTGACCACCCGTGAGCAGGAAATGGATGACCAAATGCGTACAATTATTAGAAAAAGTAACTTTAGAGAAGAAGTACTAAAACAAGAGTTAAACTCCTTACAAGAAAAGCTTTCTAAAACTGCTAAGCAAAAACAAGAACTTCAAGAAAATGTGAAAATGCTTAAGCAAGAATTCAATGCTAAGGAATCAAAACTTTTGAATGATTTTTCCAATCTAAAAACTTTGAAAAACAAACTTGAAAATAAAAGTTGTACGTACAAGGGAACACCATTCAGACTGCTCACTTGATCACTAAGCAAAGAGTCTTAAGCGATAAGCATAACATTCCCCTTGTTGAGGAACCAAATCCAGGGGTCATTAAAAAGGCTAGAACTACTCATAAGGTTATTTATGATGGTAATGAAATCCTTAAGCCTAGACAGAAACCTAGTTGCGCTGAGTGCACTGAGGAAGATAAGAAATCAGATGAAGTCACTAGGGAGAGAACTAATAAGAAACTCAACAACCCTACATGTAAAGAGAAAAACATAACTATCAAACCTCATGATTACACTAAGGAAAATTGGATCTCCCTTAACATGTTTAAGCCTCAAACTCAATTAACCCCAGAACAGATTTTTTGGAAGAAAGATATGTATAAGCAAAAAGCAGAGAATCTTGTTGTAACAAACCCTCCCCTTAGGAAAATGCCTTCAGCAACTGTGTATCCTCCAAATACACCAATGCATTTAGTTCCTAGAACTATTGCCACTAAAAGCAAGACCTTAATCAGTCAATATGTTATCTTTCAGTTATTTGTTGATTTTGAGAAAACTTGTAAGAAAAGGATCAGACCCACTGGGATAACTGAAGGGGAAAAGGGTTTTGAGCAAACTAAAGAATGCTATTTAACTGAGGTCATGCCTTTCTTTAAACAACTAAAAGATTAATTTGAGAGTCTTAAAAAGGGGATGAATTCAGATATTAAAGAAATGGAAAAGGAATTTGATGCAATGATAGTTGAGGTTAGTGACTATGAGCATGAATTAAAATATAACGAGATTGAGAGGAAGAACTTGCATACATTAAATGAGAATCTTATTTCTGAATGTATTACTCAAGATGTGTTTTACACTGCTACGAATCACTCCATTACTGCTTCTCGATTTCATGAATTATCTATTGCATTGAAAGTCTCCCATGATCGTGTCATTGAGCTTGAAAACAAAAACTCATAACTTAGTGAGAAAATTGATCGAGATGATCATGATAATTTGGTAAAACATCTTTCTAAACTAGAAGTTGAACATTTTGATTTGCAACTAAAATATCAACATCTTAAAGAAAATGTTAAAACCTCAAATATCAAGACATCCTCAGATGTTCCAGAGTTTGATGCAGTTTTTCAGATAAATAAACGTGACAAACAAATTCAAGCTCATTGTTGCACGATCAGAAAGTTGAAAGCTCAAATCTCTCAATTAAAGAGTGAAAAGAACAATGTGACTGGCTCCCAAATGCCTCCTCCTTTAGATTCTCAGTATTCTCAAACTTTTCTACTTCAAAACTTAGTTAATGTTTTAAAAAAAGAAAACGAGAGTTTTCTCGAAGAAAATGAAAAAGTTAAACGACACTTTAAAGAGTTATATTATTCAATGAAAGTCACTCGTGACAAGAACAACGAAAAAATAACTTCTTTACAAAAAGAAATTGAGAATCTGAGGAGTCAGGAAAAAGGGAAACTGCCACTTGTTTTTAATGAGAATGTTGCTTCAAAGTCATCCTCTGACTGCAAAAATACTGTGACTGTTAAATACATTCTTCCTCATCTTAGGAATAATGAACTTGTGTTTCATAACTATTGTGCTCACCTTAAGGATAGTCTAGAATGTCTCCGTGAGATTGTGGAAGAGGATTTCATAAATAAGCCTCTTGATAGAGAAATTAGGTTTGCTTGCATTCAGGCCAAACGATCTCAGGAGCTGTTAGAATGTCTAATTGCAACATGTCCTAAATCCTTAGGTGCGAAAGGTAAAGCTGTGATGCCTTGTTCTATGCCTAGTGTCAAGTATACAAACCATTCCATGCCCAGCTTTAAGAAAGTGAACACTAATGTGCCTTCTAGAAGTTCAGATCCTTGCACATCTAGTTCAGGAATGCAAAAAGTAGATCAACCAACTAATGTTCCCATAATTCCCTCTACAGAAGTAATCAGTGACATTAAAGCAAGCGGGTCAAAGCCTCCAGGCAATACCAAGCAAGATAGGACCTCGCAAGCTAAGAATGTGCATTGGAAGAGAGTAGAAGACCATCCTAGGAACTTTAAGTTTGAGTTGAATAAAACGAATCGTGTTGATTCTAGTATTAGCCATAGGCGTACTGTAATTAATTCGAATTCTGATACTATCTGCAAACCATGTAATGATGTCTGCTTGAATTCTGTTGCTAATCATGAATGTGGTGTGAATGTTTTGTCTAAAGCTGTCAAATGCCCAGATAAAATTGTTAATGCTAAAAATCATGCTAAGAAGGCTAAAAGGCAAAGACGAAAGAAAGTTAGAAAACAGTGGAAACCCACAGGAAGAACATTTAGTAAGATAGGTTATCAATGGATACCTTTTGGCCATAAGGATAATCAGTTCTGCCCTCAATCTGCTAAGACAATGCCCACTAGAAAATGGATGCCTACTGGTAGAACTATTCCTTTAAGAAGTGAACATACTTTGAATAGGTCAAATACGGACACCAGCACTGCATCTATTTCTAATGATTCCATTGCTTCTACTTCTGATGTGGGTGTTCCAATCACTGTTACTAACCAAATGGAACCCATTCTTGCATGGGGATCCCAATTATCCAGTTATCCATTCTTGTCTGTGTTCAACTGCAGATCGTTCAAATCATTCTGTGGTACCTGGACTCAGGCTGTTCCAAGCATATGACTGGAGACCGGTCACGGCTCATGAACTTCGTGAGCAAATTCATTGGAACTGTGAGATTCGGAAACGATCATTTTGGTGCTATTATGGGTTATGGTGATTACGTGGTTGGAGATAGTGTGATTTCCAGGGTTATTATGTTGAAGGTCTTGGACATAATCTATTTTCTGTCAGACAATTCTGTGACTCAGATTTAGAAGTGGCTTTCAGAAAACATACTTTCTTTGTTAGAGAACTTGATGGTTTGGAACTTCTCAAAGGAACTCGTGGTTCAAACCTATACACCATCTCTATCGAAGATATGATGAAATCTTCACCCATCTGCTTGCTGTCAAAGGCTTCCAAAACTAAGTCATGGCTATGGCACCGTTGTCTCAATCACTTGAACTTTGGTACCATAAACAATCTTTCCAGAAAAGACTTAGTAAGAGGATTACCTAGATTAAAGTATGAAAAAGATCATCTTTGCTCAGCTTGCCAATTGGGAAAAAGCACAAAATATGCCCACAAACCAAAACCCACAAACTCAGTAATGGAAGTTCTTCATACACTTCATATGGATCTGTGCGTACCAATGAGAGTGCAAACAATTAATGGGAAGAAATACATTCTAGTAGTGGTTGATGACTACTCTCGATTTACTTGGGTAAAGTTTTTGAGGACAAAGGATGAAACTCCATATGTCATCATCAAACTTATCAAACAGCTTCAGGTTCGACTCAACAATACTGTTAGAATTATTCGAACAGACAATGGCACAGAGTTTGTTAACAAAGACTTAATTCAGTTTTATGAAAGTGTTGGAATCAGTCATCAAAGAAGTGTTCCACGAACTCCTCAACAGAACGGTGTAGTTGAAAGACGAAATCGAACTCTTGTGGAAGCCGTTAGAACAATGCTAATTTATTCAAAGGTTTCAATGTTTCTATGGGCTGAAGCCATTGCCACTGCTTGCTACACCCAAAATCGTTCCCTTATTCACACCTCTCATGGAAAAACTCCATATGAACTTGTCCATATACGAAAACCTGATCTATCCTACCTTCGTGTGTTTGGTGCTTTATGTTACCCAACTAATGACGGTCAAGATTTAGGTAAACTAAAAGCTAAAGCGGACATTGGAGTATTTGTAGGTTATGCACCAAACAGAAAAGGATACCGAATCTACAACAAGAGAACCCGAAATATCATGGAAACAATTCACGTTACGTTCGATGAGCTGACCGGTTAAATGGATCCAGGACAATACAGTTCTGGACCCGCATATCAAATTTTATCAAGTAGTCCTATCAGTTCTACTCTTGTTTCTAACCCCTCACCAGCAACTCCTTATGTACCTCCTTCAGAAGATGATTTGAAGAAATTATTTGATCCAATGTTTGATGAACACTATGAGCAAATTGCTAATGATATGTCAGTTCCATCAACAGAGGCTGCCTCTATCCCTGTCAATGAAGTTAACCCTTCAGTTTCAATGTCATTAAGTCAAGAAGCGCCTGCTGCTGATCACTCTGTCTCATCAACAAATCATCAATCATCGAGTGTACACAATGGAAATGTTGCTGCCGTTACAGATGACGAAAACCCTTTTGCTCCTCCAGAAGATGAACCTTTTGAGAACATATTTGCTCCTGTATCATCATCAGAACCATCATCATCAGAAGATATAGACTCTGATACTTCAGTTCCTCAACAACAACCACATGAACATCTTAGAAAATGGACACATGATCATCCATTGAACAACATCATTGGAAACCTCTCTCGTCCAGTATCCATACGGAAACAACTTGCAACCGATGCCTTATGGTTCTTCTTCAACTCCGTACTCTCTAAGGTCGAACCAAAAGATGTTAAAACTACCATGAATGAAGACAGCTGGTTCAATGCCATGCAAGAAGAAATTCATGAGTTTGTTCGACTTGATGTATGGGAATTAGTACCTACTCCAGATTGTGCTATGATTATTGCTCTAAAGTGGATCTTCAAAGTGAAGCTTGATGAGCATGGCGATGTATTAAAGAACAAGGCTAGGTTGGTTGCAAAAGGATACCGTCAGGAGGAAGGTATTGACTTTGAAGAATCATTTGCTCCTGTGGCACGCATCGAGGCAATCAGAATCTTCCTTGCTAATGCTGCAAGTAAGAACATGATTGTCTATCAGATTGATGTAAAGACGGCTTTTCTTAACGGAGATCTTAAAGAAGTCGTATACGTCAGTCAACCGGAAGGTTTTGTGAATCCAGATCATCCTACTCATGTCTATCGCTTGAAGAAGGCTCTTTACGGCTTGAAGCAAGCTCCAAGGGAATGGTATGATACGCTATCAAAGTTTCTTCTATCTACTGGATTTAGCAAAGGAGCAGTTGATCCGACATTGTTCACCAGGATGTCAGGCAAACATTTAATTCACGTTCAAATATATGTTGATGATATTATCTTTGCCTCGACTGACCCCAATGAATGTGATCGTTTTTCAAATGAAATGGGTTCCAAATTTCAAATGTCAATGATGGGACAAATGTCATTTTTCTTGGGATTACAAATATCACAAAGTCCTGGAGGCATTTTTATAAATCAATCTAAATATGCAAATGAGATCTTAAAGAAATTTGGATTTGATTATAGTGACCCTATTGACACTCCCATGATAGAGCGTACTAAACTGGATGAGGACCACTCAGGGATCATGGTAGACCAAACGAAATATTGTAGTATGATTGGATCCCTGATGTACCTCACAGCCAGTAGACCAGACATTTTGTTCGATGTTTGCATGTGTGCTAGATATCAGGCTAAGCCTACCAAAAGGCACCTTGAAGCAGTTAAACGGGCCTTTCGGTATCTCCAAGGAACCATCAATATGGGACTTTGGTACCCGAAGGACACCGGTATGTCACTAACTGCCTATGCAGATGCTGATCATGCAGGATGTCAAGATACTCGTCGAAGTACGTCTGGAGGTGCTCAGTTTTTGGGTGATAAGCTTGTGAGCTGGTCTTCAAAGAAGCAAATGAGTACTTCTATTTCCTCTACAGAGGCTGAATACATTGCCATGTCATCATGTTGTGCTCAAATCCTATGGATGAAATCCCAATTATCTGACTATGGCCTTGTATTCAACAAAATTCCTCTGTACTATGATAATAAAAGTGCTATTGCTCTCTCATGCAACAACGTACAACACTCAAGAGCAAAGCACATCGACATTCGACATCGTTTCATTAGGGAGCAAGTTGAAAATGGTGTGGTGGAACTATACTTTGTGAGGACTGAATACCAGTTAGCAGACATCTTCACCAAAGCTCTTCCTAGAGAATGTTTTGAGTTTATCCTTCCACGTCTTGGTCTAAAGAGTCTACAACCGGAAACACTCAAGCGTCTTCAAGAGGAAGACGAGGAGTAAAGGTCTTTATTCATCTATCTCTTGTGTGTATATATATATATATATATATATATATATATATATATATATATATATATATATATATTTAGAAAATCTTGAAAAATTCCAAAAATATTGTTATTTTGTCATGTTTTTCCTCGATTCGATAATATCTACGGACTTTGTGTTGACATTCAAAGAATGTCACGGGTCTTTAGATGTTCTTCGAATGTACATAGTTAAAAAAAAAAAAAAAAAAAAAAAAAAAATGAGGCAGAGAAAAATGGTGGTTTATTGTCATTTCAGGCAGTAACCCGTTTTAAAAGTAAAGAACAGAGTCATGCTTTATCTTATTTTTCAAATATCATGCTCTGATTCTTAAAACAAATGTTTGTTATCAAAAAGACAAATGTTTCTTTCTTCAAATATTTTTCCGTCTAATGATTCTTCTGAAAAATATTTGCCATCTAATGAAAACTAAATTGCTTTGAAAATACCTCGTACTCTATTATTCGTGTAAATCATGTGTGCTTATCATCTGTCAAAATCTCTATCTCTCAATCAACAACTTGTGTCATTGATTGAGGGGGAGAATGATTTTATTTGAATTAAAAAGGTTATTTTGAAAGGTCATTTTTCAAACCATTGGCACGTAAATGAGCAAGGTTTATTGTTGAAAAATCAAAATGAATTATGTTTTATACAGTTGATTCAAAGCCTTTGCTAATGTTATGTTTTCAAAAGACAATGTTGCATGTTTAAAACAATGGTGTTTAAAGTCTGAATATCTGATCCTTATCAGTTAAAAATGTTTTTTTCAAAAGCAAGTCACTATTCTCCTCAAAAGCTCTCAAAAATTAATTTAAATCAATAGAGATCACATCTCTCAAAGGATTTGGAAAGTGTGATCGGGGGAGAATTTGTGATTTAAATTGGATTTAAACTGATAACTTGATAATTGGTTTTATAAGTGTTTAGCAAGCCATCCTCCCCGCATGTGCCAAACGATTTCAAAATTTTTCATGCACATGTTGATGGGGAGCATCTTTTTAAACCACAAAGAATTGAAATGTGATTGATTTGTCTCTAAGTGCAGGTTCCCTCTAGTATGTGCAAAACTCTTTCAAACCTCGAGGCACATATTGAGGGGGAGCAAACCTTTGAAAACCTCATCCTTCCCCAATATGCTTTATCTACTTGATTTAATTAGGGAAGTGATGCTGATATCTTTTAGAAAATGATAATCAAAGAAATTAATTCTTCCTCTTGCCTCCGTGTGCTAAAACGTTTTCAAAAACATGATGCACATGTTGAGGGGGAGCTCTTTTTCTAAAAATATCAAAAACAATTCAGGTACAAAATGCTTTGATAAATATCGCAAGTATATGGATTGATTTTCAAATTTTTTTCGATTGGTTCCAATGGTAGATGAACAATACCAAATAGACCTACCAAATTTACTTTATGCATGGTGATATAAGGATGAAAAGGTTAGGTATTTGTTCCCATGATCCTCCAGAACCGGAGGGATCTACCAAGGGACAATCCACTAGATAGTGTAGAAGTCCTTAGGTATGATGAAAAAAAAGGAGAAATGTGAGATATGGGAAGAGTGCGGACTGAGACAGAGCTAGTACTGGAATAAACCCAACAAGGTTCTAGTTATGATGTCTCGGTACGCACTGAAGGGGTTGAAGAATGAAAAAGAATTGAATGTGAAAAGGGTGAAAATAAATAGCCTTCCAATAATTCAACCTTAGGGCAGATACCGGGTTCAATTCATATGCTACTGGTGGTTACAAAAGGTAACACTGGTATTGAAGACAAGACGTCATGGACCCAGTGACGCACTGCACTACAACTTCCCAAACCACTCAAGTTCCTCTTAAAAGGACTTGTTTCATTCTCACGGGGAACCGACATTATCTATCGACTTTCTCTTAGAGTTTGTTGATATTGAAGAAGGAGACCCTCTCCCTAGTCTCCGGCATAGGAACCAAATATGCACAATTGAGTCAAGAGCCACGAGATCATCAATAAATCTCATTAGGACACTGTCAATGAAGACTCTTTGTTTCACACAATGTGGAAAGAGAGATTATATATTATGAGTCCTACGCATTATCCTTGTGGTATTGCCAGAACATCTGAGTGATATGCAAACATATTCACAATGAAGATGGAAAGCCTTCTAGAGCCAACATCAAACAAGCTCATGGTGGGTGGCATGTGAGATCTATCCAATAGATCAAACAAGCTCCTGGTGGGTGGCATGTGAGATCTATCCAATCTTTTGAATCAATCCTGGTTCAGGTTATGGATTGACGGATACCTTTGAAAAACCGGTTGTTGTACTTAAAAACTCTTTTCCTTAGCACATCGACTGTGTACTAATATTTCAAAATAAAAGGTGTTTATGATTGATAATTGATTTTCATTAAAACCTTCGTTGTATTGCAAAAACAATTTCTATTGTGCGGTACACGATTGTTTTTCAAATCTCTTTTCATCAATCAGTGAATCTCAATTCGCTAGTTCACTCACTCCGTGTTGTCTTCTTTGAGATGTTCCGGTTTGAGAACAGCTAGAGCAGCTGCAAAACCCTGTCAAGGAAATTCTTCGGAATTATACCTGATCACAGGCAATACTTGTACTGATCAACTGGGAACCGTGGGCCATGTACCTCAATTCAACGAAAGTGATCAAAGACACTTTCGTGCACTTTATTGCTAACTTGTAACACCCCAACCCGACAAGGGTAGAAGTGTCACAGTCTGGTGTCATATCAGAACATACAAGTAAAATTTTCAAGCGGAAGTCTTTAAATAATAATGTACCAAGTCATAATAACCAAAGATTTACAAGGGAAATTACAAAATCCAAATGTTAAAATAAAATGAATCTCAAAACAAAAGCCCGCCAAAACAAGTCCAAATAGTAAGGTAACTAGGGTTAGTCCACTCAGATAATCCAACTCTCAGCCCAATCAAAGCCCATCTTCAAACCTAAAACCTGCCGCAGGAAAAGAAATGCGGCTGAGCTTAAAAAGCCCAGTGAACAGATATAACAAAGCGAAAGCTAAATAAAATCTGAAATGCAAATGAAACAAAGGAACGGATAACAAGTCGTAGCGAAATGAGAGTAATGAGTCAAAGAAGATCCTGCAGAACACAATTATACAGATATCCAAAACGAACAGATAACAAGGAGAGCGAAGCGAAACAAAGCATCGATGACATATAAACAAGCACATACAAATCAGACATACAAGAACTAAAACATAAGAAAACATAGCAGGCATAGCATCCACACAACGTATAAGTCATACAATCAATTCAGGAAATCAAAATACATACAAGCCAAACAGATATCTACAGGAAAGCGGAAGCAATAAATAAATCAGTGAGCATGACAATCCACACAGGTCAAAACTCTTAATTGAAGGCATGATCAGTATCATAACGGTAATCAAACATGGCAGTCACAAGTAACAAGTAGGAATACAGTATGAACACTATAATTAAATGAATTAAATACATAGCAGGGTAATTAAACAAGTTAACAAGCTAGACGTCATAAGTTGAACCATCCACCAATCAAACAGTAGCATAAACAGAAATGCGAACATGGCAGGTCAACAACAAGCAGATAAGGACACCACGGATAGTCATAGTCCACGAGATTAATCGAACGAGGTACAAAAGATAAACAGATCAACAATCGATTTCACACAAGCACGGTTACCAGACAATTCAAAGGATCACATAACGGTAAGATAGCATATCATCATATAACAACAGGTAAATCTTATATCGCATACATACATATCATACAGAGAAATCAGCAGTCATATAAACATGAATATCATAAACAAATCCAATAACATATAATAACCCGGTACGTGAATAGAACGATAATCGGAATTAACGGAATGGGAGTGACAGATCAAAGTAATGGAATATATATATATCTTGGTAGTAGAGTGAGTCATATAAGGGTACACAGAATATGGTGCGTTGGGGAATGTAGAAGGTACAATATAGGTATCTCAAAAGTGTAAGGGTTATCAGAAATCTACCCGAGCCCGGAAACATATCATATCATATCATATCATATCATATCATAAGTAGCCATTGTATTCGGAGGGGTGACCTCGGAATACCATACATAATAGGAGGGGAGACCTCAGTAACAAATGGAGTAGCTAGCTCCCAGAATTGTGAAGACGCGGATTGCACCCGACATCATTCACCAGACAAAGCTCCAATCAGATCAAATCCCTCGAAACATATCAAATCTAGGATGCATCCATACGCCCCCCAAAACATTTAATGGCCAAATCATATACATATAGTGAGCTCATAATCATATCAAAATGGGGACGGTGTGGAACATCACTCAACCACACTAAAGTCATGCCATTGGTGCATCAATGACACGGTCAGGTTACCTTCCTGACTAGGAAACATATTTTGGCTCGGGTATCAAACTGAAGGGTCAAAGCATATTCATATCATATCATATCATAAGGGTTCATATCAAAGGTTCAGAAGTAAAAGGTTCATATCAGATTTCCATAACATAAGTTCATAATCAGAGGTTCATAATCAGAAGTTCATAATCAGAAGTTCATAATCATAACAAACGAATATCATAGCGAACAGAATCATATCAAGGGATTATGTCGGAATCATATCAGAAGGATCATAGCATAAGGAAATCATAGCAAAGGAATATCATAAGTAAAGTAAAGTCGAGGATCGAAAAGTCATGAGAAATCCCTACTGAAAAGGGATAGAATATCTGTACCTTATTCGAAGCAAATCACAATGAAAGTAAAATCAAGAAAGAGATCAATCCCGTCGCCGGGAACCTATACGAGTTAAATAACGTTCTATAAGAATCAGATTACTCGATTAAGACGGCTTTCCATTTTTAGTAGTCTTTCTATTTTAAGTACTTTCTATTTTAGGTAACTTTCTATTTTAGGCAGCTTTCCATATTTAGCAACTTTCCATAATTAGCAAGTTTCCATATATAGTAACTCTAGTCACTTATCTATAGTTAAATAATGAAAATGAGTGTTATTATGATTTAAGGATCATTTATGACAAGTTACAAAAGTTTAGGGTTTAAAATGTCAATACTGTAAAGTATAGAGTTAAAAGTGTAAATATAGCAAGTTTACTCATTTTACCCATTAAATCCATTTAGTTACTATATTAACAAGTTAATCCATCAAGCTTCATAATTTACAAAATAACCCCTTAACTTTATTAAATCATGTAATTACAAAACCCTAGTTTTAGATTATGATTACGTATCCATTCTAAACCATTTTAGCTCGGTTATTACAAGATTATAATACTCCTTATGTGATAACATTTTAATTCGACACATCCCTTCCAAGAATCATATTGTACGCCCCATGATTAAATCAAAACAAACCCGTAAATCATTAGTTATCAAATCCATTAATCACATACGTATTCGTATAGTTTCATAAGCTCATTAAACCCGTTCCAATCCACACATATGTCTCGACATAAAGAGTAACCAAAATCAGTTTCGTATTCATATTCATATCATGTGTCATTCGAATTACATAGATTAAGAAACAAGGTTTTATGTGTACTTGTGTTATCATTTTATGTGACAAAATACTTATGATTTTATGTGATAAAATTCGAATACAAGCCCTAGAAACACATTCCCATAGCCACGAATTTAATAAGAAACAAAAAGGAAGATACGAGAGATGATGGCACGTTACCCTAGTACCGTGTACGTGACAAAGAAACAAGAATCAAACCACCACGATCAAAACCAAGCCTACCTAGGCTATAATACCCCACGGCCAAGAATGGACACCCACAACTTAGCCTCAATTCGAACCAAACACGATCACAACACCCACTAGAAGATCACCCACGATCACAAGCCTCCTTGGAACACTTTGTTTTGTTAAATTTTCGGATGGAAATGAAGAATTAAGAGTGTGGCCGCCACTTTTGATGAAGAAGGGAATTAGGGTTTACTTGGTGTGATTTTGAAATAAAAAAGGAAGTGATAAATGAGAATTAACAAAATTGATTTTGTGTTTAATGGGGAAGGGCCTAATGGCCGGCCATTAAGGGGGGGGGGGGGGGGGGGGAAAGACCAAGTTTTTGACTTTTCCATCTTATCTCTTAATCATGAATGTAGTCTCATTTCTAGTCTAGGTTAATTTGTGTACACATTGTAGAGTTATTAGGTACATTAGGATTTATTTATTCATGTTCTTTTATTTTATAACATAAGTTAATTATTTTCATAATGTGTATATATTATGGATGATATAACTTGTTAAACGATGTTGACGTGTTTCCCGAGTTTGTAAAATTTTAAGTTTGAGGGCAAAATTGTCATTTCACGCGATTTGAGATTTTAGGGTTTTACAACTCTTCCCCTCTAAAAAGAAATTTTTCGTCCTCGAAAATTGAAGTCGCAGAGGTACACAGAGACGTACCGGCTTAAGGCAGACGTAGCAAATCCATGGTTTCATCAGATCATAATCGTATCAGTTTCAAAGCGTACAAATCATACACGTAACAGATATCGGTGAGAATCTCACAAAGAGGTACAGAATTCCAATCGAACAGGAGGAGTGACAAATAATGGTTATAAGTCTTAGTCCATTCACGTACCAACCCCAGGCATTTCCCAAGACGTCGTATGATTCCAATAAGTTCAAATTATATGATCTGGGTATTATCACGTTGATCAGGCGTCATAATACTTGCATCACATAACAAGCCCTTATTGTCACCATATTCTGTCCCGGTTCATGACAAAACACAAGGCCAATATCACACAAAACATATCACATACAGATAATAAGTAACATACCAAAGCAGGACAGATCACATACATACAACATATACTACATCAACAACTTACCATACCACCAAAGAAGAAGGTCACGAACTTGCTCGAAACGGTTCCTCATGACTCATTACTGACGATCCAAAAGAAAAACTGAGATATTACCAAAATGCCAAAAGATGACGCTTCACAATTCAAACTGAGTTCTGAACGAATCAAGGAAGAGCAATGCCGATCGAAATCACATAGCAAAATATCAAACCGCCACAAACGCATGACAAACAAATCGGAGTAACACAAGTCGCGCCCAAATCATATGAAGTAGATGAACCTTCTCAGCCACCGGTTGAATCTTGTCTTCGTCGTTGCGTCTTTGGTTGATTCTTCCAGCTTCCTCCAGCAACATCCTGATGTTTCCAACAGCACGGCAGTCGGGTGCGGCTTCTACTTCACGAACCTCTCCAGCTCAGAGACTGTTGTAGCAATGCAGGTTCGGCACCATCGTTTTCGGCTCCACGGGTAGTCTCCATCTAACGATCGACAAACGGATGTGCGAAGACAAAATAATAAAATCAAATGCGAAGAGAAGAAGACCCAAAACAGTGAAGACAAAATATTATCGAAGTCAAATCTGAACGACAATCCAAAAGAATCGGAATATATCATAACAGACGGAAGCCTAGTGTCTACCCAAGTCCTCACAAGTCAATCCTAAGGTCAACAAGACGAAACCTCGCTCTGATACCATAATTGTAACACCCCAACCCGACAAGGGTAGAAGTGTCACAGTCTGGTGTCATATCAGAACATACAAGTAAAATTTTCAAGCGGAAGTCTTTAAATAATAATGTACCAAGTCATAATAACCAAAGATTTACAAGGGAAATTACAAAATCCAAATGTTAAAATAAAATGAATCTCAAAACAAAAGCCCGCCAAAACAAGTCCAAATAGTAAGGTAACTAGGGTTAGTCCACTCAGATAATCCAACTCTCAGCCCAATCAAAGCCCATCTTCAAACCTAAAACCTGCCGCAGGAAAAGAAATGCGGCTGAGCTTAAAAAGCCCAGTGAACAGATATAACAAAGCGAAAGCTAAATAAAATCTGAAATGCAAATGAAACAAAGGAACGGATAACAAGTCGTAGCGAAATGAGAGTAATGAGTCAAAGAAGATCCTGCAGAACACAATTATACAGATATCCAAAACGAACAGATAACAAGGAGAGCGAAGCGAAACAAAGCATCGATGACATATAAACAAGCACATACAAATCAGACATACAAGAACTGAAACATAAGAAAACATAGCAGGCATAGCATCCACACAACGTATAAGTCATACAATCAATTCAGGAAATCAAAATACATACAAGCCAAACAGATATCTACAGGAAAGCGGAAGCAATAAATAAATCAGTGAGCATGACAATCCACACAGGTCAAAACTCTTAATTGAAGGCATGATCAGTATCATAACGGTAATCAAACATGGCAGTCACAAGTAACAAGTAGGAATACAGTATGAACACTATAATTAAATGAATTAAATACATAGCAGGGCAATTAAACAAGTTAACAAGCTAGACGTCATAAGTTGAACCATCCACCAATCAAACAGTAGCATAAACAGAAATGCGAACATGGCAGGTCAACAACAAGCAGATAAGGACACCACGGATAGTCATAGTCCACGAGATTAATCGAACGAGGTACAAAAGATAAACAGATCAACAATCGATTTCACACAAGCACGGTTACCAGACAATTCAAAGGATCACATAACGGTAAGATAGCATATCATCAGATAACAACAGGTAAATCTTATATCGCATACATACATATCATACAGAGAAATCAGCAGTCATATAAACATGAATATCATAAACAAATCCAATAACATATAATAACCCGGTACGTGAATGGAACGATAATCGAAATTAACGGAATGGGAGTGACAGATCAAAGTAATGGAATATATATATCTTGGTAGTAGAGTGAGTCATATAAGGGTACACAGAATATGGTGCGTTGGGGAATGTAGAAGGTACAATATAGGTATCTCAAAAGTGTAAGGGTTATCAGAAATCTACCCGAGCCCGGAAACATATCATATCATATCATATCATAAGTAGCCATTGTATTCGGAGGGGTGACCTCGGAATACCATACATAATAGGAGGGGAGACCTCAGTAACAAATGGAGTAGCTAGCTCCCAGAATTGTGAAGACGCGGATTGCACCCGACATCATTCTCTAGACAAAGCTCCAATCAGATCAAATCCCTCGAAACATATCAAATCTAGGATGCATCCATACGCCCCCCAAAACATATAATGGCCAAATCATATACATATAGTGAGCTCATAATCATATCAAAATGGGGACGGTGTGGAACATCACTCAACCACACTAAAGTCATGCCATTGGTGCATCAATGACACGGTCAGGTTACCCTCCTGACTAGGAAACATATTTTGGCTCGGGTATCAAACTGAAGGGTCAAAGCATATTCATATCATATCATATCATAAGGGTTCATATCAAAGGTTCAGAAGTAAGAGGTTCATATCAGGTTTCCATAACATAAGTTCATAATCAGAGGTTCATAATCAGAAGTTCATAATCAGAAGTTCATAATCATAACAAACGAATATCATAGCGAACAGAATCATATCAAGGGATTATGTTGGAATCATATCAGAAGGATCATAGCATAAGGAAATCATAGCAAAGGAATATCATAAGTAAAGTAAAGTCGAGGATCGAAAAGTCATGAGAAATCCCTACTGAAAAGGGATAGAATATCTGTACCTTATTCGAAGCAAATCACAATGAAAGTAAAATCAAGAAAGAGATCAATCCCGTCGCCCGGAACCTATACGAGTTAAATAACGTTCTATAAGAATCAGATTACTCGATTAAGACGACTTTCCATTTTTAGTAGTCTTTCTATTTTAAGTACTTTCTATTTTAGGTAACTTTCTATTTTAGGCAGCTTTCCATATTTAGCAACTTTCCATAATTAGCAGGTTTCCATATATAGTAACTCTAGTCACTTATCTATAGTTAAATAATGAAAATGAGTGTTATTATGATTTAAGGATCATTTATGACAAGTTACAAAAGTTTAGGGTTTAAAATGTCAATACTGTAAAGTATAGAGTTAAAAGTGTAAATATAGCAAGTTTACTCATTTTACCCATTAAATCCATTTAGTTACTATATTAACAAGTTAATCCATCAAGCTTCATAATTTACAAAATAACCCCTTAACTTTATTAAATCATGTAATTACAAAACCCTAGTTTTAGATTATGATTACGTATCCATTCTAAACCATTTTAGCTCGGTTATTACAAGATTATAATACTCCTTATGTGATAACATTTTAATTCGACACATACCTTCCAAGAATCATATTGTACGCCCCATGATTAAATCAAAACAAACCCGTAAATCATTCGTTATCAAATCCATTAATCACATACGTATTCGTATAGTTTCATAAGCTCATTAAACCCGTTCCAATCCACACATATGTCTCGACATAAAGAGTAACCAAAATCAGTTTCGTATTCATATTCATATCATGTGTCATTCGAATTACATAGATTAAGAAACAAGGTTTTATGTGTACTTGTGTTATCATTTTATGTGACAAAATACTTATGATTTTATGTGATAAAATTCGAATACAAGCCCTAGAAACACATTCCCATAGCCACGAATTTAATAAGAAACAAAAAGGAAGATACGAGAGATGATGGCACGTTACCCTAGTAGCGTATACATGACAAAGAAACAAGAATCAAACCACCACGATCAAAACCAAGCCTACCTAGGCTATAATACCCCACGGCCAAGAATGGACACCCACAACCTAGCCTCAATTCGAACCAAACACGATCACAACACCCACTAGAAGATCACCCACGATCACAAGCCTCCTTGGAACACTTTGTTTTGTTAAATTTTCGGATGGAAATGAAGAATTAAGAGTGTGGCCGCCACTTTTGATGAAGAAGGGAATTAGGGTTTACTTGGTGTGATTTTGAAATAAAAAAGGAAGTGATAAATGAGAATTAACAAAATTGATTTTGTGTTTAATGGGGAAGGGCCTAATGGCCGGCCATTAAGGGGGGGGGGGAAAGACCAAGTTTTTGACTTTTCCATCTTATCTCTTAATCATGAATGTAGTCTCATTTCTAGTCTAGGTTAATTTGTGTACACATTGTAGAGTTATTAGGTACATTAGGATTTATTTATTCATGTTCTTTTATTTTATAACATAAGTTAATTATTTTCATAATGTGTATATATTATGGATGATATAACTTGTTAAACGATGTTGACGTGTTTCCCGAGTTTGTAAAATTTTAAGTTTGAGGGCAAAATTGTCATTTCACGCGATTTGAGATTTTAGGGTTTTACATAACTGTTGTATGCAGGTACGCCCGATGTTTGCAGCTGATCAGAATAAAGTGGTCAATCCATAGCCACATGCTCACACTACACATTCATCTCTAAAGATATCATGATAAGTGCTTCAACGACTCTGATACTTTCACTCCATGCTTCTGCTATGCTGCTGCAAATATCATGATCCAGTAAAAGCTTCTGCTACTCTGATGAGAATATATCATGATCCATAATGTGAGCATGTCGGTCCAAATGTCACAAACATCACATAATACCAACACCACAATGGAAGAGTCAGAGATTTATGTTAGCTGATGATCTCAATGCTGGCTCAAAACTCATCATCACGTGGATCAGTTAAAGACCTCCACTTGGATTATCCAAACATGTGGATCATGAAGAATCAAAGACTACGAGCTACTGAGCAAGGAATTTAATCAAGAATCTTAGAACAATCCAATGTAATATCTGTTTGTATTCATTGTAAATTGAGGTGACCTCCCTTAGGGGGAGATTGTTAGGAATTAGAAAATTCATTCATTAAAGAGTCGGTCACCTCAAGTATATGTATTCGATAGAAAGCTCGTAGTCGTAGTCATGTTAGGTTAGAAAGTAGTTTGTTTTGTAACACCGTGGAGGACGGACGGGTCTTTACCCACTGTATGCCTGATCCACAGCCCGTAGGTGGCGTTTATTTGTAAGACACTATAAATACCCTCTACCTCCCAAGGTAGAGGGTGGGAGCTTAAATACCATTTTTCTTTGTTTCACATAGTTCCCAACTCTCTTCTCTTTCTCTCTCTAGAACTTTCTCTTTCTAAACATACTTGAACGCCCCATTGTGATTATGGTTTAGTGTGTTTGTGAAATCCTATATCTTACATTGAGAAAAGAAGGAGTGATGCAAGAAGGAAATCAATGGTGTGGATTGGTGATCCTAGAAGCTTCTGAGATCAAGCATCCCAAGTCCTCATCAGCTATAAAAAGCCTAATTCAGTCACAAACGAATTTGTCCAATTTCATGCTTTAGAAATTGTTACCATTCTGCTTAATTACTTGTCATTTAAATACTTTTAGTTGTGTAATCCTTTCCTTAAGTTGTAATTTCCATTTAAACTTTGTTATTAATGCAATAGGCTCTTTCAATTTAAATTCCAATTGTCATTTGAATTTGTTAATCAAGCTTGTGTTTGTGTTTTAAAAGCTTTATATCTTATTGTTTAAGCTCACACAAGCTTCTCTAAGCTTATGTGAGCTAAATTCTGTTTCTAATTGTCTCAATTCTCAGTTTTCAACAAAAGTCAAAAGTATAAGTCAACTTAGTCTTAGCTTAATTTCTGAATTTAATAGTTAGTTTAATGATTGTTTGTTCAGATTAATCCATTTCAAATCAGTTTAGCTTAGTTTTCATCAAGTTTTATAGTTTAATGTGAATTTTTAAAGTTTAAAGTAGTGTTTGGATTCAATGAATTTTTAGAGTTTAAATGATTTTAGTAATTGTTATTTGAGCCAATCAGTGTTAGTTACAAGTCTTAGAGATTTTTTGGTCAAAGTTTTAAGGTGTTCAAGTTTTATATACATTTTTTAGTCCAATTTCAAAGCTGTCAAAATCACGTGTTCTATCACAAATAGATTTTTGCATCAGACATTCCCAAGGATTAGATCAGGTTCAATTGTAGTGTAATTTGATTTTTATTGCTGTTAGGTTAGTAATTGTCATTTGTTGATAGCTTATTTACCATTTGTAGTACTTTAGATAGCTTAAATTTGATTCTAAACATGCCTGTTCAGTCCCATTTCTGTCCTAGTTTCTGTCCAAGTTAGCTTTTTCTCAGCTTCATATCTGCTTATCCTTTAAATGATATTGCTTAAATTTTGATTTCTCCAGTATTTGCTGATGTAGGGATTATAAGTTTTGCCTAGGATAGGTCTTTAGTGCTTATTTCCCAGCTTATTTTTGGTCTTGAAGTTCCCCATTTGTGTTATATTTCTGCTGCTGCACTGATTATTTTCCCAAGTAGCTAGGACTCTAGACTGCTTATTTGCTGAGTCCTCTTCCTTTATTGTTTGATATTTAGCTAGGAGTGTAATTTTCATCTGTTTGGCCCTTTTGATAAACTTATTTCCCCTTAGATTTAGCCTGCAAATCCCCATTTTTGCCCATGATTGTTGCTGCAAATCTGTCATCTCTTAATCCTAATCAGCTCTTGTTTTTTATTTTTAATTTCTTCATATTAAGTCCATTTAAGCTGTAGTTTTCGAAGTTAGGTCTCTGGTTGGTTATTTATAACAAGCTATTTTTAGATTAATTTTAGGAAATTTCTAAATCAGTTAGATTAGAGCTTAAAGTGGTAGGTTCAGGGCTGTTTGGCATATAGTTGTTAGAATCTTATCAGGTGCTTTTTAGCTTCTAATGGGTGATCATTTGGTTGTTTTTAGTTGCAGTAGGTAAATTTTAGTTAGGTTAGACTTATTTTTGCCAAATGTAGCCTGTGGTAGCTTGTGGTTATGTTCTAGAACTTGTTGCTTATTTTTCCTTTAGCTTTTAATATCAGTTAGACATCAGATTGCATAATCTGCATTCAAAAGTTATTTTTCATAATTTTCCTAGATTCAATATTGCATTTAGAATTTTTCTGTTATTTTTCATAATTTTCCTTAGCCATTTACTATTGTTCTGCATTTAAAAATAGTTTTCAGTATTTTTAATTAGCTTTTAATTGAAATTAATCAGAAAATGTTCACAAAAATATAAATTCAATTTTCTTAGGTTTAGAAAAATCAAAAAGTCATAAAAAGTATTTTTCCTGATTTTTCTTAGTTAAAATAGTATTTTCTAGACATTTAATTAGTTTTAATTAGTTTAAAATTCATAATAATTAAAGAAAAAAAATAAGAAAAATGTAATTTCAGTTTTGAAAATTATTTTTAGTTGAATTAGATTTTTTTAAAATATTGTTATAATTTTCTTGTAAGTTTTCATAATTTTTAGCTTTTTAAATCTATTTTAAATGTCCAAAATTAGTTTTTAATTCAAATAAAATCAAGAAAACCAAAAGTATTAGTTTTAAATTTCCAATAATTTTCAAATCATATTTTTAGCTGTAAAAAATATTAGTTCATTTTTAGGAGTTAAATTAGATTAATTTGTATTTTAATTTACGTTTTAGAGTTATCGTAATTTGCGTGTTAAGTTTACTTTGCATACTTAGTTATAATTTCTTGTTTGCATCATAGATTTAGTAGCTTTAGTTGTTTCCCTTTACTTTTCCTTGCCCCGTAGTTTAGAAATCATCAAAATCCTCCTTAACCATTCAAAAACCCGAACAACACGACGTGAGTTTAAAACTCCATTCATCCTTCGCTGGGAGAACGACCCGGGAAATACATTCCTTTGTATTTCTTCGGAAAATATCTATACTACAAAAACGAACATATCAAAATGGCGCCGCTGCCAGGGAAGGCATGTAGTGAGTTTTCGATTCCGTCTTGATTCGCGTGTTTTTGAAGATCCTTCCCCAAGAAGTTATTGTTTTTGTAAATATATCTTTTATAAAAACCCAAAAAAATCTAAAAACACCAAAACATTCTTCCTAGAGTGTTTACAAAACTATAAAAATTAAAACCAAAAAAAGAAATCGAAACATCGATTGTTACGTCGGCTCACCTTGAGAGTACAACCTATACACGGCGTATAAGGAAGCCTTGATATTAAATTGCAGACTAAAGAAAGATCCACTCTTCTTTCCCACTTCGCTGTGCGTATTTTTGAGAGCTACCGAGCACCGGTTGACGGGACGGTTACCAAAAATATTGTGTTTTCAAAGTTTTCTTAGATATAAAAACCCAAAAGATTTTCCTTTTCAAAATTTGTTTTTCCTTTTATGTTTTCTATTTATCAATACCCAAAAATGATCTTCGATTTCCTCTGAATGTTTAATTCTTATCTCCTCACCCTCTAATTTGTTTAATTCTCCACAATTCTCGATTTTTCACCGTTCGATCCCCATGATCCTCGGACCATGGAGGATTTCTATCATCCATCACTTATCGATCGAGGAGGACCGATCGTTCCGGGAACCAAGTTTAGAGTGAAAAATCGTATGGTTCGTCTTCTTCGACAGCATTGTCAATTTCATGGATATAACGACGAATATGCTAATGAGCACTTGAAAATGTTTTTATCTATTACTCAATCCATGAAGCAACGTGGCGTTTCTCAAGATGATATCCGATTGAATCTCTTCCCATTCTCTTTAACCCACGAAGTCGAATCTTGGTTTTATACTCTTGAAAAACATTCAATTCATATTTGGGAAGAGATGTTTCGCAAGTTTCTTTCAAAATACTTTCCATATTCGAAAACGATGCAGCTAAGGAAATAAATTCTTAATTTCCGGCAATTACCCAAGGAATCCGTATTTGAAGCTTGGGAAGGATTCAAATCGTTATTACATAAATGTCCCGATCATCGAATGTTTTTTCTTGATCAAATCCTAACCTTTTATCATGGTATCACTACGATTGATCAAGACAAAATCATGTTGGCGGCTAGTGGAAATCTCATGCGGAAGACTCCTCAATAAGCTTATGATTTAATCGAGAATTTGACACAACATCATTATCAGTGGGATGCTGACGTTCCTTACGATTCTACCACTATGTTGAGTGATCATTATTCCGAGAAAATTTCCGTTATGAGTGCTCAAATTGACGTCTTTGGCAAACAAGAAAGATATACCAGTCACCATTATCAACAAAGACCAAGTCATCCACCCGCCTTTTACTATTCCGACTCTGACGATAGTGATGACGATGAACCGTTTGAAGAAGAGAACTTAAAGATTGATAACGATTCTTCGAGTGGCAATCCCACTCCCATTTCCGATCCTATCATTTCCGACTCTTCCCCTTCACTCACGCCGATTGAGAAAAGTGACATCATTTTGGAAGAAGTCGATGATCCAATTTCGCCAGAAATTGTTGAAACCAATTGTGATCCACTCATTAACGAATCTTCAGATACCTTTTCAATGGGGGACGAGGAAGTCGAATGCACTCTTCTTGAGAAAATTGATGACCTTGTTCCAATCCCAAGGGTATCTGAGACACCTTTCGATTCGATTTCAGAAACTTTCAAAATGACCTTCACAAATCCTTTGTTTGAATTCGATTATGAATATACTTTAAATTTTGACAATCAAATATTTGACGAGGAAAGTCATGAGTCCGAAACGGAGACCATAATGGAAAAGGTGCAAGTTCATAGCTCACAAAGTACCGCACAAATCCCACCTCCGTTTGTCTCGCTTGAAGAAGTTAAAGAAATAGAGCCGTCTAATGGAAATCCTCCGGAGCCCGAGCTCAAGGATTCGTCTCTTGATTTACTTCTCGAGGAGTTCACCGATGAACTCGCTCGCATCGATCCTCTTCCACCGGGAAGTGAGGATGATGACTTTGATTTTGAAGCCGATTTAAGAGAGATTGAAAGTTTGTTGAATAAAGATCCGTTAAATGAGCTGCCACCAAAGATTAATGATAATTATCTCGAGGAGTTCTCCGGTGAACTCTCTCATTTCATATCTCCTCTAGAATATGATCGTGTCTATTTTGATCTTGAGGAAGATTTTAGTTTGGGGGAAGAGCAGCTCTCTCAAAATAGTTTCGTTATTAATGACATCACCCCGCCTCTTCCTCCCGATGTTTTTGTTGAAAATCACCCTACGATCTTAAATGATCAAAATCAGATTAAGGATTATATGAAATTTTCTTTTGAGGATGAAGAATGGATCTTAATTGTTATAAAAATCTTTATTCCATTTCTTCCATATAATGTGATTTCTCCTCTTCTTCACTCTTGCGGGAGTGAAGATACCATCTTTGACCCCGGTATCACCGTTTAAAGTTTTTGCTCTTTAGACCATGGGTATCTCATCGGGGTGGAACTTTATTATGTTTCAATGTTTATCCAAACCTCTTGAACGAAAGTCCGATGGAGATTATCTTTTCCACTTGCTTCCCCAAGGACAAATGAATTTGGGGCGGGTCAAGCTAGCGACTCGATAACAAAACAAGCGTTTCTATCTTCTTTCTATTTTCTCTAATAAGTGACGTGAAGGGGTTAGCCTCTTCGATTTCTCGTGTTTGGTTGTTTGTGATATTTTTGTCCAGGATTTCTCGATATGAAGACTCTCGCGCTTGAAGTTTGTCTTTTCTCCATTCGATTTTCATGATCGATGCTGATAAAATCCGATATCCTAAATCTTATCGAGTAACGTTTATCTTTTAGCATACTTAATAAACGACTTTTAGATTTTCGTTGATACCCTTGCCTTTAAACATTGAGGACAATGTTTCGTTTTAGTCCGGGGTGGGTAATCTTCGATTTGATTTGACCGCACTTGCTTGTTTTTGCCATGTACTCTCGCAACCCCGTTTTTCCTTTAGAAAATGAAAAAAATTGTGCAAAAATGAGAAAATTTAAAAAATCTTGTAAGCCTTTGCTAGTTTTATGATTGAAAAGTCTTTGCGAGTCTCTTAGAAGTTACTTTAAATATGCGTTTTCTTGAAAAAGTCTTTGCTAATTGCTTAGACAAGAAGCTATAAAATGCGATTCTAGCTCACAAGGCCAAGAATTTGCAAGCTTCCCTAAGTGATTTTAAATATGCGAAGCTTTGGAATAATTTTCTAGTTTCTAATAAGTGACTTTAAAAATGCGAGACTTGAGATTATTTGACGAAGCATTGGCTAAGTTAATATATGTTTTGACAACTTGTTGACTTTCCGCTGGTGAGAGTTGGAATAGAATTATGACTTGACCGGACGTGTTGAGCCCTAGCTTGTTCCCTTAACCATAGATAATTAAATTATCGGCTAAGCATCCGCGGATCTCATTATTTGAGATTTTAAATTTGCGGAGATCGAGGAATGATAGAGTTACTTAAGAGTTTAGATGCTAAGCGTAGAGTAGATGGTTCTCTTTAGAGCTCATCGAAGGTACTTGTGGCTTTTTGCTCCCACAAAATTGTCTCACCCCATATTTTTGAATAAATAATTAAAGATGTTAGGTTTTTGACGATAGTTAGTTCTTTATCTTCTTTAGAGAATCCTTGCTTATGAGAGTTGGGTACACATCAAGGTACTGTCAGTGTTGCGGTGTAATAGACAACTGATTTTTGATAGTTTGCTGCTATTGTTTCTATTGTTATAAAAGCCGTGGGACTCGGAGTTTGGCAAAAATTAACATGAAATAAAGCCCAAACGTATTAAAGTGAAAATCCAAAGCCATAAAAGTTTTATATGTCTGACGGTACCCCCGTTGTCATGGACTTCAAAAAGGTTGAGGAAAATTCTAAAGTCATAATAAGACTTCTGATAAAACGGTAATCCCGTTGAATTAGTGGTTGAAAAGACCGAGGGCCTAAATTGTAAAAATGCAAATGTGCTGAAATAGTGTTAAGCCAAACTTTGACTCCGGGAGATATCTAAATAAAAGCTTCTGTCTCTGGACTCGTAGATGAGCTGTTTCGGTCGTAATAAAAAGGATATCTCCCAAAATCATGTTAAATTAGGACCTTGATGTGGACCTCATTCTTGTCTGCAACGGTTTTCGAGTGAAGATGGAAAACTAATTAGCGTCTTAGCTTCATATCTTTATCGGAATAAAACTTATCGAAACGAGAAACATGAAGAAATTCATTTCTCACCAAAAATAAAATAAATAGAGGAAAATAGGAAAATGGGAGCAAAAGGAAATTACACAATTAACTTCCATGCGTAGTGTTAGCATCTAAAATCATATTTAACAATGATTTCGATTTTATGCTTAGTTTGGGGACTTGTGAAAAATCAGGGACGATGTATTCTATCCGTATGGTCACTCCTCGCTGAGTTGTGTTTCCTACTCCGTAATCCAAAAAATGTCGTTTGAAAAATGTTGGAGTAATTGATCGACATGAAAGTTCAACAAACCGTCACTCATAATGATAAGTGCTTAAACGTAATATCTATATGTGAAATAAAAGGTAAACGGGGCGTTTTTAAAATTAAGAGTTTCTTAATCTCTTTTGAGGAATCTTTGCTACTTTTCATAGGTTTAGTAGAAAGAGGTTGAAATCCTTGGTTTTAGAAGCGTGAGTTGATTACATTGCGTGAGGACACGACAATCTTCTAGTCTGAGGTATTTTGGTATGTGCTAAAACACATACCATTTCTTTACAAAAATAGACCCAAAATAACCAAGAAAGAGCCGTTTATGTCTAATATTTGTTGGTTTCTTGAGTTTATGCATGTGCAGGTACATATATGATAAAATAGACAAAAGAAAGCCGAAACCGAAGAAAATCGAGTACGAGAATGAGAAGAGTTCAAAAGTCGATGCCCAGATGCAGTTTTATGGGATTTGGATGCTAAAATGTCAACTTACGGAATTCTGGATCAAAATTGGGAGTTTTCACAACATCACATTCACTTTACTATATTTTCACTTTTCACCCCTCAACTTTCCATAATTTATACAAATCACCCCTCATTATATCATTTTACCCTTATACCCCTCACTTTACCAATTTCCCAAAATCACCCTTATATCTTCCTAAATTTCACTTTTGATCTTTGTTTTTACAAAAGCTTACAATAATGGTTCTTTGTGTTTCTATACCGAATTCACCAAATCCAAATAAAAACACTTCACCTTTTATACTAGCCCAAGCCCACCTTCTAATACTATCCTACCTAAGTCAAACCCATACCATACCCGGTCAACATTTCTCAAAATAAAACACCCTTGCCCGCCAAAGCCAGGAAACCTGTTTCCCCATCTTCCCCAGCTGAAATCCTACATTTGCCCTTCACTAAGCATTGTACTAAGCATCTTATTGACAGCTTGGCGATCCTTGTGCATAAGGAATGCCACGATGGACAAATGAAGCAATGGTATTGGCCAAGCAACATCACTCTTATGATCTGATGGTTGAGAAAAGAATGAGTGATGCAAAAAGGAAATCAATGGTGTGGATTGGTGATCCTAGAAGCTTCTGAGATCAAGCATCCCAAGCCCTCATCAGCTATAAACAGCCTCATTCAGTCACAAACGAATTTGTCCAATTTCATGCTTTAGAAATTGTTACCATTCTGCTTAATTACTTGTCATTTAAATACTTTTAGTTGTGTAATCCTTTCCTTAAGTTGTAATTTCCATTTAAACTTTGTTATTAATGCAATAGTCTCTTTCAATTTAAATTCCAATTGTCATTCAAATTTGTTAATCAAGCTTGTGTTTGTGTTTTAAAAGCTTTATATCTTACTGTTTAAGCTCACACAAGCTTCTCTAAGCTTATGTGAGCTAAATTCTGTTTCTAATTATCTCAATTCTAAGTTTTCTACAAAAGTCAACTAAAGTCAAAAGTATAATTCAACTTAGTCTTAGCTTAATTTCTGAATTTAATAGTTAATTTAATGATTGTTTGTTCATATTAATCCATTTCAAATCAGTTTAGCTTAGTTTTCATCAAATTTTATAGATTAATGTGAATTTTTAAAGTTTAAAGTAGTGTTTAGATTCAATGAATTTTTAGAGTTTAAATGATTTCAGTAATTGTTATTTGAGCCAATCAGTGTTAGTTACTAGTCTTAGAGATTTTTCAGTCAAAGTTTCTAGGTGTTCAAGTTTTATATACATTTTTGAATTTCAAAGCTGTCAAAATCACCTGTTCTGTCACAAATGGATTTTTGCATCAGACATTCCCAAGGATTAGATCAGGTTCCATTGTAGTGTAATTTGATTTTTATTGCTGTTAGGTTAGTAATTGTCATTTGTTGATAGCTTATTTACCATTTGAAGTACTTTAGATAGCTTAAATTTGATTCTAAACATGCCTTTTCATTCCCATTTATGTCCTAGTTTCTGCCCAAGTTAGCTTTTTCTCAACTTCATATCTGCTTATCCTTTAAATGATATTGCATAAATTCTGATTCCTCTAGTAGTTGCTGATGTAGGGATTATAATTTTTGCCTAGGATAGGTCTTTAGTGCTTATTTCCCAGCTTATTTTTGATCTTGAAGTTCCCCATTTGTGTTATATTTCTGTTGCTGCACTAATTCTTTTCCCAGGTAGCTAGAAGTCTAGACTGCTTATTTGTTGAGTCATCTTCCTTTATTGTTTGATATCTAGCTAGTAGTGTAATTTTCATCTGTTTGGCCCTTTTGATAAGCTTATTTCCCCTTAGATTTAGCCTGCAAATCCCCATTTTGGCCCATAATTGTTGCTGCAAATCTGTCATCTCTTAATCCTAATCAGCTCTTGTTTTTTATTTTTTATTTCCTCATATTAAGTCCATTTAATCTGTAGTTTTTGAATTTAGGTCTCTGGTTGGTTGTTTTTAACAAGTTATTTTTAGATTAATTTTAGGCATTTTCTAAATCAGTTAGATTAGAGCTTAAAGTGGTAGGTTCAAGGCTGTTTGGCATATAGTTGTTAGAATATTATCAAGTGCTTTTTAGCTTCTAATGTGTGATCATTTGGTTGTTTTCAGTTGCAGTAGGTAAATTATAGTTAGGTTAGACTTATTTTTGCCAAATGTAGCATGTGGTAACTTGTGGTTATGTTATAGAGCTTGTTGCTTATTTTTCCTTTAGCTTTTAATATCAGTTAGACATCAGATTGCATAATCTGCATTCAAAAGTTATTTTTCATAATTTTCCTAGATTCAATATTGCATTTAGAATTTCTCTGTTATTTTTCATAATTTTTCTTAGCCATTTACTATTGTTCTGCATTTAAAAATAGTTTTCAGTATTTTTAATTAGCTTTTAATTGAAATTAATCAGAAAATGTTCACAAAAATATAAATTCAATTTTCTTAGGTTTAGAAAAATCAAAAAGTCATAAAAAGTATTTTTCCTGATTTTTCTTAGTTAAAATAGTTTTTATTAGACATTTAATTAGTTTTAAATTCATAATAAATAAAGAAAAAAAATAAAAAAAAATGTAATTTCAGTTTTGAAAATTATTTTTATATGAATTAGATTTTTGAAAAATATTTTTATAATTTTCTTGTAAGTTTTCATAATTTTTAGCTTTTTAAATCTATTTTAAATGTCCAAAATTAGTTTTTAATTCAAATAAAATCAAGAAAAACCAAAAAAATTAGTTTTAAATTTCCAATAATTTTCAAATCATATTTTTAGCTGTAGAAAAATATTAGTTCATTTTCAGGAGTTAAATTAGATTAATTTGTATTTTAATTTACGTTTTAGAGTTATCGTAATTTGCGTTTTAAGTTTATTTTGCATACTTAGTTATAATTTCTTGTTTGAATCATAGATTTAGTAGCTTTAATTGTTTCCCTTTAATTTTCCTTGCCCCGTAGTTTAGAAATCATCAAAATCCTCTTTAACCATTCAAGAACCCGAATAACGCGACGTAAGTTTAAAACTCCATTCATCCTTCGCTGGGAGAACGACCCGGGAAATACATTCCTTTTATTTCTTTGGAAAATATCTATACTACGAAAACGAACATATCAATATTCCCACTTATATTTTTAGTTAGATCATTGAAACATGAAAATATAACTTGTATTTTGTTAGGATTTTATCCTATAAGAGCGATCGGTATGGTAACATAATGCATGGTGTTAACCCTTAATGCGGGCATGTTAAGAGATGTTAACCACACCGTGTATGGCGTTAAAGGAGGCGGTGGCATGTTAAGCCCCTAACGCAACGTTAAGCAGCATATCAAATAAAAAAATCATTTCACCCCCTCAACCATTACCTTTGCATTTAAAACAAAATTTCACTCACACCCCCTCAACCTATTCAAATTTAAATTTAACCGGTTCAATCTGAGCGGGATAACCATATTCAAATTTATATTTTAAAATTCAAATATGAGCGGGATTTATCAAAATTAAATCTGCCTATATATACAACTCACCAGAGTTGTTTATCACACACAACTCACATACACAACTCACACACACAGATTCTCAAAAATGTCTCGCAAAAACTTCTCTCAACAATTCCCAAGTCCACCACAACTGGCAGAAGATACCTTTCCACAAGAAGATGAAGTTTATTCAACTCCACCAGCAGAAGTCTTTCCGGTATTCCAACCGGAAAATGTATTTGTAAATAGTCCACCTCTTAACAATCCACCCGTTTAACACTCCACCGGTGGACCTCCAAAACAATCCGTTTGGGTTTAGTGAGGATTTATCTTCGTGAACTTGAGCAAGACGAGGCAAATCTTAGAGAGATTAGAGAAAACGAGGCACGCGAGGAAGCTGCTCATTTGGAACAGGAAGCCATGGATGCTGAATATCTTAGGCAGAACTGGTTTGATATCATGGAAGGAAAGTATTATGCTGGCGAGTTTAATTCCTCTTCGAGTGAGGAGGGTTACAGCTCAGATGATTCTTATTCTTAATTTGTAGTTTTATTTTCATCAATTTCGTGGTAGTTTGTATTAATCGTACTATGTAATTCGTTTTTAACTTTAATGTTTAATGTAATTCGTGTTTTAAATGTTATGTTTTTTATTAAATGAAGTATTAGTTTTAGTTTAGGGATTGAATTTGAAAATATTTGAGTTAAAGTGAGTTAAGGTGTGTTAAGTGTAAGTTATGATAAATGGTGTTTCTTTGTCGAGTTAAGCTGAAATGTTAAAGTTGATGTGGCGCTGATGTGGCATGGTATTAAACCTTAACCTAAGTTACCATACCCTTTGCTCTAACAAATATATAAGTTGTCTACTAGTTAATTTATGTAAAGTTAAGCTCATAATATATATAACCCCGTAACATGAATCACCCGACCCGACATAACCCGACATGACATAACCCGACTCGAATGTGTAAAACCCTAAAAATCGTGAACGTGTTAAATGACCATTTTGCCCCTCAAGTTAAATAATTACGACAACTCGTAGAACACGTCAACCTCGTTAAATACGTTTAGCATTGAATCAAAAATTATTTACGCAAGACTATGATTAAAATACTTCACTTGTGTCTACCTAATAAAAATGACACATTACTAAGTTACCTAGACTAAATAAAAGATACACATTACAAATTATTTAAACTAAATATAAATCATCACAAGGTAATTTTGGAAATTGATTTTGGTCATCAAAATTCCCCATCCACGTCCAAATTAAACGCCTAAACCAAATCACCCCACATGGATGATAACAATCTTTCATTTTTCACGAATATCTTTTTTCCATGAAACATAGCTATATCCTAAGTAGCATCTACATCTAGTTAACCTGGGCATTTTTACTTTCTAAAGTGCAAAAGTATAATGCATGCTCTTGCCTTATTAAAAACTGAAGCATACCAAACATCCTAGTGAAAGTGATTCTATAGGTTGAACATAAGAAAACTAAATGTTTTGTGCTTAGAGACTGCAGTTCCATATGCATTTGTTCACAGTGTTAAAAACCTATTTCGTTCTATAATTAATCCCCAAATGAACCCTCCCCAAGCACTACTAACCATTGCTCTCCTACACATATGATATTACCAGTACTACTAACCATTGATCTAGATATAGGGATTTGCTGCAAGTATAGATTTAGGTATGAGATCTAGTACACCAAAGGCCTGCCCCAAAACTCACCAGGAGTCCTCGTATTTTTAAGCAAACTAATGATCCCTGAAACAACAAAGAAACAGTCTTATTCATACTTAAACGTGCTTAATCAATTCCACTTTGGTTCCGTGGTTTACATAATTTATTTACATTATTATATTACAACAATATAAAAGAGAAACCGGAAGGAGAAGCTTATAAATTACCTCAAAAGTGTCTTTTCTAACTAAATCATAGACTTCATCAACCCATTTACTTGATGTGATCTTAGTAACACGTTCGGCAAAACTATCTTCTTTAGCGACAATGACATGGTGGCAACCATCTTCCTTGTCTTCTGCGGCCTTCTCTTTGGTCGATACGATTCCAATGGCAATGCCACCAAGGGAATTTGCCCATTGACATAGTAACGATCCAGTTCCATCTGCCGCTGCATGCACAAGGATTGTATATCCACGTTCCACCTGTTTATTACACCTAGTTTTTGAATTTGAATGTCCTTAATATAAGAGATGGTTGAACACAAATGGAATTAACAAAACACAATGACTCTGAATTCATCCATCTCACACACACTGCAACTATTTCCTTTCAGGTTATGGTACAAAAATTAACAATTATATAAAGACAAACCTCAAGTTCGAATGCGCTTAAGCAACAACGATCGTATTAACTGGAAAAAAAAATGATATACAAACCAAAATCAGATTTATCAATTAACTGAAAATGAACTAACAATAAGCAAATCGAATTAGCAGTGATTCAATTGATTAAGAGAAAAAGATAGCAAATAGAATTAGGGTTTTTATTAATTCGATCCAATGTATCAGGTAAAGAAAACGGTACCATGATTGTTGAACACACAATCGTTTGAAAAGATGGATGCAATGACTTCAAGATTTGAATAGGTTTTGTGTTATGAAGGAAATTGGTCGTGGGTTAATTGTGATCGATGATCAATTTGAGGTTATTTTGTTTGGTCGTTGGTTAATAGATTAGTGGGGTGTTTTTGTGAGTTTCTTTTTACATGAATCTGTATTCCGCTTTTTTTAAAGTTACACTTCGCACCCAAATCTATTAAGTATTAAATCTCAAGTACTTGTGCATATATAGTTTTTTTCAACATATAATATGTATAAACGAAAATTTCAATTTTTTTGCTAAATCAGGAAATAGTTAGGTTTAATTATTTTTCAAAATCCATGGAAAAAAATCAAATTAAAAAAATTATTACCAAATAAAGTATGAATTGATTTTTTTGAAATGGAAAATTCCAAATAAGGGTTTTGTTTTATTATATAAAAAATTTATCCCATATTATAATTACCTTTTACTAATTCAAAATAAAACTACAAAACCCTAATCCTCCCAACTCAAAAGTGACGGCAAGGGATCATTTTTCCCCATTCCATTCGAAATTCAAAGCTAGAAGGGTGTTCCAAGAAGGTTCGTGATCGTGTGTTATTGGTTCAAGGGTGTCGTGATCGTGTTCGGTTCAAAAAGAAGTTGGGTCGTGGGTTTTAAATTTGCTGTCGTGAGGTTTTAAGCCAAAGGAGGCTGTTGTGGGTCGGCTCATCGTGGGTCTTTTGTCGTGATTGCTGCGGCTGTCATGGGGTTCAAAACCCTTGGCTTCTCGTTTTACTTCCGTACACACTACGAGGGTATGGTATCATCTCTTTTTCTCCATTGTTTTTCTTTTTCCTTGATTTTTTCGTGGGATGCATGCATGAGAAGCACCACATGAAGAGATAAATATAATCACCTAATGGCATGTATGTGTATATCAAATAAGAAAAGGCCATATATCTTGACACATGAATCTGATTTGGGACCTACTGAACATGCATGTATACGTTCAAATATTCATCACATTTAAATCATAAATGAAAAACGCAAGGTAACAAATGGGATAGGACTTGCTTTTTGACCCATATACATGCACATGAAAAATCTGTTTTAGACCTTTAATAATTCAACCATGTTGATGTTTTATTGAATTGGTGTCGTGAGGTCTTGAACTGCCTTAGAATCTCATATACAAGCCTTAACGCAAACACATAAAATGACCATATTAATCACATGAAATCATGCTTTTGTTTTTGTACTTGTCTAATGGGAAAAGGGACATATAAACCTCGATAGAATCTGTTTTGACCTATTACATACTCGATACATACAGGATGTAAATAACAAGTTAAGAAGAGTCATGTGTTATACGAGTTCGTGTCTTGAAAAAAATTTAATCGATAACAAGTTGTTTAAGGGTCTTGTTTGGTTATATATGGGGCGTATATGATTAAGTGTGGGGGAGGGGTATGTCACGACCTAAGGTGGTGTTCACAAGGGAATGTGTAATCTTATTATAATCGAGCTTAAATGGTTTCATAACGTACACGTTAGTCTAAATGTAAAACTAAGGTTTCATACATATTTGATTCAATAAAGTTAAAGGGGTGCTTATAATTATTGAAACTTAAAGGGTTATGGTGTTAATATGATAACTAAAAGTATTAAAAGGGTAAAATGAGTAAACTTGCTATATTTTCATTTATGACCCTCTACTTGGTAATATTTACACTTTAGACCCTAAACTTGTGTAATTTGGCATAATTGATCCTTAAACTATTATAATACTCATTTTGCATCATTTAACATAATATGACATTAAACGCATCATAAATGGCTAAACTTACTAAATACGGAAACCTGATAATTATGGAAACTTACTAAATATAGAAACCTGGTATTTATGGAAAGTTACTAATTATGAAAACCTGTCTAAAATAGAAAGTTACCTAAAATGGAATGTGACTAAAAGTGGAAACCTGCTAAAAATAGAAAGATGTCTAAAATGAGTAATCTGATTCTTAATAGGCGTTATCTAATTCATATAGGTTCCGGGCGGCGGGATTGATTCATCTCGTGACTTTACTTTCTTGTTTTGCTTGCTTCGAATAAGTACAAATATTCTATCCCTTTTCAGTAGGGGTTTCTCATGACTTTCTGATCCTTTGACTTTGTTCGCTATGATTTCCCTTGCTATTGACCTCTAATATTGAACCATTGCTATTGACCCCTCTATTACTGAACCCCTGTTATTGAACTACTGTTACTGAACCTCTGTTATTGAACCTCTATTACTGAACCATTGCCATTGAACCTCTGTTATTGAACCTCTGTTACTAAACCATTGCTATTGAACCTTTGTTATTGAACCACTGTTACTGAACCTTTGATATTGAACCTTTGATATTGGATTGTTGCTATGAACCTTTGAATTGTGAACTACTGATATTGAACCTCTGATTATGATGACTTACAAATTGTATACTGTAGATCTTTTTTCCTTGACCTGTCAGTTTGATACCCGGGCCGTTATACTAGGCATGGGGGTTCCATGTCCGTGTCATTGATGCACCAATGGCATGACTCTAGTGTGGTTGAGTGATGTTCCACACCGTCCCAATTCTGTATTGATTATGCGCGCTTTGGATATATATTTTATGGCCACGATTGTCTGCAGGGGCTTATGGATGCATCCTAGATTTGTTCTGTTATCTGATATGTTATGATTTGTCTGGTGAATGATGTCGTGTGCAATATACGTCTTCACAATCTGGGAGCTGATCACTCCATGTCTGCTATGGTTACTATTGGTTACTACTGGGCTGCTATTGCCACTATTGATATTATTGTATTGTCTATTGGCTCGTGGTGGATTACTGACCTTTCCTTTTACCCTACTATATACCTTTGATATACCATATATATTGTCTGACTTTCCTTACTTTGTTCTCTGTTCAGTTTCATTATTATTGTATCGTTATATCTGTTCACTGGGCTTTTTAAGTTCTGCCGCATTTCTTTTCCTGCGGCAGGTACATAAGCTAGGAGCTGGGGATTGTTTGGGTTGAGAGATGAGCTGATATAGAGACCATGCCTAGTCATCTTAGATTTCAATTGATTATGTTTTGATATTATTAGACTTGGATATCATATTTCTATTTTGAAGTTTTCTTTCTTGAATTTATTTATTGTTAAGTCATGTTGACTTGAATTTCCTTGATTTATTTATTTAAGACTTCCGATGTTTAGTTTATGTTCATTGTGTATGATTTTATATGACACCATACTATGATACTTCTACACTTCTCGGGTTGGTGTGTTACAATTATGGTATCAGAGCCCAGGTTTACAACTTGTAGTCAGGACCTGTGACATATGGACCCTAGGATTTGACCCGTAGAGCTTAGGTTTGACCGGTAAGGATCTGGGTAGACTTTAGGTTTCGTTCTCGTCATTTCCATTCATGCGTTTCATCTTGTTTTCTGATCTTTGCTAATCGTTTTGATGATCGTTCAGATGGTGGCTACACGCAGAAACGGTGAGGCTGGTGGGGACGAACCCCCCCAATTTTGAAGCCATGATAGCCAGTGCTCTGGCTAATGCTCTCCCTGATATCACTGCTCAGTTGGTCACTACCATCACCAACAATATCAAAAACGATGCAAGCTCTTCAGGCGGAGGTGGTGGTGGAGATGCCAACCCACCTACTCCAATTCATGTCTGGATTGAGCGTTTCAACAAGCTTAAGCCTATTCCTTTTCGCTCTGCTGCTACGCCTACTGAGGCGGAAGATTGGGTAACACACATGGAAAAATTGTTTAACGTTTTGGGCTGTGCAGATGAGTTCAAGACCAGACTTGCTACTTTTAAGCTGGAGGGCGACGCTCTTAACTGGTGGAAGGCATACCTCCTAGCCAAAGAGGAAAATTTCATTGATATCTGCTCTTGGAACACCTTTCGTAAGATATTCTACAAGCAGTACTTTCCGGAGTCCGAACAACAGCGATACGAGCGGGACTATAATGCGATCTATCGGTTGGACCTGGAGAATTATCATGAGTATATGCAGAGGTTTATGAGGTTGGCAGGTTTTGTTGGGGCTATTGCAGGGGATGCGAGGAGACAAGCCAGGCATTTCAAGTGGGGCTTAAAGAGATGGGTGTTGGATAGACTGATCAATAATGACTACGCTGAAGTAGTACAGGTGGCGGACGCAACCCGCAATTTAAAGTTGTTCCATGCTGATCAAGGTTTTAAAACAAGAGGGGTAAGGAAGGCGACAAGATTAATCATCGGGGTCGCCATGTGATGAGTGTGTAAATACTCATCATTTTTAGTCAAATCTGAACTGCAAAACGTTTAAAAATGCTCAGAAATGCATCAAAATACTGAAAATATTCCAAAATTGCATTTTATATGTTTCAGATGCAAAATGTTTAAAATCAGATGAAAAATGAGCAAAGTTTGCATAATTGGCAGTTTCAGTCCCCCAAGTTTCAAAAGTTGTCAAAAATAGTCCCTGAATCCTGATTTCAAAAGAAAAATCACCAAAGGTCCTTTTTAAATCATAAGTTGTCAAATTTAGTCCTTTGGTGAAAAATATAAAAAGTTTGAGAAAATTACAAGTTTAGTCCTTCAACTTTGAAAATTGGCAAAATTGGCCCCTGAAAAATTGCAAAATGGCAAGTTTGGTCCTTATACTTTTTGAGAGTGTCACTTTTAACCCTTGGATCAACTTTGATGAAATGGCAGCAATAGTCCTTTGATTTTCAGAATTTACAACATTGGTCCCTATCATTTAAACCCTTTAATACCCCATTTGGCCTGGTCAATACATTTTGGACCCCTGTCAATATGCAATTTTGACCCCCTGTGTATTATTAACTCTGGTCAATCTCTGGTCAAACCACCAAAAACGCGCCAAAGTCTTCATCTCCCACCTGCTAACCTGCAACAAGCAATATCCCATCCCCCCTCCTCACCATCCACTCAAACTTGTTCCCCCACCTCAACTAACATCCAAGAGAGCATTTAATGCATCTCCCCCCTCCTCACTCAACCCTATCTGTCAAAACTCCAATTTTGGCGCCAAAACTAATTCTATGGCCAAGATCAATTCAAAGCCATCCAATGGCTTAGAAACAGGTGGGATTTGATCAGAGAGGAGAGAGAAGATCTTTGGATATAAAAAGAAAGCAAATGGAGCAAGCAAAGGGAGTCTAGTTTTTTCTTAATTTTAATTTAATGTCGTTTTTATATTAAAAGTTTTAGTTAAGTGAAAAGCCTGTAATTTCTTGCTTCTTTGTATCAAATTAAGTGTGTTGTATCATTATTAACTCTTTCCAGTTATAATTTCAAGTTATGTTAAAATTTCTTGTTCAAAGTTCACTGTTGAAATTTTCCATTTCCAAGTCTCATTCAAAAGCTTCATAAAGCTCATTTCTCAGTTTAACTAAGCTTATACAAGCTTCACATAGCTTTCTATAAGCTTACATTTCATTTTTAAGTAAAAGTGGTAATTGGTCAACAAAAGTCAAACGGGGCAAATATGATGCAGATTTGGTCAATGGGTGAAGAAGCCATGGAATTGGGTTGATATTGAGCTAGGGTAGGGGTTTGGATAGGTTAGTGGTACATTGGTTCATGGTTTCAAGCCATAGTGGCTAGGACCCTTGTAAGTGAATTTTTAAGCTTCTTTGCATTACCTTCATTTGTAGTTAAATCTGGTTCAAATCTGTTCAATAAGCTGTATTTAGGTTATATAGATGTATCTTGATCATTGATACAAGTTTGAAAAGTGTTTGTCTCTTTTAATCTTCATAACAGTAAGATAAAGGTGTGTTTGGATTTGCTGATAAATCCGTCTCATAGGTTTGTTCAGTGTATGCTTCTTGTTGGATCATGTTTGTGTAGCATATTTGAGCTCATATCTGTCAAAGTCTTGTGCCTGCTAGCTCAAAAAGTCAAAACATCAAGTAATCTGTCTTAACTTGTTCACTGTTGTGGATTTGGATTAGCAGATCCTTGTTTTGTGTTTAGAACTGTTAAACATAGATTACATTAGCTTTATTTGATCATAACACTTCATAATCAGTGCTTAAATTGTATCCAAATCTCATCAAAGTCAACATTTCAGTTTTTGTTCAAAAGTCAAAACATAAAAAATGGATTTGAGCTAGATTAGAAGGATTTTTCATGGCTTCATTTTTGAGCCATTTTCAGTGAAACTTGGCATTCTAAAAACTTCAACTGGTCTTTATCCTTATTACCATTTTAGTAGAATTTTACAAATCTCTTAAAAGCTCTAAACAGGCTTCTCTTTTGGGTGTCAAATGCCCTGCTCACAAGCTTATTATAAAATGAGGTTTCCTCAGTTTTGTCCAGGGTTGCATAGGGCTCATATGAGCTCACCCAGGTCTGAGTTTTGGTTTGCTAGGTCTTACCCAGGTCTGCTTTAGGTTCCAATTGGTGTTTTTCAGTTTTAGCTTAAAGTGGAGCTTGTGCTTATGCCCAAAGTAGACCCCCTAAATCTGTTTTAGCTTATTATCTCAAATCATCTAATCTGGTTAATCTTGCAAATCAGAGGTTATAGCTTGTTGATTCCTGTTACATTTTAGTTCTTTTAGCATATTTAAGCTTCTGTTAACAGTTGGTTCACATTGGTGCTCATTAGCTTATTCCAAGTGCTTATTTCAAAGCACTTGCTATAGCAGTTCTTAATTCCTCCACATAAGCACTTGTTTTTCTAATTTTCTTAGATTCCTTATATAATTTTAGAGTTTTCCTGAAATTTTCAGATTTTTCTAAGTTGATTTGCTATTTTTCTTAATTTAAATTAGTTTTTAAGCATTTTTAATTAGCTTTTAATACAAAAAATTCAGAAAAGGTTCAAAAAAATATTTTTTCATTTTTCTTAGGTTTAGATAAATATAAAAAGTAAAAAAAGTAATTTTCCAGATTTTTCATAGTTTATTTTGTAATTTTTAATAATTTAATTAGTTTTTAATAGTTTTTAATTCATAAAAAATAGAAAAATAATCAGAAAATTACAAAAATAGTTTTGAAAATTCTATTTTGATATTTTAGATTTTTTTAAGTCTTAATTTTATTTTTCTAGCTTTATTTCCTATTTTCTTGTATTTTAGGTAATTATTAAATAGTTAAAAATAGTTTTTAATTAATAATAATTAGATAATTAGTTATAAAAATAATTTTCTTTTTCTAAAAAGTTTCTTTTATCATTAGGTTTGTAAAAATGTCATTTTCATATTTTTAGGGTTAATATTGTGTAAGTTTCACTTTTTAAGTTGTACGTCACGTAGATTTTAATTCAGTTTTATAAAAACATAAAAACAAAAACATCATTTTAAATATAGTGATAGCGTTTATTTAATAGTTTTTATCTTTTTAATTCTCTTTAATTTGCATTTAATCCGTTGTAATTTGTTGGCTTTTCCTGTAGTTATAATATCAATCAAATCCCTTTTCTGTTCAAATTTCCCGATCACTTTACGTTTGATAATTCATTGCATAGCTCGCTGGGACATAACGACCCGGGGAAACACTATACTCCTCAGATCTTCATTGCATTCGTGCTTAGGCAGTTTTAAGCTTATTACGGTCTGCCATTCACAAGTGGCAGGCTTGAGTGATTTAGCTTGACTGTTTGGCACGCATCAAATTTTTGGCGCCGCTGCCGGGGAGCTGTGCTAATTGTCTTACGTTTAGCAGATTAGTTGTTTGAATACTCACTCATTTGTTTATATCATCCATATCTATCTATATATATATATCCATATTTTTATAAAAAATCCAAAAAACCCAAAAACAACCAAAAACGTATAAAACACAAAAATATTTTCCTTTTGTTTCTATATATGTATCAAATATAAAAAATACAAAAAGATTTGTCGTTTTCTTTAATAATAACAACTTAAAAGATTACCACCGCAAACCAAGGCAGTGCACTACCTAACTGGGGGTGCGACCATAATAAGTTCCCGAACTAAAGATTCAAAACTTGCCTTTGTGTCCTTGTGATTGGTGTACCTTTTTCAAAGAAGCCATTCATATTGTGATTATTGGTTAAGTTCACTGTTGTTTTGCCTCGAGTTTGTTTTAATTGATTTTGTTGTGATATCTACGTTTCAGAACCAGAAAACCCATAAATATTCTTCTCACCGCCATTTTTATAAACGTCTTCATAATTCCATTTCTCTCCTTAACTCTGAGTTTCCTTAGAGTTAACCCTTGTGTATGCGCACTCGCTCTTCTAGATCTGTAAGCCCATTTCGTGAGCTTGTCAAGATTCCAAGAAGGCGTGTTCGTAGACTTTCTGCTCCATCAGTCGGATCTGAGATCCGGACTGTTCGCACTACTTCCGTTATCATGGCGGACGAAATTCCTATGTGCGAGCTTCTCCAGGCACCCATCGACGGGTATGGAGATGCTATTGTTGTACCAGCCATCGTGGCTGAAAATTTTGAACTCAAGACCGGGTTACTGAATCTTGTAACCTCAAATCAGTTCTACGGTTTTGAGAGGGATGATCCTCATGCTCATATTCGATGGTTTAACAAGATTGCATCTACCATCAAGTATAAGAATGTCCCTACTGATGCTGTTAAGCTTCTTCTGTTCCCATTTTCTCTTGAGGGGCAAGCCCGGATTTGGCTTGAAAAACAACCCCCTCAGTCTATTGAGACATGGGAAGATCTGGTGAAGAAATTTGTGAATGAATTCTATCCACCTTCCAAAACCACGAGCCTTAAAAATGAAATCATCAAATTCACTCAGAAGTTTGATGAATCCTTCAGTGAATCGTGGGATCGTTTCAAGGAATTGCTTCGCAAATGTCCTCACCACGGTTTCTCCGAGTTGATGCAACTCGATACTTTCTACAATTGAGTGAGTCAATCTGATCAAGATTCTCTCAATTCCTCCGCGGGAGGAAATTTCCTAAGCAAAACTGTCAAAGAAGCTTTAGCGATCATCGAAAACAAGTCTAAAGTCCGCACTGCACGAAGCAAGCCGGTTGTTTCCCAAGTCAGTGTTGGTCCTTCTTCTTCTTCATCGACCGTGAGTCAATCTAGCACCGATGCTAAGATTGATAAACTCACGGAAGCTATTCAAGCTTTGGTTCTCTCCAACCAGAAGAAAGTCTATTTTCCACAAACTTCACCTCCTGCTGAAGTTAAGAAAGTGGAAGTCTGTGTTACCTGTGGTGGCCCCCATGCTTACTATAACTGTATGGCCACCGATGGTAACCCTTTTGAAGCCAATGCTGTGGGCGGGATGTCTAATCAGGGAGGCAATCAATATCGTGCTCCTGTAGACCCGAACCACCGTCCTAACCACTACTCTGGACCTCCCGGTTTCAATCAAAACCAAAACCGTAATCAGAATCAGAATAGACCAAACCAAGGTTTTCAAAACCAAGGTCATTTCAATCCAAACAACGGTTTTCAAAATCAGAATCAAAATTTCCAACACCAAGGAAATTTCAATAGAAACCCAGGTCAGGGAAATTTCAACCCAGGGTATTTTCATGGTAACAATCAAGGAAATTTTCAAAATCAAGGCCCTAATCCTAACAATAGAGGCCAGAATTTTCCTGTGCAATCTCAAGCCATTGTTCCAACTGGACCATCATCTGATGAGTTGTTGAAACAATTCATGAAATCCCAAGAGGAAATGAATCGGTTGTTGGTTAGCCAGATTTCTGACATTAAGAAGTCTTTAAATGATCGACCCTCGGGCTCAGGTACTCTACCTAGCAACACGATCGCTAATCCGAGGGGCGATGCAAAGGCGATCACAACCAGAAGTGGTGCTTCATATGCTGGACCTGCTATTCCTACTACCTCATCTTCTTCTCTTCCGAAGGTAGTGGAAAGCGAACCTGAGGCGACAAAGGACAAGGAACTTCCTACTAATAACGGAAGTACCAGTAATGTCCATCCTCAGGTTGTCCCCAAACCCAATACCAAACCTGGAGTTGTTTTTGAACCTCCAGTTTGTGACCCTAAATCCAAAACTTCTATTCCTTATCCCTCACGGTTACATGAGCAAAAGCTCCGCGAGAAAGCTAGTCATCAGATGGAAAAATTCTTTCAAATTTTCCAAGAGCTTCACTTTGACATAAGCTTCGCGGATGCTATCATGTTGATGCCCAATTTTGCATCCACTCTGAAACACATGTTGAGCAACAAAGAAAAGCTGTTTGAAATGGCTAAGACTCCTTTGAATGAGAATTGCTCAGCTGTTCTGTTAAAGAAGCTTCCCGAGAAGTTAGGAGATCCCGGAAAATTTCTTCTTCCTTGTGTTTTTCCTGGGATGATTGAAAGCTTTGCCCTTGCCGATCTTGGTGCAAGCATCAATCTGATGCCTTATTTAGTATGGAAGAAACTTTCTCTTCCGGAACTTATTCCTACCTGCATGACTCTTGATCTTGCTGATCGTTCTATCTCGCGTCCTCTTGGCATCGCCGAGGATGTATTCGTGAAAGTAGGAAAGTTCCATTTTCCAGCTGATTTTGTGGTTGTTGATTTCGATGCCGATCATCGGGTTCCTCTTATTGTTGGACGAGGATTCCTGAGAACGGGCCGTGCTCTTATTGATGTATTTGAGCAAGAAATCACTTTACGTGTGGGTAACGAAGCTGTTACTTTTAACCTCGATCAAACTTCGAGGTACTCCTCAAATTATGACACTGAATCAGTTAATCGAGTCGATTTAATTGATATTGCTTCAGAGGAGTACTCTCAAGAGTTTCTTGGTTATCTTCATAATTCTGTGAGTGAGAATTCCGATTCCACCACATCTTCTCAACCTATCATTGCCGACTCTTCCCCCTCCCTCACTCCGTTTGAGGGAGGTGACTTCCTTCTGGAAGAGATCGATGAATTTCTGGCTACTGATGAATCAATTCCGCCTGGAATTGATGGTGTTTATGATTCGGAGAGGGATATTCTTTATCTTGAGCAATTGCTTAATGAAGATCCATTACCTTCACTCCCTCCGAAAGAAATCACGATTGAGGAAATCAAATCAGTACAAACTTCTACTGATGAATTTCCCGAGGTTGAACTTAAGGACCTGCCTCCCCATCTCGAGTATGCATTCTTGGAGGGTGATGATAAATTACCCGTCATAATCGCTAAAGACTTGACTGAGGAGGAGAAAACTGCTCTCATAAAGGTCTTGAAGTCACACAAGCAAGCAATTTCTTGGAAACTCTCCGATATTAAGGGTATCAACCCTGAGTTTTGTACTCACAAAATTTTAATGGAGGATGACTTCAAACCAGCAGTCCAACATCAGAGAAGGGTGAATCCTAAAATTCACGAGGTTATCAAACAAGAGGTTCTTAAACTTCTTGATGCCGGCTTGATTTACCCGATCTCTGATAGTCCTTGGGTTAGCCCAATTCATTGCGTTCCAAAAAAGGGTGGCATTATTGTTGTCACGAATGAAGAAAACGAGTTAATTCCAACTCGATTGGTTACGGGATGGCGTGTGTGTATTGACTATCGTAAGTTAAACGAAGCCACCCGTAAAGACCATTTTCCTCTACCCTTCATGGACCAGATGCTTGAGAGATTAGCAGGGAACGAATACTATTGTTTCCTTGATGGTTTCTCGGGTTACTTTCAGATCCCCATTGATCCGCTGGATCAAGAAAAAACCACATTCACCTGCCCATACGGGACGTTTGCCTATAGACGTATGCCTTTTGGCCTATGCAATGCTCCTGGCACGTTCCAACGATGTATGATGGCAATTTTCCACGACATGATCGGGGAAACTATGGAGGTGTTTATGGATGACTTCTCGGTCATTGGGGACTCGTTTCATACATGTCTCTCCCACTTAGACAAAATGCTTAAAAGGTGTGAAGACACCAATCTATGTCTAAACTGGGAGAAGAGCCACTTTATGGTCAAAGAAGGCATAGTCCTTGGCCATAAGATTTCCAAGAATGGGATTGAGGTAGATAGAGCAAAAGTTGATGTCATTGCTAAATTACCTCACCCTACTACCGTCAAAGGTATTAGGAGTTTTCTAGGTCATGCCGGGTTCTATCGTAGATTCATTCAAGATTTCTCTAAAATCGCTCGGCCAATGACCCATCTTCTCGAAAAAGATGCTCCTTTTATCTTTTCTCCTGAGTGCATCGAAGCTTTTGAAACACTAAAGAAAAAGCTTACGGAAGCACCCATTCTAGTTGCCCCCGACTGGGATTTACCCTTCGAGCTCATGTGCGATGCAAGTGATTTTTCTATCGGTGCAGTCTTGGGGCAACGCAAAACTAAGCATTTTCAGCCGATCCACTACGCGAGCAAAACTATGACCGAAGCTCAGACCCATTACACCACTACAGAAAAAGAATTATAAGCTGTGGTGTATGCGTTTGAAAAGTTTCGGCCATACCTTATCTTGACAAAATGCGTGGTGTATACGGATCACTCGGCACTCAAATATCTCTTTGCAAAACAAGATGCAAAGCCGAGATTGCTCCGTTGGGTTCTCCTCCTACAAGAATTTGATATCATTATTCGTGATAAAAAAGGAGCTGAGAACCTGGCTGCTGATCATCTGTCCCGATTAGAGAACCCTCACCAAAATGTGTTCGAGAAAAAGGAAATTAATGAAACATTTCCTCTCGAAACACTCAATATGGTTTCTTTTCGTGGAGACTCTTCTACCCCATGGTTTGCTGACTTTGCAAATTACCATGCGGGTAACTTTGTGGTGAAAGGGATGTCGTCCCAACAGAAAAATAAATTCTTTAAAGATGTGAAACATTATTTCTGGGACGACCCCTACTTGTTTAAAATTTGTGCGGATCAAGTCATCCGGCGATGTGTATATGGTCAGGAAGCCGTTGACATTCTCAAGGCTTGCCATTCTGGACCTACTGGGGGACATCATAGCCCCAACTACACCGCCAAGAAGGTGTTTGATTCCGGATTCTATTGGCCCACAATCTATAAGGATGCCCATGAATTTGTCAAAACCTGTGACGCTTGTCAACGTCACGGGAATATCTCACAAAGAAATGAAATGCCGCAAAAAGCCATTCAAGTGTGTGAGATTTTTTACATATGGGGCATTGACTTTATGGGGCCATTTCCTTCTTCCCGTGGTAACAAATACATACTCGTTGCCGTTGACTACTTGTCAAAATGGGTTGAAGCTAAGGCTTTACCCACCAACGATGCCCGAGTTGTGGTGAAATTCTTGAAATCTCTATTTGCTAGGTTTGGAACTCCACGAGCCATAATCAGTGATCGTGGTACGCATTTCTGCAATGACCAATTTGATAGAGTCATGCAAAAGTATGGTGTAACTCACCGTCTCTCTACTGCGTACCACCCCCAAACAAGTGGGCAAGTGGAAGTTTCTAACCGGGGGATAAAAAGAATTCTTGAGAGGACGGTTGGTGAAAACCGTGCCTCTTGGTCGGATAAGTTAGATGACGCACTCTGGGCCTTCTGTACAGCTTACAAAACACCCATCGGGTGCACTCCATACAAGCTGGTGTACGGGAAGGCGTGTCATCTACCGGTTGAGCTCGAGCACAAGGCATACTGGGCCTTGAAGCATGCTAATTTCGATATTCAGACAGCTGGTGATCATCGGAAAGTTCAAATGAATGAATTAAATGAACTCCGTGATCAAGCTTACGAGAACTCTTTGATCTATAAACAAAAGACAAAGAAGATCCATGACTCAAAAATCAAGAACCGCGTTTTCAACGTTGGTGATCGAGTCCTTCTTTTCAATTCAAGATTGAAGATTTTCTCGGGAAAGCTCAAGTCCCGTTGGTCTGGACCATTTACCATCGCTAAGGTTTATCCTTATGGTACCATTGAGTTATCTCAACCCGATGGTCCTAATTTTAAAGTGAATGGTCATCGAGTGAAGCATTACTTTGGAGAGGACATTCCCCATGTGGTTGTCCCGGACTTACAAACTTTCCCCATCAACCAATGAATGCGGGGATCGAGTCAAGCTAGCGACTCGGTAATCAAAAACAGTAGCATGCCATATGGGTTGTCACCCATATTTCTGAGCTGTCTTAAGTGTGTTACGGTTAGCCATTCACAAGTGGCTAGCTTGTGTGACAAAACTTGACAGTTTAGCTTCTTCTTTCTACTTTGTACCACCCTAGTGTGGGGGGGGGGGGGTTGCCCTACATGTTTTGTATATAAGTCTTGTTTCAAAAAAAAAAAAAAAAAAAAAAAAAAAAAAAAAAATCTTCTTTCTAAATAATGGCCGTAGTATTTCCCTTTTACGTTCTTTGTTTCGGCATAACCGCCGGTACTTTGAATATTGAGGGCAATATTCATTTCTAAGTGTGGGGGGGAATTCTCACGAATTTTATCATGTAATTATACCGCCTAATTCCCCCGTTTTTGGCCAAAATTTTTTTTGGAGTAAGTGTTCTACACTTACTCATATGGTTATCAGTCCGCCTTGTCTAATAAACAAAAGGATTGGCTAATCCAGGAGCAAACGGCTCTAGGTAAAGATATCTTAAATCCGTTGACGGCTTGCAATTTGCCCAAAATTGTATGGTATTCAGCTCACAATATCCTAAAAAGTGAAGAGTTGGCTAGCCCGCAAGGTTATGGCTTGTGGTAAAGGCAGTGGAAAAACCATAATTGGTAATCAGCTCACCAAAGATAATATTGATAATTTATCTAAGAGTTGGCTAGTCCAGAGAAAACGGCTTCTGGTAAAGACAAATCAAATCCGTTGGAAGCTGGTGATTTGCTCAAAATCACATGGTTATCGGTGTACCATGGTTCTTACTTGAACTGAAACATTTGGCTACTCCAGAAGTAATAGCTTTTGGTAAAGAGATTCAAATCCATTAAGTTTTTCTCAAAAGATTGCTAGGGACTAGCAATAGTTTAGTGTGGGGGATTGATGAGTGTGTAAATACTCATCATTTTTAGTCAAATCTGAACTGCAAAACGTTTAAAAATGCTCAGAAATGCATCAAAATACTGAAAATATTCCAAAATTGTTATTTATATGTTTCAGATGCAAAATGTTTAAAATCAGATGAAAAATGAGCAAAGTTTGCATAATTGGCAGTTTCAGTCCCCCAAGTTTCAAAAGTTGTCAAAAATAGTCCCTGAATCCTGATTTCAAAAGAAAAATCACCAAAGGTCCTTTTTAAATCATAAGTTGTCAAATTTAGTCCTTTGGTGAAAAATATAAAAAGTTTGAGAAAATTACAAGTTTAGTCCTTCAACTTTGAAAATTGGCAAAATTGGCCCCTAGAAAATTGCAAAATGGCAAGTTTGGTCCTTATACTTTTTGAGAGTGTCACTTTTAACCCTTGGATCAACTTTGATGAAATGGCAGCAATAGTCCTTTGATTTTCAGAATTTACAACATTGGTCCCTATCATTTAAACCCTTTAATACCCCATTTGGCCTGGTCAATACATTTTGGACCCCTGTCAATATGCAATTTGGACCCCCTGTGTATTATTAACTCTGGTCAATCTCTGGTCAAACCACCAAAAACGCGCCAAAGTCTTCATCTCCCACCTGCTAACCTGCAACAAGCAATATCCCATCCCCCCTCCTCACCATCCACTCAAACTTGTTCCCCCACCTCAACTAACATCCAAGAGAGCATTTAATGCATCTCCCCCCCTCCTCACTCAACCCTATCTGTCAAAACTCCAATTTTGGCGCCAAAACTAATTCTATGGCCAAGATCAATTCAAAGCCATCCAATGGCTTAGAAACAGGTGGGATTTGATCAGAGAGGAGAGAGAAGATCTTTGGATATAAAAAGAAAGCAAATGGAGCAAGCAAAGGGAGTCTAGTTTTTTCTTAATTTTAATTTAATGTCGTTTTTATATTAAAAGTTTTAGTTAAGTGAAAAGCCTGTAATTTCTTGCTTCTTTGTATCAAATTAAGTGTGTTGTATCATTATTAACTCTTTCCAGTTATAATTTCAAGTTATGTTAAAATTTCTTGTTCAAAGTTCACTGTTGAAATTTTCCATTTCCAAGTCTCATTCAAAAGCTTCATAAAGCTCATTTCTCAGTTTAACTAAGCTTATACAAGCTTCACATAGCTTTCTATAAGCTTACATTTCATTTTTAAGTAAAAGTGGTAATTGGTCAACAAAAGTCAAATGGGGCAAATATGATGCAGATTTGGTCAATGGGTGAAGAAGCCATGGAATTGGGTTGATATTGAGCTAGGGTAGGGGTTTGGATAGGTTAGTGGTACCTTGGTTCATGGTTTCAAGCCATAGTGGCTAGGACCCTTGTAAGTGAATTTTTAAGCTTCTTTGCATTACCTTCATTTGTAGTTAAATCTGGTTCAAATCTGTTCAATAAGCTGTATTTAGGTTATATAGATGTATCTTGATCATTGATACAAGTTTGAAAAGTGTTTGTCTCTTTTAATCTTCATAACAGTAAGATAAAGGTGTGTTTGGATTTGCTGATAAATCTGTCTCATAGGTTTGTTCAGTGTATGCTTCTTGTTGGATCATGTTTGTGTAGCATATTTGAGCTCATATCTGTCAAAGTCTTGTGCCTGCTAGCTCAAAAAGTCAAAACATCAAGTAATCTGTCTTAACTTGTTCACTGTTGTGGATTTGGATTAGCAGATCCTTGTTTTGTGTTTAGAACTGTTAAACATAGATTACATTAGCTTTATTTGATCATAACACTTCATAATCAGTGCTTAAATTGTATCCAAATCTCATCAAAGTCAACATTTCAGTTTTTGTTCAAAAGTCAAAACATAAAAAATGGATTTGAGCTAGATTAGAAGGATTTTTCATGGCTTCATTTTTGAGCCATTTTCAGTGAAACTTGGCATTCTAAAAACTTCAACTGGTCTTTATCCTTATTACCATTTTAGTAGAATTTTACAAATCTCTTAAAAGCTCTAAACAGGCTTCTCTTTTGGGTGTCAAATGCCCTGCTCACAAGCTTATTATAAACTGAGGTTTCCTCAGTTTTGTCCAGGGTTGCATAGGGCTCATATGAGCTCACCCAGGTCTGAGTTTTGGTTTGCTAGGTCTTACCCAGGTCTGCTTTAGGTTCCAGTTGGTGTTTTTCAGTTTTAGCTTAAAGTGGAGCTTGTGCTTATGCCCAAAGTAGACCCCCTAAATCTGTTTTAGCTTATTATCTCAAATCATCTAATCTGGTTAATCTTGCAAATCAGAGGTTATAGCTTGTTGATTCCTGTTACATTTTAGTTCTTTTAGCATATTTAAGCTTCTGTTAACAGTTGGTTCACATTGGTGCTCATTAGCTTATTTCAAGTGCTTATTTCAAAGCACTTGCTATAGCAGTTCTTAAATCCTCCACATAAGCACTTGTTTTTCTAATTTTCTTAGATTCCTTATATAATTTTAGAGTTTTCCTGAAATTTTCAGATTTTTCTAAGTTGATTTGCTATTTTTCTTAATTTAAATTAGTTTTTAAGCATTTTTAATTAGCTTTTAATACAAAAAATTCAGAAAAGGTTCAAAAAAATAATTTTTCATTTTTCTTAGGTTTAGATAAATATAAAAAGTAAAAAAAGTAATTTTCCAGATTTTTCATAGTTTATTTTGTAATTTTTAATAATTTAATTAGTTTTTAATAGTTTTTAATTCATAAAAAATAGAAAAATAATCAGAAAATTACAAAAATAGTTTTGAAAATTCTATTTTGATATTTTAGATTTTTCTAAGTCTTAATTTTATTTTTCTAGCTTTATTTCCTATTTTCTTGTATTTTAGGTAATTATTAAATAGATAAAAATAGTTTTTAATTAATAATAATTAGATAATTAGTTATAAAAATAATTTTCTTTTTCTAAAAAGTTTCTTTTATCATTAGGTTTGTAAAAATGTCATTTTCATATTTTTAGGGTTAATATTGTGTAAGTTTCACTTTTTAAGTTGTACGTCACGTAGATTTTAATTCAGTTTTATAAAAACATAAAAACAAAAACATCATTTTAAATATAGTGATAGCGTTTATTTAATAGTTTTTATCTTTTTAATTCTCTTTAATTTGCATTTAAGCCGTTGTAACTTGTTGGCTTTTCCTGTAGTTATAATATCAATCAAATCCCTTTTCTGTTCAAATTTCCCGATCACTTTACGTTTGATAATTCATTGCATAGCTCGCTGGGACATAACGACCCGGGGAAACACTATGCTCCTCAGATCTTCATTGCATTCGTGCTTAGGCAGTTTTAAGCTTATTACGGTCTGCCATTCACAAGTGGCAGGCTTGAGTGATTTAGCTTGACTGTTTGGCACGCATCACCATGATCAGGGGTATGAGAGCAGAGGTCGTCAGGACCGGGAGTATGACTCGAGACGTCAGGAGTCTTGGGATCAGGAGCAGCGGAAGGGTGGTAGATTCGGATATGACCGTCGGCGTCAGGACAGCAGTGGTCAGCGTCAGTATAGAGACCGGTCTTCTCGTGATTCCCATTATGATCGTTCTGCAGTTTCTTCTACTCAGAGGAGGTCCACTGAGGCATTGCCTCCTCTTCCTAATTGCACTATTTGCGGAAAGCCCCATCCGGGCAATTGTTACAAGGCTTCTGGAGCATGTTACCGATGCGGGTCCACGGGGCATAAGGTGCTGGACTGCCCAAAGAAGAGAGTCAATGGGGGTGAAGAAAGGCCAGCTCGTCAGTAGTTTCTGTTAATACAAATAAGCCGTAAAAACGTTTATTTATATTTTACGATCTTCTAATGTTTTGTCGATAACAAACGTAAAATCATATTAACGAAACAAATAAAATACGTAAATGGTTTGAACTAACAGTTTCTAACTTATTCACAATTTCACATAAAACACTAAAACAAGTATAAGTGATTTTATGATTTAAGTAATACATATATACAACAACTAGTGTTTACATATTTGGATAAAATATACACATAACTAGTATGTAGTATATTGGATAATATAAATGGGTAGAAACTTAAGTATCACAACCCATTGGGCAAATACATTGAATGTAGGTGGGTACAACCCAAAGCCCATAACCCATGGATCTTGACCCATAACCCATTGCATGACATCATGATTATATCATACATGGATGATATCCATAACCCATGGATCAACCCATACCCAAGTGACCAAGTGCATTGCACTCAAAGATACATTGTATCTAGCTAAAAGATCCATGGTTCAACCCATGACCCATAACCAAAATACCCATGGGTAAAAGGGAGCATACCACGGATCCCTAGCTTAACGCTAGACGGATCCCTTGTGGAAGGGATCCGTGGGATCCGGGGAATAGTAGTTTTGTTCTTAACCCTTTCTAACACACTTTCTCCCCTGAGTTAAATCTCACTAACCTTAGATCCAAGAGATCTATGTTTGTAGTTTTGTTTTTGTGTGATCTTTTAGGTTCCTCTTAAAGGCAAGATCACCACCTTTGAAGTCGAGCAAGCTCAAGTCCATGAGTTGCCAAGCTTCCTCTTCATCAAGGCTAATGAAGTCTTCTTGTTGATGATTCCTTTATTTCTTCAAAGAAGTGTAGTGTTGAAGACATTAGTGAAAGGTGTCTCAAGTGTCAAGACGAAGATATTAGTGAAGAGTATCTATCGTCTATAGCATAAGCACTTGTGGTAGGTGCTTAGAAGTTAAGACAAGAAGCATTAGTGAAAGGTGCTTAGAAGTCAAGACTTGAAGCATTAGTGAAAGGTGCTTTGAAGTGAAGACACAAGACATTAGTGAAAGGTGTCTTGTAGATCTAGTCAAAGGCATTAACGAAAGGTGCCTTAGATGTACATTCGATATGGTGTGTTTTGATGTACTAGATAGACTAGAATTAGATCCAAGGATATTGATGTCCATGATGATGTTGTAAAGGAGTAGATCTCCTTTGGGATTAGTCGTTGGTGTAGTGTGGTAGTAGTTCCTCCATTGCAATGGAACTAGGTGCTTAGCCTAGTACCTAATAAAGGGTAGGCAATGTTGTAAAGGTGTAGTTCACCTTGGTGTGAAAGAACTAGGTACTTAGCCTAGTACCTTATAAAGGGTAGGCGACGTTGTGTAGGTTTGGTTCACCTTGGAGTGAAAGAACCCGGTGGTTAGCCTAGCACCGGAAAAAGGGTAGGCGACGTTGTGAAGGCTTCTCCGCCATAAGGAGATTGGTGTAGTGTTTACAAACTCTCGAGTAGGTGACTCGAGGAGTGGAGTAGGGCAAGGAAGGTGTCCTTGTAGCCGAACCACTATAAATACTCGCGTTGTGGTTTTGTGCTTCTTACTATTATCTTTTCATTACATATCTTTATATGCTTGTTTATCAACATCCAACACACACAACCAAATAGATTGACATAAGTCGATCTAAATAGTTTAAAAGGAAGTTTTAATTGGTAAAACTATTCAACCCTCCTTCTAGTTTTCCACAATTGGCATCAGAGTTTTGTTAGCAAGTTTCTTGAAGTATATTGTACTTTAAAAACTTAATACGATCTATGGTTAATTGAAAACTACAAAAAAGGTTTTTCATAAAAACAAACACCATGTCTTTTAAAACTATATGTTTGGATGTTGATTCGATAACAACATTTTTTATATATATATTTTTTGTTTGCACTAATCTTCCTTGTCTTGTTGATTAGTCCAAGATCATACCCACCAAGCTTTAGGAGTCGCTTGGTAACAAGAATACCTTCCTTAAGAAGGTATCTTAAACGCAAAGGAGCAGGAATTGTCTAAGTGACATTTGCTGTGTCATTTGTAAAGACATTCCTAAGTGCGCTAAAGGTATGATTCTCTTTTTACTTTGCTTGATAATTAAGTATACTATTTAGGTATTTATATGATTATCTTTTGTGAAAATTACATGTTTTACATGAAGCTTCATTAGGAAGCCTTTTTTCTTACATACGTGTCTTAATTCTCGTCTAAAGTCGTGGTATATAAAACTTATGGTTTGTTTTTCTTTTTATTCAATAATAAAACAAAAACACGAATTTCAAAAATTCCTCCTTCCCTATAAAAACTCCCACCGTCGACCTATCTATCAAATCCTCACTTTTTCAAATATTCCAATTTCAAAAATTTTCTCTCACTCAAAAACTTCATCTTCCTCCTCATTCCATCTCAACCGAAACCAAGAAGATCCGTCATCAATATGGTTTACATCGCACTTGTGTTCATCGCCTTAACACTCATCGCACTTGTGTTCCCTATGATGAAGTTCACATACGGAGACATTTACTTTGTGTTGTTAATCTATATTGGGGTTATATACCTAATCCTTTGTATCATCTTAAGTATTGAAATGCAATATTATTAATCTAGTTTATCTAGGTTATTTTTATCATAATGTGTTTGTCACTTATTTTGATTTATATGTTTTGTATTCTTTCGTGATACATTAGAAGTCATGTATGCATGCTAAATGAAAATGTAGGATAAAACATATTTCATGGTATAAAAATTGTAAAACCTATGTTTTTATCAAAACTGTTTCTGCTACTACAGATCCACGGATCCCGGAAGATATACTAGCCGGATCCCTTTTGTAAAAGAACCGTGGGATCCGTCCTACTGGAAAACACTCCTCATGCAAGATTAAAAACCAATATCTTTCTAAATATAGTAATCCACTAGAAAGTCAAAACCTTGAGTAAGCTAAAGTGTTAAATACCATTGTTAATAAAAATCTAGTAAAAACATTAGATTATCATACGTTGACCACAAACATCTCTCTTGAGCCCAACACACCTGGCAATCATGTCTGTGGGTTCAACAATCTCGAAACCCGTCACTTCCATGAAGGACGTATTGTAGACACCTCTCTACAATTCGAAGAAGGTATCAATACCTCCTTCCGAGCCATAAGACTAGAATGTCTTCTTGAAATCAACGAGAAGATATGTCCAAGGTTTATAATGGAATTCTTCCGTCAAGTCGAACTCGTTCGTAACGAGGATCGCTCTCTATCTCTTTGGTTTTATATCAAAAACCAAAAGTTCACTCTAACCCTTGGGCATTTTGCTCATATCCTCCGGATTCCAAATCATGGACAATGTGCCTTCACCGAAGATTGGTCTCTTGATTCTCTCTTCAACTTTCGTGAAGAAAATAGTCCATATTGTTCACACATACCCTCTCCGGAAGATTTAAATCGCATAATATGCAAACCTCGACCATATTACTCTGATCTAAACATTATCTTTACAAGGGATATCCCAGAAGAGTACAAGCCTCTTGCACTCATCCTACGTGTAAATGTTTAAAGTCTTAGGGGAAATCGAGAAATTCTTCCCGCTTGTTGTGCTCACATGTTGTACTGTTTGCTAACACAACAACCATACAATCTCGCCTACTTCTTCGCAAGGCGAATCGCAAATCTTCAAGGCTCCAAGAATAAACTCATCCCTTATGGAATGTTCTTGACACGCCTCTATCATAATGTTATGCACTGCCATCCTCAATTTCAAAGTCCGTTGTACGTACTTGTGAACAAGATGATGGAACCGCTAAGCATATCCCTCATAAAGAATTTCTTCATTCTTGATTCCACCAACACTCATCAATCACATAATGATCCTCCTAGCGAAAACACTCAAGGAAACTAATAGTATTCCAAAATAGGATCAAATCTCTTGTACTCGTGCTTTATCAATGTAATCCAATTTCCTTCATAAAATAAAACATCTTACATTTGATATCTTAGTATTAGAACTCCTTTTAGACTATCCTTGAGATATAATGCATTGTCAAGATCATTGCATACCTTTAGTAAAGGTCCTGCTGAGCAGATAGGCGTATCCCAAAGATTGTGCTAGACGGATCCCTACACTTAGGGAACCATGGGATCCGGCAAACAGAAAATGCAATAGCAAGCATTCTATTTCAACCATATTTTTAGAATATCTCACACTAAACTAAACATAGTGTCTTAAGGCAAATTAAGTCCTTATCAAGATAGGTTGATCTTTTACATAAATCACCTAGATCACACTCTAAGAAGCTTGTAGATCTACCGTTTCGATTTTAATCCATTACTCTTCCGCCCTTAAACTCACACTTCATTTTTTACCTAATCCCTCACATCTAGCCTTAGAAATCTTTCGATTAAGAAAAAATTGATCATAAATCATCCTCATCTCAAAATTGATCAAAGTTGATCAAAATCTAGTTTTTCCATCTCAAAGCTTCTAGGATATTTTCCAAAACACTATCCTAAGACACAACCTGATCTCTAGGATCATTTAGCTTCAATTGACACTCTAAATCTTTAGTGTCATCCTTGCTCATCCATTGGTACTCTTGAAAGTTCCAAATCCTTCCATAAATGACAATCATTAGTTACATCATTCATTACCTTCAAGTACTCAAACACCCCTTCATTTAAAATACTTAGGAGGACTAAAACACTCAAGATGATATAGGTCTTAGATCTTAGAAACATCATTTCCACTCTTTCATAACTGCTGAAAGCCGGATCCCTAGGATTAGCCTAGACGGATCCCTCTGAGGAAGGAACCGTGGGATCCAGATGACAGTTTATGTCAAATCTTGCTAAAACAATCATTTCAACTCATCTTGCTAACTCAAACACTCCATCTCATCTTAAATGAATTCCTAGATCAGTGCAACCTCTGAAGTTGACTCTTGTGCATGTTAATCATCACATTCCAATGAATCCTAGTGGCTTAAGGCTTAAATGCACTTGCCAAATCTCTTGGTTTATAAATCACTTTTTTAGAACCTCCATAGTCATCACTCTCATCCTAACTTTCAACTCTTGCAACCTCTTGAAATCGTCTCATCATGAGGAAAACTCCAAGTAGTAACTTATCCACCAAAGAACCACCCATGAAAAAGGCTCGTGTTATACATGAAATCTCTTCAACCGAATCATCTCCGGTCAAGCCAACAAATGATAGGATCCTTTCTCATCCAATCAAACCAATTCCTAAAAGGATAGTACCCACAAAACTACCAATGCCAAACACCACCATACCTCCTAGGCCAAACAATATTATCTCCACTAAACCATCACCATTGGTTCCTAGAGCTATTTCATTTACATCCCTACTATCATCACCACACCTCTACAATTTAGAGGACTTGCCTCCTAGGCCGTCTCATCCGCCTCCGCCGACAACATTCTCCTCATTAGGAGGAATAATGGTTCAAAATCAAGGTGTTGAGTCAACACTTGCTCCGGCTTCCTTTTCGCCGTTTCCATCATATAATCCCATTTGGATTATGAGAAATCATCAAAGTCAACCACCCGATCATATGGAAGTTGACACTTCTCTACCACCACCATCATTCTTGGTTGAGTGATTCTCAAATGTACCTCCACCAATCCCTCCATCGTTTGAAGCTCCACAAGCCACTTCACTTGATCCTTCGCATCAAGCCATTTCATTTCTTCCACCACCACTACCTAGCCATGACAAAGATTGTTATCATTGTCAACATGTTGAAAGTTTGATACATGAAGTACGAGAAGACCAACGTTTCATGTTCTATCATCTCCTCGAACGTTTTGACGAGATTAAACCTAAACAAAACTTGAGCTAGAAGATTTTAGTGGTGTCCTAGCATCAAGCGTTAGCTAGTCTAGAAATTCCTAGTCATGTATTGTCTATTTTATTATTTTTAGAGTCATGTATATCATAACTATTGTTTTATTAAATGATATTACATGCTACTCGCTATATTTCTGAGTATATGAATATATTTTATAATCCATATCTCACTTTGGTATTAACATTTCGTGTTATACCACCATTTGCTGATTTTATTCATCAGCCAGACGGATCCCTTCTGTTCGCCTAGACGGATCCCTACTAGGTGGGAACCGTGGGATCCGTGAGACAGGAAACTATTTTCCTACTAACTTGGACCACATTTGCAGAAAATTGTGAATTATACTTGTTTTCTAACCCTTGTTTTGCAGTTATTCAATTAACACATGAAGAATTTGACACCCTAAAGCTAGGGGGAGCTTGGTGTCAAAACAATACGTTGCAAAATTACTTGCAACCTTAGATTTATATTTCATGACTTCCCGTTGCAAAATTGCAATCATCTAGGGGGAGCACACCCATCACATAGACGTAATCTTTTGCAAATGTTAGTTGCAAATGAACTAGATTCGAATTAGTTTCTTGACGCCCTTAATTAGGGATGGACTCGTCAAGGGGGAGTAACGACGAGATCCTTTCCCGTTACTTGCTCTCTATTTCTTTTTACTTTTACTTCTTTCACATGTTTTTCTTAAAAACGATGTGTTGCTTTCCTTCAAACACTTTTTGTTTCGACAAAAAGGGGGAGAAGAAAGTAAAAACTACAAATTCAAACTTTTACGAATTTTAGCTTTTCCTTAAAATAATTTTATGTTTTGTCATCAACAAAAAGGGGGATATTGTTAATACAAATAAGCCGTAAAAACGTTTATTTATATTTTACGATCTTCTAATGTTTTGTCGATAACAAACGTAAAATCATATTAACGAAACAAATAAAATACGTAAAGGTTTGAACTAATAGTTTCTAACTTATTCACATTTTCACATAAAACACTAAAACAAGTATAAGTGATTTTATGATTTAAGTAATACATATATACAACAACTAGTGTTTACATATTTGGATAAAATATACACATAACTAGTATGTAGTATATTGGGTAATATAAATGGGTAGAAACTTAAGTATCGCAACCTATTGGGCAAATACATTGAATGTAGGTAGGTACAACCCAAAGCCCATAACCCATGGATCTTGACCCATAACCCATTGCATGACATCATGCTTATATCATACATGGATGATATCCATAACCCATGGATCAACCCATACCCATGACCCATAACCAAAATACCCATGGGTAAAAGGGAGCGTACCACGGATCCCTAGCTTAACGCTAGACGGATCCCTTGTGGAAGGGATCCGTGGGATCCGGGGAACAGTAGGATTTTTCCTCTATAAATAGTGAGCCATTTCTTCATTGTTCTTAACCCTTTCTAACACACTTTCTCCCCTGAGTTAAATCTCACTAACCTTAGATCCAAGAGATCTATGTTTGTAGTTTTGTTTTTGTGTGATCTTTTAGGTTCCTCTTAAAGGCAAGATCACCACCTTTGAAGTCGAGCAAGCTCAAGTCCATGAGTTGCTAAGCTTCCTCATCATCAAGGCTACTGAAGTCTTCTTGTTGATGATTCCTTTATTTCTTCAAAGAAGTGTAGTGTTGAAGACATTAGTGAAAGGTGTCTCAAGTGTCAAGACGAAGATATTAGTGAAGAGTATCTATCGTCTATAGCATAAGCACTTGTGGTAGGTGCTTAGAAGTTAAGACAAGAAGCATTAGTGAAAGGTGCTTAGAAGTCAAGACTTGAAGCATTAGTGAAAGGTGCTTTGAAGTGAAGACACAAGACATTAGTGAATGGTGTCTTTTAGATCTAGTCAAAGGCATTAACGAAAGGTGCCTTAGATGTACATTCGATATGGTGTGTTTCGATGTACTAGATAGACTAGCATTAGATCCAAGGATATTGATTTCCTTGATGATGTTGTAAAGGAGTAGATTTCCTTTGAGATTAGTCGTTGGTGTAGTGTGGTAGTAGTTCCTCCATTGCAATGGAACTAGGTGCTTAGCCTAGTACCTAATAAAGGGTAGGCAATGTTGTAAAGGTGTAGTTCACCTTGGTGTGAAAGAACTAGGTACTTAGCCTAGTACCTTATAAAGGGTAGGCGACGTTGTGTAGGTTTGGTTCACCTTGGAGTGAAAGAACCCGGTGGTTAGCCTAGCACCGGAAAAAGGGTAGGCGACGTTGTGAAGGCTTCTCAACCATAAGGAGATTGGTGTAGTGTTTACAAACTCTCGAGTAGGTGACTCGAGGAGTGGAGTAGGGCAAGGAAGGTGTCCTTGTAGCCGAACCACTAAAAATACTCGCGTTGTGGTTTTGTGCTTCTTACTCTTATCTTTTCATTACATATCTTTATATGCTTGTTTATCAACATCCAACACACACAACCAAATAGATTGACATAAGTCGATCTAAATAGTTTAAAAGGAAGTTTTAATTGGTAAAACTATTCAACCCCCCCCCCTTCTAGTTTTCCACAGTTTCTTTTATTTCTTTTCCTTTGATACTGATGTTTGACATTTATTTCCTTTTCTTTCCTTTGATACATTGGTGTGACGTTTCGTTTGAATAAGATTCCTTGAATAAATTATGTTCTCTTTGAATGATCTTCGTTCTGCATAAATTCTGTGTATGTTGGATGATTGTTTTATTTTGGAAGATTTGAGGAACTGTGGAAGACCTGATGCTATTTCCGACGTAGTCAGTTCGATGGGACTTGCTATGTTTCGTTACGTTCCTTATATGTTCTATTTCTCTAATTTCGAATCCGTTAGTGATGATTGTTTCGGACCAACCCTAAGATGTATAATGGACCGTTAGGTGGTTGATAGGATGATTTTCACAACTAGAGATTAAGTATGGCCATCATGAAGGTATACTCATATGATGCTGGTATTATGACGCTTGGCCAACGTGATAATACTTACATCATAGGACGTACCCTCATTGTGATCACATGATGTCTCGAGGAGTGCCTTAGAGCTTAGAATTTCTGGCACCTGATTAAGATTGATTGAGTTTAGCAAGACCTTGGGATCATTATGCTTATACTTTTAATCGACCTTCATCGTTATGCGAATTGATACGTTTGAATTCTCGGCACGCGTTCATCTTTGTAAAGTTTCTACCGTTTGATATTTGTTACCCTCATTTCGTTGTAATCTGGTATGTCTCCGTCGTTTTCATTCGTGTTCACTTCAATTTTCGAGGACGGAAATTTTTCTTTTAAAGGGGAAGAGTTGTAAAACCCTAAAAATCGTGAACGTGTTAAATGACCATTTTGCCCCTCAAGTTAAATAATTACGACAACTCGTAAAACACGTCAACCTCGTTAAATACGTTTAGCATTGAATCAAAAATTATATACGCAAGACTATGATTAAAATACTTCACTTATGTCTACCTAATAAAAATGACACGTTACTAAGTTACCTAGACTAAATAAAAGATACACATTACAAATTATTTAAACTAAATATAAATCATCACAAGGTAATTTTGGAAATTGATTTTGGTCATCAAAATTCCCCATCCACGTCCAAATTAAATGCCTAAACCAAATCACCCCACTTATTCTCCTATTAATTCTCATTATTCCATATTATAATTACCTTTTACTAATCTATATCTATACTACTTTATAATGCATTTAGGCCTTCTAAAATTAGAAGGTTTAAAAATTCAGACTTTTTTACTTGCTTATTATGGAAAGAGTTTTTCTAACCAAAAATTAAGATAAGGAGCTCCAATCATGAGATGACATGTGTCACTTCTTAACAAACTCCAAGCCTAACTTCTAACAAACTCCAAACCACTAAAAATTAAGATAAATAGCTCCAATTATAAAATGACATGTGTCATTTCTCAACAAAAAATTCATCTTTATTTTTAAATTAAAATATCTTTTTATCTACTTATTTTTTTTATAATCTAATTTCACCATATTTTCTAAAATTTTATGCTCTTTAATTCAACATCCATTTTGATATAATTTTATGAGTTTTTAGTTTTTATATTTTTAATAGGTTTATTTTATTTTAATTCAAATTTTTACAACTTTAACCTTTATTTCATTTATTTCAATCAATATAATCTTGATTCGTCAAAATCATATACTTTTAGGGTAGTGTTTGACACGTAAGAGATTGCGAGGGTATTTCTATATGCGGGAATAATGATGTCGCGGGAAAGCTACTGGAAAGTTACGGGTAACCCAAACAAACACTTACAATTAACACATATACATTCGAAGTGTTGTGAAACGAATTCACTAAATATTGTATGGCCACTATTGTCTGCAGGGGCGTATGGATATATATTGTATGGCCACTATTGTCTGCAGGGGCGTATGGATGCATTCTAGATTTGTTCTGTTATCTGATATGCTATGATTTGTCTGGTGAATAATGTCGTGTGCAATACGCGTCTTCACAATTTGGGAGCTGATCACTCCATGTCTGCTATGGTTACTATTGGTTACTACTGGGCTGCTATTGCCACTATTGATATTATTGTATTGTCTGTTGGCTCGTGGTGGATTACTGACCTTTCCTTTTACCCTACTCTATACCTTTGATATACCATATATATTGTCTGACTTTCCTTACTTTGTTCTCTGTTCAGTTTCATTATTATTGTATCGTTATATCTGTTCACTGGGCTTTTTAAGCTCAACCGCATTTCTTTTCCTACGGCAGGTACATAAGCTAGGAGCTGGGGATTGTTTGGGTTGAGAGATGAGCTGATATAGAGACCATGCCTAGTCATCTTAAATTTCAATTGATTATGTTTTGATATTATTAGACTTGGTTATCATATTTCTATTTTGGAGTTTTCTTTCTTGAATTTATTTATTGTTAAGTCATGTTGACTTGAATTTCCTTGATTTATTTATTTAAGACTTCCGCTGTTTAGTTTATGTTCATTGTGTATGATTTGATATGACATCATACTGTGATTCTTCTACCCTTATCGGGTTGGGGTGTTATAGAATGTCACCCGAACTTGATAACCCGATGTTTTATCGGATCGGGTTGCGGGTTAGTATTTAAGCAAAAACCGAACCAACTCGATCCGACAACACCAGACGACCCGACAACACCCCTACATATTAGTGATCAAATTGCTGATATTTTTGCAAAATGATTGAGTATAAGTTGGCATCAGTTATTCTGTGAAAAGCTATGTCATGTCTACATGTTCAGGTTATAAGCATGTTAGAGGGTGTTGAAATAATCAAGTCAAACTTATAATAACTCTTATATTGCATTTATCTAATTCTACTAACCTTTGGTGTTGGTTTTGTTGGTTCTTATTGTGCGGGGGGAAACTGAAATTTCTGCCTATATAAGGAAAAGTTTGTACTATGGTTTCATTCATTCACGCATCTCTCTTTTGATATCAGTTTTTTCTCTCCGTCTTTTTTTTCACAGATTTTGACCAATCCTTTTATTTGATCTAATCTTGTTTAAGTTTTGAGTGTATTTGTAGTGAGTTTGATTCCATTCTTGTTAAGGGGACAATCCTTTCCTTTGTATGTAGATTGTACCCGGTTGAGAACACTCATCCAGTGGCGAAGGATCTAAAGGGCTAGAAGGGGTGCTGGCCCCTCCTAAATTTTTGCTCATAATTAGCACTTGTATGAATATAAGGATTTAAAAAATATATTTTACATCGTTTCCTCCTAAAAACTTGAAAAGAATATGGCTAATGAGAAAAAAGTCAAATTTTAAAATAAAAAGAAGCCTGCAAAGTTGTAGTTTTTTTTGACTTTTTTCACTTGGTGTCTTCATATTTGATTTGCTGAGTTGAAGTAATTGTCGTTTATAATAAGTAGACTAGACCTGAATGTATAAAACCTTAAAGATTTTTAAAAAATAGTTGTCTATTAGTATTTTGTGTAATCAATATTGTTAGTTTACTTGCTTGTCTTTTATATAAGATGGTTACATATTATTCTCGAAATCTTTTGGCCCCCCAATCTCGATGGTCAAGCTCCGCCACTGCACTCATCTGATAGATAATAATAATAATAATAATAATAATAATAATAATAATAATAATAATAGACTTTTCTCCTTTACTCAAGACATTGGTGCTCGTGCTGCGGTTCATATTTTTAATCGTATTAGTTTCGCTATTGCTAGAGGAGTGGGGGCTCAGTTGGTTTCTCGACTTTCCACTAATTTCTTGTAAATCTTTTGAGTTTTTAATAAAGTGATGTTTTATAATAAAAAATAAATAAATAATAATAATAATAATAATAATAATAATAATAATAATAATAATAATAATAATAATAATAATAATAATAACAATAATAATAATAATAATAATAAGAGGTGATTAGTTGATTGATTCTTAATATTCTTGTGTTTGATTGATACCATTTTTACATCAATCCACAATTCTCTTTCTTGTGTGTGATTGAAAAAAGAAGAAGAAAAGGAAATACCCCATGTCTGGTGATTTTAGCACCATGTCCTATAACTCATAGTCTGGTATCAGCTGTTGCTAAGACGACGTCGTAAGGCAATAATAAACCCCATAGCTTATCATACCGTGTGTTTTTACAAAGAAACTCACGCGAGAATTATCCCACCAAATAATTTACATACAACCTTGCAACCTGACCCTAATTTACAAGCAAAGACCATTGTCATCATCATCATATCATTACTAGTAGCATTATTATTCTTGTTGATGTTGGAATTATTAGGAATACTATTAGAGCACTTACACCATAGGTACCGGATCTATTAGAAAGAGAATAAAAATAAAAAGTGTGCAAAGCCATTCAGCTCGTGCCACGTGTCCTCCACCCACTCCCTCCCTTTTTTCTTATTAAATTTGGTTAGAGGGGTATTTTTGTTATTTAACCCGTTTTTCATATTCCACCCCAAATTTCAAACGCAAATAACTTTCAAACGACAAACTTTTACGAAAAACCGATTTCACCATAATTTTTAAAATTCGATTCTCTTTAATTTGGTATAAATCTTGATAAATATTTCGAACTTTTTTTTTACATATCAAATGGTTCTTGATTTTCTTGATTTTTTTGGCATTTTCGGCCTTATTTTTTACGCTCATAAATGTCGAATCTTGAAAAACTTAAAACATGAAAGTTATAGATTTTTGTTCACTCTTTACCCAGAAATTCAAATCACTCAAATTCGATGTCATATGGGTAAGATATAACACGTTAAAGATGGTGTTTTACTCATATTTGTTGCATACAAGGTGTTTGATGAAATGTCTAGCTTAGATTTTTAGTGTTAAAGTTGAGCTAAATGCACTAATTTTTGTCCCACAACGCATCATTAATCATTTTATTAATGTAAGATTCAAAAAGTGATGTTTTTAATAGTTAATGTTTTTAACTATTAAAACTGATGAACCAAAGTGATGAACTGATGAACCAAATCAATCTGTTAAAAAAAAAGCATAAAAGCAAAACTGATGAACCTAACTAAACTGATGAACCAAACCAATAACTGATGAACCAAACCAAAACTGAAACTATGATTGATGAACCTAACTAAACTGATGAACCAAACCAATAACTGATGAACCAAACCAAAACTGAAACTATGATTGATGAACCAAACCAAACTGATGAACCAAACCAAAAACTGATGAACCAAAACCAAAACTGATGAACCAAACCAAAACTGAAACTATGATTCATGAACCAAGAGAACCAAACTGATGAACCAAACCAAAAACTGATGAACCAAACTAAAACTGAAACTGTGATTGATGAACCAAAATAAACTGATGAACAAAACAAAACAAACACCAACATGTTAAGCTGAAACTATGATTGATGAACCAAAATAAACTGATGAACTATGTTTGATTTGGTTCATTAGTTTTGGTTTGGTTCATCAGTTCATCAGTTTGGTTTGGTTCATCAGTTTTGATTTGATTCATCAGTTCATCAGATTGATGAACCAAGATTAACTGATGAACAAAACGTGCATTTTTATTTTAAATTAACAACTAAAAAAACATCACTTTTTGAATCTTACATTAATAAAATGATTAATGATGCGTTGTGGTACAAAATTTAGAGCATTTAACGCAATTTTAACACTAAAAATCTAAGCTAGACATTTTATCAAACACATTGTGTGCAACAAATATGACTAAAACGCCATTTTTAACCTGCGATATCTCACTTATTTCATATCGGATTTGAGTGATTCAAAAACTTGTGTAAAGAGTGAACCAAAATCTACAACTTTCGTGTTTTAAATTTTGCGTAAATCAACCTTTAAATTAGATAAAAGTAAGGTCGAATATGCCGAAAATTTCAAGAAAACCATAACCCACTTGAAATCTTTAAAAAAAAATTCCGATTTATATATCAAAATGTATATCAAATTAAAGAGGATTAAATTTTAAAAATTATGGTGAAATCGGTTTTTCGTAAAAGTTTGTCGTTTGAAAGTTATTTGCGTTTGAAGTTCGGGGTGGAATTAAAAAAACGAGTCAAATGTCCAAAATGCCCCTTTGACCAAAATTCTGTTTGAAAATTAGGTAGGACACATGTCACATCGTGGATGGCTTTCTAGACTTTGTAAATTATTACACTTTCTAGAGGATCGCTACTCTTACACCATAACACCAATAACACCGTCCACGTCAGCGCCACATCAGCTTTAACATTTAACATTAACATCATCACAAAACACCCACAACAATAACATCCCAATAACATCAATAACATTCCCAACAATTTACAAAAACAACCCCTCATTTAGGGGCATAAATGAAAAAAGAAAAGAAAAAAAAAGAAAAAAAAAAAAAAAAACCCCAAATAACGGGCGTTAGCCCTTTAACGCCCAAGGACTAACGCCGAAATAACGCCGGAGGTCCAAGGGTGATAACGGCATAACGCCGTTAATTTGCAAAAAACGCCGTTGTGGCGTTACGTTTGTGTTTGCTCTTATTGTTTTTATTTTTGTAGTTTTTATGTCCGATTGTATAAAGTATAAACTAACAACTCGATATTCAATATGTCAATTATACACATATAAAGACTTTTAACCGGATTAACGATTTGTTTTTAACCAAAATTATACACAATTGCGCCTCAATTGTTAAAACGAGAAATTTGAGGATCACAAAATTCTTTTAATAAGAAGAATCATGTAAGTCTAGTAAAAGTTTATCCCAACTAGAGATGCAAGTATAAAACCGGTTTTTAAAACCGGTTGGTTTAACTGTAACCGGTTTTAAAAAAAACCCGGTTATTTTTTAACCGAACCAGTTTTCGGTTTCAATCGTGGACCGGTTTTTTACCGGTTATGTATCCGGTTTTAACCGTTTTTTTAAACTAGTCGTTGCTTCAAAAACCGGTCAAATTAGCCGTTGCAAAAAAACCCGGTTTTAACCGGTTAAAAAACCAATTTTTTTTTTGAATAAAAGTTATGCTTGAATTTTTAGTTGTATAATTGCATTGTTTAAATAAAAGTTATGATTGTATTTTTTTTAGTATGTTTCCGATGCAAATAAAAAGTTATGATTGTATTTGTTTAGTATGTTTCTGGTGTATTATTTAATTAAATGTTTGATAATTAACAAGTTTATGAAATAAAATTTGAAGTTTTTAGTAAAATTCCGAAAAAAATCGAACCGGTACAAAACCGATTCCGAACATTTATAACAAAAAAACCGATTCCGAACATTTATAACCGAAAAAAACCAATTCCGGAAAAACCAAATAAACCGAAACCAATGTACAACAGTACAAACAATATAAAATTTGGTAGTGTCAATTTTCAAAAATGACATAGACACTGTTCATTATATTAGACGCTGTAACATCCCAAGCCCGAATGTGGGTTATGTCTATTGGGGTTTCTAGTATCTTTTATATAATGCAATATAAATACTGTAACACCCCCAAAAATGGTTTGCAGCGGAAGAAAAGGTTTTTGGGATGCTACTCAGTTGGATCATAACACAAGTGAAAAATAATAGCTTTCTCGTAAAAGATTTCATTTATTGAAGTAGAATAGAGTTTACAAAGTTTGAATTGTTGCGGAAAATGGCCCATTAATAAAATATGGTCCACATAAGTAAATCAGAGTCATCTATGACCATGCCATGCCAATGCCCAAGCGCCTCCAGAGTTAGCTATCGCCTTTTCATCCTGAAAATACATGCTAAAAAGTCAACACAATGGTTGAGTGAATTCATAGGTTTAGTAATAAAGCAGTTGATCACAAGATTTTCAAGTTTAAAATAAGCCATGGGCTACGTTGTTATACGCCCATAAAAGATAGTTGATATTATTGCACTAAGCTCATGAAACCAATACTAACTGCATACACCTAATTACTGGTGTAAGTAAATAAAATTGCCCCTTTGAGATGTAATAGCCAATTACATAGAGATACCAAATATAGTGCGCCCCGGTTATTTCCGATAACCGAGTCGGGGTCGTCAATTCCCATAGTACTATCCACGATATTTGCGTTCACTCGCAAGTGATTAATGGTTCATGATGTAGGGGACTTTTGGCTGGCAACTTAGGCAGAGTCATAATATCAAGAGTACAGCAAACAGTTTTCAAGCAATTGTGATCATAAAAGCAGTAGTAGCATGTATTCTCCCCCAAGGAGTTTATAAAATAGTTAAAAGAGTAAAAGTGGGGCTATGAACTCACCTTAGTGATACGGTAGGAAATGCACAACAATAGCAAGTACGATATGACAATGGCCTCAACACGAAACCTATATATAATATGGCAAGTCTTAGATAATATATTCCGTTTACGATCCAAAATGGTAATGTTTGAAAAATGATTTTCTATGAGACAATCGTATCGTTTTAACTTGTGTGGTAATACTTAAATTTTAAACACAAAAGGTTTTCATATGTTTCAGTTTCTGAAATGCTTATAGTTCATCAATAGATGTTTTCAAATACTTTCTCATGTGTTTGCGTTACGTAGCTTATGTGGACGTTCCATAAGTTACTTTGATTATCGACGTACATAAAAATGTATTTGTGAAAATATTTCTGAAGTATTGGCTCTTGGAATAATGGATGAATGATGTATACGAAACTTTCGTATAAGAGTTGACTCGAATATTGGCTCAAGTGTTATCGAGGAGTAAATAAAAGCAAGATGTCAAAGTATTTATTATATTTATTTGCGTTCGAAGTGGGAAAATATATATACGATATATATTTATTGAAGTTGTGGTTAAATAGTATATTTTGCTAATATATTATCTAGTGTACAAAAAAGGTGGTCGTCAAATAAAATATATGTTAAACATATTTATTTAACGAAAAGTTGAAACGTATATAAGTTTGCTAAACTTATAAAAAGAATAACAAATGATTCAAAGTCGAGGGCTAAAATTTGTAAAAAAAATCAATATAAGTTATAACTTATACAAAATCTAAGAAAAGTGGCAAGTGGTGTGAAGTTGAGGGACTGAGATTGTAAAACTCGCATTTTAGCAATATAGCAAAAATATCAAATGATGAAAAACTGTCTTCGCTCGGATTCGAACTTGCGACCTTTCGCTCACAGACATACAAAAAAAAAAAAAAACCCAACTGTGCTAAGGGTTGTACATGTTAAGTTTATAACTTCATTTTATTTATGGTTAAGAAGTCATATTTTCCTTTTGTAAATAACTAATACTTGAACGTGTAAGTTGCATGAGTTTTAGTATTTATAACTGTTGCGTTTCGACATCGCTTCTAACTGTTTTGAGAACTTCCAAAAGTAGTTGGGTTATAGTCTAGGAGGTTAGAATAAGCACTAAAATAAGCTTCTCGAGTTTAACGATTTAGCATTTGTCCGCAAGAGCCAAGACTTAAGATTTCTTTTTGTCGTTTTAGTTTTCGAAAGCCATATACATCTCGCGTTGGTTCCAAATGGAGCAAGATATTTATGGCGTCGTTGAGTTCTTTAGTGTTAAATCATTTCAAAGTAACCACACAAGTTCTAAACACAACAAAACCTCTTGGTATGAAGGTCGAATGTTTCTATGCGTATATATAAGTTTGACAGTTTACATACATGCAACCCATCTTCTTTTATTTTTCATAAATAAGTATTTTATAATGAAGTTTAAACTTAAAATAAAGATTATAACAAGCTTAAGTTTTAGCTTATTCTTACAGTGGGTATGAAGGGAATGTGTCGAGTGTGAGGAAGGACTCGAGATGAAGGAAACCCGACGCGTCAACTATCTTTCAAAAGCTTATACCCGCCTAGAAACTAAACCGAAATGACCGCTTTGTTTTTCCCAAAGTTTAAACTTGATATCTTTAGCTTCAACCAACTTTTCCTTTACTTTGTATGAGTGTTTAAGTGTGTGTATTTTAGCTCAACAGAGGCTTGTATAAAAAGGAGAAATGGAAGGGTTGGCGTGTGATGTTTTGTGGCGTAAAGAATGATCACTGCTCTTTTATGTTTAACTTATGGTAGAGTCAAATTTTGCTTTTGAAGTCACATGACTTTGCTAGATCCAAATGAGAAAAGGTCAAATATGATTCTTGTGACTAGCACATGGGGCGTAGGACTGAAAGGAACAGGTCTTCAATGCATGGGACATTTGAGGTAAAGCTAAATAAAGGGGTTAGCTGACATGTTAAGGAAAAAGTGAGATGTTTGTATATACATATGGGGAGATATTATTATATAAAAATAGAATATGATATTTGGTTTTACCAAAAAAAACTATTGCACATCGACGTGTGGACACATTTATAGAATGAAATGGTTTATTTAGTGTTGATACAAAAGTTGGACGTTCCTGATTTGGAGCTCCGGTTCTCGTACCAATTGAGAATTGCTGCTTGAGACCTGCGCACTAAGAGACAAGAAACACCGTTAGGCTTACCGTGGGATTGTTTCCCACGATTATCCTCCGGCGTGAGAGTAAGTAATCGGTTTAGGGTTTAAGGAGTTTTAGGGTTATGAGATCGTACCTTAAACGAGGGATATGATTCCCTTTATATACGCACGGAATCCTTGTTGGTTCCGTGTTCCCCAACCTTCGGCGTATCCCGCCTAAGTCGGTTGAGAATGATTATCTTCTTGTTTTAGAAGATATCGGATATCTATTCCGTAAATAGATATGGGCTTGGGCTTTCGTGAGCCCAAACATGTATTAATATTGGCCCAGTTCGTACCAGGCCTGAAAGTATCGGGCTGTAGTCGGGTTTATGACCCGACACCAGACTATACGTCATCATGTCCCCCCCAGTCTAGTATGCGCAGTGCGTAACTGCGGGTGCTAGACTAATGACCGTAATAATAAAATAAAAAACGTACAAAACGTACGAAAGAAACCATACACCTACCCGTAGGTGCAATGTATCGAGACATCTATATGAATAGTCAATACCTCGTTAATCGGGGGAAAGTTACTGTCCCGCTGTCACATCAAGCCATCTCGACCACACAATGAAGATTAGTGGAATCCACGTGTCGCCAATCGTGTGAAAGAAGAGAAGTATATAACTTGGCGATTCATTTTCACCGGATTCCTCACAGTAAAAAACGCCATCCACCATTTCTAAAGCAGTTGAAGAGCTATAATCCCCAAAAGTAATCAACCACAAAGGTAACCGCGCGTGCGATATAGCAAAAAGTAGATCATCATGGTTAAACAGTTGTCTGACTTCACTTCCGACCTTAATTTGATCGATCTGATGGAATTTACCTCAGATTACTTTATACCCCGGGACGTGCATCCAGTGGTTCCGGATGCGCGAGCCACGATTGCGGATTTCTCCGAAGGGAAAGTGGGTGTATACACACGGTTATTCGAATTTGCGAATCAACGTGTGCCCCTGTCACGCTTTCTGTGCGATGTGTTAAACTATTATACGCTACACATATCGCAGCTGCATTGTATCGGCGCGGCTAAAATTACCAATTTTGAGGTAAATTGCCGTATGCTGGGGATTAACCCCACCATCCACCTATTCCGCGCCTTTTATCACACCACATGGGCGCATGGGTGGGTGTCTTTTGCAAAGCGCGCTGGTAGACTGCAGTGTTATACGGATAAATTAGATGCCCTTAGGAATTGGAGGGAGTATTTCTTCTGGGTAGATAATACATGTTTTCCCTGGGATTATGATTTTTATACCCGGGGAACGCTACAGAGGGATGAGTGCCCATTGCCTGGGTCTTATAACGTCGAGGATGCGGAACTGATAAATGCTAACCGCATCCCCATTAGTGCGTATCCTGAGGGATTTTTGGTGCACATGGGAATCAGTCGCAATTATTTTGGCCCCGAAGATGAGATCCCTATCTTTTTAGACGCCAATGGCCAGGGTGGGTACTTATTCCTCCGTACTTCTGTGTGTAAATAATGTAAGAACAATCTTCTGTCTATGTTGCGCAGTATATAACCTGTTTGCATATATGTCTTGTCTTGCGCAGAAATGGATCTATTCACCGTCGTACAGCTAGCGAAGCCCGTTTCCGTAAAGACAGGAGTAAGGCTGCTGAAGGATGATGAGGAGCCCATTCTAGCTGCGACTGCAGGGCGTGTCATAGAACTGAATGCTGGGGATACAGGGACTAGTTCTTCAGTTGCAGTGGAGGCAAGGCCTCTGCAGAGCCGTCCCAATCCTGAAGTAACTTCGCTGGTAGCGCAGTCAACGCCCGTAGCTGTGGCTCATCCTGAAGAGGAAGAAGAAGAAGAGGCTGCGCTTAGTCGCAAAAGGACCCGAAGAGATGATGGTGCGGGCTCTTCAAGGAAGAAACGTCCCGTGGTTCAGACTGTGGAGTTGTCCTCCACTGATGAAGCGTCGTCGCACCCGTCTGCCGATGACGCGGAGCCAAAGTAAGTAAAACCATATATGTAGAACCTTCTGTTAGTTGGTGAATGTGCTAGTTGTAATTCTAACATTGCGCTGGTGATCATTCGCAGGGTGGAGCAGGTCATAGAGTCACCTCCCAAGGCGAGTCCGATACAGTCAGCACATTCTGAGCCGCAGAGCCAAGATAATGAAAACCAAGCTGATGCAGATGTGCCCCTAGATCAATTAGTTGAAGAATTGGTTCAAGTCTCCGCTCATCAGGCTTCGTTAATTGTGAAGCTGAAAGATCGAGTATCTGGTGAAGAGGACCAAAGTACAAAGAAGGACCAAACAATAGCTCTGTTGGAGGTGCAGCTGGCAAGTACCCAAGCGCAACTGGATGGCGCCCGTGCAGAGGCTAGTGAGCTCAGCGCATATGCGCAAAAACAGGCCGAGGACAAGATGGCACTAATGTGTCAAATAAGTCAGGATCGCGCTGAGGCTGCCAGGTACAAGTCTATGTGCCGCTGGGCTCTTAAACATCTAGATCAGGGCAAGGAAAGTTTGTTTGCACAGTTGGGGGAGCTTGGGGCCACTGTGAGCTGGTCATTGGAGGTGCAGGAGGCTAAGCTGCGCAAGATGAGCATCGAGTACGACGAGGAGTTATATCCTCAGCTCATGTCTACCATAGCGGAACGCAGGTGGCTCATAGGCCACGGTCTTCGCCTAGCTGCCCTTAGCACCCTGGAATCGCCAGAGGTGGTGACTGCCTTCGGAGAGGTTGTGCAGTGCGCTCTAGAGCGTGGTAAATCAGAGGCAGTTGAAAAACTCCATGAGGCAGAACTGTTGACAGCACCTATTGATAAGGTACCGGGTTATGATGCTGAATCATATGATCATTTGGTCGCTGCCATGCAGAGAATGAAAGATTTAGAGCTCCCAATGATTTCGGAGCTTGAGAGCGACCAAGATTATCCGATAAGTGTTATTATGGCAGGGTTGACATTGGCGCGTCATCGTACTGAGGATGCCGCCACATAGCCGGACTATTTTTTGAAACCCCATGAGTCGCAGCTTCAGGTACCTGTGTTTGTGCGACCTAGGGATAGTCAGAATCCCTTTGCTTTAGAAAAAGAGGTATCCTTGCAGGAGGTCTTGGAGGCGCATGCGACCCGCCTTGCTAAGAAAAAAGGTATTGCGGGTAAAGCTATCTTGTGTGGGGTTGGTGCAGCCCACTTGCCAAGGTCTGATGGAGTGCCAGTCAGTGTGGCCACCGTGTCGCATCAGGATGCAGATGTATTGAAGAGTATCAACGAAGTTAAAGATGCAACAAGTCATGTTGGCACTTCGTCACTTAGGCGTTGTAATAGCGTGTAGCTATCTTTTGTAATAACTCGTAGTTATAAATAAAGGTCTTTTTGTCGCTGTGGATATAACTAAAAAGTGTAATGTAAGCCTATCTGTTTGTCTTTGTATGTATGAAGAAACAAGCGTGTAAGCCACTGCAAATGTAGGAAATTCATAGTCGTGTATGAAAATTATAGTATACTTGGAAAATAATTCTAAGTATTTAAGCATAATCGTGTATGTTATGATTCACAGCGTACTGTAAATATCGTATTAAGGAAGCAAGTGTCTTGGTTCCAAAGTTGTTAAACATGCACGTGTGCATTGCTGCGCATCCGTCGTGGGGTGCGCACATATCTTATTCCAACGTCTTGAGAACAAGGTGTTTAACAAGGATGCGTGATCCGGTGTTGATGGGTTTGCAACCCTCTTACTCAACAAGTTAGTTAGTAGGTTAACTTATCCTTTTACCATCGTGGGTTTATTCGTAGTGCATGCACGCCATCGTGGGCAAAATAAAAAATTGTTAAGACATACAGTATATGGAGATAACAACTTAAAATGTGTCGCGGAGTTAGCTAGAAACCGCGACGTTTTTATTAATACTTGCAAGTTTATCAAGAAATAACAAAGAAAACAGTAAATATGAAAAATAAAAACTGAGTACATGAATGTTTATTGAGCACTGAAAGTGCGGAGCGTCTGTGCGATGTGCCGTAGCTATTCTTATAGGTAGCACCTATTGAGGTTGCTGATATTCCATGTGCGCGGTAGGTCACGACCATCCAAACCTCGTAGCCGGTACGCGCCTGTGCCCGTTGCTTCAGTAACCTCATAAGGTCCTTCCCACTTTGGTCCGAGCTTACCTGTATCTTCAGCGTGGCTTGCCTCATTGGCGCGGTAGACAAAGTCGCCTGGTCTGAATGAAACACTGCGTACCTTGGCATCATAGTATCCTTTCATTTTTGACTTTGACCTTGCCTCCCGTATGGCCGCGCGTTCGCGTCTTTCTTCCAGTAGGTCCAAGTCGACACGTCTTTCGTCGTCGTTTGTAGTCACATTGATCTCCGTAGTGCGGATAGTTGGCATGCCGATCTCAGTTGGTATAACGGCTTCTGTCCCGTATACTAGAGAGAAGGGGGTATCCCCCGTGCTGGTTTTAACTGAGGTGCGGTGCGCCCATAGTACATGTGAAAGTTCTTCAACCCACCTTCCTTTGTGCTTGTCCAAACGTGCTTTGATTCCTTCACCCAGACTTCGATTTGCGCGCTCGACCAAACCATTGGTTTGTGGGTGCGTAACCGACGCAAAGTGTTGGGTGATGTTTAACTTTTCGCACCAATCTTTGAAGGGGTTGTCACAGAATTGTTTCCCGTTATCCGAGATGATTTCTCCAGGTAATCCGAAGCGGCATACTATGTTGTCCCAGACAAAGCGTTTCACCTGGTTGCCAGTAATTGTCGCCACTGCTTTTGCCTCGATCCACTTGGTGAAGTAATCTATAGCTACTATGAGAAACTTGAGACCGCCTGCTGCTATTGGAAAAGGACCTGCGATATCAATGCCCCATTTGTAGAATGGCCACGGCGCCGTGATTGGCGTTAACTCATGCTGTGGTTGGCGCGGTACGGGTCTGTGGACTTGGCAATCATTGCACTTCCTTATCAAATCCCGCGCATCTTTATGCATGGTTGGCCAGTAGTATCCCGATCGCATGGCGCGTGCTACAACAGACCGTGGTCCTGCGTGCATGCTACATGAACCTTCATGGATTTCTCGCAGCACATAATTTGCTTGTAAGGGGCCGACGCATCGAAGCCATGGTTGGAGGAAAGAACGTCGATACAGTATGTTGTCGCGCAATTCGAATCTCTGCGCTGTGCGCCGTATTCTGCGAGCTTCTGTCTGTTCTTGGGGTAATGTCCCTTTGCTTAAGAATTCTGCAATCGGTGTCATCCATGTAGGACCATCCTCCTCTATGACTGCGGAGACTTCCATCTCCGATATTGACTTGCTTTTCAGTGTTTCCACCAGCACTTGCTTTGATAAGTGTGCGAAGCTTGTCGAGGCGATCTTGCTCAGTGCATCTGCTTTGCGATTTTCTCCTCTAGGGACTTGCTTGATAGTAAATCTGTCAAAGCTTTTGATCAGTGTCTTAGTCTTCTCAAGATACTGAATCATATTTTCTTCTTTGGCCACGTATTCACCCAACACATGGTTGGCCACTAGTCGGGAGTCCACATTTGCTTCCAAGTTACGTACACCCATTCGAGCTGCAATGCGTAGTCCAGCGATCAGGGCTTCATATTCTGCCTCATTGTTTGTCGAGGTAAATTCAAAACGCAGTGCGTAAGTGAATTCCATTCCCTCTGGGTTCGTGAGAATAAGGCCAGCTCCTGAGCCATCCACGCATGAGGACCCATCTGTAAACAAAATCCATGGATCTTGTAGTGCTTTCTCGCTTGGTGTAGGTACCTCGTCAGTATCTGGCTTCTCGATGATGAAGTCCGCCAGAACTTGTCCTTTTATTGCGGTACGTGGTCTGTAAGAGATATTATGTTCGCCTAGCAATACACTCCACTTCTGGAGTCGTCCTGACGCATCGGGTTTGGAGATGATCTGCTTGATGGCTTGATCTGTGATTACCGCTATCGGGTGCGCTTGAAAGTACCGGCGCAGTCGCTTGGCGGCAAACACTAATGCCAAGACCAGCTTTTCCATGGCACTATAGTTCATCTCCGTCTTCTTAAGCGCTTTGCTTACAAAATAGATAGGGGTTTGCACCGAGTCCCTATCTGTTAGTAGCACTGCGCTGACTGCCCCATGAGTTGCTGATAAATACATGATCAGCTCTTCCCCTGGTCGGGGTGCCACGAGTGTTGGGAGTGTTGCTAGATGCTGTTTGAGTGTGGTGAAGGCTTCTTCCGCCTCCGTCGTCCACCGAAAGTCACCCTTTTTTATACACTTCTTGAGTGTTTTGAAAAGAGGCAATGACTTTTCTGCTGATTTAGACAGGAACCTGTTGAGGCCAGCCAGTTTTCCATTGAGGGATTGGACTTCCTTCAGCGTGCGTGGTGAGGGAAGCTCTATTACTGCCTTTGTCTTTTCCGGACAAGGTTTTATGCCATCAGGTTCTATCAAGTACCCTAAGAACATGCCTTCAGTAGCGCCGAAGGTGCATTTCTTAGGATTTAGCTTCATGTTGATCTCTCGTAGAGTCTTGAATGTTTCTTCTATGTCGCGCACAAGTTCATTTTCAGTATGACTTTTTATGACCAGGTCATCCACATAGACTTCCAGGTTGCGGCCCACCTGTTTTTCAAAGGCATTGTCTACCAACCGCTGATAGGTGGCACCTGCATTCTTCAAGCCAAACGGCATTTTTGTGTAACAGTACACGCCTTGGCTTGTGTGGAAAGCTGTCTTTTCCTCGTCTTCCTGGGCCATTTGTATCTGGTGATACCCCTTGTACGCGTCAAGAAAACACTTCAACGGGTACCCACACAAGGACTCTATTTTCCAATCTATCTCTGGTAATGGATAGCAGTCCTGTGGGCATGCTTTATTAAGGTCGGTGAAGTCTACACACATTCGCCAGCTACCATCGCTTTTTTTGACCATTACTGGATTAGAAAGCCAGTCGTGGTAATAGACTTCACGCATAATTCCCGCATTTACCAATTTCTGTACCTCTGCCAGGATTGCCTGCGCCCTCTCTGGAGCTTGGCCACGCTTCTTCTGGCGTATCGGCGAGTATCCTTGTCGGATTCTAAGTTTATGCTCTGTGATCGAGCGTGGTACTCCAGTCATGTGTTTTGGCTCCCACGCGAAAATATCCACGTTCTTTTGTAGGAGCGCACACACAGCTGCTTTGCCGTTGTCCGACAATGACCCTCCAATGGTTATTTCCTGGTCTGGGTATTCTGGGTGAATTGCGACCTTCAATTTGGGGACTTTGGCCGCGCACTGTTTCGGGATTGGTTCCATTTCGCATGTAACCGTGTTACATTCTCTGTTTGGTACCGTGGCATTGTAGAGAGTGACAATGCCCCCTTCTACTGGAAATTTAAGCATCCCGTGCGCTGTTGATGGCACCGCGCGCATGGCTGATATCCCTGGTCTCCCAATAATGCCATTGTATGACGAGGGGGATTTGATCACCATGAAATCCATCCAGGTTGTCGTAGAGTGGTCCGCGTTGCCAACGCTGACTAGTAATCGCAGCTGTCCCATGGGCCATATTTTTTCACCTGTGAAACCGGTGAGTGCTGTGTTGACCGGATTTAACTGACTACGTATTTCAGGTCGTAGTCTTCTAAAGCAATGATCATACATGATATTTGCCGATGCTCCACCATCGATGTACATGCGGTGTATGTCGTGACCACCCGCACTGATTTCGATGGTGAGGGGCTCTGCTGCTGCGTTGTCCGCAGTTAAGGTAGGGAAAGAGATTTCACTTCGTCGGGAAAACTCCTGGCTGATCTTTTGTCTAGTGGTTCGTTGCCATGTCTGTATCATGTAGATTGTGTCGGCCTTATCTTTGGGTGTCTCCTTCTTGCTTCCATTCTTTTGCTTATCTCTTCCCTCCTTAATGTTTTTAACTAGGTGGTCCAATCTGCCCTCCTTGACCATCTTGTCGATGAGTTGGCGCAGCTGGACACACTCGTTAGTAGTGTGACCCTTTTGCGCGTGGTAGTCACAGTATCCATTTCCAGTGCGCCGATCTTCTGGTGTGCGCATCTGCGGCGGTCTTGGGAAATTCGCTCCTTCTGCTGCGAGTATTTCCTTTGGGGTTTTGATCAGGGGAGTATACCTGTCATTATCTCTGTCTCTGGCGCTCCTCTGGCTGCGATAGCTCCTATTACGGTTGTTACCTCGGTCGTTGGATTGTCTCCCAGGTTGTTCCTGTGACCGGTAACTAGAATGGTTCTTTTTGCTATCCGCCGCGGCGGCTTCTCCCTGGACAAAAGACCGAGAGCGCTTCATGAGTTCATCAAAGGTCTCAGGGATCTTGTCGTTTAACCTCTTGATGAGTTCTGGGTTATTAATCCCATTCATGAAGCCCGAGATCTTTAAGACTTCAGGGCATGCTTTAACCTGCATGCATTCATCTTTGAAGCGTTCCATGAATGCGCTCGTGGATTCTCCCTGGTTCTGTTTTACCCTGGCGAGTTCGACAGGATTTTTAGCACACTTTTTGCGTTGAGTAAAATTTAGGCGGAACGCCTTTCTTAACTCTTCAAAACCATTCACGCTCCTTCGTGGGAGTTTGTTGAACCAGTTCCGCGCGCTTCCCACCAGTGTGGAATTAAACATGTGGCACCAAACTGGTTGTGGCCAGTTTTCAATGGTCGCGGCTGATTCAAAAATTTTTAGGTGATCGTCAGGATCACCTGTCCCATCATAGGTTTTAACATTTGCAGGCATGCGCCTTTTCTTGTTCTCAGAGAAATCACTAATGCGTTTGGTGAACGCATCCACTTTCTGACGGCGCCATGGGAGAGACATGTCTTCCTCTTGGCTATCGCGTCTGCTTCTGGATTTCCAATGCCCTGTATCACTATCCTCGTTGTCCGAGGAGTTGTCAGAGGATGAATTTACCTTCTTACGGCGCTTGCGCCGGCTGTCCTCAGAGTCTGACTCGTAGTCTGGATCTGAAGGACTTTCACTTGGGGAATGCTTTCGCCCCAGCCTGTCACGTACTTTGCGGCTACCCAATCTAGCGTATACGCTGGCGCGCCGTTCTTCTCTATCACTATCACTCAGGTGCTGCGAGTGAGATGTCTCATCCTCCGCAATTCTCCTCCCTATTCTGTTGAATACTGGGGGTCGGCCGCTATCTCTCCCGCGCTTTTCTTTCTGATAGCGCAGTGGGGAAGTTTCGTATTCAGAATCGAAGTTGAGTCGGGCCTTCAAGTTCTGACCTGATCTCTTTTTCTCTTCTTCTTGCATGAGGGCAGTTAATGTTTCGTAGTTTTGGGATACGAAAACTTCTGGTGCTAGTTCCGGCGCGACTCCCTCGAGGGTGAGTGCGTTTGTTTCTGCTGCTTTACCCTTATCCCGGCCTGGTGCCTCCGGTACCTTTGTCAGGTCAGTTTCTAGCACTGATTGGAAGGGAGTAGTAAAGACGGTGCGCAGTGGGTCTACTCCACTCGTGGTGGTTGTAGTGGCTTGGGTTGTTCCCGAGTGCGGTTCCACCAGAGGGAAGATCAAGTCTTGACCTGATCCCTTTTTAGCAGCGCTGGTTGTCCCAGGGGTCTGCTTAGGGATTAGTCCACTCTGCGACTTCTTCCCCATAAGGTCTGACTGCGATCGCTGATTGCCGTGCTTTGTCATTCTAGTGTCGGTTCTTAGTGTAGTGTCCCACGGATGGCGCCACTTGTTGATACAAAAGTTGGACGTTCCTGATTTGGAGCTCCGGTTCTCGTACCAATTGAGAATTGCTGCTTGAGACCTGCGCACTAAGAGACAAGAAACACCGTTAGGTTACCGTGGGATTGTTTCCCACGATTATCCTCCGGCGTGAGAGTAAGTAATCGGTTTAGGGTTTAAGGAGTTTTAGGGTTATGAGATCGTACCTTAAACGAGGGATATGATTCCCTTTATATACGCACGGAATCCTTGTTGGTTCCGTGTTCCCCAACCTTCGGCGTATCCCGCCTAAGTCGGTTGGGAATGATTATCTTCTTGTTTTAGAAGATATCGGATATCTATTCCGTAAATAGATATGGGCTTGGGCTTTCGTGAGCCCAAACATGTATTAATATTGGCCCAGTTCGTACCAGGCCTGAAAGTATCGGGCTGTAGTCGGGTTTATGACCCGACACCAGACTATACGTCATCATTTAGATAAATATTGCAATTTGTTAAGGTAACTATATCAGGAGTAGCCGAGAAGTGACATTTGTGTATGTATCTGAGGTTAAATGTAAAAATAGTGAGTCGGTTGAGCGTTTTTGAGCACATGGTCGAAAAATAAAGTTTTTCAAATGTTTTTATGGGAATAATATAGAAATAATTAATTGCGTCATTCGTATATCAACGTTACCCGTGATTGCATATTACAAATAAAAAGTAAAAATTTAGGCATGAAAATGCATAAGAGCGTTTAATTAAATCAAGATAAACGTTTACTTTATTCTTTACAGGTGAATAATGACTTGGGAATTTACAGGTGGTTACAAATACATATCAGTAATACAATATCTCTCATGGGGTTTACATCATTCAATATAGTATTAGAGCATGTTTGATCCCCAGTAAATAATATTACTTTATATTTTACATGGTATTGGAGCGGGTTTGATCCTCAGACCTAGGTGGCTACGTTGAGCCGCCTCCCCTAAGCTTCCCGTCAAACCCTTGTCACCACCTTTTATCCCCTATAAAAAAATCAATTTTCAGCTAATTCCCTAGTTGCTTACCTTTTTGGCCGTAACTTTTTAACCGTTTGGTGTTAATTGACGCAACCAATGGTATTCTCTTCGTTTTTTCAATTCCGCACAAAACCAACTTGAATCACTTCCATCAGCCGCGGAATGCGCCGCCAAAATTTGACTGTCATAAAATTTTTTTTTTCTTGCTTGCATTTGGTGTTGCTGCATAATTAAGATTAATTTCTAACACTTTTCATTGTTACGAATAAAAAGTAATTCAAGAATTATGTGACAATAATGTTTTCTTAACAATTTTTATATTAGCAGCTCTAAATTCATAAATAACCAAATTTATTTTATAGTAACCCGAAGAAGCAAAACATTAGCGCGTGACACCCACACGCACACTCTTAGCCACTTAACCACATCACCGCCTTCATTTCCCTCCTATAAATACAACTCCCAAACAAACTCATTCGCGCCAATTCATTTTCCCCCAATTTCCTCTCAAACACAAATATCTAGGGCTCGTAACAACTTCTCCACCAATCACTCACACCTTCATTCATCCGTACAATTCAGTTACATTTCCGATCACCGGAGCTCCGGTGATAAAACCTAATCATTCACCGGTAGAATTTGTTCGATTTGACGAAATGAGTAAATTAGTAGGTTTATCAGGCTTGAGAAGCCTCGATCAGTTTAAGTCAACGTTAGGATCAGCTTCGAGTACCGGCGGTGCGAAAGCGTTCCAGTTCTCGTCTGCACGGCAACCGGCTGCGGCGTATTCGAATTCGTCCGGAAGTTTCGCTAGTTTGATGCTTACTGCAGGTTATAGTTGTTACCGATTGATTTTAGTGTTTTAATTATGATGAATTGTTTGTTGTTGATGTTAATGTGTGTTTTGTGTATTCGTAGATAAATTGGTGAAAGAGCAAGCTTTGGCGAAAACTGATCTTGAATTGGCGGTATGACGAACTTATTTTTATCGTTTATATTTTTATTCGTCTATTACGATATATTTTGATTGCTGTAGATGCACTTTTATAAGTATATTGTAGTTATGTTATTGTGTTGTTAAATATGAAAATACGTGAGGCAAACCGAGACAATCTATCTGTATGATGAACTAATTTCTAGCTTAGGTGTATCAATGCCTATTTATATGTTTTAGTTTATGTAGATGCACCTTTATAAGTATATTGTAGTCATTATGTTGTGCTATTTGTATAATTGGTTGTACATATGGAAACACGTAGGAGCAAAATAATTGTATTAAGTTGCTGTGTGTTCTGTAGTTAGAGTCCAGTTGGATGAGTAGATAGTTGATTATTTAGGAAAGTTGACGGGTTGAAGTAGAATACTAAAGCGTAATAGTGTGGGCATATGTGTGAATGTATGTAGGGATGAGCATTTCGAACCGAATCCCGGAACCGAACCGGAACCGTACCGGTACCGTACCGAAACGGTACCGATTCTTGAAATACGGTACGGTACCGGGACTACGAAATAAGGTGAAAAAAAATGGGGACCACTAATTCGGTACGGGACCGGTACCAAATCGGGAAATTCCCGAAAAAAAGCGGGGAAAACCCGATTTCCCGGTACTGGTACCGGTACCGATACCGGTACCGGTATCCGAATCCCGTTCGGTACGGTACCGGTACCGATAATTTATGCTTGGGAAAAAATCGGTACCACTAATTCGGTACGGGATCGGTACGGGACCAGTACCGTGCTCATCCCTAAATGTATGTATGTGTGTAAGGTTTGTGTCCTTTGAGAAATTGCTTAACAAAAAGAATGCTTTTAAAATTTAATGTCAACATACAGGAGAGAAGATATAAGTATGTATCAGATACGACAGTAGTGTGTAGAGCCTAAAGCAGGGAGTAACTGGTGTAAAACTTGGAATTTTGTTACTGAATGTGTTGTTAGATAGTCTAGATTTGGAAACGTGTAGAAGCAAACTCAGAGACTCTACCTGAAAATCGTATCAAGTTCAACTACATTGTAGTTAGATATTACTCGAGCAGTCGAGCTGTTTGGTAGTTGAGTCCAGTTGGATAAGTGGATTGTTGATTGTTTTATTTTTAGGAATTTATAGGTTGATGTAGAATACTAAAACGTAGTAGTATGGGCATATGTGTGTGTCAATGATGTAAGTTTGTGTGTATGTTTAGTGTCCTTTGAGAATTTTCATTACAAATAGAATTTACAAAACATAACGTTAACAGGGGAGAAGATAAAGTATGCAAGATAAAGTATGCAGGAGAATGCTCTACACAGGGCATTAGCGTAGAGCCTAAAGTAGGAAATAAATGGCTTAAATCTTGGAATTGTGAAACTGAATGGCTTGCTAGATAGTCTAGATATGTAAAAGGTGTAGAAGCAAAAATAAGAGACTCTACCCGATAATTGTATTGAGTTACCATGTCTTTATTGTTACATAAAACTTGAGCTGTTTCGTAGAAAGTACAGTTGGATGAGTAGATAATTGATTACTTTTTGGGATGTTGAAGGTCGTAGTAGAATACTAAAGCGTAGTAGTGTGGGCATATGTATGTCTGAAATATGTATGTATGCATGCATGGGTGTAATATCTGAGTCCTTTAACGGAATTGCTTAACAAATAGAATGTTTCCAAATTACTACGATGTTTTCAAATTACAAGGTCAGTATACAAGGTATAAGATATACATATGCAGGGAGTATGCTTTAGATACGACAGTAGTATATAGAGCCTAAAGCAGGAAATAACTGGCGTAAAACTTGGAATTCTGAAACTGAATGTGTTGTTAGATAGTCTAGATATGGAAATGTGTTGAAGCAAACTAAGAGACTCTACCTATTAATCATATCGTGTTAAAGTGTATTGGTAATTACATATTACTAGAGCTGTTCAGTAGTTAGAGTCCAGTTGGATGAGCGGATTGTTGATTATCTTATATTAGGAACGTTGAAGGTTGAAGTAGAATACTAAAGCGTAGTAGTGTGGGCAAATATATGTCTGGATGTATGCATGTGTGTATGTTCTGTGTCCTTTGAGAAATTTATTTACAAAATGAATTTCTCAAAATATAACTAAAACTTGGTATTGCGAAACTGAATGTCATGTTAGATAGTCTGGGTATGGAAACATGTAGAAGCAAAACCAGGTGATTCTACCTGATAAATGTATTGAGTTACTGTTTATTTCCAGTTACATAAAACTCGAGCTGTTCTGTAGTTAGTCCTGTTGGATGAGTAGATAGTTGATTATTGTTAGGGATATTGAAGGTTGTAGTAAAATAATTAAGCATAGTGTGAAATACGCATCTGTGATGCATGTATGTGTGTTATTTGAGAAATGCTCATCAAATAGCACTTTAAAAAGATAAGGTAAATATACAGAATTGAAGCTATAAGTATGCCAGGGAATATGCTCAATATACAAGATTAGTGTAACGTGTAAAGCAGAAAATAGTTGGCTAAAAACACCGTGACTGGAACATCAAAACTGATTATCTTGTTAGATAATCTAGATAGTGTTACTGCTGGTTTATTTATCTTTAAAGGTTCTTCTATCCTTTTCTGTATATTTTTACGCATCTTTTAATACAATGTTATGTATGTATATTCTAGTATAATGCTATGTTCCATGTATGTAAGTGCACGTATAATATGGAAACTTGTAGAAGCAAACCAAGAGACTCTACCTTTGATAATTGTTTCGAGTTACTGTGTATTTGTAGTTACATATTACTTGAGCTGTTCCTTAGTTAGAGTCCAGTAGTAGTATGGGCATATGCATGTGTGAATGTATGTAGGTGTTTAAAAAAAAATACTCAACAGATGGAATTTTGTTAAAAGACAACGTAAATATGCAGATTGTAGATATAAGTTTTCATGAAGCATGCTCAGATAGTGTTACCGTTGGTTTTCCTGTCTTAAAAAAGACTTCTGCTTGTTTCTGCACGAATCGCTTTATAGGCAGCAGCTGAGATAGTGTAACACCTTTGTGTTCCTGACCAGTACTTTGAATTTCCATTACGTCAAACTTACTTTAGGTAGAAGGCACCATTCATCCAACCAAGAATAATTGGTTATATTTTCTAAAAAGGACAGAACATTAATAAGACACCCAAATTTTTTTGCACATAGAGCATCAGTTAGAAATAAACCGAACATCGGTGTTTTCTTTAAAAGCCAAAGTAAAAACTGAACATCGTTGTTAGAGAAGGGGGGGGGGGGGGGGGGTATATTGTAGATTCCCGAACAATTTTCTTTACAAGCACAATAGCCTCGTCATTGGTATGCATACTGCTTGTGCTTATGTTGGTGTATTGAATCTGAGACCTATTCTTAATATATTTTTTGCAATGGATGCAGAATTCGAAACTGCTGAAGCTATCAGAGCAGATTCGTGCACTGGAAGAAAAGTTGCAAAATGCCTATAATGAAAATGCAAAGCTTAAAGTGAAGCATAAAGAAGACAAGAAATATTTGACAGGACTAGAGTCAAAATTCGCATCTACACAGAACATATGTGATCAACTTACTGAAACCTTACAAACTCTAGCTTATCAGGTTCAGGATGGTAAGAGGCTTATTGTTGGTCCACCGAGTTTTACATAATGAGATAACCATGTACATACTGATCATGGTTCTGCTTCTACAGCTGAGAATGACAAAGTCTTTTTCACAAATAAGCTGTCTGAAACATCAGCTGATCTTGACAATCTACATGGACAAATGAAGTCTTTGTCACTAAGGGTGGAATCATCAGAAGAAACAATCAGGAATCGTAAGTTAAATCTTCCTGATATAAGGTTCATCATATTGGTAACCAATACGGTCTGTATTTTTCCGAATCTGGTTGAATTCTTGAATGTGTGGGATACTGCTTGCAGGTGACAAAGAATTGATGGAACTTGGTGTTGACAAGGAAAATGTGGATAGACAACTTAGAGAAGAACAATGCAAAGTTCTAAATCTCATCAATGAAAAAGGTATTGCTTACTTTAAATATAGGATCCACAAGTATGTTCTGTCATTCCACTTGTTGCAGATTGAATCTATACTAGAAATATTAGGAGACAATATAAAATGTACATGTTTGGTAGAACTTTAGTAAGGCATTTTCGCTTAAAAAGTGCTTAGTTTTGATACATTGACATGCCCAAGAAACGTGATGTGTGCTCCACCTTGCAGATGTGAAGAAAGTACATAAAACTACCCGAGCTCATTGTTTAACGTTTGCTTGTCTTAGATAGAATGACATTCTGGATTCATTTTGGTGTCCTATTTAGATACTCTATCTGACGATATATGTCTATTGGTTTCGAAACGCTTTTCGATTTGGAAGTAATTAAGCTTTTCTTAGTAACCCTGCAAATGTAGCTCTCTTTTTTCTAAAGTTTTTTAAAATCGAATACAATTTAAATGTAATTTATGTGGATTTCTCTTTCTGTTGGTGACATATACATTAAGATTTCCGATTTTGCCATCTAAATTTGATAATATTTTGCAGATAGTCTGGTCAAGAACTTTGAAGAAACTGTTGCTTGTAATGAATCGACCATGGAGAGTTTGAATTCTAAATTAAGCAAGTTGGAACTTGAGCTAATATCAAAGGATGACAGGCTAAAGGACATGCAAGAATTGAGTGAACAAAAGGAGAAAGTAAATGGTGATCTTAGAGCCAGTAACAAGAAGTTTGCCGAGCATTTAGACAAAGCATTGGAGGAGATCCTGAGACTTGAAAATTTTGTGAAGATGCTGACTGTTAAGCTGACAGATTTGGATAGACAGAGTCTATCCTTTTGGGAGAAGTTTGTTAAACTCAATGATTTATTTTCTTCTTGCTTTGAATTGGTAAAAGAGGAACAGAAGCTTGCAATACAAAAGGCACAGCAGAGTTTTGATTCGCTTCATGGTCAACTCTTGAATGTCACATCAGAAAAAGATTCTCTACATTCTGTCAATCAAGAGTTGAAGAATAAGATCAGCGAGCTCCAGAATGATCAAAAAGTCACAATGGCCCAGCATTTAGAAGAATGTCACCTTGCAGAAGAGAAGGCTCGGAGGTTGGAGTCTGAAGCAGAAACTCTTCTTTCGAAGAAAGCTGAAATGGATAACCAGATTATCATGTTGGAGGATAAAATCCGTTCTCTATCTGAAGCTTCTAGATTATCAGAGAAACAAATGGTGGCCATTTTTTATTGTTAAATTATATATCAGCATGTGATGATATGTGCCTAATCATTATGTATCGTTAAAAATGCAGCAAGACTTTCAGTTGAAGCACTCAGAATCTGAAACTGCCACCACTGAGAATATCAGAAATCTTCAATCAGAGATACATGGGAAGGAAGAGGAAATAGATACTCTGCGGAAGGAGATTGTGAAGCATGAAGAGCATGTAGATTCACTGGAGAAACAACTGAGTCAGCTTCATAGCTCACTTCAGGAAAAGGAGCAGGTTGTTTCGGAATTCAAGGAAAGAGAGAAACAGCTAGAAGATCAAAAATCAGAGGTTTCTTTTTTCTATCCATGTCTATAGCTGTTATCCTTTACTTTACTGTAATACATGTGACAATTATGTGATATTAAATGATCAATAGGCTCAGAAGTTGCTGGCTGAAGCGGAAAGTAATGTTGCAGAAGCTAAGAAGCAATTCAGTCATATGTTAGAAAGTAAACAGTTAGAACTTTCAAGACACTTGAAGGAAATATCTCAGAGGAATGATCAGGTAAGGTCTATTGTCATGTATCTGTGTGAATCTTTCAGATGGTGAGGTTAACTGACTATGAATTACATTAGGCGATTAATGATATTCGAAGGAAGTATGAAGTGGAGAAACAGGAATGCATCAAACTTGAAAAAGAGAAGGTTAGGCTTTCAATATCTTCTGTTAACTAAAATGCTAGATTTCTGAATTGTACTTGAGTATGTTTGTTGCTAGGCTGAAAAGGCAGTTGTTGATATGGAAAAGAAATGGAACCAAAAGCTTTCAGAATGCAAAGAGGAATCAAAGCAGCAATTGATGAAAATAGAAGGAGAACGCACTGCTCTGGTATGTATGGTAAATCGGATTAAGCTCACAAAATGTTATTGTTAGTGTACTGGTTTAGAAGTTAAAGCTTGTATATACCATATTCTATTTTTTCTTGCATAAGATGAAACAGTTAATTGGTAATTACTGCTTCTGTTGGGATTATCTCTGTTTCTATGATGGATAGAGGGCATTATTGTTTCTTTCATTCTTATGGTTAAAGGACACCGTAAATATATGTTTTTAGCATAATGCATGCTAAGCATATGTTTTAACTAAACTGTGTTCATACTCATATTTTAGGTTAATAGAATACGTCAGGAGAATGATAAGAAGGAAGCAAATCTGAAATCTATGCACTGTGAAGAATTAAAAAAGATGCAACTTCGGGCTGAGAATGAACTTAAAGAGGTACATATCCTTATGCATCGCTGAAGTATGATTATGATGAGAGGATTCATGCACTTTTAAATTGCTAACTTTTTATTTAATATCAGACAACAAAGTTACTCCAGAATCAGTGTGAAGCTGAGTTAAGGGAGTTAAGGTCTCAACATGAAGAGGAGTGTAGGCATCTTGAAGAGGAGCTAACTCTTCAGAAGGAAAAGGTATGTGTATAACTATTGTTCTTCCTTATCATCAAGAGTTAGCTACACTTGTTTTTTGCTAAAAGAGATGGTATTTGTCACAGGAGGAGAGGCAGAAGGCTTTGTTGCAGTTGCAGTGGAAAGTAATGAGTGATCAGCCCCAAGAAGACCAAGAAGTGACCTCAAGAAAGGTCTGTATCTTTGCAATCATATAGGTTTTTTACATAAAGGTGGCAAGATGATTGGGTCATTACGTTGGGTAACGGGTCAAAACATGCAGGTCAGGTTGTGTTGACCAACATACACTTTTTTTCCCATTTCTTAATCTTCTTATAAATAGTTTATGACACTAATTATGATTACAAGATAATACTATTACAAGAGTATCTAAATCTTTGAACATCATGATCTAGGAGGTGGTATGTAGTGTCAGAAATACCAACCCAAACACAAAAAGAACAGCCCAGGTGGCCCATTTCGTTTATCTATTTGGGCCAATTTGGGTCATAAGAAACGTTTATTGTGATGAAACTTTTAGATAATGAAAAAAATAAACGCATCCAAGAGCATAGCAAACAGGTTCAAGTGGGTAGTTGGACTGTGGTGGCGGGTCTGCGACCCTTATCCTCCATGCAATATATATTACATACACAGCTGTTGTAAAACAAGATCATGATTTTTTATCCTGTAAAATAATTGAAAAGACCTGTTCTGACCTGCTCCCAGCCTAACCCGTTATCCGACTCGACTATTTGCTACCTCTAGCTGTATACGTTAGAAATAGGTTTTGGGAAACTTTCAACCAGTTTGAAGGGTACCCCTTTAAGACAATTTGTGACCCTTTTGAGAGAAACACAACTCAATTCCACAACGTTGCCACCTGTAAGTTTAGATCTAAGACCATGCATATGCGCAACTAAATTTGTTCACGCACAAGAGTATATAGACATTATTTCTCATTGCTAATACACACACATAAAAACATCAAAAACGACCTCAAATTGAAATCATTAGATTGAGATTATGAGTCTTCTACCCTTCTTTACATTAAAATGATATGAAAGACTAGAAAAGCAATTATATGAACGTGATTGTTGCACAATGCAGCTATTATACATTCAGCAGGCTTCCTGTGCAACTCCTAAGATCATCAGTCTTAGAATGAGCATTTCTGAATCCAGTTTTTTCATTTTGCAGAACTACCCTGCTGCTAGTAAGATGAGAAATCCAGAGGGTGTCAAAAGAAGCAGTCACACTCTGGTTGGAAGACAAGATGGGGAAATGGTACTATATGATACCTAGAACTGTTATGATACCTACGTGTCGATTTACTTAGAACTGTTATTATACCTGTTTGGTTACTTTTGAATGTAGGGTTTGCCTTACGAGAAGGCCACACAATTACCAGTATCAAACATGTTGAAGAAACCAGAGAAGGGTAACCCCGGAAGTGTCCTTAGCATTCCCAAGCATAGTAAAAAGGTGATCTAGTCACATTTATATCCATGTCCAAGTTTACATATACATATGGATATACATACAAGTATATCTTGGCTATAGTTGATCTTGCTATCCACTAAGCTGTGAATTATCATGAAAATACCCAAAACTTTTAGATTATAAATAACATTTGGTCTTATATGTTAATGGTGTTTCAAATAATTATTGTTTCCTATATTGGGATGTGGAAGCCGGGATTGTTTGGACTTTAAAGAGGGACATATAATGTCTATACATGCTTTTTAAATTAGCAATCTTAAGTTGTATGTGTAGTTCAGCTATTTCTTGTTTACCTCATTCTGGGAGTTATCTTGAAAATGGCAGGTCACTCACCATGAATATGAAGTTGAAACATCCGAGGGTAGAACAATCACAAAGCGTCGTAAGACAAAAAGTACAATCATGTTTCAGGTATGGTATTTCTGTTCTGAAGCAAATGATGTAACATTTGTCCCCATATTTGATCTGTATTGACATATTTTTTGTACCTTCTGGAAGGATCCAAAAAAGAATAAGCGGAGAACACCAAAAGCCGTTACTCCTAGAGAGGCTATCACGGTAAATTTAAGTCAGAGTAAACCATTCTATGGAACTTTTATTTTTCATCAGCTGTTTAATTCATAGTCCTCTCTATCTCTTGTTTTCTATCAATAATATGAATCATCTACTTGGAAATAGTTTCATTCCTTTTTATATCGTTTTTCATAATCAGAGAAAAAAAATTAATAATAAAAATAAAAATCCAAAAAATTAAGCAGCGAATAGCATTAAAGTATAGTGACAAGGACACGAAATAGAAATGCATCCTCTGTTCTTTGCGATAGAAAAACTATGCATTTCTGCACCATCCTTTCTGATCTATTTCTTTCATTTTCCTTTTACATTGTGCGGGTCTCATTATTTTAAAATTACTGGAAAAAGATGGAGATGATATATGATATATACATGATAAAGGATTAAACAACCAACTGTGGCAATTCAGCTGTGTTAAATAGTTCCTAGTATTATTTTGTATATTATAATACTTTGATGCAATTGAACAGAGAGTCAAGGGAGGGACTCAACAAACTCCTGCTAACATAGGCGATCTTTTTTCGGAAGGATCATTGAATCCATATGCAGGTGACCCTTATGCGTTTGACTAGAGGTAATGTCTCAAACTAGTTTTTTATTTTATTTTATGAAATTGATGTGCTCCTATACTGGCATAACATAACCTGAAGGTAAAGTATATCAAGTTTAAGATAAAAAGTACTTTTACCATTGTGCTCTTCATATGATTGAGCAACTATATTGAAGCTAGTCCCTGGTTATATTCCATAGAAAATAGCTTAACTTGTTCAAATTGAAGTCTGAGTCATTATTTCATGTTTTTTGAGGGTACTCGTCGTTGGTCTGCAAAGTGCAAACTTTACTTTCTCATTAAGGTTTTGGCTCCCTGTTTTGCAGTCTCTACTTTTATCTATTGAGATTCAAGACTTTGATCCAAACTTTAAAACAGAAAAAGATACATTTATGTTTATCTACTTATCATTTTTAATTACGCAAATTGATTGTAGAAAGCCACTAACTTGATCCTTAAGAGTCAAATATATATTAGTTTGGTATATTATCTTTTCTATCCATTCAAATTGTTAACAGTTTATCGGTTATTATCTATGGAATGAAATTTCGAAAGAAGAAACAGACTCAAGGGATATAATATTCGAATCTCTTTTTCTTTTTTGCTTATGAAGCAGGTTCTACACCAAAGATCTTGCAGCAAAGCAGAAAATGTATATCTTCCATTCAACAGTGGTCTTGGCTGCCATAGTGCTGCAAGGTGTCTAGTAACTGTTTAAATGTACAAAATGTCAATAGAGAATAAAGGATGTTGTAAAGAGGTAGCAAATGCAACTTGGTATGAAAATGGGAACATACATATAGACATATGGTTACAAATCGTTTTTAGCATAAGATACAGTACCCTTTGTGATGATCCATGTTGCCACATATGAGTAGTCATACTACATCTGTCAAATAGTAGGCCTTGGGTGCCCCTATCTTTGGCCACGGTTCAACTATTCATGCATTCTTTTCTCTTTTACTTGATCAAAGAATAAGCTTGTTGCACAAAGAAATATGAACCTGCATCATGTTTTGTATAGGAATAGGATTTTATAATAGTTTTGGGCTTTTTTCAAAAAGATGAGGGTGCCAATCGTTCGTAAGTTTGCAGTTTCTAATGTAAATATTGTTTGTTTTATCACATGGGCATCGTAATATCAAAACCGTATATAACAGCTGATTTTCAATGACAGATACTACTATACTAGGGACCAACAGGAACTTGTTTTGCTCATCTTCATAATATATTAGGATACTTTATGATAGTGAAACTTGATATTAAGACCAATGTCTGTTCGGCTTTAGAAGATATTTCCTTTATTTCAGTCTTTTAGTTTTCAAATTGAATTACATTTTTTTGAGATTTGTTTTTGGCTAATCCACTTCTTTAGCTGCCTCTTATACCTTACGCTTGAACTCTTACTTTCAGAACTCCAAAAAACATATAGGAATAACCACTTTAGGTAGGACAAGGACAACATGGAGTCATACTGTGATCAAGGTTGGCAATAAGTATAGAGTGTCGTTTGGTAATGTTGTGTATAAAAACTCAAAGATGTTTATGTTGAAGGAATTATAAGTCTAGGCTAAGGTTCTGTGATACTTTGCAAGGCGTATTATTCATGTCGTGCATTGATATAACTCACATGTCATAAGCAAAACTTGGACCAACAATCATTCGATTGGTGAGTTTTTCACACAAATAAGTATCATTAGGACACAAACCCCTTTATGATCACCTTCTATTTGTATATGTCAATAGATGCGGTAAAAAGGAAACAAGGAATATTAACCCAATTGATGAGAAAGACAAAGCTTATCAATTCTCCCTCTTGATATAATAACAGCCAGTCGATGAAGCATTGTTGCTTAATCAACGGCAAGCATTGTTGCTTAATCAACGATAAAAGTTTGTGATGAGAATGATTTTCCCAAATTATTACATGGATGATGTATTGCTTCAAAAGATGTTTTGGTACCTGTAATGGGTTAACAAAATGTTAAATTTTGGGTTGGTAATCTGTAGCAAACATATCATTCTATCAATTGCTAATGGCTTTCAAGTTATGGCTTATTGCAGGATTGATTACAGGGGATTAACCTGGACAAAAGATTAAGATTTAAAGTTCCAAGAATCTCATTTCTGCTGAAGCCTTCCTTCGTTTCTGCTGATGAGTTACTACTAGCCGTTAGAGGGGTCTTAGTGAAACTTAATCTCCTATTTAATAAGTCCCCTTATCTAGGGTTAAAAACACTTGAGTGTGCAGTCTTTTGTATCACTCTCTTCTCTTCTCTTAGATCATTTCACTGATCTTGTCTTGTCTTTACATTCATATGATTATTGTCTCATTGACATTAATCTAATCTTGTAACATTTGGATACTATTAATCTAAGCTGACTATTGCAGCTTAGATCTGAATAAAGGTTCTGTTGTTTATCTACTGTTGCCTATACTTTCGTACATGGTATCAGAGCTTCAGGCTCATTGATTCTCTTCGGCAACTATTGGTGGTTTGGGGTTATTGCTATTGGCATAATCACTGGTTATCTTCTACTTACAATTAGCCCTAGACTAAGTGAATCTAGGGTAATTGTGATTTGTTCTTCCGCTGCATATTTCTCTGTAAGTCTATATCTTGTCTCTTCTTCAAACATACAGTACTTAAATCTTTGTGGGTGCAAACGGGTACACTAACATCTGGTTCTGCCACCTTTGAGTGGTACGAATACCTGCTCTGGTTTACCCTAGTCCACAGGCTTGGTGCTTGTTGTTTCTTAAATTCATAGTCTTACTTATCTATCTATTTGGTCTTATTATTATCTCTGTCTGTTTTATTTTTCTGTCTTACGGTCTTTATTATGGTTAATGGTGATAGTGCTGGTGGTGGTGGTTCCACTGAGAAAGGCTTATCCTTTGGGGATGCTTTGTACTTACACCCTAATAACACTAATGGGACTCCCATTATTTCTATCAAACTCACAGGAACTGAAAATTATAAAATATGGAATATGGCCATGACCTTTGCCTTAAGGAACCATAATAAGTTAGGGTTTATTGATGGTACTTGCATAAGAAACGATTCAAACCCTAATCTTGCTAATCAATGGGATACTTGTAACTCAGTTGTGGTTACTTGGATTCTTAATTCTCTCAGCCCTGAATTATTTGCTGGGGCTATCTATGCCAAAACTGCTTATGAAATGTGGAATGATCTTAAAGATACTTATGATAAGGTTGATGGTTCAGCTATTTTCAATTTGCATAAAAATATAAATTCTCTTAGTCAAAGTGGGTCCTCTCTTGCTGATTACTACAACAATCTTAACTCTTTATGGAAACAATTTGATTGTATGATTAGCTTGCCTCCTTGCACTTGTGAGGCTGCAAAACATTTTGAAAAACATAATCAGCTAATCAAGTTAATGCAATTTCTTATGGGTCTTGATGACTACTATGTTCCCATCAGAAGCAATATTTTAACCAGAGACCCTTTACCTAATGTCAAAACTGCTTTTTCTGTTGTCTCTGGAGAAGAGTCTCACAGAAATGTATCATCTGGGAATAGCTCTGCTAAACCCAATGCTACAGCTTTTGCTGCAAAAACTTCTGATGGTGGAAAATTTTTTGATAATAAAAGAAGTTTTAACAACAAAGTTTATGGTCATAATACTGGTAACAGCTCCAATAGCAGAGGACCAAACATGAACCTCAAATGTACCAATTGTAAGAAACCTGGTCACACCATTGATAGATGTTATGATCTTGTTGGCTATCCTGCTGGATATGCTAAAAGAAATTTTAATGGTAAACCTTTCAGCAGTAACAATGTTTCTGCTGAAACCAATCTTGTCACTGATAATAGTGCCAGCAACTCTCCTGTCTCCTTGTCTAATGAACAGCTCTCAAGACTTATGAGTCTTCTCAATGACAACAATGTGTCATCTGCTAATGCCAACTTGGCAGGTAAAAATTTTTCAGGAACCTTCTTTAATGGCAGTGTCAAGTTTAATATAAACTTCAACAAGTTTTTTAACAACAACACTAAGACATTATCTGGAAACATCAGTCTTGGTTGGATTGTTGATTCTGGTGCAAATCAGCACATGACTGTGACTGAAATTTTTTTAATCAATGTTGTTAACATTTCAAATCTTGGCTTAACTGTTGGACATCCCAACGGTACTCAGGCCTTAATTACAAAAATTGGTGATTTAAAGATCAATAATGATCTAACTCTCTCTGATGTACTTGTTGTTCCTGAGTACAATGTTAGTTTGCTGTCTGTTCATAAAATTGCTAGAGACAATAAGATGTTTGTCGGGTTTAATGAATCTAATTGCTATATACAGGATTTACATCAAAAAAGGATTGTGGGGATTGGTAAACAACACAATGGGTTATATATGTTTGATATTGATTCTTCATGTAAGATTATTTCTAATAATTGCATATCTGTTTGTCATGTTTCAAAAAATCTTTGGCATCAAAGACTTGGTCATCCCTCTGACCAAGTCCTACACATACTTAAACCCACTCTTAAATTTGATAGTACATCTGAAACTGATCATCTCTGTGATACTTGTAATAAAGCTAAACAAACCAGGTAACCATTCCCTCTAAGTGAACATAAATCAACTAAAATTGGTCAACTTGTCCATCTTGATGTATGGGGACCATATAAAGTCACTAGCAGAGATGGTTACAAATATTTTTTAACTGTTGTTGATGACTATTCCAGGGCAGTGTGGGTTTATATGCTTAAGGGGAATGATGATGTTTATGTTTCCATTGTTAACTTTACTCACATGCTATCAAATCAATTTGAACACAATGTCAAGATCTTTAGAAGTGATAATGGGACAGAATTTGTCAATAATAAACTTCAAGTTTTTTTCCATGAAAAAGGAATTTTACATCAAACCTCTTGTGTCTATACACCACAACAAAATGGTATTGCAGAAAGGAAACATAGGCATCTCCTTAATGTAGCTAGATCCCTCATGTTTCAGGGGGAATTACCTCTAAATCTTTGGTCTGAATGTGTTCTAACTGCTGCCTATGTCATAAACAGGTTGCCATCTTCAGTTCTGTCTGGCAAGTCCCCATTCTTCCTTGTGTATGGGCATGACCCTTCACTCTCTCTCCTTAGAGTCTTTGGCTGCTTATGCTATGCCACCATTCTCAACATCTCTGATAAATTTGGTAGTAGGTCTGAAAAAAGTGTCTTTATTGGTTACTCAAATGAGAAGAAAGGCTATAAACTCTTGAGCCTTGAAACAAAAAATATCTTTTACTCCAGAGATGTCAAATTTTATGAAACTGTTTTTCCCTTCAAAATGAAAAATTCTGTGTCAAAACCTTTTGTTGAAACCTTTGTACCAAAAGATTTAAATCACAAAAATTTCTTTGACTCACAAATAAGTCCCAATGATGAAGGGAGAGTGACATCCTATGATGATGGCACAGTGGTAAGTCATCCCACTAGGATTGACGAACCAGTTGCAACATCTATAGATGATAATACACACCCTCAGGGCAACATATCACATGATTCACATTCTGCTGATGCAGTTTCTGATCCTGCTGATACAACACCTGATTATGCTGAACAAGAAAGAGGCTTGCCAGCCATTACTACTAGAAGGTCAACCAGAGTTTCCAAATTGCCCAGTAATCTTAATGACTTTATTATAGAAGGAAAAGTCAAATATGGTGTTGAAAAGGTTGTTAATTACTCCAACCTTAACAAAGATAATTACTGCTTTGCATCTAGTCTTAATAAAAGTATTGAACCTACCTGTTATGAAGAAGCTATCCATGATAGTAATTGGGTTGATGCTATGAATTCTGAAATTGAGGCCTTAAATGAAAACCATGCTTGGGATATAACTGATCTACCTCCTAATAGAATTCCTATTGGCTACAAATGGATATTTAAAATCAAATATAAAGCCAATGGTGAAGTTGATAGATACAAGGCTAGACTAGTTGTTAAAGGCTATAACCAAAGGGAAGGAATAGACTATGATGAAACCTTTTCTCCTGTTGTAAAAATGTCTACTGTCAGGTGTCTTATTGCCTTAGCCGTAAAAAACAAATGGCCTCTTTTTCAACTTGATGTTAATAATGCTTTCTTGTATGGAGATCTTGATGAGGATATCTATATGACCATTCCCAAAGGGTTCTGTAATGAGAACAATAAAAATAAAGTTTGTAAACTTGTCAAATCCCTATACGGCTTAAAACAAGCTCCCAGGAAATGGAATGAAAAACTTGTCAGTGTTTTAAAAGAAAATAACTTTGTTCAATCTGTTAATGATCACTCTTTGTTCACCAAAACAGAGAATAACAAGTTTATTGCTCTGCTTGTTTATGTGGATGATATTGTCCTTACTGGAAATTGTACTGATGAGATAAACCGATTCAAAGAGTTCCTAAAAACAAAGTTTCATATTAAAGACTTGGGAAATCTAAAATACTTTCTTGGCATTGAGGTTCTAAAAACTGGGAATGACATTTGTCTCTCCCAAAGAAAATATTGTCTTGAACTCCTCAAAGAATTTGGTCTCCTTGGGTGCAAACCTGTGTCCACTCCTATGGAACCCAACTCTGTTCTTCCATACATTCCCACTACTGATGACCCCTTGCTTGTCAACATCACTGGTTATCAGAAGTTACTTGGGAAACTTATCTATCTCACCCATACAAGACCTGACATCTCATACTCAGTTCATTGTCTGGCACAATATATGCATTCTCCTTTAAAGTCTCATCTGGAATGTGCCCTCAATGTTCTGAGATATCTAAAAGGAGCTCCAGGAAAAGGTCTAAGGTACAATTTCAGCAACTCTGAAAATCATCTTGAAGGATATAGTGATGCTGATTGGGCCAAATGCAAGAAAACCAGAAAATCTGTCACATGTTATTGTGTTTTCTTTAATGATTGTTTAATCTCATGGAAAAGTAAAAAACAAAACACTCTTTCAAAATCTTCCACAGAAGCAGAATATAGATCTATGTCTACTGCTGCCTGTGAAATCATTTGGATTCAAAAAATCCTAAAAGACCTAAAAGTTGATATCAATCTTCCTGTTGATCTTTTTTGTGATAACAAATCTGCTTTACAACTTGCTGTCAACCCTGTTTTCCATGAAAGATCAAAACACTTTGAAATTGATGTTCACTTCATCAGGGAAAAAATTGCTAGAGGTGTTATAAATACTAAAAAGATTGGCTCTTCAAACCAAACTGCAGACATACTCACAAAGAACCTCCCTGTCTATCAGCATAAATTTTTGTGTGAAAAATTGATATTGTTTGATATGTTTGCTCATCAGATTAAGGGGGAATGTTAAATTTTGGGTTGGTAATCTGTAGCAAACATATCATTCTATCAATTGCTAATGGCTTTCAAGTTATGGCTTATTTCAGGATTGATTACAGGGGATTAACCTGGACAAAAGATTAAGATTTAAAGTTCCAAGAATCTCATTTCTGCTGAAGCCTTCCTTCGTTTCTGCTGATGAGTTACTACTAGCCGTTAGAGGGGTCTTAGTGAAACTTAATCTCCTATTTAATAAGTCCCCTTATCTAGGGTTAAAAACACTTGAGTGTGCAGTCTTTTGTATCACTCTCTTCTCTTCTCTTAGATCATTTCACTGATCTTGTCTTGTCTTTACATTCATATGATTATTGTCTCATTGACATTAATCTAATCTTGTAACATTTGGATACTATTAATCTAAGCTGACTATTGCAGCTTAGATCTGAATAAAGGTTCTGTTGTTTATCTACTGTTGCCTATACTTTCGTACACAAAACTATATGAAATAGGAATAATTCGGCACAAACACCAATGTTATCCGGAAGAAAAATGATTTATGTGTCTATAACTATGCCGGGAAGAGATACAGTGAGAATCAGAAATTGAAATAAAGAGAATGAAAAGAAATTTGAGCCACATATTTTAAATAAGAAGGAGAAATTTAGAAGGAGATGCATCTATTTCTTTAGGTGCATCTCAAATATGTAGCTGTGGTTTCTTTTCACTCTTCTCATTCTAATTTTACTTCTTATTTGATCTTTACTCTGACTATGCCTGTTTATATACCTTATTATTTGATTGATTGTTTTGAAAAAAAGTGTGTGTAAATTTGGAAAGAGAAAATGTATATAAACTTGTCACATGATTTATGAATTAAACATGTATTTAGACTTATGTTTAGGTCTAAATAGCAATACTTTATCTGGAAATAACGCTTGAAGTTAAGTTTATATTTAGGTGGTGTTGGTTTTTTAAGAAGCTCTGAATCTGAATCTGAACCGCACATCTGAATATGAATCTGAGGTGTAAATGTCTGAATCTGACCGCATCTGAACGGAAAAAAAACTCATATTTGAACCGCACATTTGCTTGCTCATACTAATTTTTTTTTTGGTTTTTTCTTATGTCAGCAAGAGGCAACAAGAGCCATTCAGACACCCCTCTCAAGTCTAGACCATTAAGATCTTACTGCCTCTGAACGCGTCTGAAAAAAAAAAAAAAAAAAAAAAAAAAAAAAAAAAAACGGTCTGAACGACCAAAATGTCTGACCGCGTCTGAACGGTTCAGATTAAGAGGCTATTAAGAGCCCTTTTATGAAAAACAAACACCACCTTAGTCTTCGGAATCAAGCTCCATAGTTTGCCTAGTGAGAGAGCAGTTTTGAGGATCGCAAAAGAGAAAATGAAAAGAAAAAAATAGTTGATGCCCACGAACTCCACCAATATCATTTCCTCACTTTCTTAGAACGTTGTATTTACGACAATCAATTTTTTGCAATAAGTTTTTTTTTTAAAGTCATACTTAATTACAAACCTTCTCTAATGCACGAAAGCAAAGTAAAAGCTTAACGAGCCTTCTCAGCAAATCTTCATTTAACAAGAATGACTAGTGTCGTTTGTAATCAAACGTTCGGTCCTTTACCAAACTACTCCCTCCGTCCCAAATTATAAGTCCATTTTGACTTTTTCAAAGTCTTTTTATTTCAATTTTGACCTTAAATATTTTTTTGCGTGTTATATAATACTTGATGAAAACTATACCAATAAAAATGCATTTAAAACACACGTCCATTTATATATTTTGCATCAAGTATTATATAACACGAAAAAAAATATTTAAAGTCAAAGTTGAAATAAAAAGACTTTGAAAAAGTCAAAATGGACTTATAATTTGGGACGGAGGGAGTATTTTTTTAAAAGTCAATAGCAAAGTTTTTGTCACAATAAATCAAGTCCTTCAAATAATAAAAAAGTCTTAAATCTTGCGTTCCGCATTGCCACCTTTGTTACTTTATCAGTTACCAACTTCTTTACCATGTACATATACAAAGATATTTTTTTTCATCAAAGTTGCCTGCACCATCGTTTAATTGATTTCTTTTTTAAGCTTCAGGCGTGAAATGATGAGGACGTAGTGATAACCATTCGTGATGGTGTTGTCACATAGACTCACCACTCCTGGTCTTCGTGACTTTGTATTTTTGTTGTCCGGAAAAGGTGGTGGCATCTTTTTATATCTCATGCTTTCATGGTGGTCCAGTATGTAGTCACGTTATATTGATATGATATGAATTGACAAGGTTGCCTTTTTTTGAACAATTGACAAGGTTGCTTGCTTCCATTAATACGAGACTTCTATGTCTCACGTGATCCGGTGTTCTTTATATTTCGAACTATTGGGAATCACGCAGTGTCGTAGTTAGGCTAGCGGAAGCTCTGTGCAATTTTGCTTATATGATAGCTAAAGATGAAGATTAAAAATATATTTTAATAATCTAGCTTTTTTTTTATGAACTTTTCATCACTTTGGCTCACTTGAAGTAAAGTTTAACAAATATTGATTTAAGATCATTTGAGGACAAAAGATTATTTACATATAAAAGGATCAATCCCCACCATCTATTTTTATTTGATCTAATGGATGAGATTAATATCAACAACTAAAAAAACCTACTTTCATCATCTTATTTCAAATATTAACAACTTTTTTTCAAACCGTTAATCGTTAAGCGGAAAAAAAAAATATCACTGCGACAAGCATTTAATTATCTTTCTATAGATAGGCACTTTGATATACTTTCGACAATTTTTTTTTTTTTTTTTTTTTTTTTTTTTTTGTATTTTTCACGTCTTTTTTTTTTAAAGTTTTTTCATTTTTTTACGTTACTGAAATTTGCATTAAAAAATCATATATGATTAAACACTAATTTGAATATCACATGTGATATTAGTGTTATATCATATATGATATGTAATATTACATGTGATATTATTATAATATCACATGTGATATTTGTGTAAAATCACATATGATACACATATCATATATGATTTAACACTAATATCACATATGATATTGAAATTAGTGTTTAATCATATATGTTTTTTTCATGCAAATTTCAAGTAACGTTAAAAAAGACAAAAAAAGGTGGAAAAAACAATTATTTTTTCTTTTTTCGAAAGTGTATCAAAGTGTCCGTCTATAAAAAGATAATTAAATGCACTTTGCGATGGTGTAAATATTTTCACTTAACGATTAACGGTTTAAGAGATATTTAAATTATAAAAAATATGTGAAATAATAAAATGCTTTTAATTCAGCTATTGATTTCTTTTTAGATGAATGGTGGAGATGAGTCCCTTGGTATGTAAGAAAGGTTTTTTTATGTAAAATAACTCTCCTCATATTTAAAACAAAATTTAACATTTTGATGTTGGAATATGAATTTTGAGGCAACAACTATATATAGAGGTATATAATTTGAGGCCTCTAAAACTTTGAGCCTTTGTGCGATAGCACACCTGGCACACCCTCTTATACGGCTTTGGGTATCAGCTTGTTATTGTAAGTATACAGAATATTGTGTAAACGTGAATGATGATTTGATTGCTTGATATCACAATTACATCGTACACTTAAATAACAATCTACAGAACATTCTAGAGTCAAGCTTGGGCCCACTACAACACTACAATATAATATAGGCTAACACTCTCCCGCAGTCCGAGCGGCGAAATCGCGAAAGCTCGGACCGAAGATTAAAAGGTAATAAACAACAAAGTAAAACTAATTAAGAATTGTTGAAGAAGAGATTCGACAGCAAGCTGAAGCACATTTTCAAGCAGCAACAGACATAAACACGCAACAAACCGGATAAACCAAAGTATCTCTATCAAACATGATAAACCAAAGTAACCTGACCAAATGGGATAAACCATAATAACCCTTACCCTGACCAAACGGGATAACCCAAAGTATCCTCTACAACTAAAGAAAACGGGATAACCCAAAGTATCCCCTACAACTAAAACAAACGGGATAACCTAAAGTATCCCCTACAACTAAAACAAATGAAATTACAACTAAAACTCATGCACTAACATCAAAAGAAAATATGAGAAAAGGAAAGTTGGTTTTAAAACTTCAACCCCCAAAGAATCTTCCAAACAAACGGGGCGTGTTTTTTCTTAGACTAACATAAAGATCTTTATTACGTGATGAATTCAAACTAAGAGGAATTAAATCCTCTATACCCTCTGCACGTTTGCCGAGAGAAGATAAAATATAATGAATATTTATATGTGTCTTTGCTTCTGGTCTTCAAATAATAAAAGAAAAGATTTCGGCTGCTTGTTTTCTGCCTAGGATGAATTGTATCTTACTCTTAGGGGTGTTCGTACTTTTGAAATTAAATGGCGGCTCAATTAACATAAAAGAAATCGACAAGTGTATTACAGAAAAAAGTGATGGAGAGAACCTCCGGACCGCCGACGAAAGCCGATGGCCGGAGAAGGAGGCGACTGTTTTTGGTTTTAGGGTTAGGTGTTTTAGGATCTCTCTGATACCATGTAAGTATACAGAATATTGTGTAAACGCGAATGATGATTTGATTGCTTGATATCATAATTACATCATACACTTAAATAGCAATCTACAAAACAATCTAGACTCAGGTTTGGGCCCACTACAACACTACAATATAATATGGGCTAACAGTTATAATTGTTAATGATCTTCATGTGAGGTTTGTTGCTTAGATGTATTAACTCGAAGAGATAAACTTATTACAATATTGGTTCAAGATTGCACCTAACAAGATTGGTTCAAGAGATTAACTAGTCACGAGAATGGTTAAAGACATCAACTAGACACGAAATTGGTTCAAGAGATCAAGTAATCGAAAGAATGGTACGTACATGTATGTCAAGAGATTGCTATCACGAGGTCATGAGATTGTTATTTTTCACTTTCAATCACGAAATTGCTCACGAGGTTAGTAACTAGATTTTAATCACGAGGTTTGTTTTGACTTGGTCAATAGGTTGTGCTATAAGTGTTCCTCATGAGGTAATGTATAGATTAGTGTTACGAGATTGACTTAAACGTGACCAAGAGATCGGTCAAGAGATTGCTAATCAAAAGATTGGTCAATGGTCAATAGATAGGTACTCAAGAGATTGATAATCAAGAGATTTCTCAAGAGGTCAGATTCTCAAGTGATTAGTCACGAGGTTTATTTCTCTTGAGTTAGTTAATTATGAGGTTACTTGGTCAAGAGATCAATTAGTTGCACATGAGATAGGTCACGTTGTGACTTGTGAGTATCTTCGTTGTGTCACGAGGTTGAAATAGTTTGGTATTTTATGAGGTTTTTCAAGTATCCATTTGAGTCACGAGATTTTCTTTATAACGAGATTTTTTTTTAATAATATTTACTTATGAGTTCGTGTACTTATTGACTTCACGAGTGAAGCTCGTTGGTTGGTTATGTCTCACGGAGATTCCTTGCTTGGGTATTTTGTACTAGTTACATAAGGAACGCACACGTGATTGGACTTGGATATCTAGCTTTCTCACATGATTTATAAACGTATAAGTTAGGTCTTCATGTATCACGGGGTAGCTGCCCACTATGGTTAATACGAGATTTGTATTACGTGACTCACGAGGTTGATGCTAGGTCAAGAATTTGTGTTTACATATACTTCACGAGGTTGAGTATATGGTATTTAGTGACATCATCCTTGAAAGTGTCTTTCTCGGTGTCGCCACAACATTCTAGTCACAAGCTAGTGCAAGCTTAAGTCACGAGATTGTTTTTCAAACTTCATCACAAGATCGCAGCACAAGATTAACTCAATGATCTAGAAGACATTTTATGCTACTACAACAATAATTCATGGAAGACTTTCAGTCAGATGATTGCTTATGAATCTTTAAGAGATATTTTCGCTTTCTTATCCTTCGAGTCAACTAATGATTTTCAGCTTAGGGTAGAATGCTATCAAAGAAAGATCAATCTTATAAGACCCAATCAAGAGTTTCCAGGGATTGAAGATAAACATCTTTATACGGTTATCAAAGAACCCGAGTTCGGTTTTGTTTGTCTTTATCAAAAAAAAAAAAATAATAAATAAATAAATCTCCGGTTGAAAGAAATTTAAAAATACTCTTCCAACACTCTAAAATTAATCAAAGTTCAAATCATGCTAAATGTCAAGAAGAATGATCAACAACCAAAATCTTTACAACTTCTAAAGAATGAAAGAGACAAATTGATCAAATAAAGAATTGTCTACCGAGTTAAAAGGGTAAAAGCTATAAAATAGCTACGTACTTTCTAAAATGTATCAATTTGAAACATTTACTTTTTTATTAACATATACACTTACGTACTTTCAAATTTTGTTCCGAATTCACCCATTTGTAATAAAATGATATTATTTTAATATGACATTATATTAACATACATCGGTCATATGAGTGAAGTCGGAACAAAAACTGAAAGTACATGGGTATATATGTTAATAAGAAAGTAAGTGTTTCAAATTGATACATTTTGGAAAGTACGTGGTTATTTTATGGCTTTTACCCGAGTTAAAATGTATTAGATTGAAGTTATCTTCAGAGATAGACATTCTACAACACACACACAACATCTATACCTAAAAAATAGAATAAACATTTTAGGTCGAAACATAGATTACTTGCGGAAATCAATAGAATCGGAAGTAATCATCTTTATTTAAAGTAGACGGGCCAAAAGTGACAAGTTATGAAATTAGTTTATAACTTGATCACATCACTATAAATAATGATTTAGTGTTTTATTTTCATTGTATCCAATTGTAAACTATCCATTGTTCTCTCATTGCCATATCAATAATAAAAAAAATTATAACTTGCTATGTCTCATTTACAAACACAAACACAGACACTACACACATGATTTCTATATTTGATATCTTGGTGACTTCACTTTTCAAAAAGACACAAAAAAATATATTTTGTTATTTTTGCTTTTAAATTTTTTACAAAAAGTAATGTATTTTCAAAGAGAAAAGAAGAAAAAATAGCTGGTTTTTATTTATGCTTAATTGATGTCAAAATTGTATGTTATCCATACATGATTAATTGCAAATATGTATTCTGTTAAAAGGGAGTCAACAAAGATATTTGGTTTAATAACTTTAAGCTAAAAAGAAATAGAGTATAAGTTGAAGGGGAGTTTATGTCAAAATTTAAAACAATTGTTTCCCTTTCTTTTACATAAACAAACTAATCAAACACCCATTTAACAATTGTTTCCTTTTCTTTTACATAAACAAACTAATCAATTACCAATTTATCAAACTATAATGCTAGATCCAAATAAAATTTAGACAATAATAAATAAATAAATAAAATAAAATAAAATAAAAAATTTTCACACAATAAAGAAAATAAAAATATAAAAAATAAAGAAATTGTAGACACTAATCACACATAGCCACATCTAATGTATTGATTTTTTTTTTATTTAAATCTTATATGGGTCTAGCATTATCAATCCATGCCTTCAATAATCTAAACTGCGCCTTCAAGAACATCAATTCATAACCAAGTCATTTTCTTGCCAATCTTCGAAAATTTTCAAAAGTATAATCTTGTTCAAGCTTGATTTTGTCTTGTCTATGTGTTTTAAGTGTGTTGTTAATTCGAACTGAGGTTTAAATGGAAATTAGGGCTGAATGATTTAGGATTGAAATTTAGGGGTTTGTTTGATTCTTGAATTTGACTGGGTTTTATTGAATGACTGATTGTTTGTTCATCCTCGGGTGAAAGGATGAAGTTTTTGGTGACTCGTGTTGCTAAGTTGTATAAATAAAATGGCTATCTTTCTTTTGTGTCTTCCTATTTATCTTTCCGAGAAGCAAAAGATGTAGTTGGGAATCCCTCATATTTGTTCTAACTTAATCAGTTCGAATGACTTTAATTGCCCACTTACTAAAGTTCAAAAAATGTGTTATTGGATGGAAAAACATCAACGTTGTGAAAAACTATAAGGGGTTGAATATTTTTACCAATTAAAATGTTTTCTTTTAAATCATTGATATGAAATCGACAAGTATAGTTATAGACAAATAACTAATTATATAAATGCAAGTATAAAGTAAAGTAAAGATAGAATGATCAAACGATAGCACGGGGATTTATAGTAGTTTGGCCTACAAGGACTTCCTTTCTTTACCCTACTCCACTCCTGGAGTATCCAACCCGAGAGTATCCTTTCATTAGTCAACAAGCTTCTTTATCAGGCGGATAAAACCTTACACGTCGCTTATACAATATTTTCAACACAAAGCTAAATGTTGAGTTCTTTCTCAGGTACAACCAATCCCATCACACTAAGTATTTTTAAGACTAAAATACAAACCAATCACTGTACAATGTTTATGGTGGTTTAATAAAATGACGATGTATGATGATGAAAAGTATACGATTTAATGTACAATTTAAAAGACTAGTAGAAAAACTTTGAAGCTTTGTAGTCTTAAATGATGATGTTGATCTCTTTGCTAATAAGAGGGTTAGTGTATAATCACTAAAATGGATATGTAAGTATGTGGTAATGACTTATGAACTGAGAATGAAATGCATGAGAGAATATACAGATTTTGTTATGCAAAAGATGAGTTCAAGTGAGATCAAATGGTCACTATTTATAGCCAAGAAGTCTGTCAGATCGGCGAAACCTGCTAACCCTTTCGAAGGGTCTGCCCTTTATACGAAAGGGGTCTGTGGGATGTCTGACAGAAAATCCCACATAGATTTTGTTAAAAGATCTTTCCAAAATCATAACCAAATCTTTCCAAAATCAACATAGGATCTTCTCATATCAGGAAATATTCTTGATGTGACATTTTAAAAAAGTCAACTTTAAGTTGATGTCATGCATGAGGTAAAAAAATTTTGTTTTTTTTTAAATAGAAAGTAAATTTGTATATGCTAAAAGTGTAACTAACATTTATAAAATAAAATGTTTAGTTGAGTTTTAACAAAATAAAATGTACTTTGTTACGTCTAAGTAAGCTTTAGTAATTTTATGCAAAATATAAGGATTGAAATCTTTAAAAGTTCAAATTGAACATGATTGGTCATGTTGATGTTCTGTGAGAAGGAAAACGTGTGAGTCCTTTTAAAGTGTCACTTTTATTTTAATTAAATACAAAATCTCACTCAAAATAACACTAACATTACCTATCATGTTCAACTTGAATTTGAGAGGATCTCTATCTAAAATATAATTAGTTTACTTGTACACTAAAAGTGTATTTTTGTGACTAGACTATTTTAAGAAAGATCCATTTGGTATAAAATACTTGTAAATGCAAGTTGTGTTCATTTGATCATTACCGAAATAATATATATCCATTTATTCATACCTTAGTGATGTATATAAAGTTGAAACTATTGTTTAAACTTGTCTATTTTTAAACTTTGTGTAATCTAAGTTTATTAATTGTCATTAACAAAACTTAAAAAAATCGTAAAATATGAATAACATTTTTATGCGATATTTGTATTAACAAAAGCTTCAAAAGCCTTTGCTAGAGCATGTTAAAACAGTCTTCCCTGATATATATATATATATATATATATATATATATATATATATATATATATATATATATATATATATATATATATATATATATATATATATATATATCTATACATTATATATAAGAGGAGGCATGCCACATAAAATGCCACTTGGCATCCCATAATGCCAAGTCATATTTCCATGTCATCATTATATTTATGTGGCATTTTTTTTTAATTTTTTTAAATCACATGTGGCATTTTAATTAATATATGTGGCATTTTGTTTATTTTTTTCCATAATGCCTTGTCATTATTCCATGTCATCAATATATGATGTCATTTTTTTAAAATCCGGATTTAAATTGTCTAAAAATTAAGTGTCTTGGATTCGAACCTATGATCTATTGATACATTAATAACAGTTTTTACCACTAGATCAACTTAACTTTTTATTTATATTCTGCAAAACCATAAATATAATCATCAGCAGAATATTAATACCGTTTTTAAATACGGATTATGCATAATGAAGCCCAATATAGACCATTCATTCATTTAGAACCCTAATAATATCAGTTCCACAAGTCGATTCTCTCTATCTCTCTCTCTATTTTTTTTTTTGAAAACCCTAATATGTTGAAGTTCACACAATTAATGCTAAATGCCTATACTGTAATTCTTATCAGATAAATGCGGGCTTTGCTACTAAACTCTATTACGTACAACTGCTGCTAAAAAGAAAGATTCAAGTTCTGAATCTGATTCAGATGACAGTTCTGATTAGGTAATATTTTGTAATATTTTGTTACTTTTATTTTGTAAAGTTTTATGTTTTTCTATTTTGGCTGTTTACTAATTCATGTTAATATATAAGAGGAAGCCAAGCATGCTGCAAAGAAGCCAGCACCAGCTCCTGCTAAGAACGGAAACAAAGCAGACAGTTCTTCTAATTAGATTTCTAAAGATGACAGTGATTCCGGGAAAGTGGTATTGTATTTTTTACTCGATATTTGAATTTTTAACAGCAGTTGAGTTTGTATTTTGCATGAGTTTCATTGTGACCATAATTGTGATAGAAGGCCGTTTTGGAGGTGCTAGGAAAGAAGGCCAGGAGGTGTTTAGGATCGTTTATTTTGGCAGAGCCCAAAAAGTGTAGATTAGATAGAAGGTGTTGAAGTCGTTCATCATAGACGTATATATCTTGTAGAGATAATGATTTGTGAATTTGTAATTTTTAGTTTAAGATTTAATTATTTTGCTTAATATGGTTATAAATTTTCACACTACTACAACTTATCATGATTCATTTGGAAGGCGAGGCTAGGAAGCAGTACTCGACATTCATGGACGGCTTCAAAGGCATAGGATAGAAGGAATTTAGAGAATAAGTATGTAATTTGCAGACAAATTATATCCGGTGATTTAAATGAAGATTGTGTTACAATGGGGAAACATAGACCGGTAAGTACTTGCCAAATCTTTAGCTAATCACATGGGTTCTGATTTTATTACATATGCTCAGGTATTAAATCATTGATCTATCTTTGACAAGAACAAGCATTCAATCCTACTGTGTGTGACTAACGACTTATTGCAAGTGCTTATCGAGACTAAAATTAGCAGATATGGAGTTTTTACCAAACACTTAAAACTGCTTAGAGCACACAAGCACTTACATAAGCAATACCAAAAACCTTTAAATATATGTATAGTTAATCAGTTATTGTTAATTTGTAGGGTGTGATCAAAGGACTGGTGGTGGAAAGTCTTATTGCAAGTTGCAAAGTAAGAGAAAGCATTTGTTTTTTAAACAAGAAACAACTTCTAAATTAGTTTGTTTTTATATCGATATTGATCATACAATGTTAAGTGAATAAATTAAGGATAAATTAAAGGGGTGTTTGTTTTAGTGTATTTACCGGGCTTATGAGCTTATGTATATTTGAAAAATATCATAAGGCCGCTTTTGCATCGTCTGAGCTTACTTTTTGCTGTTCATCCTAATGGAGATGCATTCGGGAAATTGTGTAGTTTTCTGTCACATTAGGATATAAAGAGATACATGAAACCAGCCTTTGTTGTTTGTATTTTTATCATGCAACTGGTGTAAGGTATTTTCCACTTCTTTATAAAATAATATGTGTTTATTCTATAACTGTTAGTCGTGACTTGAGCACAACCATTTGTATTACTACTACTTTATGTAGTGCTTTGTCCCAATTAAATGGATTGATTCCTGAAAGTTTGTGCTTTGGTTCCTGCTACATTGAGTAAGAAATTTAAATGAAGAAAGGGCATGATAAATGCGGTGGTGACCAGGGATACAGTGAAGATGGTATGATTTAATTACGCGATTCCGAGTAACAACAAGGTGGCGGTAACTTATATTTTTATCCGATTTGGTTTTAAGTTTTCTAATGGTTCTTGATCATGATACAAGTTGCTTCTATCATGACCGTGTGGAATTAAATGCAGCCTGCATATGCTTCTCACATGTGGAACGAAGCCTTCAACAAGCGACTTGGTACTAAGGTCTGCTCTTTTGCTAGAATCGGACATGTTTTTCGAGTGATAATTCTAAATCTGAAGAAGCGGGAATGAGCAGGTTGGGTAGTGGGTCAAATCGATTTGGATAAACAATAGTTCTTTTATGAGCAATGGGTTGCAATGGGTTTGGATAAACAATAGTACTTCGAGTAGAGGTTAGGTGAGTTTGCTTGCTATGAATAAAAAATATGTGAAACTTGTAGATTTTGGTCTTACAAAGAAGAAACTATTACTGAAATGATGACAACCGATACTGGGACTTACCGTTGGATGGCACCTGAGGTATGTTATTTCCAATTTGATTTCTCAATTATAGCTTAATAGTCTACGTGATGCAAGGAGATTTATATGGTATGTGTGTTGCGACAAGGCCAGTCTAACTAAGTTACTTATTTGTGCTAATATTGATTGCATATCGTATGTTTTCTAGGAAAATCGTATTGCCAAATAATGCTTTTGTTAGTATTGCGTGTTCTAAATCATGGTTTTATTGATCTAACTAAGTTGCTTATTTGTATTTTTGTTGTGTAATATACCAGGTCTTCGGTTACAATTAACGAATGTCGGGGGACTAAATTACCATGCATACTTGAGTGCAAACGCAGACCCTAACCAATAATGTACGTATGACAATTCTCAGTACATGATTCTGTCAGGATTTCATACTTTCAGGTGCATATATACTTTTATTATGCTTCAAATTTTAGTATTGACGCTAGGTTTCTACATAATATAATTCTTCATTAAAATATCTGCAGCTTTAGATGGAGACTATCTAAGACCTCCTAAATCCAACAAATGATAACATTTCGATTGTTGAGGATCCAAAAACTGGTGATGTTTCTGTACCGGCTGCAACTCTGGTAGATATATGGAGTCACTACGATTTTATGGAGTTATTAAGGCTGGGGGAAGCTCATTGAGTCACTGCTAAAACGGATGTCGACCTCATTGTGGAGAGGTTGGTCTGGAAAATTATTCAGGTATGGTGTGCAATGTGGATTCAAGTTTGGTCGATATGAGTTCTTTATAAAATGTTACACGGATGTGCTTGCTGGTGAAAGACGGAGTGTCACATTTTTCCTTAGTAGTGCATCTACTCAAGTATTTGTTGATACTACTCTTTGTCCATTTGAAGCTTTTTTCAATTCTTTTTATAATGTGCAGAACCACCTCTTGGGTTGAGTAATGGGTGAAAATGAGGCTTATCGTGGGGCTTGGGGTTACATAGCAATGTGTATTGGGATGAAATCAATAAGTAGCAATAAGTTAAATTTCATTTTCTGTTGCATTTGTGCGTGCCTAATATGGATTGTCATTTTATGTGTCGAAACTTTTATGTAAAGGTGCTAATCTTCTCATCATTAATGAGGGGAACTTAAAACTTGCGGATTTTTAGTATATAGTTGTCCTATTCATTTTACTGTAGATAACCTGCCGTATAAATGTTATTGTGCTACATACTATTGTAGATGTTGTATAAATGTTATTATGCTATACACTGCTCTAGACATTGCGCAAGCTTCTTATTAGTATTTAGTTGAAATGGAAAAATGTGAGTATGAACTGGACCGGGTCAAAATGGGTTGGTCAGGGTCATAAGTCGAACTTAAAGAATCAATATTACTTACACAAAGAAAGCAATCTTGATTACTCCATAATTTTGCTTTATTTTGGTGTAATGAGTCAAAATAAGCCATTATTTTAGGCCTTACGGCACAGGTTGGATTAGGCTCACTTGAAAACATTTTCTTCAATAAGTTTCTCGATGTTTTTTTACAGAATTATGTCTTTTTTATTTGAATAAGTATATAAATAAAACAATTATCTAATTTTGAAACAAAACTATGAGGGCTTATGCATTTTGATTATAGAAGTTTATGAATCCCATTGATTGTGTATATGTTTAACTTCTTTTCTAATTAGCATTATAGTAATTCAACAGTTGGTTTGAACGTTATGGATTATTATATGTATCATGAAAAAGTTATTTACTAAATTAGACTCGAAATCCCATGCTCATGTAGGGATACAAAACTATTTACACTTATGTTAAAACCCCATTGATGAGACTTATGTCAAAGTCTAGAAGATTGGCCAGAGATCACAGTTGATTATCTTTCCAAGAGTTTCAGCCAGGGAGTTACCGAGTTCAGGAATGAAGTAACCTGTCAAATTCACGACTGAAGACTTTAAAGGAACGATTACAAAATTAATCCTCAATTAAAAGTTTATGTCCAAGCGCCGTGTGTGCATTATTGTAGTGATTGATGTCTACCTGGTGTCCCGGACACTTGGAATGAACTTCTTTATCTTCAACTTGCTAAAGGCCAAAAAAGAAGCTCGGGTTTACTTTTATCGTTGAAAATATTAAGTTATAATTCACATATCTCTTTAGGTTTTGCAATTTCAAAGGCCGTCCTCTGAGGTTACATTGTAATTTTGCAGATACAAACAGGTAACCGTAGTAATTTTTAAAGGGTATATACGTGCCGACCAATTCACTGAGGTTATTTGATCAGGAAAGTGAATTATTTCGACCTGAATTATAATGTGATTATGCTAATCTTTGTGTCAAGCCAACCCTTCGTGACCACCATAAATGTTTTGATTTTGTAGTTGGATGTAGTTTTAGATTTTGGAGGCGCCATTGAGTATCTAAAGGAATTTATTCAGAAAATCAATGCTCTTAACCAGTACCTAAACAAGTGGACACTGAAATACCTGATCTGGTACCTGAACATGTAGTCGCTGAAGTACCTAATCGAGTACCTGAACGAGTGCTTGATCCAGTGCCTGAACAAGGAGACATTGAGGTGCTTGATCTTGATCATTCAGTACATGATCCAGTACTACCTGATCCTGATTTTAGAAACACAGTTAATTCATAGTTCAGTATATGTACTAGAGTACTAGAAATTTGTTCAATAAAAGAAGGTTGTTTTGTTGAGGCTGTTTTTATTAATTCAAAAAGTCACTTAAACCACAAACTTGACCGAGTATGAGTGTATACATGACTGTGAATGGTCCAAAAGTTGGTAAATTGTGGCTAATTTGTCTGCATGTTTTGGTAAATATTTTTTTATCAATAAATGGTAAGAGCCACACAACCTCATTGGAAGAAGCTTGCTTGAATTAAAATTGCAGCTTGATTAGGGATATAGTTGCAGTTGAACATCTACGACATTGTTGAAGTACAGGTAACAACAGTTATATGTTTGGATTTGCACGATTTGAAGAGTAAAATTATATGATATTTTACATTTGCGTTAGTTATTTGCTGACTCAAACATGTATTTGGATATGTATATAATATTTTAAGAAGGAAACATATTCACACAAGTTTGACCATTCTTCCTTTCTCATTCATATCATGTTAATTATTTGTATTTGTTACTGATTAATCATAATTTATGAGAGATAAGGTAGGGAAGAAGCTTTTAAAATTTGTGATGATGAGGACAATGAAGATGCTATACAGGTGGATGAAGCTAAAGTTAAGTAAGCTTTCAAAATATATGTATAGAAGTGTTTTGAGTACCCAACATGTCCATTATTACCCAATAGTATATTCCCAAAAGCAATGAAAATGCTCAATTAGATTTGTGGTCCCATTAGTATATTCACAAGTCATATAATCTGTATATGCTCAGACGATTGAGCAACTCAGACAATTATCAGGCATTTCTGAAGTGCATTGAACAGTACTACACAGATAATATTACGGGACCATAGCTACAATGTTTGGTTTGCCGACATTTTTCATTTGGTATAAGTTAATGGTTAGACCATCACGGGTGAAAAAAATTAGTCAATATGGTCAGAGTTAGAGGGTGTTTGGAATTGATAGTGTTTGTATCTTTGTATGCTGTATTAAGTCAAATTAGTCGTGGAAAAGAGTATTTGTTTAGTAACTATCCATTTTAGTGTTAGATATGAGGGTAAAAATGTACCCAGTAACTTTCATTATGTAGTATATCTCAAATCAACACTTTTGTAGCAAACATTTGCAGCGCGCAAATGGTAGATATTCAGAAAGGAATTATGACACAACACTCAATGCTTTCAACCAGATAAAATCTCAAATAAACACTTTTGTAACACAAGGAAAAATCTAGGCTTTGAACCAGATGTTTAGAAGGGAATTATGACGCGACATTCGATGCTGCAACTGATATCTAGATATGAGGTCAGGTAGAGGACTTTACAATAGCCGCAAGGAGTTTCTCCAAACAGGGTTGTCCAACAGCACTCTATTGTATTTTGCTAGACCAACAGGTACATTAGGCGAAATTATTATCGATAGAGTTTTAGATTTGGAAGAAATAAAAAAGGTTTATTACCTCATAAATAATGCTCTTCTTTTTTGGATGTCAGGGTGGTGCTATACAAGCCAATATGGATGTCCATTGAGATTTGCGAATAATGGGGCATTTCTCTAATATTTGTATATGCTATAATTTTATGTTCAGTGGTTAATAAAAATATAATTTATTTATGTGATTTGGTATGTAATGTTTTGTATGTGCTGTAAGTTGAAGTATAAATGTCGTTTCTTAAAATAATTAAAGCAAAGTACATACAAGTTATCACCTTTAGTACACATAGATGACCTGTACATATTCCAACCATGGCAACACTAACATGTAAACATTAATGAGCAGGTGGGAAAGGTAGACACGAGGCGTGGCTGAAGGAGGTGATTGAAAAGTATCGTGTGAGTAATCCGAAGATTACTGAGCAGTTTTGGGTTTGAAGAGGAAGTTGCAGACATTGTCTGGTGCAGATTGGTAATTATTCGTTTAGTAATAAGAAGAAAATATTTGAGAGTTTTGGGTCGATGCCTGATACATTGCTTGAGAAAGCTAGGCGAGAGAAGCAATATGATACTGTCTTGGAGTCTAGGATGCAAGATTTGACTGCGGTTAGGGAGGGTCGAGGAACTGTTATGGGTTATAAGTTGGATAGAGTTTTGGATTCTGTTTCAGGTTTAATTGTTGTTGATCCTAAAGGGTATTTGACTGATTTGCAGAGTATAAAGATTATGAATGATGTTGAGATATCATATATTAAAAAGGAGAGACTGTTGCTGAAGTCTGTTATTCAGATTTTAGACTAATCTGAATTCTAAAACATGCATATGCTTGAATTGCAACTACAGGATTAGAAGTTGCAGGGATGGTGGCAAGGCATTTGATGCTAATGTTCATGTTATGGATAATGTTAGTGTTACTTCGGACACAAGTGCATATGCATGCTCTTCTTCGCACAGGGATGTAATAGCTCAACATGTAAATGCTAATTGGTCATAAGAATATGCATGAGCAAATTTATTAAGGTTTTAGGGGTGTTTGGATTAGCTTATTTGTTTGGCTTATGGGCTATTTCAATTGGATTTCTTTATTTTCTCATAATCATAAAGTTTATTGGTTGATTTAAAAAATTCAAATTATGAGTAAATTTGTTAAGGTTATAGGGGGTGTTTGGCTTAGCTTATTTTTCAGGCTTATGCTTATTTGAATTTAAAAAAGCTAATCAACCCTTATATATAGGTTATAGGATCATTTAAACTTTGTTTTGTGTTCTTGAAGCACGCATTGGTTTTTGTGGTCAGACTAATGGTGTAAATTTTTTTGTAGCAAACAAAAATAAAGTGTCATTGGCTTCTAATAAGAATGCTGATGAAGAGTCGCTGGGCACTAAAACAGCAAACGCGTCTCGTGGAGGTACAGGTTTCAAAAGAAGCCGGTCTGCTAAAGTTCATAATTTTTCTGAGAGGGTGAGAAACGTCGGGAGGCGGCATGTTTAAGTTTTTTATGATGATGTTTTCGGCATTTAATGGATGTATTGGTACATCAACAATTCAGTTTTTTGACCGAGTTGAAGAATAGGTAGTTCTTTGTCACAAGTTATCGCTAAGGATGACAATGAATCTGGTCGAACCATATCCACACACATATTCATTTATTTTATCGTCATCCATATGTATATCCATATCAATTTAGAAGTGTTTCATCCATTCAAACCCATACTCATTTGATGAATCACGTTAATGGATGACATAAAAAGTTTTTCTCGTCCAAAAAATACTGCGATTCAATGCATATATCATAAGCACTTTTGACACCCATACATTAATCGTTTTGAAAAAAGCATATTTCTTAATAAATTATTAGCGTAAACATCACATATCGCTATATTTAATATAGACTTTGGGTGGTATTTGAACCTGTAGTTTAAATATGGATTAACGTAGACTTTGGGTGATATTTGACCCTTTTGAACCTGTAGTTTCATATGACCTATTTGAGATAAAACACGACCCAAGTTGACACTTTAAAAGTAAATGGGTCAAAATGCTATCTCTATGTTAATGATCTCTAAATTACATACTATTTTCACTCCAAGATGTATCTGCTGTTGCTTTTAACATAAAGAAAATCTCGACCTCCATCTTTTCTCTAATTGCATCCAAAGTGATACATGAAGCTGCCCGTAGCAAGACATCTGACACCCTTACAACTAATTTCTTCTATCCCCATCAATGTTGACCACATTGTCAAGGATGATGTGAGAATCCAGTCATGGCTCGCTTCAATATCTTAAAATGCCGTGAAGAGTCAATCCTGATAATATGCAGAGAAAGAACCGGGTGTAGACAAGGCTTTAAAATAAATGGAAAGCCAAGGGATGGACCTCTTGAACTGAAGTGGTTGACCATTGGTGAAGTAACAGTCCCAAGACGGGTTAACGGAAAGCTAATTTTCCCTGTCGCTTGACCAAATCTTCTATAATGTAGTCTCTCACAATTCTCCCATCTTGCAGACTCAAGTATACAACTGGAAAAGCATACTGCATATAATCAAGCATATACTCTTTATCTATTGTAAAAACACCTGCAAGCAGTGGCGGAACTTGGCCATTTATTTTGGGGGGGCCGAATTTATTTTAGGGGGGCCGAATCGGAGATTTATTTATAACCTCAACTAAATTACTGTGACAACCCGTACTTACAGGTCATTTCTTGACACCGTTCATGTCTCATTATTTCAACATTTATAGTAAACTTGGTTTACTTGTTTCAAATTCGCGTAACCTTGAAGGTTTAGCGGCGAATTCATGATCATGACATTACGTACATTTCATATGGACTATGATTAGTCTACATTTCATTGACATCATGTGCATCTCATTAGTTCATTCACGACATTTCATTTCACCTTTATACGCGTAATTTTTATATTTAATAATCTTTATCGCGTGAGTTTTTATTTTGAATATTTAACCCGTTACTTTCAAAAATGATCCCGATGTATTTTTAAACTTACATTTAGTTTATAAAAACTATATTTTTAGTTTTCCTAGTGTTTCAAATTTATTTGGTACATAAATCGTTAACGTTAAATTGTTACGTCGTTTTTCTTAAAAATTATACGATAATTATTTTATCACTCAATTTTCACAAGGAATGTATTTTTACAATTTTTATAATATCATTATACTCTATTTTTGTCTATTAACAATTACTTTTACCCAAAAATTTCCATTTACCTTTACTTGTACTTTTTCCTACACATTTACTTACACTATCTTGCAAATTATACAAGTATATACAAATACATTATAAAAGAAAAAAAAAATAATATCTTGGGATACAAGATCCCCTAAAACCGGCCACATGGAGGATGTAGTAATTGATTGGCATGGTGCATTAAAAATCATGTTTCCTACACAACTTAAAAGTCTTCTACTACTTTTCTCATTCATTCTCATCTCTTCAAAGTGTTAGCAAGAAAAATTGTTTCTCTCTTCCTTTTGGCTCTCAAAACCGGTCACTACCTCAAGCTCACAAGGGATCAAAAGTTTTGCAAGATCAAGTGTTTATCAACCTAGTATATATCCTTTATATGGTTTTGAAATAAAAATCAAGGGTATTTAAGTTTAATCCTTGTTACTTTCACCTCATCACTATCACTTGTAAGCATGTTTTTTTTATCATTTTCATGTTTCCTTTTCATTTTCATATGTTTCTTTTCATTTTTGTAGCTTATATGCATGATATGTGATTTATACCATTTATTTCATGATTTTAGAGTTATATTTATATCTATGGTCTTGATGGTGATTAGGAACCCATGACACCCTAAGAAGGTGTATGGTAGGATTAGATTAGTTTTGGAGTTGATTTGAAGGGATTAGAATAGGTTTTTTCCGAGAAAAACTATTTTCGATAACTATATATTTATGTTCTGTCCTTAATTCGAATTTCTGGAAAAACCTACTGTTGGTACGAAACTTTGGCCTTGATATTTAGAAAATATACTTTAAAACGAATCCGTGGCCTTTTGAACGGATAAAAACGGACTTATAACGAAGAAGTTATGGATTTTTAAAGTTTGACGACGAAATAAATAACTTTCTGAAATTCAGCATGCAGTTTTTAGTTTGTTCGGGTCAAAAACGAGCCTTAAGCTTCACAAATTATTTCGACTAGTAAAAAATATATTAGTTTACTTCGATACGAAGCTAAGGACGTATTATACGTAGAAAACGGATTTGAAACGACAAAGATATGCACGTTTTTATAAAGTTGCCGTAACTATTATTTTCTGAAAATCTATATTATTTTTACGATACAAGTATTTTAGTAGCTGTAACGTCCATGTTTGCGGCTGTTTTTAACCATGATGTGAAACTTTTTGGAACGAAATGTCTTCTAGTAAAATCAAGTTCACCGGCCATATTTTTCAAAACAAAAAGCTGTTTGTAAAACGGATTTATAGTAAATTAATTACGGATGTTCAAACTTGGCCGAAACTCATTTTCTGCACACAATTAGCAAAAATCACTAACTTTAACCCTTGATATCTTTATGATCGAGACCTTTTGGACGAAAACTCCTGAACTGAAACTTTTAGATATCGATACAAACTTTCCAAAACCGTCGAGTTCGTTCTCTAACGATCGACGTACACCGTTTTACGACTAGTTTTCCAAAGCCATTTTTGTTAATTTCATGAAAATTCCGACGACATTGTTTTGAGACGAAAAGTGATAATTTCACCAAAAATCATTATAAAACCATTGTAGGATGACATTTTGACGTAAATACTTGAAAAGTGATTTTTGATTGGTCAAGACGTCAAATGAGTATTTTTCGACGACAAGTAATATTTTCAAAACTCGCAAATGGTATAAATGACATACGTAGTGCATGCATATCATAACATTACATTGCAACTCATTACATGTCATATCCTTCACAATAGGTCAAGATTGACGCATCACATTATACCTCAGTGTACTCACTCTTGTCTTCGCATCATTCCACCAAGTGAGTTCGTAGCCCCTACTTTTACTTGTTTTCATAACTGTTTTGGGGGAGATACATGCTCAATTATTTTCATAACTATCATGATTATTTGAAACTACATGTTGAACTGCACTGAATGCTTAGTCATGCGTAGTAACAGTTCTGCCACACTTAGAACTTCCATATCATATTCATTGAGCTAATGGTCTTGGTATATTCATTGATATTCATTGAGCTAACGGACTTGGATAATGTTGAGCTAACGGTCTTGGTATAACATTGGGCTAACGGACTTGGTATATTCATGTACTTGGTACAATCATGGACTAACGGTCTTGGAACGATTTGATCAACACTCATATTTGTTATATCAAGTAACTATTGATACATTAAGTTAGGCACTATTTTGTGAATTCATTTGACGATGTGGGCTTGAACATAAACTACATTACACTTTGGCAATGGGTTGTGAACACACAGGTTGCAAGTTTTGTATGGGCGGAACTTGGAACTGAGTGGATTTTCAATGCCTTTGCTGCATAAACGATTTTTGAAAGGCTTTACATTTCTTCATAAACTCTATGAACTCACTCAACCTTTGTGTTGACACTTTTTAGCATGTTTTATCTCAGGTATCTAAGGTATTCACTTCATGGCATGCATTTGGACACATCATGGAGTCGCGATGACGACGCGTCTCACTTGGGTTTTACGTACTTTAAAATATCGTTTGAATTGTAACAAACTTATTTCCGCACAAGTTGATTTTCATTTGGGACCTACTTTGTAAACTCTGATTGTTTTATTAAATCAAACGATGTTCTTTTCAAACGACACTTTAGGTCGTTCAATATAACTGTGATTGTGATGCTATGACAGTCAATCCCCAGGAATTCCATTCCGCTGCAAAACAGGTAATTTGGGGGTGTGACAGATTGGCATCAGAGCTTCAGTTATAGAGAACTAGGTTGCATCATTGACCCTAGACTATAACTACATCATCATAGCATCTCATCATTTCATCATAAGTGCATGTTCACTTTGCGTGCGATTTATACGTACATTTTTCGATTTATTTACTTTCATTTCAAAACGATTGTCACATGGATGCCCTTAAATGCCCATCCCATTATCTTTTCCCCATATTCTAACGTGGAGAATTCCTTGTCATTCCCTATCACAATTTTTATATCAGCTGATTCATCATCGATTACGACGAATGCCGAGATAAACTTTTAAATAGGGCGAAGTCGCTCTCACTCCTTTGTTCACCACTAACATGTCGAGTTACACTTTATTCGCACATTAAGTCTCTAAACCATCATATAGTTGAAGCACTCACAACACCTCATAACCCATCTTTTCGGAAACCGACGATCATTTTTGAAACATAACCTCAAACTTATCATCTCTTATCACATTTCTTTGAAGCGCGTATTATTAACATCGGATTTTGCTACGTCTCACATTTCCTCTTGTTTTGAAGAAGATATGGCACCGAAGAAAGCTACAGTTGAAATGACCCAAGCGGCTATTCAGAAGTTAGTGAATGATAGCATTGCTAATGCTCTAAGAGTTGAAAGGGAAACGGTGGCTGCTGCTGCTGCCGAGGCCGCGACTGCTGCTGTAGCCGCAAGGCTTGCTGCTGCTACTGGAAATGCAGGAGGATCCGGAGTTAAGAGCTGTTCTTACAAGGATTTCAAAAGTGGAGATCCCACCAAGTTTAAAGGGACTGAAGGAGCCACTGCCATGGTGCGATGGTTCGAGAAATTGGAGTCTGTGTTTTTGCTGTGTAACTGCCCGGATGATAGTAAGGTCAAATATGCTACAAGTACATTACTCGATGGAGCATTGTCGTGGTGGAATTCATATGCTCAACCGATTGGAATGGAGAATGCTTTCAAGCTTACTTGGGAGCAATTCAAGAGTTTGGTGACTAAGAAGTTTTGTCCTCGTACGGAAGTGAAGAAGTTGGAGACAGAATTCTATGAACTAAGGACTATTGGGTACGATATTGACACTTACATTCGAAGATTTCAAGAATTGGCCGTGTTATGCCCATCTATGGTTTCGGATAATGAGAAGCTACTGGAGGCTTTCATTGAAGGACTTCCCGAAATTATTCAAGGCGATGTGACTTCTTCTGACCCGCAAACGATTGAGGAAGCTATTCGATTGACTCAAAAGCTCATGGCCCAGGTAGTGAAGAGAGGCAAGTACCCCAACACTAACCAAAACAACAACAACCCCAACAACTGCACCAACTACTACAATAACCAAAACAACAACAACAACGACGATAACCAAATCAACCACAACAAAAGAAAATGGGAAAACGACCAAGGAGATTATAACAACAACAACCAAAACCGCAACACTAACCATCATCAACAACAGAAAAGAGGGCAAGAAACTGCAATGGTATATGTTGCTGCACCAGTAGAAGGCAGAGGTTATGCTGGAACCTACCCACTATGTAATCGATGTAAGTATCATCACACGGGTCTTTGTCCTGCTAAGTGTTACAAGTGTCAACAACTGGGACACCTTGCCAGGAATTGTAGAGGCAAGGCCATGGTTACATGTTACAGATGCGGGGAGCAAGGACACTATCGGAATCAATGTCCTCAAAACCAAGGTCAACAAGTCGAAGGTGCTCAGGGGAATGTATATATGTTAGAAGGAGGAGGAGGAGCTCGTCAAGGTATCCACGACGCGGAAGACTGAAGAAGTTCGGAAACTAACAGTCTTATTTCTCCTTATGTACTATGTCGTACTAAGTTTATGTTTTCCATCGCATCCGAATCTTTATAACCTAAGATGTACTACTTTTGCTGAACCACTCGTTGTAAAATATTCTCATCTATCGTACTTTATTTTCTTTCCGATTTGTTATCATTTACGAGGATTTCAATTCTTTTTACTTTAACTATCATTTTAACGACACTTCTCCATGTTTTCTCTCCTCGATGTTCATCACAATTTTAACATCAGTTGACTCAACACCAAACAACATATGAGTCGATTAGTCCAAGCGTTGCATAGTTACTCCTAAATTATACATAGCCTGATCACCTATGTCTAATTCAGGAAGAATCATGCAATGAAGGGAGTAGTAGTCTCATATGAGTAAGCAATTCCGTAATCGAGCCAAATTTTCAAAAGATTTTCTTCAAACCACTTGTTTCCAGTTTGATCCGCGTGACAGTTCTTGTTTGATGAGTTGCAAAGATCGAGCTAGAAACAAGTCGTTACCTAAACCGATTTAGCCTAATCTCATGACAGTTCTTGTTTGATGAGTTGTGAGATTAAGTAAAAATCGGTTACCAAAAAGTCTTTTGAGGGTTTTGCTCGGGAATGGGAAAGTTTGCCACATCAAACCCTAAACCCGATAGACTAACAACGATTGAATTCAGGGACTGAATTCCTTTTTGGATGGGCGAATGTGACAACCCGTACTTACAGGTCATTTCTTGACACCGTTCATGTCTCATTATTTCAACATTTATAGTAAACTTGGTTTACTTGTTTCAAATTCGCGTAACCTTGAAGGTTTAGCGGCGAATTCATGATCATGACATTACGTACATTTCATATGGACTATGATTAGTCTACATTTCATTGACATCATGTGCATCTCATTAGTTCATTCACGACATTTCATTTCACCTTTATACGCGTAATTTTTATATTTAATAATCTTTATCGCGTGAGTTTTTATTTTGAATATTTAACCCGTTACTTTCAAAAATGATCCCGATGTATTTTTAAACTTACATTTAGTTTATAAAAACTATATTTTTAGTTTTCCTAGTGTTTCAAATTTATTTGGTACATAAATCGTTAACGTTAAATTGTTACGTCGTTTTTCTTAAAAATTATACGATAATTATTTTATCACTCAATTTTCACAAGGAATGTATTTTTACAATTTTTATAATATCATTATACTCTATTTTTGTCTATTAACAATTACTTTTACCCAAAAATTTCCATTTACCTTTACTTGTACTTTTTCCTACACATTTACTTACACTATCTTGCAAATTATACAAGTATATACAAATACATTATAAAAGAAAAAAAAAATAATATCTTGGGATACAAGATCCCCTAAAACCGGCCACATGGAGGATGTAGTAATTGATTGGCATGGTGCATTAAAAATCATGTTTCCTACACAACTTAAAAGTCTTCTACTACTTTTCTCATTCATTCTCATCTCTTCAAAGTGTTAGCAAGAAAAATTGTTTCTCTCTTCCTTTTGGCTCTCAAAACCGGTCACTACCTCAAGCTCACAAGGGATCAAAAGTTTTGCAAGATCAAGTGTTTATCAACCTAGTATATATCCTTTATATGGTTTTGAAATAAAAATCAAGGGTATTTAAGTTTAATCCTTGTTACTTTCACCTCATCACTATCACTTGTAAGCATGTTTTTTTTATCATTTTCATGTTTCCTTTTCATTTTCATATGTTTCTTTTCATTTTTGTAGCTTATATGCATGATATGTGATTTATACCATTTATTTCATGATTTTAGAGTTATATTTATATCTATGGTCTTGATGGTGATTAGGAACCCATGACACCCTAAGAAGGTGTATGGTAGGATTAGATTAGTTTTGGAGTTGATTTGAAGGGATTAGAATAGGTTTTGTCCGAGAAAAACTATTTTCGATAACTATATATTTATGTTCTGTCCTTAATTCGAATTTCTGGAAAAACCTACTGTTGGTACGAAACTTTGGCCTTGATATTTAGAAAATATACTTTAAAACGAATCCGTGGCCTTTTGAACGGATAAAAACGGACTTATAACGAAGAAGTTATGGATTTTTAAAGTTTGACGACGAAATAAATAACTTTCTGAAATTCAGCATGCAGTTTTTAGTTTGTTCGGGTCAAAAACGAGCCTTAAGCTTCACAAATTATTTCGACTAGTAAAAAATATATTAGTTTACTTCGATACGAAGCTAAGGACGTATTATACGTAGAAAACGGATTTGAAACGACAAAGATATGCACGTTTTTATAAAGTTGCCGTAACTATTATTTTCTGAAAATCTATATTATTTTTACGATACAAGTATTTTAGTAGCTGTAACGTCCATGTTTGCGGCTGTTTTTAACCATGATGTGAAACTTTTTGGAACGAAATGTCTTCTAGTAAAATCAAGTTCACCGGCCATATTTTTCAAAACAAAAAGCTGTTTGTAAAACGGATTTATAGTAAATTAATTACGGATGTTCAAACTTGGCCGAAACTCATTTTCTGCACACAATTAGCAAAAATCACTAACTTTAACCCTTGATATCTTTATGATCGAGACCTTTTGGACGAAAACTCCTGAACTGAAACTTTTAGATATCGATACAAACTTTCCAAAACCGTCGAGTTCGTTCTCTAACGATCGACGTACACCGTTTTACGACTAGTTTTCCAAAGCCATTTTTGTTAATTTCATGAAAATTCCGACGACATTGTTTTGAGACGAAAAGTGATAATTTCACCAAAAATCATTATAAAACCATTGTAGGATGACATTTTGACGTAAATACTTGAAAAGTGATTTTTGATTGGTCAAGACGTCAAATGAGTATTTTTCGACGACAAGTAATATTTTCAAAACTCGCAAATGGTATAAATGACATACGTAGTGCATGCATATCATAACATTACATTGCAACTCATTACATGTCATATCCTTCACAATAGGTCAAGATTGACGCATCACATTATACCTCAGTGTACTCACTCTTGTCTTCGCATCATTCCACCAAGTGAGTTCGTAGCCCCTACTTTTACTTGTTTTCATAACTGTTTTGGGGGAGATACATGCTCAATTATTTTCATAACTATCATGATTATTTGAAACTACATGTTGAACTGCACTGAATGCTTAGTCATGCGTAGTAACAGTTCTGCCACACTTAGAACTTCCATATCATATTCATTGAGCTAATGGTCTTGGTATATTCATTGATATTCATTGAGCTAACGGACTTGGATAATGTTGAGCTAACGGTCTTGGTATAACATTGGGCTAACGGACTTGGTATATTCATGTACTTGGTACAATCATGGACTAACGGTCTTGGAACGATTTGATCAACACTCATATTTGTTATATCAAGTAACTATTGATACATTAAGTTAGGCACTATTTTGTGAATTCATTTGACGATGTGGGCTTGAACATAAACTACATTACACTTTGGCAATGGGTTGTGAACACACAGGTTGCAAGTTTTGCATGGGCGGAACTTGGAACTGAGTGGATTTTCAATGCCTTTGCTGCATAAACGATTTTTGAAAGGCTTTACATTTCTTCATAAACTCTATGAACTCACTCAACCTTTGTGTTGACACTTTTTAGCATGTTTTATCTCAGGTATCTAAGGTATTCACTTCATGGCATGCATTTGGACACATCATGGAGTCGCGATGACGACGCGTCTCACTTGGGTTTTACGTACTTTAAAATATCGTTTGAATTGTAACAAACTTATTTCCGCACAAGTTGATTTTCATTTGGGACCTACTTTGTAAACTCTGATTGTTTTATTAAATCAAACGATGTTCTTTTCAAACGACACTTTAGGTCGTTCAATATAACTGTGATTGTGATGCTATGACAGTCAATCCCCAGGAATTCCATTCCGCTGCAAAACAGGTAATTTGGGGGTGTGACAATTACCCCTAAAACCTACAATATTTACATTAGGTGTCGTAAATTTTGGGGGGGCCGGGACCCTCCCCTGCCCTCATAAAGGTCCGCCCCTGCCTGCAAGGGTTTTGGAGTTTTGAATCATTAAAAGTTAAGAGAAAGGTGTTTTGTTCTCACTGAGAATATTATGAAGGGTTACTTGGAAGGTGAGGAAAAATATATTTTTTAGTTATAAATATATTACTTTATGGAATGGTGGCTTAATGAACCTTACCGCATGCACAATGATTTTGGATTGCTGATTAATAGTGTATTGTAGTTTGGAAAAGCTATTAAGCACTTTTAAGGTGTTTGGATATAATGAATTAACCTTCACTAAAAAGTCTTTATGTTTTGTTTTTGGTCTCTCTATGCATGTTGATGTATGTGTCTTCGCATTTGATCTCATATTCGCCAAGTGAGAACAATAAAAATCTTAATTCTACTCTTTGATACTCTTAATTTTCATGCTCTAATAAAAATGAAAATAAATTCTTATGATCCAAACTCGATTATTTTGCCCACACCTGAATAAATGATACAAAAAAAGAAAGTTAATGATACAATGACTCAACCAAAAAAGCATACATCACTTCTTACAACATCATAGATGACCAGACTGCACAATCATAGAAAATCAAGATGATACATTGATAAAGGCCATCTTGACTGAAGACGTAAGCCAAAAATAGAACTTTACTCTCACTTTCTTGATCGCCACATAATCTAAAATGAACTCTTACATAACCGAAGTTATATGTATTAAACAGACTAATGTGGAAAGCCAATATAATTAAAGGATATACAAGTCTCTTCCACCGTTGAACAAGCCACCGAGGACATAAAAAATACACATAACTTTGTGTTTGAGAAGAAAGAAAAGGACAGCGAATTCAAAAACCAAATTATATGTTCACCATAGATGTAATAGATATTAAGGTATGTTGTTCGATGCCTTTTTTAATTTTCCTATATCACCTTTTAATTGTAAAAAAATGCATTGCTTTTTACATAAGATATAAACCAAAGCTTTTTATTTGTCGGTGAGCAGATTGATACATGGAATATAATGGCCAGGACGAGAAATGAAGAACAAATATTTTCAAATATTGGCTAGCCTAAAGATCTTGATATTGTAAGTTACTTAAAAAAGTCAATGTGTTTTTACAATGTTAATGAACATGGATTTATCGTTGAGTCACCTGAATGAGGTGCATAATGTTGGACTTATGGTTCCAGTGGATCAACCAAAGGCTTCACTTTAGATGTTAAAGGTACCTATTTAGAATGTTATGGGTTATCTTTTATGTGCTTATTGAAATTTGGAAAAGCTCATAAGCTCATTGATTTTGGCTTCAAGCTAATCAACTCGAGCTTATTCTCTTTATAAGTCCATAAGCTCAAGGTGAATTAGCTATTCCAAACACCCAAAATCGAAATTGGAATGTAACATGCTTTATAATGTGCAAGATCAGGTTTCGCTTTGTGTGAAAGATAGATTAAGTTTAAATGCATTGTTACGCTTTTTTCCTACTATTTCACTAAGTATACATGTTTTATTTGAGGTGGGCCAATATTTTACAATGTTCGTAATTTATTAACCGTTACTTAATTTATCATTGGACACTTTTCCAGCCATTATTTACCCGTAAAATATGTCAATGATAATTATAAGTCATGCCCGTCCAGCGGCGAATGTTTATTTACTGCAAAACCAGCTTATGATAAGTTGCAACGATAATCAATACATGAAAATTTCATGGCTTAGTTTGGAAAGAGAAGTGCTCATGCAACTCTTTTGCAGTTACTTTTTCGAATCTTAAATCAAAAGAATGTGGTGCTTCATTTGGGCTAAATTAGAAATAATATTACTGTAATGAAAGCATACAAGTATAATCAAAATGAAATCTGATGACGTACTTTTGGTGTGTTCCTTGCTTATTGTGCTATAGTTTGTGGAATGCAACCGTTATTTTTAAAAAGACAATCATACATCATAAATCTTCCAATTCGTAAATCAATACATAAACTAAACAACCAAGTTTGTGCAACTCTTACTTTCAAAACAATGTAAACTAAAATAAGATTGCCATTCGAAAATCAAAACATCACATAGATTTGATTGGGGGTAAAAATCTCGGATGCTTACACTCCATGTTTTATTTAACATGTAAACATATATACAATCCGGATAGATTATGCCAATCCGGTATATAAATATATGTTTTATTTTTGTTCAATATATGTTTTATTTATTCATATACCGGATGTATACCAAGTTTGATGTTCAATTTATTTTGTAATATATGGTTGCCAATATATTTTTGTCTTTAATCTGAAAATATATATATATATATATATATATATATATATATATATATATATATATATATATATATATATATATATATATATATATATATATAAGTTTGGGTTATTATGAAAAGTTTCTTAGAATGAAAAGAATGAGAAGGCATGTGGAGGTGACATGTGTCACCTTTGCCACATCACCATGCCACATCACCATACCCTACATGATTTTAGTGCATCATATATTATTTTCATTAACTAAATAGATTACAATGATAATTATAAGTTATGTCCGCCCATCGGGCTTACGTACGACCCTTTCTTTCAACATTTACACTTTCCATCCTTTTAATCAATTTCTAAATAGTAAAAAACTACCTCTAGAGTTTGAATATTATTGTGATACCAGTAGTTATGCTGGAATTTGTGTGCTACTGTTTTTTGATCCTTCCATTCTTATATACAAATATTGTAGATAAAATCTAAAGAAACGTATGCTTCATGTTCATCAACTTTACATTAGGGTATGTTTGGCGCAATGGGCTTGGGCTGGGGCTGGGGCTAGGGCTTTTATTATAAGCCGAAGTTGAAATTTGTATTTTTGTAAACTTGTTTGGCAAATGGGCTGGGGCTGGGGCTTATTATTGCAAAATTACTAAAAATGATATAATTAAATGAGTTTTATGGTATATGTTAGATATTTTTGTGGGTAAATATGTAATTTATGGTTCATAAGCCCCGGGCTAAAGTTTTTAGCCCCTTTTTTGGGGCTAAAGTTTTAAGCCCCTTCAGGGGCTTATGATTCCATAAGCCCGCATGACAAACGAGACTTATTTTATAAGCCGACTTATTTTAGAAGCCCAAGCCCCATAAGCCCCTCATAAGCCAGCTGCCAAACACAGCCTAGATATTATTGTTTGAACTCTATTTTATGAGTTTTATAATAAGTTGTGAAAAGTCCTTGCTGATCAATAACTTTCTTTTCTGTGCTACTGTTAATAGTAATGATATTTTCTAATCGAATGTTTCTTGAGATATGACCTATTATTAGTAATAGCTATTGATATCGGCTTTCTTGGTTTCACAGTATTGAATAAGGGGTCAAGTTGGATTACCACTGGGTTGAATTTGATGATGTCCGTTACCAAATTTAGGTTAGCCAATCAAAGTTTTTCTTAAAAATGAAAGAATATGGGGAATATAGTATGTAAATTGGAATGGTAGTTATTGCAGGCATCAATAAAGAATCCACATCTGCTACATCTATCAGTATCACTTCTCACTCCACCTCTAGAGACTCCTTTCTCAAGTGGCCTTCCACTTGGAGCCATTGAAGCCAGTTTACATTTATAGGAGCATGATGTGTGAACTTGCACGATATTAATGGTCACTTTATGGGTAGACATAGACCATTTACTATCTACTTGAAGAACCTCGACAAGTAAAAGGTATTCCACCCGTTTCATATAACTTTTAATTACTTTTTAATATATATTTGTTTAACTAAATCCTAAAAATAAAAATCAAAATACTTACATGCTTTTAGCCGTTTTATGGATTATGGTAACATCAATTATAGATATTAACCGTTTCATTTAACTTTTAATTACTTTTTAGTATATATTTGTTCTACTAAATTCTAAAAATAAAAACCACAAGTCATACCCGTCCATCGGACGGGTTTTGACTATATATATATATATATATATATATATATATATATATATATATATATATATATATATATATATATATGAAGCGGGGAAGAAATATGCTGCTGCTAGCGAAGAATTTTGTCAATTGTATACGGTTAAGTGTCTTTCATTGTTGCAAACCCTTATGCGTCCATTCCTTTTTCTTGTTTTATACATGTGTAGGGACTTTTAACACAATAATATAAGGGACAATTTATAGTTGGTATGCAAAAGTCTCTCATTCGTAGCATCCGAAACTTAGTAATTTAAGTGCATATTTTAGCCCGCCTAAGTGAGCTAGGACAACGAGATCGACATAACTTGGATATGGTGAACGTACTTCAGTATGAGAGGCAATACATTTGTAGAAATGATATAAACTAGTAATTCTTAACACAAATTTCTGATGGATTAGGTGTATCAGAGAAACATATATTAAATCGTTTGTATTTAAAAACATGAGCGCTTTCCTGGTTACATATCTATTGCAAGAACAACCAAATAAATTTCAAGTTTCATAGTTTCTGAAATCATTTTTGCAACATTTCAAACTTAAGAACCGCACAAACTTTGAAAGTTGAATAATATTTCAAATCATGTTAATTAGCAGCATGCTACCATAATTGTGAATTGGTTTATAGTTCATTGCTTTTCATGCATAAAACTCTTATAGATGTTTCATTTTAATTACTGTTTGTGCTGATCTTATCGTGGTAGCTTTCAAATTTTCCACATGTAATATCAACGACTAGTCATTAACAAAATCAGTTAAGTAGAATGGATCAATGCATGTGTAGATTAAGCCCATTTATGAGCACACCCAAAACTAATTGCGACTAAAAGTATTCAACATTCAAATGATCCCAAAGACTCTCAATAATATTTATAGCTTGAACCTAGCTATTAAATGAAGATCAATCTCAATTCACTATCGCTAAGGTTTTGTTAACCATTGGTATAGGAACACCTATATTAGAATTTTTTCATGGTAGCGTTCCCTCCAAGAACGAAGCGTAAACTTCAAGTGCACGACCTGGTTGGTAACTCGGGACAGTGTGTCCTGCTCCTCTAATAGTCACAAATGTTAGGTTTTGGTATTCCACCGCATATCCACCAACCTAAATAACAAAATGGATTACCATGAATCATTTAGTTGTGTATTGTTACAAATTTGTAGCAATAAGATTAAAGAAAAAGATTTATACCTCGCCTTCGTACATCCATGGATACCATGGCGTCTTTACTGATGTTGTAAGGTTCTTTATTGAATGCTTCGCTGACGTGAATGGACATTTCGCATCTGTATCTCCACTGCATATATTATGAGTTGTAGTTTTAAGTAATGTTAGATGGTTTAGCATCCAAAAGCGCAGACATTGGATAGAACAATGACTGTATGTACCTGTAGAACCAGACACGGATTCCACTTGCCATTAAATCCTTAATCCAAGGTAAGACGGTAAACGGCAAGTCCATCCAGTTGTCAATCAGGTTCCAACTGTATTTAATAAAACAAAGGTAGAATATGATGTACATGTTAAATTTTTCGAAACTATAAAGGGTTAGTGTTTACTTGCAATGTTCCCAATTAACAGGTTTTGCATGAAGCGACTGTTGCACAGCAGGAGTGTTCAAGTAACCATGGATATATGTTTCGCTGCATGGGTCAAACCCTGATATCTGTTTCAATCATGTGAATTTAACGTCAATATAAAAAAGGGAAAAGTATAAAAGGGCATATGTGGCTTTGGTGTACCAAAATGCATAGTGGACTAATTCTATTACCGATATGCATAACCTACTTTAAATGCGTCCAAATATCACTAATTTGTTGACCTGTTACCCTTTTAGTATTTAAAATCATTTTACAACATGAGTATTTATATTATAATACCACGTCGTTTAGTAGAAAGAAAATTTCAAAACATTCTCCCGTTATGTGACAATTAACGACAATTACTATGTACTTTTAATCGATCTACGGGCTTTTTATATGAAAAATGATTTGTAGTTAACTAAAAGTAGACTTACAAATGTGATTGATATATTTCAAAAATGATTGGCGAATATGAGGAGAGAGAAATTGTGTATTTTAAAAATTGAATAATATAAATGAGGTAGGTCTATTTGTAGGTCTAATTGGTAGGTCTATTTATCAATGCTCTTTTTATATAACAAAGTATATTCATTAAATATCTAGCAAATATATAGCGATTCTTTTAATAACATTAATATTGTTGGAAAGGTATTCAAATTGCTAACAAAATAAGCTCAATATTTTTTTATAAAAAATGTCAAACTTTAATATATGGCTTTTGTAACAAAAAAATGTTTCAAAACACACTTTTAACCTATCTAATGGGAATGGATCCACTAAGAAAAAAATAAAAATAAGAAGAATGAGAAATGTTTTCAGCCACACATTTTAAATGAAGAAGGAGAATTTCATGGAAGATGCATATCTTTTTGTAGGTGCGTCTGAAATGTGCGGTTGTGGTTATTTCTCATCATTCTCATTTTATTTTTATTTCTTATTTAATCCTTACTCCCTATCTAATAACATTAAAGTTAGGGGTGAAAATCATCAAATAGTAACCAAGTTTGAGATCTGTTCCAATCTGGTACCTCAAACTTTATATCAACCAGAAAAACCATCAAAGTTTCAAAACTGTTTCATTCTTATGTAATTTTTATACTAGAGTGACCAGAATGAAACATTTCTCAAACTTGGTTATTATTTTGTGGTTATTGTTTATGTTTAGTCGTGCTTTAACGGGTTGTACATAAAGTTGGTTGGAATAAGTTAAATTCTGGGATGGGTGTTTGAAATTAATGTACAACATGTTAATGCATAGATGGATACTTTAAGTACATTTATTTCAGAAAATTACATAAGGATGAAACAGTTTTGAAACTTTGATGATTTTTATGATTAGTATAAAGTTTGAGGTATCAAATTAGAACACTCGTGAAACTTGGTTACTAATGGGTGACATATTCCCTTAAGGGACCCTAAAGTTTGTTTAAACAAGTTCATTTTTTTTATTTCAAAACACACCTCTGAATTATATAACAAGTTACAAAAACTACCTTAATTTTTTATTTTTTACAATTTTCATATAACTAACTTTATTATATCAATTATCTAATAAATATTCCTTAATTTTCTTATAAGAAATATATCCATAAGAAAGACGACAATTTTAAACTTTTATAAAAAATATACATTAAAAGGCTCTTAATTTCAAATAAAACGAGTTAAATATTGCAATACTTTTATCACACATTAAAAATAAATAGATAAATAAAAATAAAAATAAAAATAAAATCAACTTCTCACTTTTTGAGTAATAAGTCAAAATAATAGCAAATATTTGAACTAGATACATTGTAGACTCATTATAATGATCAATATTAGTTTATGAAAATTTTTTTTAGACGCTTTACTCATTACAGTGATTATATTATAAAAGTTTTATCAAATAATATAACGCTACAATGTAATATTTTTTGTGCAAAGAAAATAAAATGATAAAATATTTTGAAGTTATTATATCACATAGTTTTTTTTATCAAATACAGTAATGTATTGCGACAACATGCGGGCATATTTACCTCGTTACTCGTCTTTAATGGAATGAGTCCCTTGAGTTTCATACTGAAAAGAATTACGTTATTTAGGTCTATAATGGGGGTTATTCATTTAAAAATTAAGATGATTTTTTTCCCGCTAAAACAATGGTGTTGGCCGGAATTCTGCTGAAGAAGACGAACTAGTCACCAAGACAAACACGCTTCAACGCCGCATGACGTCATGTCATGTATTTTGAGATAAAATTTGAAAGTTAGTTATGCCTTGTAGTAATTAATTTATTATGTTGTTCCTTTTGATACTCCAAAACCACCTTACCACCACGTTATGTAACTTTTGGACTTTCTCATATAAAAAAATCGCATGCATAAGACACTTGTGTTTTTTGCCGTCGAAAGTTTGTGTTTTTTCATAAAAGTTGAAGGGTATGTGATTACGTACGTCCATTGTACATCAATATGTTGTCATGTTGCGATATACTCCATCCGTCTTAAATTATAAGTCCATTTTTTATTTTTCAAAGTATTTTATTTTCGATTTTGACCTTAATTATTTATTTTCGTGTTATCTAATATTTGATGAAAAGTATACCAATGAAAATGCATTTAAAACACAAATCTATTTATATATTTTGCATCAATTATTATATAACACGAAAAAAGATAATTAAGGTCAAACTTCGAATAAAAAGACTTTGAAAATGTCAAAATGAACTTATACTTTGGGATGGAGGGAGTAAATGGTTATTTTACTTTACGAATTAATGTATATGTATGTGAAGCGTAAGAATAGTAACATATTCTAATAAAATCTAAAAGATAGGGGATGTTGATGGATAAAAAAATTATGAACCGAGTTTTCTAAAAATGTATAAGTTTGATGAAAAAAATACTGCAAAATAACTTTTGCTCATTAAAATTTTGTAAATCGATATTTGTGCATCAAACTTCTTTTTAAAATATGCATCAAAATTTGATTGTGCATAACATATGAAAATTAACATTTTTTTTAATCAACGATTTGTTTTTTGTGCATTAATCTTTTTTGTTGCATAAAAAAACTTTATAAAAAATCAAATTTGGACCAAAGTTCTCTAACTTGTGTGTACACAAAATAAACTTTTGATTTAATGATACTAAATCTCCATAAAACTTTTTTTAAATGTTTTCAATTTTTTGTAAGTTGTTTTTATATAAAAGAAGCATTGATTTTTTTAGTTAATGAAACTTAATCATTAAAAAGATCATTCTTTTTTTTACTTTTGTTTATAACGTTGTGCAACGCAAAAAAAAAAAAAAAAAAAAAAAAAAGTTGCTGATGTAGTTTCATTTTTCAATGAATCTTACTTATATATATAGCAAACAACACGTCATTTTTTTCACAATTTTTTCCGCACTTTTAAAAAGTGCGTAAAATTTGGCTAAATAGTTTACACCTTTAATGTGTATGAGTTAGGATTAGATGAGAAGAAAAGTTAAAATGAGAAAGATGAGAAAAAAACTTGATCACACATTTCAGATGCACTTATAAAAATAGATACATCTCTTTTTAAAATTCTTACTATTATTTAAAAGGTGTGGTTAGAAATCCTTCATCACCGAATCCGTTAATGTGTATATCATTATTACGATAATAAGCCTGGAGATATAAAACAATCATTCAAAATTGTAAAGAAAAAAAGTTTACACTTATAAAAAATGTTAAACCTGCTCACAATTAGGAAAGAGTTGTGTGATAAGGTGATTTAAACACATTTTAATGTGGACAAATTTATTTTATACACACTAATGAGTGTGAATTTTTTGTTATACAACTATTGTTTTAGAAATCATTTTCACGCTTATGATTGTAGCAAATTTATACACATTTAAAAGTGTCAAAAATTGTAATTTTTTTACACGTTTTTAAACTGTGTACCGTTGGCATTTTTGTTGTGGTGGCATTTATGCGAACTTGGTTTCAAATCTTACCGAGGGAGTGCTATTGGCTAATGGTGAGCATAAAGGCGCATATATATCATTCTGCTCGATGTTGCTTAAAAGAGCTTTTGCCTGGTCTCTATAGTAATTACACACACTTCCTCTTTTTCCACCGTAAGAAAAGTTACAATTAGATCTAATTCCTTCATAGATTTCCTCGGAAATGATGGCGTGTGACAACCAATACTCATACGTTCCTGTTTCTGAGGTTCCATAATCATCTAATGGATTTCCAAGCTGATAAATATCAACATGAACATGTCAGTTCTATTAGTCTACACGACTAGATATATGTATATACAGTAGAAATTGGAAACAGATTTGAGACTTACAGCAATTCCTTTAATGTTAATAACAGTTTGATTAGCGATCTTGTTTTTTTGAAGAATTGAATATGCAAGCTGAGAAATGTAATGCGCTGCATATGCTTCTCCCGCGATATAAAAATCTCTTTTTTTGTATTCTGGAAATCTTTCTAGCCAATTTAGTAGAAATGCATATGAATCATTTGCTATTATTGCATCTCCAGTTTCAGACATGTTTGAATAAGAAAACCCAACTCCAGCAGGGGATTCTAAGAATAGGACATTCGAAACTGCAAAGGTGGTGAGGAGAAACAATTATAATTTAACCCACTCTTCATAAAACATTCTATATCTGCTTCATATTTAATATCTTACTGTTGTTCCAAGCATATTTATTACGCGACAGGGTTTTACGATCAGCATTGACTCGAAATGGTCCAAGTTCCATCATGGCTCCATAGCCCAACGAAGAGCAGCCCATGCCTGCCAGATTTATGATTATTTAGTCAGTGAATATGAATGAAAAAAATAAAGATAATGTTACCTCCTTGGAGCCACAGCAGAAGAGGATTAGTCGAAGAGTTGATTGGTGACTCTGTAAGATAGTAAAACAGTGCTTTCCCATGGTCGGGGTCAACGGTCACATACCCTGAGTATTGGTTAAAGTCTGTTCCATCTGGCTGGCCTGGCAACTCTGATATCTTGTTGGCATCCTTCAACCCATCTTGTGGACCCACATAGACCTGTGAGTATGTGTATTCATCTCGGTGATCGTTATTGGTGGCATGATCCATAAGTTGTTTAACTCTTAAAGCCCAATTCTCAAGAGTATCATATCCATTTGCACCATAGTAATGCACGGAAACCAGAAGACATAGATATATCGGTAGAAGTAATACGGTCTTCATATTTCAACGGCAAAACTGTGTGTTCTTGTTGCATGTCAAAGAAGTTAGTGAAAGAGTGTATATATATGAGAGATTAAAGTTAGATCAGCATAGGTACATAAGAGCAAGTTAGTTCAAATATTTCAGTAATTTGTTACATCGATATACTACTTTAGGACTAAAAGCATAGGTATATAAGAGCAAGTTAGTTCAAATATTTCAGTAATTTGTTACATAGCTATACTACTTTAGGACTAAATAGATACACTACTTTAGCGATCATCAGTGACAACAACCGTTTGGTGCCTTGTTACTTGTTACTATATTTTATTATAGAGTAGATTACACCGCCCGTTCTGTCATTAAAAAAAAGGTCAATTGCATATATACCCACTAAATCTTGCATATTTGCATATATACTCAAAACATGCTTAAAAGGCATTGTACATCATGCAATAAAAACTTGTATTATGGGGAAATATGCAAGTTTTTAAGTTTTAATGGGTATATATGCAATTCTCCCTTAAAAAGGGTCAATTGCATATATACCTATTTTTCATATTTATTTTGCTACGGTATGACGAAGCGTGGACACTTTTTATATAGATAATACTTTTGTTATATTAATATGTGTCACAAATATTTTAAAAATTAATCTACATAAATAAGTGTGTACAATTACAATAAAACTACACTTATATGTGTTGCAAATGTTTCCACAATTTTTATTATAAACATTTTTTGCAATTTTGCCACACTTTTAGGTAGGGCTGAGCATCAAAGGTCCAAAACTGAACCGGACCGACAAAACCGACCGAACCGACAAAAACCGAGCCGACCCGACAGCCCCTCGGTTCGGTTCGACCCAAAACCTACAAAAACATACCAAAATACACCTAAACCGAACCGAACCGACGGCCCGACACAAAACCGAACCGACCCGACGGCCCGTTGGTTCGGTTTCGGTTTAGGTTTTTCATGTATTTCGGTTTTCGGTTTTCTCGATTCGGGTCGGTTTTGGACCGACTCTCAACCCTACTTTTAGGTGTGGACATTCAAACCAAATTTCCACATTTTTAACTATAGAAATTTGGATAATATCTCCATACTTATATGTCCATTATTACCATGCATGAGAAAGTGTGGAATCAATAATTTTACACATTTTTAAGAGTGACCATTTGGCCTTTAAAATATGAAGAATTCAACTAGTTTTTTTTAGCTTGTGCTTATACCCAAATCACTAGTATCGTACCTATTCTTTTGTTGCATAAATGATCCTTAAAATGCAACAATGTAACAATGTTCGTCCTTCTCTTGGATGCCTGTTAAATATTGTCGTTAAGTCCTCTCATGTGCCTTGCACATGAGGGTAAAGTAGTCTTTTTAACATTTTTTTTACCAAATTTAATAAAAACACCAAGTTGAATCATTTCATGAATAAATAAATCATTCCACCCACAAATCTAAATCTGTCTTCTCTCGTCTTCTTTTTCCTTCGGAGCATCTTCATTGTATGCACTAAAATTTTACGCTATCTTAATGCAAACATAGAATAATTTTAAAATATGCTTTCACTATAAAATTGTTACTCCAATTTATACACTAAAGCTTGCATTAAACATTGTTTAATAGTTTTATTTAACTTAAATAAGATGTAACTTAAAAAGTAATTAATATTATAAGGCTAAAAGTTAAAATGTTGTATTATAGTGTTATGAATACTATATTACTATATTTAGTGCTTTTTAGAATTACTATTCATTCCACTAAGATAGTGTCAAAGTTTAGTGCATACATTGGATGAGATTTATTGTACTTTTGACACTATCTTAGCGCAAAAAGTACATTTAGTGTATACATTGAAAATACTCTCACTATACATATATCACCATCATCCAACAATTTTCAATATATAATGCGAGGTGTGTGTTACTTATATATACATTTTACTCTTATGGTGAACTATTACGACCATGTGTATTTTGACTATAAGGCGTACTATCTTTTATGCAATGGTTTGTGAACCCATAGGTTACAAATCTTGTATGGACGGGACTTTTAACAGGATGAGTTGACATCACTTTTGCATTGCGGACTTTTTTCAAGTTGTTTACGTTCTTTTAGGCAAACCAACTTTGAAACTATTGTTATGTGTACAAATTTCTGAGAAACTCACCAACTATTTCATAATTGGCCGTTTTTATCATACTTTTCAGGTGATTAAATGAAAGTGGAACTGGTATATGTGACAACATATACATTTTCTTTATAAAAACCGACCCAAATAAACCGAAAATCAGCCGTTAATGCCTAATATTTGTGTGTTTCTTGAGTTTATGCATGTGCAGGTACGGGTATCTCAAAACGGACAAAGAAAAGACAAAACAGAAGAAAATCGAGCACGAGAATGAAAAGAGAGCAAAAGCCGAAGTCGGGAATTCAATTTTACGGGTTTTTGGATCTTGAATGCTCAAATCTACATTTTACGGAACTCGGGTCATGATTGACAAAGTTTACACAACAAACCCTTACCTTAACCAATTTTACCAAACACACCCTCCATTTTACCATTAGTACCCTTCACACCCTCATCTTTATCCTATTTAAGCAAAACACCCTCACTTATCCATAATTCCCATTTTACCCTCATCATTTGCCAAAATTACCCATTCATACCTTCACTTTACCATAATTCCAATTTCACTCCCCAACTTTACCCAAAGTTACACAAGTGAACCTCATATTTATCAAAACTACAAAATGGGTCCTTGTGATTACTACTTTGTATACATTTGTAATATATCCCAACCAAAAAGAAAACCAACCCAAATAACCCCTGGCCCAACCAAACCCAAGCCCATCACACAAAGAATAATCTTAGCCGGTTACATACCCATTTACTTACCCGTTTCCTTTTCCTTATAACCCGGTCAAACACTAATTAAAACTTAGTCAAATAAACAATAATAAATACCCTGATATACCCTCCCCGCCAAAGCTTGATACCCACTGTTCATCATCTTGTACAATTGAAATCCCAACAGCACCCCTTGCAGCTTTGTACTTAGCATTTCTTTGCCAGGTTGGCAATCCATGTGCCAAGGAATGACAGCTGGTCAAATGGAGCACTATGATTGGTTAAAAAAAGAGCTTATATGAGGCTTGTGAAATGAGCTCAAAGACTATGGGTTGAGAACATTAAACTGACCTTATTTAAAAAAATGTTGACCTATCAGTTTTGAAGTTAAAATAAGGCAAGCTAAGGACCAAACTAAGCTATGCAAACTGAAAACAGATTATCACTAACATATGGAGAACTAGGAAAACAGTTTTCAAAATTATAAAAAAAAAAGCTGGAAACACGGACTGCAAGTTAAGCTGCTGACAGATACACTTTTAACTCAAAACCATGAGTAATGGCACAAATGATTTAAGAACTGAAATATCTCTGACCAAAAGAACTCCATATGTGTTTAAAATACTAATTTTACTTATTTCCAAAAGAACAATGGAAGAAACTACGTTTGACATGAAAATTAAGCTTAATCCAAACACCCCTTAGGAAACTGCATTTGCATTTAAAGACAGATTTTGCTTAACTACTTGATGATGCAAGATGGAATTGATGGTCAAGATGAGAGCTGCTAGAAGCTTAAGAAACCCTAGGATCACCCCTGAGCTTCTGCTATAAAAACCCCATTCATCACAGATTTTCAATTGTCCAATTTTTCATTGTATTTAGAAAGATTGTTACCATTTTAATTTCTGTGTCATTTAATGCTTTTAATAGTATAAATTTAGTTGTAATTTTAAAAACAGTTGTAATATCAGTTTTATAAACTCAATTTAAGTTGTCACTTTCCAATTTGTCTCAATTTACTTTAATCAATCATTATTGTTTATTACTATTTCATAAGTTTCCTTTGCTGTTTATTAAGCTCAAATAAGCTTAATATAGCTTATGTGAGCTTATTATTGTCTAAGTCTGCTTTAATTTCAAGTTTTCCAAAAGAATCAATCAAAGTCAAACAAAAAAGTCAAAAATAGTTTTAGTTCAATTTCAGCTTTTCTTTGGTTAAAAGTCAGTATTAAGTCATTATTTAGTCAAGTTAAATCATTTGAAATCAAAATCAATCAAGTAGTTAAGCAAAATCTGTCTTTAAATGCAAATGCAGTTTCCTAAGGGGTGTTTGGATTAAGCTTAATTTTCATGTCAAACGTAGTTTCTATCCATTGTTCTTTTGGAAATAAGTAAAATTAGTATTTTAAACACATATGGAGTTCTTTAGGTCAGAGATCTTTCAGTTCTTAAATCATTTGTGCCATTACTCATGGTTTTGAGTTAAAAGTGTATCTGTCAGCAGCTTAACTTACAGTCCATGTTTCCAGCTTTTTTTTTTTATAATTTTGAAAACTGTTTTCCTAGTTCTCCATATGTTAGTGATAATCTGTTTTCAGTTTGCATAGCTTAGTTTGGTCCTTAGCTTGCCTTATTTTAACTTCAAAACTGATAGGTCAACATTTTTTTAAATAAGGTCAGTTTAGTGTTCTCAACCCATAGTCTTTGAGCTCATTTCACAAGCCTCATATAAGCTCTTTTTAGTCTAATTTTTGGTTTTCCCATTAGTCCCTAGTATAGTCTTAATATGTTTTTCCTTTGTGAGGTTGTTAGAGCTTATTGAATACTTATTTCTAAGGCTGCAAGTAGGGAACTTATGCCTGTTTAGTTAGTGATGAGTGTGTGAATACTCATCATTTTTGTACAAAATAAACTGCAAATTCATCTGAAAACACTCAGAAACACATCAAAATGATCAAAATATCACAAATCAGTGTTTTATGTGTTTTAAATGCAAAAATATCAAAATCAGATGAAAAACATATCAAATTTGCAAAAATTGCAGTTTCAGTCCCCCAAGTTTCAAAAGATGTCAAAAATAGTCCCTGAGCCAAAATTTCAAAAGAAAAATCATCAAAGGTCCGTTTTAAATCATAACTTGTCAAATTTGGTCCTTTGATGAAAAATGTAAAAAGTTTTGAGAAATTACAATTTGGTCCTTCAAGTTTGCAAATTGACAGAATTGGCCCCTGGAAAAATTGAAAAAGGCAATTTTGGTCCTTGTAATGTTAACACTTGCCAAAATCTGTCCTTGTAACACTTTTGCAGAATTACAGAATTGGTCCCTTGATTTTGTGGAAATTGCATATTGGGTCCTTATGTGTTAACCTTTCCAAATGGACCTTTTATCACTTTTGGGCCCAATCCATTTACCCTAGCCCAAACCCATTACCCGTTTTTTAACCCGAATCAAAACCAACCCACCCTTTTAATATCTCGGTCAAATGGGTTTGACCACCTTTTCCCTCTCCCTCACGTGATAACACACCATCATTTCCCCCCCCTGCAACCCTCTGATATCACTCCATCTCCACCATCATCATCCCTACACCCCTCCCCTCCAAACACAACACTCCAAGGTGCATTTAATGCAACTCTTGTACCTAACACTCAATCCCCACTGTTAAATCCAAAAATTGGCGCCAAAACTTGTTGAATGGTCAAGATGAGCTTCAAGTGATCCAATGGTCAATTTTCTTAGTGGGATTTGTCCAGAGGAGAGAGAGATACACTTTGGGTGTATAAAAGACCAAGAGAAGCAAGTGAAGACATAGTTAGTTTTAGTTTTCATTTTGTGTATGTCGCTATTTAGATTTCTATGTCTTAAATATGTTTAAGTTGGAATTTCCAGTGTTATATTAGTTAATCAAGTGTATTACAAACATTTTCGAGTATCAATTCAAGTCTGTGTTTATATTTCAAATTTCATGTTTACTGTGGCAATTTTAAATTTCGAAATCCTATGTTCAAACGTTTAAAAGCTTATCTCTCAGTTCAAACAAGCTTGTAAAAGCTTCTTACAGCTTTTTGCAAGCTTGCATTTATATTCCAAGCAAATGTGGATTTTGGTCAACGAAAGTCAATGGTGCAGTGAATTTGATTCAAACAGGCATGGAAATGAGACAAGGGTGATGCAGAGCTGGGTTGAGGTTGATTCAGAGTTAATGGGGTTGGTATAGATAGGGTAGTAGGTTGTTGTGCTCATTGGTTCAGTGAATGCAAGCCATAGTGGCTGTGGATTACTTGTAAGCTCAATATCTGTTACTGATCATTAAGTGGTGTTTGAATCTGCTTATTAGCTGTTATTGTTACTGTTTAATCTGAGAATCATGTTTATTTAGCTTGAATTGATCTTAATATATTGTCTGCTTCATTAGTTAGCTTGTTAAATAGTGTTTGGCTTAGCTTTATAATCTGTGGTAGAGGTTATTAGATCTGTGGTTAGTGTTTGGTATTTGCTTAGGTAGTCAATTGGTAGACATTTGCAGTTTTGGTTTGAGCATTTTAGCTCAAATAGTCAAAATCTTTGTGTAAACGGCTCTATATCTGTTTCTGTCAATTCAGTAGGTGTCATAGCTTGGTATTTGGTTCAAATTTGTGAGATCTAGCATTAGGTTACAATCTCTAGTGCTTAAACATCTTAAAAATTTCATAAAATTGGATTAAATCTGGTTTTGGTCAAAGTTGCTAAGTCTTTTCAAAAGTCAAAATTCTGTCAAAAAGTTGTAAAAGCAGTTTTCATCAAAATTTTGTGATTCATTTTCTGAGTCATTTTTTAGTTTAAGAGTTTGAAAATTTGGATATCAAAACTTCAACTGGTCATTAATTGATAATCACTTTTGGTGAAAACTGATTTGATCATCTTTAGCTTCAAATAAGCTAGAACTTTAGCTTGTAAGTGCCCTGTTCACATTTAGTTGTGAATCAGGCAGGTTTGTGATTGTTGCATAAGCTTCATTTCTAGGAGTTAGGATCTGATTTTTGGCAAAAGTGTAGTCAGCTAGGTGGTTTTCAAGGCCTGCTATCTGTTTTTGGTTTGAGCTCCTCTGATAAGCTGGTTCATAAGCTCAAACAGTGGGGCAGAACCACTGTTTGGCTCCAATAAGCAGTTGGCTTGTTTGGTTGATCTGAGCTTCTAGCTTGTTAGGAATAAGTTATAGTGGTTGCTATTAGCTTAATCTAGTGTAGTCTAGCTTAGTTCACTGTTTGGTAGCTTATCTCTTTAGATAGCTTATTCTTGTAGCTTATTTTCTTAGCAGTTACACAGTAGCTTCAAAATTTCACACATAAGCTAGTGTTTTCTCAACTTTCATAGATTCATAATATAATTTTAGAATTTTCCTGAAAGTTTCATAATTTTTGGTCATCATTTGCTATTTTTCTTATTTTAATTAGAGTTTAATCACTTTTTAATTACCTTTTATAGCAATTAATTGAGAAAAAGTTCCAAAAAATAATTTTTCAATTTTATTAAGTTTAGATAAATATAAGAAGTGAAAAAAGTAATTTTCCAGATTTTTCTTAGTTTATTTGGTAATTTTTAGTAATTTAAATAGTTTTTAAATAGTTTAAAATTCATAAAAAATAGAAAAATAGTCAGAAAAATACAAAAATAGTTTTGAAAATTCTAGTTTGATATTTTAGACTTTTCCATTTCATAATTTTATTTTTCTAGCTTTGTTTCCTAATTTCTTGCATTTTGGTTAATTATTAAATAGTTAAAATTAGTTTTTAATTAATAATAATTAGATAATTAGTGATAAAAATAATTTTCTTCTTCTAAATAGTTTCTTTTATCATTAGGATTGTAAAAACATCATTTTCATATTTTTAGGGTTAATATTGATTTAGTTTCACTTTTTATTTTGTACGTCACGTAGATTTTAATTTTAGTTTCGTAAAATCATAAAAACAAAAACATCATTTTAATTTTAGTGATAGCGTTTATTTAATAGATTTTATCTTTTTAAATTTTCTTTAATTTGCATTTAAGCCGTTGTTATTTGTTGGCTTATTCCGTAGTTTTAATCATAATCTGATCCTTTTTTCGTTCAAACTCCTCGATCACTAAACGTTTGATAAATCCATTGCATAGCTCGCTGGGACATAACGACCCGGGGAGACTCTATACTCCTCTGATCTTAATTGCATTGGTGTTTGAGCAGTTTTTAGTCTTTTAGGCTTGACTGTTTAGCCCCGATCAAATTTTTGGCGCCGCTGCCGGGGAGCTGTGCTGATTTATCTCCCGTTTTAGCAGATTAGTTGTTTGAATCCTCACTCATTGTTTATATCATCCATCTTTGTATATATATATATCCATATTTTCTTCTAAAAAATCCAAAAACCCAAAAACATCCAAAAACGTATAAAACACAAAAATATTTTTCTTTTGTTTCTATATATGTATCAAAAATAAAAATACAAAAAGAATCGTCGTTTTCTCTAATAATTAACAACTTAAAAGATTACCACCGAAAACCAAGGCAGTGCACTACCTAACTGGGGGTGCGACCATAATAAGTTCCCGAACTAAAGATTTAAAACTTGCCTTTGTGTCCATTGTGATTGGTGTACCTTTTTCAAAGAAGCCATTCATCTTGGATTATTGGTTAAGTTCACTGTTGTTTTGCCTCGATTTTGTGTTAATTGATTTTGTTGTGATATCGACGTTTCAGAACCAGAAAACCCATAAAGATTCTTCTCACCCTGATTTTTTACAAAACGTCTTCATAATTCTCATTCTCATCTGAAAGATTTTCATAATTCCATTTCTCTCCTTAACTCTGAGATTCCTTAGAGTTAACTCTAGTGTATGCGCACTCGCTCTTCTAGATCTGTAAGCCCATTTCGTGAGCTTGTCAAGATTCCAAGAAGGCGTGTTCGCAGACTTTCTGCTCCATCAGTCGGATCTGAGATCCGGACTGTTCACACTACTCCCGTTATCATGGCGGATGAAATTCCTATGTGTGAGCTCCTCCAGGCACCCATCGACGGGTATGGAGATGCTATCGTTGTTCCAGCCATCGTGGCTGAAAACTTTGAACTCAAGACCGGGTTACTGAATCTTGTAACTTCAAATCAGTTCTACGGTTTTGAGCGGGACGATCCTCATGCTCATATAAGATGGTTTAACAAGATTGCATCTACCATCAAGTATAAGAATGTCCCTTCTGATGCTGTTAAGCTTCTTCTGTTCCCGTTTTCTCTTGAGGGGCAAGCCCGGATTTGGCTTGAAAAACAACCCCCTCAGTCAATAGAGACATGGGAAGATCTGGTGAAGAAATTTGTGAATGAATTCTATCCACCTTCCAAGACCACGAGTCTTAAAAATGAAATCATCAAGTTCACTCAGAAGTTTGATGAATCCTTCAGTGAATCGTGGGATCGTTTCAAGGAATTGCTTCGCAAATGTCCTCACCACGGTTTCTCCGAGTTGATGCAACTCGATACTTTCTACAATGGAGTGAGTCAATCTGATCAAGATTCTCTCAATTCCTCCGCGGGAGGAAATTTCCTAAGCAAAACTGTCAAAGAAGCTTTAGCGATTATCGAAAACAAGTCTAAAGTCCGCACTGCACGAAGCAAGCCGGTTGTTTCCCAAGTCAGTGTTGGACCTTCTTCTTCTTCATCGCCCGTGAGTCAGTCTAGCACCGATGCTAAGATTGATAAACTCACGGAAGCTATCCAAGCTTTGGTTCTCTCCAATCAAAAGAAAGTCTCTTTTCCACAAACTTCACCTCCTGCTGAAGTTAAGAAAGTGGAAGTCTGTGTTACCTGTGGTGGCCCCCATGCTTATTACAACTGTATGGCCACTGATGGTAACCCCTTTGAAGCTAATGCTGTGGGCGGGATGTCTAATCAAGGAGGCAATCAATATCGTGCTCCTGTAGACCCGAATCACCGTCCTAACCACTACTCTGGACCTCCCGGTTTCAATCAAAACCAAAACCGTAATCAGAATCAAAACAGACCGAACCAAGGTTATCAAAACCAAGGTCATTTCAATCCAAACAACGGTTATCAAAATCAGAATCAAAATTTCCAACATCAAGGAAATTACAATAGAAACCCAGGTCAGGGAAATTTCAACTCAGGGTATGTTCATGGAAACAATCAAGGGAATTTTCAGAATCAAGGCCCTAATCCTAACAATAGAGGCCAGAATTTCCCTGTGCAAACTCAAGCCATTGTTCCAACTGGCCCATCATCTGATGAGTTGTTGAAACAATTCATGAAATCCCAAGAGGAAATGAATCGGTTGTTGGTCAGCCAGATTTCTGATATCAAGAAGTCTTTAAATGATCGACCCTCGGGCTCAGGTACTCTACCTAGCAACACGATCGCTAATCCGAGGGGCGATGCTAAAGCGATCACAACCCGTAGTGGAGCTTCTTATGCTGGACCCGCTGTTCCTACTACCTCTTCTTCTTCCCTCCCGAAGGTAGTGGAAAGCGAGCCTGAGGCGACAAAGGACAAGGAACTTCCTACTAACAACGGAAGTAACAACAATGTCCATCCTCAGGTTGTCCCCAAACCCAACACCAAACCTGGAGTTGTTTTTGAACCTCCAGTTGCTGACCCTAAATCCAAAACTTCTATTCCTTACCCCTCACGGTTACATGAGCAAAAACTCCGCGAGAAAGCTAGTCATCAGATGGAAAAGTTCTTTCAAATTTTCCAAGAGCTTCACTTTGACATAAGCTTCGCGGATGCCATCATGTTAATGCCAAAGTTTGCATCTACTCTGAAACATATGCTGAGCAACAAAGAAAAGCTGTTTGAAATGGCTAAAACTCCTTTGAATGAGAATTGCTCAGCAGTCTTGTTAAAGAAGCTTCCCGAGAAGCTAGGAGATCCCGGAAAATTTCTTCTTCCTTGTGTTTTTCCTGGGATGATTGAATGCTTTGCCCTTGCTGATCTTGGTGCAAGCATCAATCTGATGCCGTACTCAGTGTGGAAGAAACTGTCTCTTCCGGAACTCATTCCTACCTGCATGACTCTTGAGCTTGCAGATCGATCTATCTCGCGTCCTCTTGGCATCGCCGAGGATGTATTTGTCAAAGTAGGAAAGTTCCACTTCCCAGCTGACTTTGTGGTCGTTGATTTCGATGCTGATCCTCGAGTTCCCCTCATTGTTGGGCGGGGATTCCTGAGGACGGGCCGTGCTCTTATAGATGTATTTGAGCAAGAGATCACTCTACGTGTGGGTAACGAAGCTGTTACTTTTAACCTCGATCAGACTTCGAGGTACTCTTCAAATTATGATACTGAATCAATTAATCGAGTCGATTTAATTGACATTGCTTCAGAGGAGTACTCTCAAGAGTTTCTTGGTTATCTTCATAATTCTGTGGGTGGAAATTCCAATTCCACCACATCTTCTCAACCTATCATTGCCGACTCTTCCCCCTCTCTCACTCCGTTTGAGGGAGGTGACTTCCTTCTGGAAGAGATCGATGACTTTCTGGCTACTGATGAATCAATTCCGCCTGGAATTGATGGTGTGTATGATTCGGAGGGGGATATTCTCTATCTTGAGCAATTGCTTAATGAAGATCCATTACCTTCACTCCCTCCGAAAGAGATCACTAAGGATGAAATCAAATCAGTGCAATCTTCCACTGAAGAATTTCCCGAGGTTGAACTAAAGGACCTACCTCCTCATCTAGAGTATGCATTCTTGGAGGGTGATGATAAATTACCCGTCATAATTGCTAAAGACTTGACTGAGGAGGAGAAAACTGCTCTCATAAAGGTCTTGAAGTCACACAAGCAAGCAATTGCTTGGAAACTCTCCGATATAAAGGGTATCAACCCTGAGTTTTGTACTCACAAAATCTTAATGGAGGATGACTTCAAGCCAGCAGTCCAAAGTCAGAGAAGGGTGAATCCTAAGATTCATGAGGTTATCAAACAAGAAGTTCTCAAACTTCTTGATGCCGGTCTGATTTACCCGATCTCTGATAGTCCTTGGGTTAGCCCGATTCATTGCGTTCCAAAAAAGGGTGGCATTACTGTTGTCACGAATGAAGAAAACGAGTTGATTCCGACTCGATTGGTTACGGGATGGCGTGTGTGCATTGACTACCGAAAGTTAAACGAAGCCACCCGTAAAGACCATTTTCCTCTACCCTTCATGGACCAGATGCTTGAGAGATTAGCAGGGAACGAGTACTATTGTTTCCTTGATGGTTTCTCGGGTTACTTTCAGATCCCCATTGATCCGCTGGATCAAGAGAAAACCACATTCACCTGCCCATACGGGACGTTTGCCTACAGACGTATGCCTTTTGGCTTATGCAATGCTCCTGGCACGTTCCAACGTTGTATGATGGCCATTTTCCACGACATGATCGGGGAAACTATGGAGGTGTTTATGGATGACTTCTCGGTCATTGGGGACTCATTCCAGACTTGTCTCTCCCACTTAGACAAAATGCTAAAACGGTGTGAAGACACCAATCTCTGTCTAAACTGGGAGAAGAGCCACTTTATGGTCAAAGAGGGCATAGTCCTCGGCCATAAGATTTCTAAGAATGGGATTGAGGTAGATAGAGCCAAAGTTGATGTTATCGCTAAACTACCTCACCCTACTACCGTCAAAGGTATTAGGAGTTTTCTAGGTCATGCCGGGTTTTATCGTAGATTTATTCAAGATTTCTCTAAAATCGCCCGGCCAATGACCCATCTTCTCGAAAAAGATGCTCCTTTTATCTTTTCTCCTGAGTGCATCGAAGCTTTTGAAACTCTTAAGAAAAAGCTTACGGAAGCACCCATTCTAGTTGCCCCCGACTGGGATTTACCCTTCGAGCTTATGTGCGATGCAAGTGATTTTGCAATCGGTGCAGTCTTGGGGCAACGCAAAACCAAGCATTTCCAGCCGATCCACTACGCGAGCAAAACTATGACTGAAGCTCAGACTCATTACACCACTACAGAAAAAGAACTATTAGCTGTGGTGTATGCGTTTGAGAAGTTTCGGCCATATCTCATATTAACCAAATGCGTGGTGTATACGGACCACTCGGCACTCAAATATCTCTTTGCTAAACAAGATGCAAAGCCGAGATTGCTCCGTTGGGTTCTCCTCCTACAAGAATTTGATATCATCATCCGTGATAAAAAAGGAGCTGAGAACCTGGCTGCTGATCATCTCTCCCGATTAGAGAACCCTCATCAAAATGTGTTCGAGAAAAAGGAGATCAATGAAACATTTCCTCTCGAAACACTCAATATGGTTTCTTTTCGCGGAGATTCTTCTACCCCATGGTTTGCCGACTTCGCAAATTACCATGCGGGTAACTTTGTGGTGAAAGGGATGTCGTCCCAACAGAAAAATAAATTCTTTAAGGATGTGAAACATTATTTCTGGGACGACCCCTACTTGTTTAAGATCTGTGCGGATCAAGTCATCCGGCGATGTGTGCATGGTCAGGAAGCCGTTGACATTCTCAAGGCTTGCCATTCTGGACCTACTGGGGGACATCATAGCCCCAACTACACCGCCAAGAAGGTGTTTGATTCGGGATTCTATTGGCCCACGATCTATAAGGATGCCCATGAATTCGTCAAAACCTGTGACGCTTGTCAACGTCACGGAAATATCTCACAAAAGAATGAAATGCCGCAAAACGCCATTCAAGTGTGTGAGATTTTTGACATATGGGGCATTGACTTTATGGGGCCATTTCCTTCTTCCCATGGTAACAAATACATACTCGTGGCCGTTGATTACTTATCAAAATGGGTTGAAGCTAAGCTTTACCCACCAACGATGCCCGAGTTGTGGTGAAATTCTTGAAATCCTTATTTGCTAGGTTTGGAACTCCACGAGCCATCATCAGTGATCGTGGTACGCATTTCTGCAATGACCAATTTGCAAGAGTCATGCAAAAGTATGGTGTAACTCACCGTACCTCTACTGCGTACCACCCACAAACAAGTGGGCAAGTGGAAGTTTCTAACCGGGGGATCAAAAGAATTCTTGAGAGGACGGTTGGTGAAAACCGTGCCTCTTGGTCGGATAAGCTAGATGACGCACTCTGGGCCTTCCGTACAGCCTACAAAACACCCATCGGGTGCACTCCATACAAGCTGGTGTACGGGAAGGCATGTCATCTTCCAGTTGAGCTCGAGCACAAGGCATACTGGGCCTTGAAGCATGCTAACTTTGATATTCAGAATGCGGGTGATCATCGGAAAGTTCAAATGAATGAATTAAATGAACTCCGTGATCAAGCTTACGAGAACTCTTTGATCTACAAACAAAAGACAAAGAAGATCCATGACTCAAAAATCAAAAACCGCGTTTTCAACGTCGGTGATCGAGTCCTTCTTTTCAACTCAAGATTGAAGATTTTCTCGGGAAAGCTCAAGTCCCGTTGGTCTGGTCCATTTACTATCGCTAAGGTTTATCCTTATGGCACCATTGAGTTATCTCAACCCGATGGTCCTAATTTCAAAGTGAATGGTCATCGAGTGAAGCATTACTTTGGAGAGGACATTCCATCCATGGTTGTCCCGGATCTTCAAACTTTCCCCATGAACCAATGAATGCGGGGATCGAGTCAAGCTAGCGACTCGGTAATCAAAAACAGTAGCATGCCGTATGGGTTTTCACCCATATTTCTGTCTTCTCACCTCTTTCTACCACCCTAGTGTGGGGGGGTTGCCCACATGTTTCAAAAAAAAAAAAAAAAAAAAAAAAAAAAAAAAAAAAAAAAAAAAAAAATCCTTCTTTCTAAATAATGGCCGTAATATTTCCCTTTCACGTTCTTTGTTTCGGCATAACCGCCGGTACTTTGAATATTGAGGGCAATATTCATTTCTAAGTGTGGGGGGGATTCTCACGAATTTTATCATGTAAATATACCGCCTAATCCCCCCGTTTTTGGCCAAAATTTTTTTTGGAGTAAGTGTTCTACACTTTCTCATCAGGTTATCAGTCCGCCTTGTCTGTAAGACAAAAGGATTGGCTAATCCAGGAGCAAACGGCTCTTGGTAAAGATTTCTCAAATCCGTTTATATGGCTTGCAATTTGCCCAAAATTGTATGGTTCTCAACTCACCATATCCTAAAAAGTGAAGAGTTGGCTAGCCCGCAAGATTATGGCTTGTGGTAAAGGCAGTGGAAAAACCATAATTGGTAATCGACTCACCAAAGATAATATTGATAATTTATCTAAGAGTTGGCTAGTCCAGAAGGGTACGGCTTCTGGTAAAGACAAAATCAAATCCGTTGGAAGCTGGTGGTTTGCTCAAAATCACATGGTTATCGGTGTACCATGGTTCTTACTTGAACTGAAACATTTGGCTACTCCAGAAGTAATGGCTTTTGGTAAAGAGTTTAAAATCCATTATGTTTTCTCAAATCATTGCTAGGGACTAGCAATATCTCAGTGTGGGGGATTGATGAGTGTGTGAATACTCATCATTTTTGTACAAAATAAACTGCAAATTCATCTGAAAACACTCAGAAACACATCAAAATGATCAAAATATCACAAATCAGTGTTTTATGTGTTTTAAATGCAAAAATATCAAAATCAGATGAAAAACATATCAAATTTGCAAAAATTGCAGTTTCAGTCCCCCAAGTTTCAAAAGATGTCAAAAATAGTCCCTGAGCCAAAATTTCAAAAGAAAAATCATCAAAGGTCCGTTTTAAATCATAACTTGTCAAATTTGGTCCTTTGATGAAAAATGTAAAAAGTTTTGAGAAATTACAATTTGGTCCTTCAAGTTTGCAAATTGACAGAATTGGCCCCTGGAAAAATTGAAAAAGGCAATTTTGGTCCTTGTAATGTTAACACTTGCCAAAATCTGTCCTTGTAACACTTTTGCAGAATTACAGAATTGGTCCCTTGATTTTGTGGAAATTGCATATTGGGTCCTTATGTGTTAACCTTTCCAAATGGACCTTTTATCACTTTTGGGCCCAATCCATTTACCCTAGCCCAAACCCATTACCCGTTTTTTAACCCGAATCAAAACCAACCCACCCTTTTAATATCTCGGTCAAATGGGTTTGACCACCTTTTCCCTCTCCCTCACGTGATAACACACCATCATTTCCCCCCCCTGCAACCCTCTGATATCACTCCATCTCCACCATCATCATCCCTACACCCCTCCCCTCCAAACACAACACTCCAAGGTGCATTTAATGCAACTCTTGTACCTAACACTCAATCCCCACTGTTAAATCCAAAAATTGGCGCCAAAACTTGTTGAATGGTCAAGATGAGCTTCAAGTGATCCAATGGTCAATTTTCTTAGTGGGATTTGTCCAGAGGAGAGAGAGATACACTTTGGGTGTATAAAAGACCAAGAGAAGCAAGTGAAGACATAGTTAGTTTTAGTTTTCATTTTGTGTATGTCGCTATTTAGATTTCTATGTTTTAAATATGTTTAAGTTGGAATTTCCAGTGTTATATTAGTTAATCAAGTGTATTACAAACATTTTCGAGTATCAATTCAAGTCTGTGTTTATATTTCAAATTTCATGTTTACTGTGGCAATTTTAAATTTCGAAATCCTATGTTCAAACGTTTAAAAGCTTATCTCTCAGTTCAAACAAGCTTGTAAAAGCTTCTTACAGCTTTTTGCAAGCTTGCATTTATATTCCAAGCAAATGTGGATTTTGGTCAACGAAAGTCAATGGTGCAGTGAATTTGATTCAAACAGGCATGGAAATGAGACAAGGGTGATGCAGAGCTGGGTTGAGGTTGATTCAGAGTTAATGGGGTTGGTATAGATAGGGTAGTAGGTTGTTGTGCTCATTGGTTCAGTGAATGCAAGCCATAGTGGCTGTGGATTACTTGTAAGCTCAATATCTGTTACTGATCATTAAGTGGTGTTTGAATCTGCTTATTAGCTGTTATTGTTACTGTTTAATCTGAGAATCATGTTTATTTAGCTTGAATTGATCTTAATATATTGTCTGCTTCATTAGTTAGCTTGTTAAATAGTGTTTGGCTTAGCTTTATAATCTGTGGTAGAGGTTATTAGATCTGTGGTTAGTGTTTGGTATTTGCTTAGGTAGTCAATTGGTAGACATTTGCAGTTTTGGTTTGAGCATTTTAGCTCAAATAGTCAAAATCTTTGTGTAAACGGCTCTATATCTGTTTCTGTCAATTCAGTAGGTGTCATAGCTTGGTATTTGGTTCAAATTTGTGAGATCTAGCATTAGGTTACAATCTCTAGTGCTTAAACATCTTAAAAATTTCATAAAATTGGATTAAATCTGGTTTTGGTCAAAGTTGCTAAGTCTTTTCAAAAGTCAAAATTCTGTCAAAAAGTTGTAAAAGCAGTTTTCATCAAAATTTTGTGATTCATTTTCTGAGTCATTTTTTAGTTTAAGAGTTTGAAAATTTGGATATCAAAACTTCAACTGGTCATTAATTGATAATCACTTTTGGTGAAAACTGATTTGATCATCTTTAGCTTCAAATAAGCTAGAACTTTAGCTTGTAAGTGCCCTGTTCACATTTAGTTGTGAATCAGGCAGGTTTGTGATTGTTGCATAAGCTTCATTTCTAGGAGTTAGGATCTGATTTTTGGCAAAAGTGTAGTCAGCTAGGTGGTTTTCAAGGCCTGCTATCTGTTTTTGGTTTGAGCTCCTCTGATAAGCTGGTTCATAAGCTCAAACAGTGGGGCAGAACCACTGTTTGGCTCCAATAAGCAGTTGGCTTGTTTGGTTGATCTGAGCTTCTAGCTTGTTAGGAATAAGTTATAGTGGTTGCTATTAGCTTAATCTAGTGTAGTCTAGCTTAGTTCACTGTTTGGTAGCTTATCTCTTTAGATAGCTTATTCTTGTAGCTTATTTTCTTAGCAGTTACACAGTAGCTTCAAAATTTCACACATAAGCTAGTGTTTTCTCAACTTTCATAGATTCATAATATAATTTTAGAATTTTCCTGAAAGTTTCATAATTTTTGGTCATCATTTGCTATTTTTCTTATTTTAATTAGAGTTTAATCACTTTTTAATTACCTTTTATAGCAATTAATTGAGAAAAAGTTCCAAAAAATAATTTTTCAATTTTATTAAGTTTAGATAAATATAAGAAGTGAAAAAAGTAATTTTCCAGATTTTTCTTAGTTTATTTGGTAATTTTTAGTAATTTAAATAGTTTTTAAATAGTTTAAAATTCATAAAAAATAGAAAAATAGTCAGAAAAATACAAAAATAGTTTTGAAAATTCTAGTTTGATATTTTAGACTTTTCCATTTCATAATTTTATTTTTCTAGCTTTGTTTCCTAATTTCTTGCATTTTGGTTAATTATTAAATAGTTAAAATTAGTTTTTAATTAATAATAATTAGATAATTAGTGATAAAAATAATTTTCTTCTTCTAAATAGTTTCTTTTATCATTAGGATTGTAAAAACATCATTTTCATATTTTTAGGGTTAATATTGATTTAGTTTCACTTTTTATTTTGTACGTCACGTAGATTTTAATTTTAGTTTCGTAAAATCATAAAAACAAAAACATCATTTTAATTTTAGTGATAGCGTTTATTTAATAGATTTTATCTTTTTAAATTTTCTTTAATTTGCATTTAAGCCGTTGTTATTTGTTGGCTTATTCCGTAGTTTTAATCATAATCTGATCCTTTTTTCGTTCAAACTCCTCGATCACTAAACGTTTGATAAATCCATTGCATAGCTCGCTGGGACATAACGACCCGGGGAGACTCTATACTCCTCTGATCTTAATTGCATTGGTGTTTGAGCAGTTTTTAGTCTTTTAGGCTTGACTGTTTAGCCCCGATCAGTTAGCATAGCTGCATAGTTGTTTATCTGCTTATTTGCCCTATTGACCTAATCCTTTGTGCACTTTCTGGCTTTTAGAGCTTATTTAGGTGTCTAGGTTTGTTTGCAGCTTGATTCATCCCTTAGGGCTAGCCTATAGCTTTTTCCTTTAAGCTTATCGCTTTATTAGATGTGTTAGATTAGCTTAAATTCCTCTTAGCCTGCAGCAGCTTATTTAACCCCCAGATTATTGTGTGTTCCTCTAAGTTTCATTAGCTTAAACTTGTGCCTCATTAGCTTAGTCCAATGTTTTAGCTTCTTATTCCCCATGTTTGTTTAGCTTATTTCAGCCTTAATAGTTAGTATAAGTTCTTATCATTCTCTGTCAGCTTATTTCAGCTTATTAACTGTGTTTTAGAAAACTTGATTTTATAAAAAATTCATTATGTTAGCTTATTAATCTGTTTGTAAAAAGAGAAAATCAAAAATAAAATAAAATCAAAAAGTGACAAGACCATAGTTTGAACCCTAGTTTGCTCACTCAAAGACCCAACACAAGCATGCCTAACCATCTGCTCCCATTAGATGTTGCGTACTAGTTCTCATCCTCTATTTCTTTTATACACATTTTAATTAATATGCCTTATTTTCCGAACTATTTTTTCCTAGCTTATTAAGGTTAGCATATTTCATGTTTTTATTTTTCCTAGATTAAGGATAATTAAAAGTACTTTTTAGAATTTTTGGTAATTTTTCTCAAAAGTTTATTATTTTTAATAATTAGTTTTCTAAATTTTGGTTTTTAATTCATAATAAATAAATAAAAAGTAAAAGAAATATCCGGATTTTTCCTAAAATTATCGTTTGTCATTTAGCATGTAGGAAAAATAGTTTTGCGTTCCTAGGGTTTATTTTTCATACTTTTGACGTTTTAGGCTCAGGATTAACCCGAGCGTGCGCGTTTTTAGGTTTCCTTTGCGTTTTAGATTTCGATTGCTTCGTTTATTATTTTATATGCTTATTAATTTTGTTTTTAGCTTATGCTTATCAATTGTAGTGTAAAACGCCATAATTTTCCCTTTTTCTCTATTCAAATTCACGTAAACGGGACTCGATTCACGAACTCCATTCAACCTTCGTTGGGAAAAGATCCGGGGAATACATACTTCACCCTTTGTATTTATTGAGAATAAAATATACTATAATTGAGACGAGATCAATTTTTGGCGCCGCTGCCGGGGAAGTGTTGAAGTGAGTTTTGATTCCCGTTACAATCGCGTGTTTTTGAAGAACCTTCCCCGTGAAGTTATCGTTTATTTTTTTTGTAAATAATCTCTTTTACAAAAAGCCAAACAAATTAAAAAACCACAAACATTCTTTCTAGAGTGTTTAAAACACCAAAAAATTTTAAAAAATGAACAAAAGAAATCGTGAAACCGATTGCTACGTCGGCTCACCTTTGGAGTTACAAACTATAAGAGGGGTATAAGGAAGGTTTCACATTAAATTGTGGCCATAAAGAGATGGGTTTTTAATAAGCTTCGCGCTGACCTTTGTTACTCCGCTCCTTTGTACGTAATTCTAGAGAGCTACCGAGCACCGGTTGGTGAATTGATTTACAAAAATATTGTGTTTTCAAAGTTTTCTTATATAAAAACCCAAAAATATTTTCTTTTTCAAAATTTCTTTTTCTTTTACGTTTTCTATTTATAAAAACCCAAAAATATTCTTCTAACCCTCTTTATTCGTTTAGTTCTCAGTGATGTCTTCGTCTTACCAATTTGGTTGCGAATGGTGTGGGGGACCTCAAAATGGTGGAAATTGCCCTGGTTGTAGCATTGTGAATTTGGGAAACGGGTTTGTCTATGACCAAAATCCCTACAATGAAACAACCAATTTCCTAAACCAACCCCCACGCCATGAGTTGGAGACATGTTCTTGTGAACATTGTGGAGGTCCTCACCAAAGAATTCTCAATTTTCAAAATAAAATCCTTAGAGGAATTAGGATTATGGGAGTGAAAAGTAGCTAAGCGTGCACAAGTAACATCTATGGGTAGTGTTAGCATCTAATTTGTATATAGCGAGTGATTCGATTATAAGCTTAGTTTGGGAACTCGTGAAAAATCAAGGACGATGAATTCTATACGTATGGTCACTTCTTTATGAGTTGTGTTTCCTACTCCGTGATCCTAAAATGTCTTTAAAAAATATGTGAGAGTTATTGATAGACATGAAAGTTCAACAAACCGTCACTCAAAATGGAAAATGCTTAACGTTATATCTATATGAAATAAACGGGTAAATGGGGCGTTTTTAGAGCTAAGGGTTTCTTAATATCTTTTGAGGAAGCTTTGCTACTTTACATAGCTTTAGTAGAAAGAGATTGGAATCTTTGGTTTTAGAAGCATGAGTTGATGACATTGTGTGAGGACACGACAATACGTTAGTTTGGGGGATTTTGGTATGTTAGGTCATCATAATATAACACAAGCATCAATATGTAAGAAATAGATTGGTTGAACAAACACAAACACACACCTATAAATATTATCAAAGGTTATGCGTAGGATATGATGTGAAACGAACAACCAACCTTGAAATGAAGGTTTACATAAGTTTATATAGGGAAGGGAACTAGGGAAACATGTCTAGTCCCTTCCTTACTTATTGGGCTTGGGCCAAGGCCTATGGGCTTTCTACATAAGCCTTGCCATTTATAACTAACATAAAAGCCTAATTAAGCAACCTATTACATATTGATTACTAACACTTGAAATACAAGTTAGGAGTGATTCCAACAATCTCCCCCTAAGTGTTGGTAATTAATTGATGACTCCAGCAATCTTGAAAAGTTGTTGGTGTAGATGTTTTTAATACAAATAAGCCGTAAAAACGTTTATTTATATCTTACGATCTTCTAATGTTTTGTCGATAACAAGCGTAAAATCATTTTAACGAAACAAATAAAATACGTAAATGGTTTGAACTAATAGTTTCTAACATATTCACATTTTCACATAAAACACTAAAACAAGTATAAGTGATTTTATGATTTAATATTACATATGTACAACAACTAGTGTTTACATATTTGGGTAAAATATACACATAACTAGTATGTAGTATATTGGGTAATATAAATGGGTAGAAACTTAAGTATCATAACCCATTGACCAAATACATTGAATGTAGTTGGGAATAACCCAAAGCCCATGACCCATGGAGTTTGACCCATAACCCATTGCATGACATCATGATTATATCATATATGGATAATATCCATAACCCATGGTATTGACCCATACCCATGTGACTAGGTGTATTGCACTTAAAAGATACATTGTATCTAGTAAAAGACCCATGGATCGACCCATAACCCATGACCCATGACCCATGAACAAAATACCCATGGGTAAAGAGGAGCGTCCCACGGATCCCTAGCTTTACGCTAGACGGATCCCTTGTGGGAGGGATCCGTTGGATCCGGGGAACAATAACTTTTTCCTCTATAAATAGTGAGCCATTTCTTCATTGTTTCTCACCCCTTTCTAACATACTTTCCCCTTGAGTTAAAAACTCTCTAACCACAGATCCAAGAGATCTATGTTTGTAGTTTTGTTTTTGTATGATCTTCTAGGTTCCTCTTAAAGGCGAGATCACCACCTTTGAAGTCGAGCAAGCTCAAGTCCATGAGTTGTCATGCTTCCTCATCATCAAGATTACTGAAGTCTTCTTGTTGATGATTGTTTTTCTTTTCCTAAGAAGTGTTGAAGACATTTATGAAAGGTGTCTCAAGTGTCAAGATGAAGATATTAGTGAAGGGTATCTTTCGTCCATATCATAAGCACTTGTGGTAGGTGCTTAGAAGTCAAGACACAAGACATTAGTGAAGGGTATCTTGAAGATCTAGTTAAAGGCATTAGTGAAAGGTGCCTTAGATGTACATTCGATATGGTGTGTTTCGATGTACAAGATAGATTAGTACTAGATCCAAGGATATTGATATCCTTGATGATGTTGTAATAAGGAGTTGGTCTCCTTTGGGATTATTCGTTGGTGTAGTGTTGGGTAGTAGTTCTCCCATAGCAATGGAACTAGGTGCTTAGCCTAGTACCTAATAAAGGGTAGGCGACGTTGTGTTAGGTGTGGTTCACCTTGGAGTGAAAGAACCCGGTGGTTAGCCTAGCACCGAATAAAGGGTAGGCGATGTTGTGTTAGGTGTGGTTCACCTTGGTGTGAAAGAACCCGATGGTTAGCCTAGTACCGGAAAAAGAGTAGGCAACGTTGTGAAGGCTTCTCCGCCATAAGGAGTTGGTGTCGTGTAGTGATTACGAACTCTCGAGTAGGTGACTCGGGGAGTGGAGTAGGGCAAGGAAGGTGTCCTTGTAGCCGAACCACTATAAATACTCGCGTTGTGGTTTTGTGCTTCTTACTCTTATCTTTTCATTACACACTTCTATATGTTTGTTTATCAACATCCAACACACACATCTAAATAGATTGATATAAGTTGATCTAAATATTTAAAAGGAAGTTTTAAATTGGTAAAACTCTTCAACCCCCCTTCTAGTTTTCCACAATTGGCATCAGAGCTTCGTTACCAAGTTTCTTGAAGTATATTGTACTTTAAAAACTTGATACGATCCATGGTTAATTGAAAACCACAAAGAAGGTTTTTCATAAAAACAAACACCATTCTTTTAAAAACTTTTTGTTTGGATGTTGATTAGATGACAACATTTTTTTCATTTAATTGCACTAATCCTCTTTGTCATGTTGATTAGTCAAATCTCATATCTACCAAGCCATAGGAATCGCTTGGTAACAAGAATACCTTCCCTAAGAAGGTATCTTAAGCACAAAGAAGCTGGAATTTTCTTCTGACATTTGTTGTGTCATTTGTAAAGACATTCCTAAGTGCATTCGAGGTATGACTTTCCAATTATCTCTAAATGACATTAGCTTGATAAATAAGTATGCTTACCAAGGTATTTATTTGATTATTCTTTTTGAATATACATGCTTTACATGTAGCTTCATTAGGAAGTTTTTTCTCACATACGTGTCACTCTTTCGTCTAAAAGTCATGGTTTATAAAACTTGTTTTTTGTTTCACTTAATCCAAAAATCATATCTTTCTAAATAATAAAACAAAACACAAATCTCAAAAATTCCTCCTTCCCCATAAATAAACCCTCCGTCAACCACTCTATCAAACCCCCACTTTTTCAAATCTTCCAATTTCAAAAATTTCCTCTCATTCAAAACTTCATCTTCCTCTCCATTTCATCTCAACCGAAACCAAGAAGGATCGTCTTCAACATGGTTTACATCGCCCTCGTGCTCATCGTCTTAACACTCATCGCTCTTGTGTTCCCTATGACGAAGTTCTCATACGGAGACATTTACTTTGTTTTGTTAATCTACATTGGGGTTATATACCCAATCCTTTGTATCATTCTTAGCATTGAAATGAAATATTACTAATAGTCTAGTTTATCTAGGTTATTATCATAATGTGTTTATCATTTCTTTTTATTTTATTTCATTCTCTCGTGATACATTAGAAGTCATGTATGCATGCTTAAAGAAAATGTAGGCTAAAACACATATCTTGGTATAAAACTATGAGATCTAAAACCCTATGTTTTTCATCATGAAATCTGTTTATATAACTACAGATCTACGGATCCCGTAAGATATACTAGCCGGATCCCTTTTGAAAGGGAACCGTACTACTGGAGAACAGTTTTTCATGCAAATTAAAAACCACTTTCTTTCTAAAAGTAATATTTCACTAGAATGTCAAAACCATAAGTGAGTTAAGTGTCATTGTTGTTAAAAACCATTGTTAATAAAAATCTAGTAAAAAAGTTATATAATCATTGGTTGACCACAAACATCACTTTCTATTAACTCATCATTTCTATAGGTTCAACTATGACGCATGAATATGAGTTTGATTTTTCACTCACTAGCGTCTACACTCCGAACATCTCCCTTGAGCCCAACACACATGGCAATCATGTCCGTGGGTTCAATAATCTCGAAAACCGTCACTTCCACAAAGGACGTATTGTAGACACCTCTCTACAATTCGAAGAAGGTATCAATACCTCCTTCCGAGCCATAGGACTAGAATGTCTTCTTGAAATCAATGAGAAGATATGTCCAAGGTTCATAATGGAATTCTTCCGTCAAGTTGAACTCGTTTGTAACGAGGATCGCTCTCTATCTCTTTGGTTTTATATCAAAAACCAAAATTTTGTTTTAACCCTTGGGCATTTTGCTCACATCCTCCGGATTCCAAATCATGGACAATGTACCTTCACCGAAGATTGGTCTCTTGATTCTCTCTTCAACTTTCGTGAAGAAAATAGTCCATATTGTTCACACATACCCTCCCCGGAGGATTTGAATCGCATAATATGCAAACCTCGACCATATTACTCCGATCCAAACATTATCTTCACACGGGACATCTGAGAAGAGTACAAGCTCCTTGCACTCATCCTACGTGAAAATGTTTGGAGTCTTAGGGGAAATCGAGAAATCCTTCCCCGCTTGTTGTGCTCACATAATGTATTGTTTGCTAACACAACAACCATACAATCTCGCCTACTTCTTCGCAAGGGGAATTGTAAATCTTCAAGGCTCCAAGAATAAACTCATCCCTTATGGAATGTTCTTGACGCACCTCTATCATAACGTCATGCATTTTCATCCTCAATTTCAAAGTCCGTTGTACGTACTTGTGAACAAGATGATGGAACCGCTAAACATATCTCTCATGAAGAATTTCTTCATTCTTGATTCCACCAACACTCATAAACCACTTGATGATCCTTCTAGCGAAAACGCTCAAGGAACTTAGTAGTATTTCAAATAGGATCAATCCTTTTGTACTCGTGCTTTATCAATGTAATCCAATTTCCTTCATGAAGTAAAACATCTTACATTTGATATCTTAGTGTTAGAACCTCTTAAACTAACCTTGGAATATAATGCATTGTCAAGATCATTGCATACCTTTAGTAAAGGTTCTGCTTAGCAGATAGACGGATCTCAAAGTTTGTGCTAGACGGATCCTTACACTTAGGGAACAGTGGGATCCGACAAACAGAAAATGCAATTGCAAGCATTGTATTTCAAACATATCCTTAGAACACCTCACACTAAACTAGACATAGTGTCTTAAGGCAAATTAAGTCCTTATCAAGTTAAGTAGATCCTTCCTATTCACATATAACTCACCTAGATCACACTCAAAGATGCTTGTAGATCTATCGTTTCACTTAAATCCATTACTCTTCCGCTCTCAAGCTCACACATCATTTTTCACATGATCCCTCATATCTAACTTTGGAAATCTTTTATAGCAAAATTGATCATAATCATCCTTACCTCAAAATTGGTCAAAATTGATCAAATTCTAGCTTTCCCATCTTAAGTCTTTAGGATATTCTCCAAAACATTATCCTAAGTCACTATCTGATCTCTAGGATCATTTAGCTTCTCTTGACACTCTAAAAATCTTTAGTGTCATCTGTCACACCCCCAAATTACCTGTTTTGCAGCGGAATGGAATTCCTGGGGATTGACTGTCATAGCATCATGATGAGTGTCTAAATACTCATCAGTTTTGTACAAAATAAACTGCAAATTCATCTGAAAACACTCAGAAACACATCAAAATGATCAAAATATCACAAATCAGTGTTTTATGTGTTTCAAATGCAAAAATATCAAAATCAGATGAAAAACATATCAAATTTGCAAAAATTGCAGTTTCAGTCCCCCAAGTTTCAAAAGTTGTCAAAAACAGTCCCTGAGCACATAATTTCAAAAGTAAAGTCACCAAAGGTCCTTTTAAAATCATAACTTGTCAAATTTAGTCCTTTGGTGAAAAATGTAAAAAGTTTTGAGAAAATTACAAAATGGTCCTTCAACTTTCAAATTTGGCAGAAATGGTCCCTGGAAAATTGCAAAATGGCAACATTGGTCCTTATACTTTCTGAGAGTGTCACTTTTGGTCCCTTGAAACAAGTTTGAGATGTTGGCAGCTTAGGTCCCTACATTTTCAGAATTTACACCTTTAGTCCTTGAAGTTTTAAACTACTTAACTTGATTTTGGACCCCTTTCCTATTCTGGACCCCCTGTCAAAACAATTGTGAACCCCCCTAGTATTAACCACTTGCCTGGTCAATCCTGGTCAAAATCAAAAACCCGCCAAAGTCCACTATCAACTGCTTCCCTGCAACTAGCTTCCCCCCCATCCCCCCTCCTCTCCAATCACTCAAACATGTTCCCCACTCCACAACTAACTTCCAAGGTCCATTAATTACACCCCCCCCTCTCACTCAACCTCCAATTGGCAGACAATCATTTTGGCGCCAAAATCAAGTTTGAATGGTGGAGATTAAATCAAGGTCATCCAATGGCTTATATTGGTGGGATTTCATCAGAGGAGAGAGATATGGAGATTGGGTATAAAAGAAAAGCAAAAGGAGAAGTGAAGGGCAGTTTTTTAGTTTTAAAAATTTAGTTAATGTCGAATTTAGTTTAAATGTTTTAATTAAGTTGTAACATTGTTAGCCTTTGTTAAATTGTACTGTCCTAAAGTTGTTTTATCAATATTAATCAATAGCAAGTGCTAATTTCAGTTATAATATCATTTCATATTGCTAAGTCCACTGTTGCAATTTTTATTTTCAAAGTCTTATGTTTAAGTTTCATAATGCTCATTTTCAAGTTCATATAAGCTTATAGAAGCTGGTTATAGCTTTATATAAGCTTATAGTCAAGTTTCAAACCATTTTGGCTCTTGGTCAACAGAAGTCAAACAAGGGCATTCTGGTAATGGAAATGGTGAATGGGTGATTCAGCTATGGAATTGGGTTGAAATGGAGTTAGTGTAGGGATTTATTTAGGATTAGTGTTCTCTGGTACTTTGTTTCAGGCCATTGTGGCCTAGGACTACTTGTAAGTCACTTTTAAAATTTCATTTGCAATATCTGTATTAGTAGTTATAACTAGTTCCAATATCTTTAAATAGTTGCATTTAGGGTATTTGAACTTATTTGGATCATAATCTTAGGATAGTTTAGAGTTTAGCTCAGTTTCACTTGTTTAACTGTTGTACAAAGGGTGTTTGGATTGATTGATATATCTGTCCTAGAGTTATATTCAGTGGTTGCTCTTTATGGTTTCATGTTTGTTTAGTATAAGTATGATAATTTGAGTCTAGGTTTAGGTCTGATATCACAGAAAGTCAAATTCATTCAAATCTGTCTCTAACTGATCCACTGTTGTGGATTTAGATTTGCAAATTCTCATTTTGTGTTCAAAAATCATTCACATTGCTTTCAGTATACTTTTTACATCACATAACATCAATCTCTGTCTTAAAATTGGATCCAAAACTTAAGAAAGTCAAAGTTGCAGTTTTCATCAAAAGTCAAAAAAACAGAAAATCTGTTTTGAGCCCAATTACAAGGATTTTTCTAGGATTCATTTTTGGGTCTTATCAAGTGAATCTTGGTATTACAAAAAGCTCAGCTGGTCCTTTTTCTTATCTGGATTTTTGTGGAATTTAGTGATTTTTCTACAAGCTTCAAACAAGCTCCTCTTTTTGGTCCTTTCTCCCCTGCTCACTGAACTCAGTGAGTACTGAGTTTTACTCAGTTTTTGCATCAGCTGCACAGAGCTTAAGAGAGCTCACCATGGTCTGAATTTTTGTGCAATTGGTCTCACCCAGGTCTAGTCCAGGTTACAAATCAAAGTTTTCCTTTTGAGCTTATTTCTGAGCTTGTGCTAGTGCTTAAAGTTAGCACCCTAGATCTGTAATCTGTCAAAATCTCAGAACATCAATTCTGCTCTAGCTTGCTAATCAGAGGTTCAAGCCTGTTAATTCTCATTGCATATTGGTCATTATAACATATTTAGGCTTGTGTATCAGTTTGGTAGCTTTTGGTGAGCTTTTGGCTTATTTAGTGCTTATTTATAAGCAACTTCCATAGCAGTTTCATAATCCTCCACATAAGCACTTATTTTCTCATTTTTCTTAGCTTCCTAATATTATTTTAAGCATTTCCTGAATTTTTCAGATTTTTCCTAGCTTGTTTGGTATTTTTCTGCATTTTATTTAGTTTTTAATCATTTTTAAATAGCTTTTAATACAAAAAATTAGAAAAAGGTTCAAAAAAATAATTTTTCAATTTTATTAAGTTTAGATAAATATAAAAAGACAAAAAAGTATTTTTCTAGATTTTTCTTAGCTAAATTTGTATTTTCTAGTATTTTAATTAGTTTTAAATAGTTTTAAATCAATAATAAATATATAAAAAGTCAAAAAAATATCTTTTCAGTTTTAAAATTAGTTTTATCATATTTTAGATTTTTCTAAGTTTTAATTTTATTTTTCTAGTCTTATTTCATATTTTCTTTTATTTTAGAGTATTATTTAATAGTAAAAATTAGTTTTTAATTAATAATAATTAATTAATTAGTTATAAAAATAATTTTCTTTTTCTAAAAATTTTCTTATATCATTAGGATTGTGAAAATGTATTTTTCATATTTTTAGGACTTTTATTTTTTAGATTTCACTTTTTATTTTGTACGTTTACGTTATTTTAATTTAAACGTACGTTTTAGGTTTTAAACGTTCATCACTTTAAATATAGTGATAGCGTTTATTTAATAGGTTTTATCTTTTTAATTTCCTCTAATTTGCATTTAAGCCATTGTAATTTGTTGGCTTTTTCTGTAGTTATAATCATATTCCTAATCCTTTTCCCGTTCAAATCTCGCGATCACTAAACGTTTGATAATCCATTGCATAGCTCGCTGGGACATAACGACCCGGGGAAACACTATACTCCCCTGATCTTCATTGATTTCGTGCTTGAGCTGTTTTAGGTTTTCTTACGCTTGCGTGAGAGAACTTGACGGTTTTGCGCGGATCAAATTTTGGCGCCGCTGCCGGGGAGGCTTTAGCGTGTGTCTAGCCATTTTCAGATCCATTGTTGCACATACCCACCATTTGTAAAAAGTTTTTGTAAAGTTATATAAAAAAAAAAAAAAAAAAAAAGTCATTAACACTTTTCCTAAAGTGTTAAATCACCAAAAAAAAATATAAAACAACAAAACAATCGGAACGTTTTCTATTTTGTATTCTCTTTTAAGGTGATTCTTGAAGAGATACGATTTGGTTAAACGGGACGATAACAAAAATATTGTCCAAAAGTTTTTAAACCCATCAGCACAGATCTAACCTACGTCTTTTCAGTGGTACTTAATTGAATACATAAAAATCAACCACCGCAAATCAAGGCAGTGCACTACCTAACTGGGGGTTGCCCCATATGTTAAAAAAAAAAAAAAACAAAAAAAAAAAAAAAAAAAAAAAAAAAAAAAAAAAAAAACTTTCAAATAATGGCCTTAGTATTTCCCTTTCACGTTCTTTGTTTCGGCATAACCGCCGGTACTTTGAATATTGAGGGAAATATTCATTTCTAAGTGTGGGGGGGAATTCTCACGAATTTTATCATATAATTATACCGATTCCCCCGTTTTTGGCCAAAATTTTTTTTTGGAGTAAGTGTTTTACACTTACTCAATTGGTTATCAGTCCGCCATGTTTGATAAACAAAAGGATTGGCTAATCCAGGAGCAAACGGCTCTTGGTAAAGATTTATCAAATCCGTTTATATGGCTTGCAATTTGCCCAAAATTGTATGGTTCTCAACTCACCATATCCTAAAAAGTGAAGAGTTGGCTAGCCCGCAAGGTTATGGCTTGTGGTAAAGGCAGTGGAAAAACCATAATTGGTAATCAGCTCACCAAAGATAATATTGATAATTTATCTAAGAGTTGGCTAGTCCAGAAGGGTACGGCTTCTGGTAAAGACAAAATCAAATCCGTTGAAAGCTGGTGGTTTGCTCAAAATCACATGGTTATCGGTGTACCATGGTTCTTACTTGAACTGAAACATTTGGCTACTCCAGAAGTAATGGCTTTTGGTAAAGAGTTTAAAATCCATTATGTTTTCTCAAATCATTGCTAGGGACTAGCAATATCTCAGTGTGGGGGATTGATGAGTGTCTAAATACTCATCAGTTTTGTACAAAATAAACTGCAAATTCATCTGAAAACACTCAGAAACACATAAAAATGATCAAAATATCACAAATCAGTGTTTTATGTGTTTCAAATGCAAAAATATCAAAATCAGATGAAAAACATATCAAATTTGCAAAAATTACAGTTTCAGTCCCCCAAGTTTCAAAAGTTGTCAAAAACAGTCCCTGAGCACATAATTTCAAAAGTAAAGTCACCAAAGGTCCTTTTAAAATCATAACTTGTCAAATTTAGTCCTTTGGTGAAAAATGTAAAAAGTTTTGAGAAAATTACAAAATGGTCCTTCAACTTTCAAATTTGGCAGAAATGGTCCCTGGAAAATTGCAAAATGGCAACATTGGTCCTTATACTTTCTGAGAGTGTCACTTTTGGTCCCTTGAAACAAGTTTGAGATGTTGGCAGCTTAGGTCCCTACATTTTCAGAATTTACACCTTTAGTCCTTGAAGTTTTAAACTACTTAACTTGATTTTGGACCCCTTTCCTATTCTGGACCCCCTGTCAAAACAATTGTGAACCCCCCTAGTATTAACCACTTGCCTGGTCAATCCTGGTCAAAATCAAAAACCCGCCAAAGTCCACTATCAACTGCTTCCCTGCAACTAGCTTCCCCCCCATCCCCCCTCCTCTCCAATCACTCAAACATGTTCCCCACTCCACAACTAACTTCCAAGGTCCATTAATTACACCCCCCCTCTCACTCAACCTCCAATTGGCAGACAATCATTTTGGCGCCAAAATCAAGTTTGAATGGTGGAGATTAAATCAAGGTCATCCAATGGCTTATATTGGTGGGATTTCATCAGAGGAGAGAGATATGGAGATTGGGTATAAAAGAAAAGCAAAAGGAGAAGTGAAGGGCAGTTTTTTAGTTTTAAAAATTTAGTTAATGTCGAATTTAGTTTAAATGTTTTAATTAAGTTGTAACATTGTTAGCCTTTGTTAAATTGTACTGTCCTAAAGTTGTTTTATCAATATTAATCAATAGCAAGTGCTAATTTCAGTTATAATATCATTTCATATTGCTAAGTCCACTGTTGCAATTTTTATTTTCAAAGTCTTATGTTTAAGTTTCATAATGCTCATTTTCAAGTTCATATAAGCTTATAGAAGCTGGTTATAGCTTTATATAAGCTTATAGTCAAGTTTCAAACCATTTTGGCTCTTGGTCAACAGAAGTCAAACAAGGGCATTCTGGTAATGGAAATGGTGAATGGGTGATTCAGCTATGGAATTGGGTTGAAATGGAGTTAGTGTAGGGATTTATTTAGGATTAGTGTTCTCTGGTACTTTGTTTCAGGCCATTGTGGCCTAGGACTACTTGTAAGTCACTTTTAAAATTTCATTTGCAATATCTGTATTAGTAGTTATAACTAGTTCCAATATCTTTAAATAGTTGCATTTAGGGTATTTGAACTTATTTGGATCATAATCTTAGGATAGTTTAGAGTTTAGCTCAGTTTCACTTGTTTAACTGTTGTACAAAGGGTGTTTGGATTGATTGATATATCTGTCCTAGAGTTATATTCAGTGGTTGCTCTTTATGGTTTCATGTTTGTTTAGTATAAGTATGATAATTTGAGTCTAGGTTTAGGTCTGATATCACAGAAAGTCAAATTCATTCAAATCTGTCTCTAACTGATCCACTGTTGTGGATTTAGATTTGCAAATTCTCATTTTGTGTTCAAAAATCATTCACATTGCTTTCAGTATACTTTTTACATCACATAACATCAATCTCTGTCTTAAAATTGGATCCAAAACTTAAGAAAGTCAAAGTTGCAGTTTTCATCAAAAGTCAAAAAAACAGAAAATCTGTTTTGAGCCCAATTACAAGGATTTTTCTAGGATTCATTTTTGGGTCTTATCAAGTGAATCTTGGTATTACAAAAAGCTCAGCTGGTCCTTTTTCTTATCTGGATTTTTGTGGAATTTAGTGATTTTTCTACAAGCTTCAAACAAGCTCCTCTTTTTGGTCCTTTCTCCCCTGCTCACTGAACTCAGTGAGTACTGAGTTTTACTCAGTTTTTGCATCAGCTGCACAGAGCTTAAGAGAGCTCACCATGGTCTGAATTTTTGTGCAATTGGTCTCACCCAGGTCTAGTCCAGGTTACAAATCAAAGTTTTCCTTTTGAGCTTATTTCTGAGCTTGTGCTAGTGCTTAAAGTTAGCACCCTAGATCTGTAATCTGTCAAAATCTCAGAACATCAATTCTGCTCTAGCTTGCTAATCAGAGGTTCAAGCCTGTTAATTCTCATTGCATATTGGTCATTATAACATATTTAGGCTTGTGTATCAGTTTGGTAGCTTTTGGTGAGCTTTTGGCTTATTTAGTGCTTATTTATAAGCAACTTCCATAGCAGTTTCATAATCCTCCACATAAGCACTTATTTTCTCATTTTTCTTAGCTTCCTAATATTATTTTAAGCATTTCCTGAATTTTTCAGATTTTTCCTAGCTTGTTTGGTATTTTTCTGCATTTTATTTAGTTTTTAATCATTTTTAAATAGCTTTTAATACAAAAAATTAGAAAAAGGTTCAAAAAAATAATTTTTCAATTTTATTAAGTTTAGATAAATATAAAAAGACAAAAAAGTATTTTTCTAGATTTTTCTTAGCTAAATTTGTATTTTCTAGTATTTTAATTAGTTTTAAATAGTTTTAAATCAATAATAAATATATAAAAAGTCAAAAAAATATCTTTTCAGTTTTAAAATTAGTTTTATCATATTTTAGATTTTTCTAAGTTTTAATTTTATTTTTCTAGTCTTATTTCATATTTTCTTTTATTTTAGAGTATTATTTAATAGTAAAAGTTAGTTTTTAATTAATAATAATTAATTAATTAGTTATAAAAATAATTTTCTTTTTCTAAAAATTTTCTTATATCATTAGGATTGTGAAAATGTATTTTTCATATTTTTAGGACTTTTATTTTTTAGATTTCACTTTTTATTTTGTACGTTTACGTTATTTTAATTTAAACGTACGTTTTAGGTTTTAAACGTTCATCACTTTAAATATAGTGATAGCGTTTATTTAATAGGTTTTATCTTTTTAATTTCCTCTAATTTGCATTTAAGCCATTGTAATTTGTTGGCTTTTTCTGTAGTTATAATCATATTCCTAATCCTTTTCCCGTTCAAATCTCGCGATCACTAAACGTTTGATAATCCATTGCATAGCTCGCTGGGACATAACGACCCGGGGAAACACTATACTCCCCTGATCTTCATTGATTTCGTGCTTGAGCTGTTTTAGGTTTTCTTACGCTTGCGTGAGAGAACTTGACGGTTTTGCGCGCATCACATCACAATCGCAGTTATATTGAACGACCTAAAGTGTCGTTGGAAAAATACATCGTTTGATTTATAAAACAATCAGAGTTTACAAAGTAGGTCCCAAATGAAAATCAACTTGTGCGGAAATAAGTTTGTTACAATTCAAACGATGTTTTAAAGTGCGTAAAACCCAAGTGAGACGCGTCGTCACCACGACTCCATGATGTGTCCAAATGCATGCCATGAAGTGAATGCCTTAGATACCTGAGATAAAACATGCTAAAAGTGTCAACACAAAGGTTGAGTGAGTTCATAGAGTTTGAATTGAAATATAAAGCCTTTCAAAATCGTTTATGCAGCAAAGGCATCGTAAATCCACTCAGTTCCAAATTCCGCCCATACAAAACTTGCAACCTGTGTATTCACAACCCATTGCCAAAATGTAATATAGTTTATGTTCAAGCCCACATCGTCAAAAGAATTCACAAAATAGTGCCTAACTTAATGTATCAATAGTTACTTGATATAACAAATATGAGTGTTGATCAAATCGTTCCAAGACCGTTAGTCCATGATTGTACCAAGTCCGTTAGTACATGAATATACCAAGTCCGTTAGCCCAATGTTATACCAAGACCGTTAGCTCAACATTATCCAAGTTCGTTAGATCAATATTATCCAAGTCCGTTAGATCAATATTATCCAAGTCCGTTAGATCAATATTATACCAAGTCCGTTAGCTCAATGAATATACCAAGACCATTAGCTCTATGAATATGATATGGAAGTTCTAAGTGTGGCAAAACTGTTACTACGCATGACTAAGCATTCAGTTCAGTTAAACATGTAGTTTCAAATAATCATGATAGTTATGAAAATAATTGAGCATGTATCTCCCCCAAAACATTTATGAAAACAAGTAAAAGCAGGGGCTATGAAAACTCACTTGGTGGAATGATGCGAAGACAAAAGTGAGTACACCGAGATGTAATGTGATACGTTAATCTTGACCTATTGTGAAGGATATGATACGTAATGAGTTGCAATGTAATGTTATGTATGCATTACGTATGTTATTTATACCATTTGTGAGTTTTGAAAATATTACTTATCGTCGAAAAATACTCGTTTGACGTCTTGACCAATCAAAAATCACTTTACAAGTATTTACATCAAAATGTCATCCTACAATGGTTTTATAATGATTTATGGTGAAATTATCACTTTTCTTCGCAAAACAATGTCGTCGGAAATATCATGAAATTAACAAAAATGGCTTTGGAAAACTAGTCGTAAAACGGTGTACGTCGATCGTTAGAGAACGAACTCGACGGTTTTGGAAAGTTTGTATCGATATCTAGAAGTTTTAGTTCATAAGTTTTCGTCCAAAAGGTCTCGAACATAAAGATAATAAGGGTTAAAGATAGTGATTTTGGCTAATTGTTGTGCAGAAAAATGAGTTTCGGCCAAGTTTGAACATCCGTAAATAATTTACTACAACTCCGCTATACAAACGGCTTGTCGTTTTGAAAAATATGCCCGGTGAACTTGATTTTACTAGAAGACATTTCGTTCCAAAAAGTTCCACATCGTGGTTAAAAACAGCCCTCAACAGGGTCGTTACAGCTACCGTAACACTTGTATCGTAAAATAATATAGTTTTTCAGAAAATAATAGTTACGGCAAGTTTTATGAAAACGTGCATATCTTTGTCGTTTCAAATCCGTTTTCTACGTATAATACGTCCTTAGCTTCGTATCAAAGTATACTAATATATTTTTGATAAGTCGAAATAATTTGTGAAGCTTAAGGCTCGTTTTTGACCCGAACAAACTAAAAATATGTTGCTGAAATTTCAGGAAACTATATTTTTCGTCGTCAAACTTGTAAAATCCATAACTTCTTCGTTATGACTCCGTTTTTATCCGTTCAAAAGGCCACGGATTCGTTTTAAAGTATATTTTCTAAATATCAAGGTCAAAGTTTCGTACCAACAGTCGGTTTTTCCAGAAAATCGAAACAAGGACAGAACCTTTTAAATACTTATCGAAAATAGTTTTTCTCGGACAAAACCTATTCTATTCCCTTCAAATCAACTCCAAAGCTAATCTAATCCTACCATACACCTTCTTAGGGTGTCATGGGTTCCTAATCATCATCAAGACCAATGAATACCAAGGGGATATTTATAGGATGACCATAATATATATATATATGTAACTCTTAAAATTATGAAAAATGGTATAAATCACATATCATGCATACTTGCTCCAAAAATGAAAAGATACATATGAAATGATAAGAAAACATGAAGAATGATAAAAACATGCTTACAAGTGAAAATGATGAGGTGAAAGTAACAAGGTAAATCCTAAACACTCTTGGTTTTTATTTCAAAACCTAATAAAGAGTGATAACTAGATTGTTATACTTGTGCTTGATAAAAATTTTTGATCCCCTTGCTCTCTTGATGTGGTGACCGGTTATGGAGGAAACAAGGAGAGGAAGAAAACCTTTTTCTAACTATGTGAATTTTGGTGAAGTATGAAATGAATGAGAAAAAAAATAATTGAGGTAGACTTTGTAGTTGAGTGAATTTCAAACCAATCAAGAAAAACCATACACAATTAATGACTCCCCTTCCCCCTTGGTCGGCCAAGGGGGGGGGGGGGAATGTAAGATATTATGTTTTTTTTTTTTTTTATAAAAAGTTTAAGTATATATTTGTATAAACTTTGTGTAAATTTGTAAGAAATGTAAGTAAAATAAAGTTAAGTTAAGGTAAATGGAAATTTTTGGTACAAGTAAGTTTTTAATAGGTCAAAATAGAATGTAATGAGATAATAAAAATTGTAAAAATACATTCCTTGTGAAATTTGTGTGATAAAGTAATTATCGTATAATTTTTAAGAAAACGTTGTAATAATTAAACTTTAACGATTAATATACCAAATAAATTTGAAACATTAGGAAAACTAAAAATATAGTTTTTATAAACTAAATGTAAGTATAAAAATACATCGGGATCATTTTTGAAAGTAACGGATTAAATTTTCAAAATAATAACTCACGCGATAACGTTTATTAAATATAAAAATTACGCGTTTAAAGTGAAATGAAATGTCGTGAATGAATTAATGTGAGGCAAATGATGTCAATGAAATGTAGACTAATCTTAGTCCATATGAAATGTACGTGATGTTATGATCATGAATTCGCCGCTAAACCATAAAGGTTACGCGAATTTGGAACAAGTAAACCAAGTTTACTATAAATGTTGAAATAATGAGGCATAAATTATGTCGAGAAATGACCTGAATGTACGGGTTGTCACATTCGCCCATCCAAAAAGGAATTCAGTCCCTGAATTCAGTTCGTGTTGGTCTCTCGGGTTTAGGGTTTGATGTGGCAAACTTTCCCATTCCCGAGCAAAACCCTCAAAAGACTTTTTACCAACCAATTTTCACTTAATCTCACAACTCATCAAACAAGAACTGTCATGAGATTAGGCTAAATTGGTTTGAAGGAGGACTTTTGAAAATTCGGCTCGATTACGGAATTGCTTACACATATAAGCCTACTACTCCCTTCATTGCATGATTCTTCCTGAATTAGACATAGGTGATCAGGCTATGTATAATTTAGGAGTAACTATGCAATGCTTGGACTAATCGACTCATATGTTGTTTGGTGTTGAGTCAACTGATGTTAAAATTGTGATGAACATCGAGGAGAGAAGACATGGAGAAGTGTCGTTAAAATGATCGATAAAGTAAAAAGAATTAAAATCCTCGTAAATGATAACAAATCGGAAAGAAAATAAAGTACGATAGATGAGAATATTTTACAACGAGTGGTTTAGCAAAAGTAGCACATCTTTAAGTTATAAAGTTTCGGATACGATGATTAGACATAAACTTGGTACGACATAGTACATAAGGAGAAATAAGACTGTTAGTTTCCGAACTTCTTCAGTCTTCCGCGTCGTTGATACCTTGACGAGCTCCTCCTCCTCCTTCTAACATATATACATTCCCATGAGCACCTTCGACTTGTTGACCTTGGTTTTGAGGACATTGACTTCGATAGTGTCCTTGCTCCCCACATCCGAAGCACGTAACTATGGTCTTGCCTCTACAATTCCTGGCATGGTGTCCTAGTTTTTGACACTTGTAGCACTTAACAGGACAAAGTCCCGTGTGATGATACTTACATCGATTACATAGTGGGTAGGTTCCAGCATAACCTCTGCCTTCTATTGGTGCAGCAACATAAACCATTGCAGTCTCTTGCCCTCTATTCTGTTGTTGATGATGGTTAGTGTTACGGTTTTGGTTGTTGTTATTGTAACCTCCTTGGTCATTTTCCCATTTTCTTTTGTTGTTGTTGAGTTGGTTATCGTCGTTGTTGTTGTTGTTTTGGTTATTGTTGTAGTTGGTGCGGTTGTTGGTATTGTGGTTACGGTGGATGTTTGTGGTGTTGCCCCTCTTTACTACTTGTGCCATGAGCTTCTGAGACAGTCGAATAGCTTCCTCAATCGTTTGCGGGTCAGAAGATGTCACATCGCCTTGAATAATCTCGGGAAGTCCTTCAATGAAAGCCTCCAGTAGCTTCTCATTATCCGAAACCATAGATGGGCATAACACGGCCAATTCTTGGAATCTCCGAATGTAAGTGTCAATATCATACCCAATTGTCATTAGTTCATAGAATTCTGTCTCCAACTTCTTCACCTCCATACGCGGGCAAAACTTCTTTGTTACCAAACCTTTAAATTGCTCCCAAGTAAGCTTGAAAGCATTCTCCATTCCCATTGATTGAGCATATGAGTTCCACCACGACAATGCTCCATCGAGTAGTGTACTTGTAGCAAACTTGACCTTACTATCATCCGGACAATTACACAGCAAAAACACGGACTCCAATTTCTCAAACCATCGCACCATGGCAGTGGCTCCTTCAGTCCCTTTAAACTTGGTAGGATCTCCACTTTTAAAATCCTTGTAAGAACAGCTCTTAACTCCGGATCCTCCTGCATTTCCAGTAGCAGCAGCAAGCCTTGCGGCTACAGCAGCAGTCGCGGCCTCGGCAGCAGCAGCAGCCACCGTTTCCCTTTCAATTCTTAGAGCATCGGCTATGCTATCATTCACCAACTTTTGAATAGCCGCTTGGGTCATTTCAGCTGTGGCTTTCTTCGGTGCCATATCTTCTTCAAAACAAGAGGAAATGTGAGACGTAGCAAAATCCGATGTTAATAATAAACGCTCCAAAGAAATGTGATAAGAATGATAAGTTTGAGGTTATCTTTCAAAATGATCGACGGTTTCCTACGAAATGGGTTATGATGTGTCGTAAGTGTTTCAAATGTATAACGATTTAGTAACTTAGTGTGTGAATAAAGTGTAACTCGACATGTTAGTGGTGAAACAAAGGAGTGAGAGTGACTTCGCCCTATTTAAAGGTTTATCTCGGTATTCAACGTTATCGGTGATGAGTCGATTGATGTGAAAATTGTGATAGGGAATGACAAGGAATTCTCCACATTAGAGTATGAAGAAAGAATAATGGAATGGGCATTTAAGGGCATCCATGTGACAATCGATGTGAAATGAAAGTAAATAACTCGAAAAAATGTACGTATAAACCGCATGTAAAGTGAACATGCACTTATGATGAAATGATGAGACGCTATGATAATGTAGTTATAGTCTAGGGTCAATGATGCAACCTAGTTCTCTATAACCGAAGCTCTGATGCCAATCTGTCACACCCCCAAATTACCTGTTTTGCAGCGGAATGGAATTCCTGGGGATTGACTGTCATAGCATCACAATCGCAGTTATATTGAACGACCTAAAGTGTCGTTGGAAAAATACATCGTTTGATTTATAAAACAATCAGAGTTTACAAAGTAGGTCCCAAATGAAAATCAACTTGTGCGGAAATAAGTTTGTTACAATTCAAACGATGTTTTAAAGTGCGTAAAACCCAAGTGAGACGCGTCGTCACCACGACTCCATGATGTGTCCAAATGCATGCCATGAAGTGAATGCCTTAGATACCTGAGATAAAACATGCTAAAAGTGTCAACACAAAGGTTGAGTGAGTTCATAGAGTTTGAATTGAAATGTAAAGCCTTTCAAAATCGTTTATGCAGCAAAGGCATCGTAAATCCACTCAGTTCCAAATTCCGCCCATACAAAACTTGCAACCTGTGTATTCACAACCCATTGCCAAAATGTAATATAGTTTATGTTCAAGCCCACATCGTCAAAAGAATTCACAAAATAGTGCCTAACTTAATGTATCAATAGTTACTTGATATAACAAATATGAGTGTTGATCAAATCGTTCCAAGACCGTTAGTCCATGATTGTACCAAGTCCGTTAGTACATGAATATACCAAGTCCGTTAGCCCAATGTTATACCAAGACCGTTAGCTCAACATTATCCAAGTTCGTTAGATCAATATTATCCAAGTCCGTTAGATCAATATTATCCAAGTCCGTTAGATCAATATTATACCAAGTCCGTTAGCTCAATGAATATACCAAGACCATTAGCTCTATGAATATGATATGGAAGTTCTAAGTGTGGCAAAACTGTTACTATGCATGACTAAGCATTCAGTTCAGTTAAACATGTAGTTTCAAATAATCATGATAGTTATGAAAATAATTGAGCATGTATCTCCCCCAAAACATTTATGAAAACAAGTAAAAGCAGGGGCTATGAAAACTCACTTGGTGGAATGATGCGAAGACAAAAGTGAGTACACCGAGATGTAATGTGATACGTTAATCTTGACCTATTGTGAAGGATATGATACGTAATGAGTTGCAATGTAATGTTATGTATGCATTACGTATGTTATTTATACCATTTGTGAGTTTTGAAAATATTACTTATCGTCGAAAAATACTCGTTTGACGTCTTGACCAATCAAAAATCACTTTACAAGTATTTACATCAAAATGTCATCCTACAATGGTTTTATAATGATTTATGGTGAAATTATCACTTTTCGTCGCAAAACAATGTCGTCGGAAATATCATGAAATTAACAAAAATGGCTTTGGAAAACTAGTCGTAAAACGGTGTACGTCGATCGTTAGAGAACGAACTCGACGGTTTTGGAAAGTTTGTATCGATATCTAGAAGTTTTAGTTCAGAAGTTTTCGTCCAAAAGGTCTCGAACATAAAGATAATAAGGGTTAAAGATAGTGATTTTGGCTAATTGTTGTGCAGAAAAATGAGTTTCGGCCAAGTTTGAACATCCGTAAATAATTTACTACAACTCCGCTATACAAACGGCTTGTCGTTTTGAAAAATATGCCCGGTGAACTTGATTTTACTAGAAGACATTTCGTTCCAAAAAGTTCCACATCGTGGTTAAAAACAGCCCTCAACAGGGTCGTTACAGCTACCGTAACACTTGTATCGTAAAATAATATAGTTTTTCAGAAAATAATAGTTACGGCAAGTTTTATGAAAACGTGCATATCTTTGTCGTTTCAAATCCGTTTTCTACGTATAATACGTCCTTAGCTTCGTATCAAAGTATACTAATATATTTTTGATAAGTCGAAATAATTTGTGAAGCTTAAGGCTCGTTTTTGACCCGAACAAACTAAAAATATGTTGCTGAAATTTCAGGAAACTATATTTTTCGTCGTCAAACTTGTAAAATCCATAACTTCTTCGTTATGACTCCGTTTTTATCCGTTCAAAAGGCCACGGATTCGTTTTAAAGTATATTTTCTAAATATCAAGGCCAAAGTTTCGTACCAACAGTCGGTTTTTCCAGAAAATCGAAACAAGGACAGAACCTTTTAAATACTTATCGAAAATAGTTTTTCTCGGACAAAACCTATTATATTCCCTTCAAATCAACTCCAAAGCTAATCTAATCCTACCATACACCTTCTTAGGGTGTCATGGGTTCCTAATCATCATCAAGACCAATGAATACCAAGGGGATATTTATAGGATGACCATAATATATATACATGTAACTCTTAAAATTATGAAAAATGGTATAAATCACATATCATGCATACTTGCTCCAAAAATGAAAAGATACATATGAAATGATAAGAAAACATGAAGAATGATAAAAACATGCTTACAAGTGAAAATGATGAGGTGAAAGTAACAAGGTAAATCCTAAACACTCTTGGTTTTTATTTCAAAACCTAATAAAGAGTGATAACTAGATTGTTATACTTGTGCTTGATAAAAATTTTTGATCCCCTTGCTCTCTTGATGTGGTGACCGGTTATGGAGGAAACAAGGAGAGAAAGAAAACCTTTTTCTAACTATGTGAATTTTGGTGAAGTATGAAATGAATGAGAAAAAAAATAATTGAGGTAGACTTTGTAGTTGAGTGAATTTCAAACCAATCAAGAAAAACCATACACAATTAATGACTCCCCTTCCCCCTTGGTCGGCCAAGGGGGGGGGGGGAATGTAAGATATTATGTTTTTTTTTTTTTTTTATAAAAAGTTTAAGTATATATTTGTATAAACTTTGTGTAAATTTGTAAGAAATGTAAGTAAAATAAAGTTAAGTTAAGGTAAATGGAAATTTTTGGTACAAGTAAGTTTTTAATAGGTCAAAATAGAATGTAATGAGATAATAAAAATTGTAAAAATACATTCCTTGTGAAATTTGTGTGATAAAGTAATTATCGTATAATTTTTAAGAAAACGTTGTAATAATTAAACTTTAACGATTAATATACCAAATAAATTTGAAACATTAGGAAAACTAAAAATATAGTTTTTATAAACTAAATGTAAGTATAAAAATACATCGGGATCATTTTTGAAAGTAACGGATTAAATTTTCAAAATAATAACTCACGCGATAACGTTTATTAAATATAAAAATTACGCGTTTAAAGTGAAATGAAATGTCGTGAATGAATTAATGTGAGGCAAATGATGTCAATGAAATGTAGACTAATCTTAGTCCATATGAAATGTACGTGATGTTATGATCATGAATTCGCCGCTAAACCATAAAGGTTACGCGAATTTGGAACAAGTAAACCAAGTTTACTATAAATGTTGAAATAATGAGGCATAAATTATGTCGAGAAATGACCTGAAAGTACGGGTTGTCACATCATCTTTGTTCATTCATTGGTACTCTTAAAAAGTTCCAATTTCTTCCATAAAAGGCAATCATTTGCTACACCACTCATTACCCTCAAGTACTTAAGCACCCCTTCATTTAAGACACATAGAAGGACTGAAACACTCAAGATGATATAGATTTTAGCTCTTAGAAACTTCATTTCTAACCCTTCATAACTGCTGAGAGCCGGATCCCTAGGATTAGCCTAGACGGATCCCTCCGAGGAGGGAATTGTGGGATCCGGGTGACAGATTATGTCAACTCTAGCTAAAACAATCATTTCAAGCTCATCTTTATAACTTAAACACTCCATCTCATCTTAAATGAGTTCCTAGATCAGTACAACTCTGAAGTTAACTCTTGTGCATGTTAATCATCACATTCCAAGAAATTTTAGTGGCTTAAGGCTTGAATGCACTTGCCAAATCTCTTGCTTTATAAACCACATTGTTAGGACTTCTAAAGTCATCACCTTCATCCTCATTTTCAGCACTTAAGAAATCTTTACAAACCTCTTGAAATCATCATGAGGAAAACTCCAAGTAGCAACTTATCCACCAAAGAACCACCCAAAAAAATTGCTCGTGTTATACACAAAATTTCTTCAACCGAATCATCTCCGGTCAAGCCAACAAATGCAAGGATTTCTTCTCAACCAATCAAACCAATTCCTAAAAGATAGTACCCACAAAACTACCTATGCCAAACACCACCATACCTCCTAGGCCAAACAATATCATCTCCACTAAACCATCACCATTGGTTCCTAGAGCTATCTCGTTTACATCTCCATTATAATCACCACACCTCTACAATTTAGAGGATTTACCTCTTAGGCCGTCTCATCCTCCTCCACCGGCAACATTCTCCTCATTAGGAGGAATAATGATACAAAATCAAGGTGTTGAGTCAACAGTAGCTCCGGCTTCCTTTTCGCTGTTTCCATCATATAATCCCATTTGGATTATGAGAAATCATCAAAGTCAACCACCCGACCATATGGAAGTTGACACTTCTCTACCACCACCATCATTCTTGGTTGAACCACCTTCAAATGTGCCTCCACAAATCCCTCCGTCGTTTGAGGCTCCACAAGCCGCTTTGTTAGTGCAAATATTACGATATTTAATCTATACATTCTCATTTGTTTTGATGATGACAAACATGTAACTTGTAATACATAACGTAAAATGTATAAGTTACTTGTAATTATATCTTGTCTCAACATACTCTCAACACCTCTCGACGACTCAAGTCCTTGTATGCTACAACAAAGGTTCGTACATGTTTGTTATGTTGCATTATGATCAAACCCCTAACAAACCATTAAACATGTTTAGTTAAATAGTTTATAAAACACTTAAGTAAACATAAGTCATATATGGATATTATCCATGACCCATGGTATTGACCCGTACCCATAAGTCTAGATACATTGTACCTTGGTGGGTACTCAAAACCATAACCCATAACCCATGGTTTCAACCCAAAAACAATGGGTAAAGAGGAGCGTGCACGGATCCCTCAGATGACCCACGGATCCCTTGGATTTACAAAGCCGGATCCCTCCAGAAGGGATCCTTGGGGGCAGAACATGGTTTTGGTCTTTTTGCCTATAAATAGCAAACCACTTCTTACCATTTCCTCACACCTTCACACATAGTTTCTCTCCACCAAATCTAGGATATTTAGATCATTAGGAAACATGTAAACCACCCTCATCTCATATGATCATAATGCTTCTAGCTCTCATTTGTTGTAAGCATACTCCCGAAGTGATCCTCCAAAGCAAGCTTAGAGATCTTGCTTCCTTACCTACTGAAGTGATCACCCATCACAAGATACAAGAACATGAAGATCTTATACAACAAGCTTGGGAAACTTGTCATCTTCATTCATAGAAGACTAACTACATCATGCTTTTGGTTCTTGATGTTTAGTCTAGGAGTTTATATCCATTAGACACATTGTCTTGGATATTGTCTAGTATCATATTCTTGTATCTATGACTATACTAGATGGTTTATGTGTTTGTGCCATAAAACACAAGGTTTGTTATGTTGGGCCACAAAACATAACGGGTGTCATAGAAGTGTCAAAGGCATTAGTGAAGAGTGCCGAAGATCCGTGTTGAAGGCATTAGTGAAAGGTGCTGAAGGATCGTGTAAATGGCATTAGTGAAGAATGCCTAGGTCGTATAATCGATGAGGTGCATCGTTATACATATAGTATTTGTTTAGATCCAAGGATGGTGATATCCTTGATGGTGTTGTAACAAGGAGTGGATCTCCTTGTGATTAGGTGTTGTGTTGTGATGGGTAGTAGTTCCTCCATAGTAATGGAACTAGGTGCTTAGCCTAGTACCTAATAAAGGGTAGGCGACGTTGTGATAGGATTAGTTCTCCTAAGGTGTGAAAGAACTCGGTGGTTAGCCTAGCACCGTATAAAGGGTAGGCGACGTAGTGTTAGGTGTGGTTCGCCTTGGTGTGAAAGAACTCGGTATTTAGCTTTGTACCGGAAAAAGGTTAAGCGACGTTGTGAAGGCTTCTCCGCCATAAGGAGATTGGTGTAGTGCTTACGAACTCTCGAGTAGGTGACTCAGGGAGTGGAGTAGGTCAAGGAAGGTGTCCTTGTAGCCGAACCACTATAAATCCTCGTGTTGGTTTGTCTATCCTTTTACTTATCGCTTTACTTTTATTCTTGCATTACTTTGTTTATTCTCTATGTGGTTGATGTCTATGTTTGTGATGCATACTTGGTCTTTCATATAGTCACAAACTATATTAAACACTTTACGTATTATGACATGCTTGATCAAGAAAAAGCAACCGGACTAATAATGGTGAAACTTGATTTATAATGAACCATTAATCTTGCGGAATCTTATGTGATGTCAAGGGGTTGGCCTTACATGCCGTAATGCGTTAAATGCATCCTCGCATCGAGATTAGCAAATGCAATGGTTTATACTATATTTGATACAAAAGTTTTAAGTTTGAAACGGAAACGTATTCACCCCCCTCTACGTTTTCACAATTGGTATCAGAGCGGGTTAGCTCTAGTTTTTAAAAACAAATGGTTTTCAAAACGAGTAAGGTCCTCGTATCAAATTTTTAGTGAAGTCAAGCATAATATGAAAAGTGTTTTGTTATTTTTTTTCTTTGAAGTTTTCTTGTTAGATATCTTGTTAATCAAGCTTGAATAAAGGTAAAAATGGTTAATATAACTTCACTAAAAAGTCTACAAAGGTTAAACCTTTTCGTCGGGTCAAAAGGTGCATTTGTGTAATTTTGTGTCAGATCCGCGGATCCCTCAGGTTACACTGGACGGATCCCTCAAGCAAGGGATCCGTGGGATCCGTAGGTACAGAAGACAGTTTTTGTCTGAATTTCAAAAATTCATAACTTTTTAATCGTAAGTCGTTAGAAGTCGTGCCACCTATCGTTTTAAAGGTATTTGAGTCTACTTTCATTTAAAAATGATTTCATAAACTGATTCGAAACAATAATTTACAGAATCATTGATTAATAATAGAAAGTCAATTTTAAGTCATAACTTTTGCACAAACTTTTGATCTAATTGGAGACGGATGTTTTCGCTTTTGAATAACAATGTGTCCTCTATTGAAATTAAGATTTTGATCATATTTATAAATATAAAATAAACTAATCAAGCTTGGTATACATGTTTATATTTAAAACAAAGCGATGAAAAGAACTTTCGTATGCTATGCTAAATGATAAATTGTCTTCTTTGCATTACTTGATTATTTGCTTATCTCAAATAGCTTTTGTGATTGTTTGATTGAATAACATATGTGGTTTCCTTACCTTGCTATTCATTCTCTTGTTTGTCGATTTAGTAATAGTCTACTAATCAATGTGCTATTTGAAGGAGTGTTTGAGATAACATCTAGTTGTGTCGAAAATGTTAGTTTTATAAGTTGAAAAATGTTTAAAACATATAACACACTAAATGGCCTTTTGATTGAGTTTGTCATGTGTGCAACATAAATGTTTTATGTTCTTATATGATTTCTTGATTTCATATTTTCTTGTATCATTTTCTAAAAACAACAAGAATGTATATCGGATCATAACCTACACTTGTGTTGATGATGTTCTCTCCCGTTTTCCTTTTCATGATCGCTCTCCAAGCTTCATAGTAGGATTGACAACTTGATTATTTCATCCGATATACTAAAGTAAATTATTTTGCAACGCAAATATAATTGTTCATATCCGAAAGTCCAAAGTCAAGCTTTCCAACAACATATGTTGAACTAGCTCATGCAACCATTGTTTTTGTTTGTTCACTATATGGACAACGTTTAGTTTTTTAACACCTTCGTCACCTTAGTTGTTTCAACTATAATATTAACGAAGCAAAGTATCATCATTGCTACTGTTCGATAGGCCATTGTAGGAATATAAATTTTCCTAACTTGAGAATGAATACTGGAGAACTTATTGCACTAGAAACTCAATTTGACCTAACAGTTGAATTGCTTCCTTGAGAGAAGTTGGGTATGTGGAATCGCCCGTAAAAATGGTCGTGTTTAGCCGTAATTGAGCACCACCAGTAATAGTCTCGTATTCATTCTCTCACTTGAGAAATTTATATTCCTATGTTTTCCTAAAGTAAGTTTACAATGAAATACTTTGCATTGTCTTAGGATTACTAATCAAACAAGTTGTAAAATTGATTTTCCTTTTAGCTAATCACAACCACTTGCCTCATCAAGCGATTATCTCGCTTTGATCGAGAATGTCACACCCCCAATTTACCTGTTTTGCAGCGGAATGGAATTCCTGGGGATAGACTGTCATAGCACCACAATCACAGTTATATTGAACGACCTAAAGTGTCGTTTAAAAACACATCGTTGGATATTTAATAAAAGCGTTCAGAGTTACAACATAGGTCCCAAAAGTTTACAAAGTTTGCGGAAATATAAATATATTACAAGTCCAAACGATGTTTTTAAAGAAAGTGCCATAATGTACAATGATATAAGTCGACGCCGCGACTCAAAAGGGGTTCCTTAACCATGCCATGATGAGTATGTCTTAGTTACCTGAAAATACATTGCTAAAACGGTCAACAATAATGTTGGTGAGAAATCATAGGTTTATGTAAATGTTTTATACGACTACGCAAGTATAGACCATGTATGACAATCATGTCACATAAAAATGTTACAATTGCTATAAGTCCATGACATCGAAACTAGACTGTTCATGATGTACGCCCCAACAGAGTGTTTGCCAGACAACTCAATAATGTTATTAAATGAAATGCATCCGTATGACTAGTTGGGATTCACCAACCCGGATGGAGGAGTCACCCTCGATAGATCTATCCACTCACCCTCGCTTCTAAGATTAACGGTTCATGTAATATAATGGGGACTTTCAATTGGCATGTGGTAACTTAAGCAATGTAAATGAATTTAACATACTTGGTATCGTAATAAAAATGTTGTGCAATGTATTCTCTCCCGTAGGTTTGAAAATAATTATAAACATGTACGACGGGGCTATGAAAACTCACTTGATGAATTGGTATGATGACAAGAGTGAGTACACCGAGATGTAGTGTGATGCTTTAACCTTGACCTATTATGAATGATATGATACGCAATGAGTTATGATGTAATGTTATGCATGCATTTCGTATGTTATTTATACCATTTGCGAGTTTTGAAAATAATACTTATCGTCGAAAAATACTCTTTTGACGTCTTGACCATTCTTAAATTACTTTACAAGTTTTTACGTCAAAATGTCATCCTACAATAGTTTCTTAATGATTTATTGCGAAATTATAACTTTTCGTCGTAAAATAATGTCGTTGGAAATTTCATGAAAGTGACAAAAATGGCTTCAAAAAGCTAGTCGTAAAATGGTGTACGTCGAACGTTAGGAAACGAACTCAAAGGTTTTGGAAAGCTTGTATCAAAATCTCGAAGTTTTGTCATTTAAGTTTTTATCCTAGAGGTCTCGTTCATAAAGAAAAATATAGGTTAAGTAGGGTGATTTTGTCCAAATGTAGTTTAAAAAGTGAATTTCGGCAAAGTTTAAGCAACCGTAAATAATTCATTACAACTCCGCTATACAAACGGTTGGTCGTTTTGGAAAATATGCTTGGTAATCTCACTTTTATTAGAAGACATCTCGTTACAAAAAGTTCTACGTCAACGTTAAAAATAGCCTTCAATATGGTCGTTTTGTTTACCGTAACACTTGTCAAATAAAAATAATATAGTTTTTCTTAACTAATAAAGTTACGGCAATTTTGTAAAAACGTGTATATTTTAGTCGTTACAAATCCGTTTTCTACGTATTATACGTCCTTAGCTCCGTATCAAAGTATACTAATATATTTTTGATAAGTCGAAATAATTTATAAAGCTTAAGACTCGTTTTTGACTCGTACAAAACAAAAACAGGTTGCTGAAATTTTCAGAATATATATATTTCGTCGTCAAACTTGAAAAATTCATAACTTCTTCGTTATAACTCCGTTTTAATCCGTTCAAGCGGCCACGGATTCGTTTTAAAGTATATTTTCTAAATATCTAGGCCAAAAATTCATGTCTATAGTCGGATTTTCCAGAAATACAAAATAAGATCAGACCACTTTTTAGACTTGTCGAAAAGAGTTTTTCTCGTACTAAACCTATTCCAATCCCTTCAAAACAACTCCAAAGCTATTCTAATCCTACCATACACCTTCTTAGGGTGTCATGGGTTCCTAAACATCATCAAGACCAATATATAACAAGGGATAAATTATAGGATAACTTATATATATAAAACTCTAAAAACAATGTTAAAAATGGTATAAATATCCATAAGTCTTGCATGCTTTGCTCAAAAATGATGAAATAGATATGAAATGAAAATGAAAGATGTAAAATGAAAATGATATGCTTACTAGTTACTTGATGAGGTGATTAGAACAAGGGATTAAACCTAAACACTCTAGGTTTTTATTTCAAAACCTTTAATAAGAGTGTAACTAGATTGTTTTAAACTTGATCTTGAAAATTTTGATGATTTCTTCTTAACACCTTATGGTTGCCGGTTTTGAAGAGGAAGAACCAAGAGAGAAAGTAACTTATCTAACTTTGAATTATTTGAGATGAATGAAGTGTGATATTTAGGTGAAGTATAAATCTATACTACTAAGAAAAATTTTACCAACTATTTAATGCACTACTCCCTTGGTCGGCCAAGGGGGAATGCATTTGTAAAAATATATATATATATTTTTTTCTTTCATAATGTATATAATTGTTAAAAGTGTAAGTAAAATGTAGTTAAGTAATATATGTTGTAACTTGTATATAGTTGTGAAATTAGAGTAGTATGGACTAAAAATAAGTTTTAATGGATCAAAGTAAAGTATATTGTAGTTATAAAAATTGTAAAAATACATTTCTTGCAAAATTTGAGTGATATAATAATTATCGTGTAGTTTTTAAGAAAAGTGTCGTAATAATATAAATTTAACGATTTATATACAAAATAAATTTAAAACACTAGGTAAACTAAAAATATTATTTTTATAAACTAAATGTAAGTATAAAAATATATCGGGATAGTTTTTGGAAGTATCGGATTAAATGTTCAAAATAATAACTTACGTGATAACGTTTATTTAATATGAAATTTACACGTTTAAGGTGAAATGCAAAATCATGAATGAACTAACATGATGCAAATGATGCTAATGATATGTAGACTAAACTTAGTCTATATGAAACGTCCGTGACGATATGATCATGAATTCGCCGGTAAACCATTAAGGTTACGCGAATTTGGAACACGTAAACCTAGTTTACGATAAATGATGAAATTGTGAAGCATGAATTGTTTTGAGAAATGACCTGAAAGTACGGGTTGTCACATTCGCCCATCCAAAAAGGAATTCAGTCCCTGAATTCAATCGTTGTTAGGTCCTACGGTGTTGTCGGTGAAAAGATGAGGATATTTGAGGCGCATCTGGTCTTCCCGTTCCCAAGTAAACTCAGGACCTCTTCGAGAATTCCAGCGAACCTTCACGATAGGAATACGACTCTGTTTCAACTGCTTGACCTCGCGGTCCATGATTTCTGCAGGTTCCTCCACAAAATTGAGTTTATCGTCGAGTTGAACTTCTTCCAATGGAATAACGAGTGATTCGTCCGATAGACATTTCTTCAGGTTTGAAACGTGAAACGTGTTGTGTACATGACTAAGTTCTGACGGAAGATCAAGTCGATAAGCTACAGGACCGACTCTGCTCAAAATCTTAAATGGCCCAATGTACCTCGGGTTTAACTTCCCGCGTTTTCCAAATCGTACCACGCCTTTCCAAGGTGATACTTTCAACATAACTTTGTCGCCCACTTGAAATTCTAATGCTTTGCGTCTAACATCCGCGTAACTTTTCTGTCGGCTTCTGGCAGTTCTGAGTCTATCTCGAATTTGAACTATCTTTTCTGTTGTTTCCCGTACCATTTCTGGACCAGTGAGTTGTGCGTCTCCAACCTCGGCCCAACAAACAGGTGATCGGCACTTTCGACGATAGAGTGCCTCGAATGGTGCCATCTTTATACTGGTGTGATAACTATTGTTGTACGAGAATTCTATCAATCGCAAATGGTTAGCCCAACCATTTCCAAAATCAATCACGCATGCTCTCAGCATATCTTCTAACGTTTGAATTGTCCTTTCACTTTGACCGTCGGTTTGTGGGTGATATGCTGTGCTCATCTCTAATCTGGTTCCAAATGAATCTTGCAATGATTTCCAGAAGTTTGAAGTGAATCGACTATCTCTGTCGGAAATGATAGAAATTGGTGCACCGTGCCTCGAGACTATTTCCTTAACATAAAGTCTAGTGAGTTGCTCCATGGAATAAGTCTCTCTAATTGGTATGAAATGGGCTGATTTGGTAAGGCGATCAACAATTACCCAAATAGCATCGTAACCTCCCGATGTCTTAGGAAGTTTTGTAACAAAGTCCATCGTAATGCGTTCCCATTTCCATTGAGGAATTTCTGGCTGTTGGAGTAATCCTGAAGGTTTCTGATATTCGACTTTTACCTTAGAGCAGGTAAGGCATTTGCTAACGTACGTGGCAATCTCTGCTTTCATGTTCGGCCACCAATAAAGTTTCTTAAGATCTTGATACATCTTATCAGATCCTGGGTGAATAGAATACTTTGACTTATGCGACTCATGCATAATCAATTCTCGTATTCCGCCATACAATGGTACCCACATTCTATCTTTGAAACATAATACTCCATCTGTTCTCTTTACAAAACCATTTGCGTTTTCAAGCATACCATAAAGCTTTTCACTTGGTCGATTTTCCTCCTTAAGTGCCTCGATCTGTGCTTCGTGGATTTTCGATGGCAAAGGTGAATTAATCGTCATTCCTAATGATCGAACTCTTAAAGGTTTGAGCCTCTCTTTCCGGCTAAGAGCATCAGCCACAACATTGGCTTTTCCCGGGTGATACTTGATTTCACAATCATAGTCGCTGAGTAACTCCAACCAACGACGTTGCCTCATATTAAGCTCCTTCTGATCAAGAATATATTGTAAACTCTTGTGGTCCGTAAACACTGTGCACTTTGTACCGTAGAGGTAGTGTCTCCAAATCTTGAGTGCAAAAACTACGGCCCCTAACTCGAGATCATGAGTGGTGTAATTCTTCTCATGAACCTTAAGTTGTCGAGAAGCATACGCTATCACCTTCTCGTTTTGCATTAAAACAACCCCAAGTCCTTTATGCGAAGCATCGCAATATACAACGAAGTTCTCAATTCCTTCGGGCAGTGCCAAAATTGGCGCGCTACAAAGCTTTTGCTTCAACAACTGAAAAGCAGCTTCTTGTTTCTTTCCCCATTCGTACTTCTTGTTTTTCTGTGTCAACTTGGTCAAAGCTTTAGCTATCTTTGAAAAACCTTCGATGAATCTTCGGTAATACCCGGCTAGTCCTAGAAATTGTCGGATTTCTGTAGGATTTGTTGGAGTAGCCCAATCTTTTACGGCTTCAATCTTTGCGGGATCAACTTGTAATCCTTGACTATCAATAACATGACCAAGAAATTGCACTTTGTGATTCCAAAAATCACACTTCGAAAATTTGGCATACAACTTCTCATTCTTGAGTAGTCTTAAAATCGTCCTTAAATGCTCTTCGTGTTCTTCTTTGCTCTTTGAGTAAATCAATATGTCGTCAATGAACACTATCACAAACTTGTCCAAATACGGCTTACATAATCTATTCATGAGATCCATGAATACCGCAGGTGCATTAGTCAATCCGAACGGCATCACTTGAAACTCGTAATGACCGTAACGTGTTCTAAACGCTGTTTTCGGAATGTCCTCCTCCCGAACTCTAAGTTGATGGTAACCCGACCGGAGATCAATCTTGGAGTAAATACTAGAACCTTGCAACTGATCGAACAAGTCGTCGATCCTGGGGAGTGGGTAACGATTCTTCACCGTTAACTTGTTCAACTCTCTATAATCTATACACATTCTGAAGGATCCATCTTTCTTCTTCACAAACAAGACCGGTGCTCCCCAAGGCGAGGAACTCGGCCTAATGAATCCTTTGTCTAGAAGCTCTTGCAACTGATTAGACAACTCTTGCATTTCGGATGGTGCTAGACGGTAAGGTGCTCGCGCAATTGGTGCAGCTCCGGGCACTAAGTCAATATGAAATTCTACTTGTCGTGCCGGTGGAAGTCCTGGTAAGTCTTCGGGAAAGACTTCAGAAAATTCTCGGACAATTGGTACATCTTCAAGTCGCTTCTCCTCCGACTTCTTCTCGGTTATATGGGCTAAGAAAGCAAAACAACCTTTCTTTATGTACTTCTCCGTTTTGATGCATGATATGATACTGAGTCTAGTTCCACTTCGTTCCCCACGAATAATCAAAGTTTCGCCGTTGTAAGGAAGATGAACAACTTTTTCATCACAAATGATTTTTGCACGATGTTTGGATAACCAATCCATGCCGATGACGACGTCGAAACTACCAAGTTCTACAGGCATAAGGTCTATGTTGAAGGGATGATTTAGAAAATTGAATGTGCAACCACGGACAATGGTGTTGGTGCTAACTAAGTTACCATTAGCTAATTCAACGATGTATGATATGTCTAATGTGGTTGGTTTAATGTTGAGTAAAGGTGCAAATGTAGTGGACACAAAACTTTTATCGGCTCCCGGATCAAATAAAACTGATGCGTAACGATTATTGATAAGGAACGCACCCGTGATAACATTCGGGTCCTCCCTAGCTTCTCCGCCTCCCATGACGTAAGCTCTTCCTTGTGCCATTCCACCTTGATTCTGATTTCCTTGGTTTCTTCCCTTTTTACATTCCGACTTGTAGTGTCCCCGTTCTCCGCAACCAAAACATGTTACTTGTTGTTTCTGATTTTCCCCCATAGTTGGCAACTTGCAATCCCTAGTTCGATGACCAACTTTCTTACAATTCTCACATGGATCAGGACATCGACCCGGTTTGTGGTGACTCAAACACCTATCACACTTAGGCAAAACCCCCGAGTACCCTTTTCCTTCCTTTGAGCCTGCAGCATAAGCCTTTGCAATCTCTTGTCTCTTGGGTGGTTGTTGAGTAGCATTTCTACCTCTGGTGTTGTCCCACTTTCGCTTGTTGTTGTTGCTATTGTTATTGTTGTAGTTGGTTCGGTTATTGTTGTAATTGAAGCGGTTGTTGGGGTTGTTGTTGTTGTTTCGGTTGGTGTTGGTGTATTTACCTCTCTTCACTACCTGTGCCATAAGCTTCTGAGTCACTCTAATAGATTCCTCGATTGTTTGTGGATCAAAAGAAGTAACATCTCCTTGAATAACCTCGGGAAGTCCCCCGATGAAAGCCTCTAGTAACTTCTCGTTATCCGAAACCATAGACGGGCATAACGCGGCCAATTCTTGGAATCTCCGAATGTAAGTGTCAATATCATACCCAATAGTTACCAGTTCATAGAATTCTGTCTCCAACTTTTTCACTTCTGTACGAGGACAAAACTTCTTTGTTACCAAACCTTTGAATTGCTCCCATGTAAGTTTGAAAGCATTCTCCATTCCCATTGGCTGAGCATAAGAGTTCCACCACGACAATGCTCCATCAAGTAGTGTACTCGTATCAAACTTGACCTTGCTATCATCCGGGCAATTACATAACAAGAACACGGACTCCAATTTCTCAAACCATCGAACCATGGCAGTGGCTCCTTCGGTACCTCTAAACTTCGTGGGATCTCCACTTTTGAAATCCTTATACGAACAGCTTTTAACTCCGGACCCTCCTGCATTTCCTGCAGCAGCAAGCCTAGCGGCTTCAGCAGCAGCCACGGCCTCAACAGCAGCAGCAGCCACCGTTTCCCTTTCAATCCTTAGAGCATCGGCTATGCTATCATTCACCAACTTTTGAATAGCCGCTTGGTTCATTTCAGGTGTGGCTTTCTTTGGCGCCATAACTCTTCAAAATCACAAGATGAAACAATTATGAGAACTCGTAAGTAGAAACAACCATCACACAAATATATCCACAACCACAACATGCATAAAGTAAATGGAATCACAACGGAACAATAACGAAATATCACAAATATAATCACAACACACGTGGATAATATACATGAAAATTTCGGCCTACATGGACCGATATCATAGATAATAAAAACCATTCCTACATAGTAGAGTCAATACTTGATACATTTGTTTGTACAACAACCAAAAGACAACAAGTTCTTTAAACTACGTCACACACCTCGTGACTAGGATAATAGTGGTCAAAACTATACATGATAAAAGTCTACACAAGGCACCTCATGGTGCTCCGCTGGCTCGATCCTGAAGATCTCGAACCTGAGTAGTCAAGCTAGCAATCAAACTCCTCAACTCTCCAATCTGACCCTGTAAGGTAACTATACTCTCACGAGCTAGTGACAACTCCTGTGCCTGACGCTGTAACTCCTCCTGTGCCATCTCGGCTCTGTCGTATAACTCAGGCATCTCCTGCCTCAACTCAGCAATACGCTCCCTGTTCTCTAACTGCCTATTCTCTAAACCCTGATGCGCTAAATCAATCGAAACCCTGCCTATCACCAGGCCCTCGACCTCCTTCGCAATGGTCTCAACCCTATCTAACGACAGTTCCTCCAACTGCCGTGACATCCTATCTATCTGTACCTGCTGGTTATCTATACGAACTCCTAACGCCTCAGTAGAAGGCTGTCTAGCAGCCGCAGCCTTAGAGCTCTCGCCTATCTCGAATCTAACAGGCGGTTCGGGTTCTGTAGATGGTGGTGTAGGGATGTCAAAACGAGCACGCTTTTTGAGCGGCAAGTCTGATGTAGGCATAGGATCCCTAAGATAATACGATGAGGATGATGATGATGATAGTAGTGGTGATGGTGGGTGTATCGGGTCGTGAGCAGGGCTAACATGTGGAGTAGGTGCGACTTCGCCCTCCTTAAAGGGTTCAGTCTCCGTGTCAGTCATAATAGGTGGAAAGGCTGGAGTAGAGCCAATCGAAGATAAGATCTCAGTGGAGTGCGATAAGGCATCATCCATGTTAGGGTCAACTGGGACATCTTCCGTGTTAGTGTTCGATGATACAGTAATGGGATGTGAATCTGAAGACATCTCTGTGACAACCGATGTGAAATGAAAGTAAATAACTCGAATAAAGTGTATATGAATCCGCATGAAAAGTGAATATGCACTTATGATGAAATGATGAGATGCTATGATAATGTAGCTATAGTCTAGGGTCAATGATGCAACCTAGTTCTCTATAACTGTAGCTCTGGTACCAATCTGTCACACCCCCAATTTACCTGTTTTGCAGCGGAATGGAATTCCTGGGGATAGACTGTCATAGCACCACAATCACAGTTATATTGAACGACCTAAAGTGTCGTTTAAAAACACATCGTTGGATATTTAATAAAAGCGTTCAGAGTTACAACATAGGTCCCAAAAGTTTACAAAGTTTGCGGAAATATAAATATATTACAAGTCCAAACGATGTTTTGAAAGAAAGTGCCATAATGTACAATGATATAAGTCGACGCCGCGACTCAAAAGGGGTTCCTTAACCATGCCATGATGAGTATGTCTTAGTTACCTGAAAATACATTGCTAAAACGGTCAACAATAATGTTGGTGAGAAATCATAGGTTTATGTAAATGTTTTATACGACTACGCAAGTATAGACCATGTATGACAATCATGTCACATAAAAATGTTACAATTGCTATAAGTCCATGACACCGAAACTAGACTGTTCATGATGTACGCCCCAACAGAGTGTTTGCCAGACAACTCAATAATGTTATTAAATGAAATGCATCCGTATGACTAGTTGGGATTCACCAACCCGGATGGAGGAGTCACCCTCGATAGATCTATCCACTCACCCTCGCTTCTAAGATTAACGGTTCATGTAATATAATGGGGACTTTCAATTGGCATGTTGTAACTTAAGCAATGTAAATGAATTTAACATACTTGGTATCATAATAAAAATGTTGTGCAATGTATTCTCCCCCGTAGGTTTGAAAATAATTATAAACATATACGACGGGGCTATGAAAACTCACTTGATGAATTGGTATGATGACAAGAGTGAGTACACCGAGATGTAGTGTGATGCTTTAACCTTGACCTATTATGAATGATATGATACACAATGAGTTATGATGTAATGTTATGCATGCATTTCGTATGTTATTTATACCATTTGCGAGTTTTGAAAATAATACTTATCGTCGAAAAATACTCTTTTGACGTCTTGACCATTCTTAAATTACTTTACAAGTTTTTACGTCAAAATGTCATCCTACAATAGTTTCTTAATGATTTATTGCGAAATTATAACTTTTCGTCGTAAAATAATGTCGTTGGAAATTTCATGAAAGTGACAAAAATGGCTTCAAAAAGCTAGTCGTAAAATGGTGTACGTCGAACGTTAGGAAACGAACTCAACGGTTTTGGAAAGCTTGTATCAAAATCTCGAAGTTTTGTCATTTAAGTTTTTATCCTAGAGGTCTCGTTCATAAAGAAAAATATAGGTTAAGTAGGGTGATTTTGTCCAAATGTAGTTTAAAAAGTGAATTTCGGCAAAGTTTAAGCAACCGTAAATAATTCATTACAACTCCGCTATACAAACGGTTGGTCGTTTTGGAAAATATGCTTGGTAATCTCACTTTTATTAGAAGACATCTCGTTACAAAAAGTTCTACGTCAACGTTAAAAATAGCCTTCAATATGGTCGTTTTGTTTACCGTAACACTTGTCAAATAAAAATAATATAGTTTTTCTTAACTAATAAAGTTACGGCAATTTTGTAAAAACGTGTATATTTTAGTCGTTACAAATCCGTTTTCTACGTATTATACGTCCTTAGCTCCGTATCAAAGTATACTAATATATTTTTGATAAGTCGAAATAATTTATAAAGCTTAAGACTCGTTTTTGACTCGTACAAAACAAAAACAGGTTGCTGAAATTTTCAGAATATATATATTTCGTCGTCAAACTTGAAAAATTCATAACTTCTTCGTTATAACTCCGTTTTAATCTGTTCAAGCGGCCACGGATTCGTTTTAAAGTATATTTTCTAAATATCTAGGCCAAAAATTCATGTCTACAGTCGGATTTTCCAGAAATACAAAATAAGATCATACCACTTTTTAGACTTGTCGAAAAGAGTTTTTCTCGTACTAAACCTATTCCAATCCCTTCAAAACAACTCCAAAGCTATTCTAATCCTACCATACACCTTCTTAGGGTGTCATGGGTTCCTAAACATCATCAAGACCAATATATAACAAGGGATAAATTATAGGATAACTTATATATATAAACCTCTAAAAACAATGTTAAAAATGGTATAAATATCCATAAGTCTTGCATGCTTTGCTCAAAAATGATGAAATAGATATGAAATGAAAATGAAAGATGTAAAATGAAAATGATATGCTTACTAGTTACTTGATGAGGTGATTAGAACAAGGGATTAAACCTAAACACTCTAGGTTTTTATTTCAAAACCTTTAATAAGAGTGTAACTAGATTGTTTTAAACTTGATCTTGAAAATTTTGATGATTTCTTCTTAACACCTTATGGTTGCCGGTTTTGAAGAGGAAGAACCAAGAGAGAAAGTAACTTATCTAACTTTGAATTATTTGAGATGAATGAAGTGTGATATTTAGGTGAAGTATAAATCTATACTACTAAGAAAAATTTTACCAACTATTTAATGCACTACCCCCCTTGGTCGGCCAAGGGGGAATGCATTTGTAAAAATATATATATATATTTTTTCTTTCATAATGTATATAATTGTTAAAAGTGTAAGTAAAATGTAGTTAAGTAATATATGTTGTAACTTGTATATAGTTGTGAAATTAGAGTAGTATGGACTAAAAATAAGTTTTAATGGATCAAAGTAAAGTATATTGTAGTTATAAAAATTGTAAAAATACATTTCTTGCAAAATTTGAGTGATATAATAATTATCGTGTAGTTTTTAAGAAAAGTGTCGTAATAATATAAATTTAACGATTTATATACAAAATAATTTTAAAACACTAGGTAAACTAAAAATATTATTTTTATAAACTAAATGTAAGTATAAAAATATATCGGGATAGTTTTTGGAAGTATCGGATTAAATGTTCAAAATAATAACTTACGCGATAACGTTTATTTAATATGAAATTTACACGTTTAAGGTGAAATGCAAAATCATGAATGAACTAACATGATGCAAATGATGCTAATGATATGTAGACTAAACTTAGTCTATATGAAATGTCCGTGACGATATGATCATGAATTCGCCGCTAAACCATTAAGGTTACGCGAATTTGGAACACGTAAACCTAGTTTACGATAAATGATGAAATTGTGAAGCATGAATTGTTTTGAGAAATGACCTGAAAGTACGGGTTGTCACAGAGAAGAGCTACATGACTTCATGGACGAAGCTCATTGTATGCTAACCACCATCCGTAATGACTAAATTGTCCTAAACTAGCATCTCACAACTCTTTTGTCTTGAACACCATCATGTGCTCTTTTGTTTCTAGACACATACCTTTCATGTCATTGTTAGTTTAAATGATTTACTAATCTAGACCGTAAATCTGTTTTGGACTTCTTGAATAGTGCTTTAAAGTTTGCTAAACCTTTATGTTATTTGTGAGCTCGATCTCATTTGATTGCCTATATGTGATCTCTACATGCTCTCCTTGCTTTGCTTAACGTGTATACATGTATGCTTGCTGTAGAAACAATTTGTTTCATAATTCGTAACATAGAGCAAAATTCTGCAACTATTCTGTTAAGAAAATCTGTCTCAGATGCCGGATCCCTTAGATGTAACTAGACAGATCCCTCAAGTGAAGGATCCGTGGGATCCGGGTGGACAGAAGTTCCTTTGTAGCCTCCTTGCATCAATCCAACATTCTAGACCTTATTGGACTAGTTAAACATGCTACATTAGGATCACTTAAACTTTCCTTATGCTCAGTTGATCTCACATTCACTCATGGATGACTTAGGATCACATTCGAAGTATTTTTTTTTAGTTCAAAACTCACCATCTTTCCGCTCCAATGTTTACACATTGTTCCTTTCATCTCAAAACACCTAGTTTGATATTTATCTCAATTTTAGCAAATTGTTTTTAGTCATCCTTACCTCAAAATAGGCCAAAAACTAGGTTTTAATTTCTTATGATTTTTAAGGAATTCTCCAAATCTCTCTTAAGTCATCATCTGATCTCTAGGATCATTTAACACTCTCAAATGTCTTAGTGTCGTGTTTAATCATCCACTAGTGCTCATAAAGCCCTATTTTCCATGAAAGGCAATCATTAGCTACCATCAATCATTCTCTCTTGATCATTCAAGTCCATCTTCATATAAGACACTTTATAGATTGAGTAACTTAGGATATGTAGGTGCTAGACCTTGCTAGAACCCAATCACCTCTTTTTCACTTCATCTGTTAGCCGGATCCCTAGACTTAAGCTAGCCGCATCCCTCTAGTAAGGGAACCGGAGGAACCGTAGAACAGTAGGAACTTTATCTCTTTAGATAATCATTTCAAATTTCCTTTTTCCCACACAAGTACTTGTTCAACACTTAGGATTATCTGTTTCCTATACGTTTATAAATGAGTTGCATTTATATGAGTCTTTACGTGTTCTTCCTTTTTGTTTCATGATTTTATGTGAACAATTTATCCATTAGTATAAATGTTTTCCTTTTGTACTAACTCTTTTGGATTCTTGTAGGATGACAATAGTCGATTTCATCATCAAGTCAAGTTGTGCTCATTCACACATTTTGTTGTTATTTCTAATCTTGCATCATCCTAACCATCTTACTCCACTTTTATCACTACTCACAAAGTCATCATGTCTACCACCTATAGTGAGTCATCAACCAAGTCAAAGATTCACCTTGATACCTTTCATCACCTCTACCACAAATTCCATACCTCTAAGTCATAATGATGATTTCTATCATTATCACCGTGTCCAAGGTATAGTTCATGAACTACGTGTTAAAGTATGTCTCATGTTCTACCACATCCTACTTGTGTCAACCACAACCTCAAACCACAAGCTACTTATGTCAACCACATCCTACAAGTGTCTCACTACCACTACAATTCATGGTCGCTCAACCATCCTCCACAAACATCCATGTTGTCAAAAGCCGAGTGAATTTCGTAATGAAATGCGTCTCATCCCTAAGAATATTTTTCTTACCTTGAACAAACCTTACAACCTCTAAACCAACCATGATGATGCAAGTAGTAGGATTATTCTCTTTTTGACACTAATCCTTTCTTTGTAGGTTCATATATATACACTTTGATGTGTATGGGATTCTCGTCTATTTATGGACGAATTTTACACTAATTTTTTTTGTAGGTTCTTCTTGACGCCCTCAAGCTAGGGGGAGCTTCCGTCGAGCATTTATAAAGTGCATCACATGACTTACTCGTCCAAGGACGAATATAATTTTGCACTAACTTTTTGTTTTGTAGATTTTCAAAACACACTAGGAGTACTTGACGCTCTCAATAAAGGGGAGTTTTTTCGTCAAAGCTAAAACATTGCAAATTTTGCAATAATTTAGTCTTAGCCTTCCTAAAATACTTGACGCCTTTAACAAGGGGGAGCAACTGTCAAGGGGGAGCATGCACACATTCATTCTTCAAAATTCCTTTATATTTCAACAAAAGGGAGATTTCTTTCTCATCATATATTTTTCCTTTTTCTTTTTAACACTAACCTTGATGTAGGTTAAGCCTAAAAAATTTGATCCATTATGCCATTGGCAATAATGGTTATCATTCAAAGGATCTTTCTATTTTTTTTGGTGTGATTCTCTAGGTTCCTCTTAAAGGTGAGATCACCACCTTTTGAAGACGTGCAAGCTGAAAGTCATGAGTTTCTAAGCTTCGTCATTAGTGTTTTGTGTTGAAAGTATTGGCGTGGTGTGCCAATTGGAGCAATAAGGTGTTTTTATTTTAACTTCACTAGGGATGGTGCAAACTCGCCATTCTTGGGAGAAAGGACACACCCTTTTTGTTTCGACAAAAGGGGGAGAAGAGTGTAAATGAAGAAGAAGGTAATGTATGGAATTACGGACACAAGTAACTTTGACATTTTACCTATCTATTACGTTTACATATATTTTGTCATCATCAAAAAGGGGGAGATTGTTAGTGCAAATATTACGATATTTAATCTATACATTCTTATTTGTTTTGATGATGACAAACATGTAACTTGTAATACATAACGTAAAATGTATAAGTTACTTGTAATTATATCTTGTCTCAACATACTCTCAACACCTCTCGACGAATCAAGTCCTTGTATGCTACAACAAAGGTTCGTACATGTTTGTTATGTTGCATTATGATCAAACCCCTAACAAACCATTAAACATGTTTAGTTAAATAGTTTATAAAACACTTAAGTAAACATAAGTCATATATGGATATTATCCATGACCCATGGTATTGACCCATACCCATAAGTCTAGATACATTGTACCTTGGTGGGTACTCAAAACCATAACCCATAACCCATGGTTTCAACCCAAAAACAATGGGTAAAGAGGAGCGTGCACGGATCCCTCAGATGACCCACGGATCCCTTGGATTTACAAAGCCGGATCCCTCCAGAAGGGATCCTTGGGGGCAGAACATGGTTTTGGTCTTTTTGCCTATAAATAGCAAACCACTTCTTACCATTTCCTCACACCTTCACACATAGTTTCTCTCCACCAAATCTAGGATATTTAGATCATTAGGAAACATGTAAACCACCCTCATCTCATATGATCATAATGCTTCTAGCTCTCATTTGTTGTAAGCATACTCCCGAAGTGATCCTCCAAAGCAAGCTTAGAGATCTTGCTTCCTTACCTACTGAAGTGATCACCCATCACAAGATACAAGCACATGAAGATCTTATACAACAAGCTTGGGAAACTTGTCATCTTCATTCATAGAAGACTAACTACATCATGCTTTTGGTTCTTGATGTTTAGTCTAGGAGTTTATATCCATTAGACACATTGTCTTGGATATTGTCTAGTATCATATTCTTGTATCTATGACTATACTAGATGGTTTATGTGTTTGTGCCATAAAAAACAAGGTTTGTTATGTTGGGCCACAAAACATAACGGGTGTCATAGAAGTGTCAAAGGCATTAGTGAAGAGTGCCGAAGATCCGTGTTGAAGGCATTAGTGAAAGGTGCTGAAGGATCGTGTAAATGGCATTAGTGAAGAATGCCTAGGTCATATAATCGATGAGGTGCATCGTTATACATATAGTATTTGTTTAGATCCAAGGATGGTGATATCCTTGATGGTGTTGTAACAAGGAGTGGATCTCCTTGTGATTAGGTGTTGTGTTGTGATGGGTAGTAGTTCCTCCATAGTAATGGAACTAGGTGCTTAGCCTAGTACCTAATAAAGGGTAGGCGACGTTGTGATAGGATTAGTTCTCCTAAGGTGTGAAAGAACTCGGTGGTTAGCCTAGCACCGTATAAAGGGTAGGCGACGTAGTGTTAGGTGTGGTTCGCCTTGGTGTGAAAGAACTCGGTATTTAGCTTTGTACCTGAAAAAGGTTAAGCGACGTTGTGAAGGCTTCTCCACCATAAGGAGATTGGTGTAGTGCTTACGAACTCTCGAGTAGGTGACTCGGGGAGTGGAGTAGGGCAAGGAAGGTGTCCTTGTAGCAGAACCACTATAAATCCTCGTGTTGGCTTGTCTATCCTTTTACTTATCGCTTTACTTTTATTCTTGCATTACTTTGTTTATTCTCTATGTGGTTGATGTCTATGTTTGTGATGCATACTTGGTCTTTCATATAGTCACAAACTATATTAAACACTTTACGTATTATGACATGCTTGATCAAGAAAAAGCAACCAGACTAATAATGGTGAAACTTGATTTATAATGAACCATTAATCTTGAGGAATCTTATGTGATGTCAAGGGGTTGGCCTTACATGCCGTAATGCGTTAAATGCATCCTCGCGTCGAGATTAGCAAATGCAATGGTTTATACTATATTTGATACAAAAGTTTTAAGTTTGAAACGGAAACGTATTCACCCCCCCTCTACGTTTTCACATGCTTCACTTGATCCTTCGCATCAAGCAATTTTATTTCTTCCACCACCACTACCTAGCCATGACAAAGATTGTTATCATTGTCAACATGTTGAAAGTTTGATACATGAAGTACGAGAAGACCAACGTTTCATGTTCTATCGTCTCCTCGAACGTTTAGACGAGATTAAACCTAAACAAACTTGAGCTAGAGGATTTTAGTGGTGTCCTAGTTTCAAGCGTTACTTAGACAAGTCTAGTCATTCTAAGTCATGTATCGATCATTTTCTTAGTTTTTAGAGTCATGTATATCATATCTCTAGTTTTATTAAATGAAGATACATGCTACTTATTATATTTCTGAGTATATGATTATGTTGTATAATACATATCTCACTTTGATATTAACATAATGTGTTATATCACCATTGCTGAAATTAACCTTTAGCTAGACGGATCCCTTAAATTTGCCTAGACGAATCCCTACAAGGAGGGAACCGTGGGATCCGTGATAAAGCAAAACTATTTTTCTACAAACTTGGATCATATTTGTAGGAAATTGTGCATTATACTTATCTTCTAACCTTTCTTTTGTAGTTATTCAATTTACACATGAAGACTTTGACACCCTAAAGCTAGGGGAGCTTTTGTGTCAAAGCAATACATTGCAAATTACTTGCAATATTAGGATTATATTTCATGACATCCCTTTGCAAAATTGCAATCATCAAGGGGGAGCACATTCGTCACACAGACGAAATCTTTTGCAAACTTAGTTGCAAACAAACTAATTTAGCATTACTTTCTTGACGCCCTTACATAGGGATGGACTCGTCAAGGGGGAGTTAAGACGAGATCCTTTCTCGTTACTTGCTCTCTAATTCTTCTTTCTTTTCTATTTTTCACATGTTTTTCTTAAAAACAATGTGTCAGTTTTCTTTCGAAGCTCTTTTGGTTTCGATAAAAAGGGGGAGAAGAAAGTAAAAACTACAAATTCAAACTTTTACGAATTTTAGCTTTTCCTTAAAATAATTTTATGTTTTGTCATCAACAAAAAGGGGGAGATTGTTAATACAAATAAGCCGTAAAAACGTTTATTTATATTTTACGATCTTCTAATGTTTTGTCGATAATAAACGTAAAATCATTTTAACGAAACAAATAAAATACGTAAATGGTTTGAACTAATAGTTTCTAACATATTCACATTTTCACATAAAACACTAAAACAAGTATAAGTGATTTTATGATTTAATATTACATATGTACAACAACTGGTGTTTACATATTTGGGTAAAATATACACATAACTAGTATCTAGTATATTGGGTAATATAAATGAGTGGAAACTTAAGTATCATAACCCATTGACCAAATACAATGAATGTAGTTGGGTACAACCCAAAGCCCATGACCCATGCAGCTTGACCCATAACCCATTGCATGGCATCATGCTTATATCATATATGGATAGTATCCATAACCCATGGTATTGACCCATACCCATGTGACTAGGTGCATTGCACTCAAAAGATACATTGGATCTAGTAAAAGACCCATGGATCAACCCATAACCCATGACCCATGACCCATGACCAAAATACCCATGGATAAAGAGGAGTGTCCCACGGATCCCTAGCTTTACGCTAGACGGATCTCTTGTGGGAGGGATATGTGGGATCCGGGGAACAGTAGACTTTTTCCTCTATAAATAGTGAGCCATTTCTTCATTGTTTCTCACCCCTTTCTAACATACTTTTCCCTTGAGTTAAAAACTCTCTAACCACAGATCCAAGAGATCTATGTTTGTAGTTTTGTTTTTGTGTAATCTTCTAGGTTCCTCTTAAAGGCAAGATCACCACCTTTGAAGTCGAGCAAGCTCAAGTCCATGAGCTGCCAGGCTTCCTCATCATCAAGACTACTGAAGTCTTCTTGTTGATGATTGTTTTTCTTTTCCTAAAAAGTGTTGAAGACATTTGTGAAAGGTGTCTCAAGTGTTAAGACGAAGATATTAGTGAAGGGTATCTTTCATCCATATCATAAGCACTTGTGGTAGGTGCTTAGAAGTCAAGACACAAGACATTAGTGAAGGGTGTCTTGAAGATCTAGTTAAAGGCATTAGTGAAAGGTGCCTTAGATGTACATTCGATATGGTGTGTTTCGATGTACAAGATAGATTAGTACTAGATCCAAGGATATTGATATCCTTGATGATGTTGTAATAAGGAGTTGGTCTCCTTTGGGATTAGTCGTTGGTGTAGTGTTGGGTAGTAGTTCCCCTATAGCAATGGAACTAGGTGCTTAGCCTAGTACCTAATAAAGGGTAGGCGACATTGTGTTAGGTGTGGTTCACCTTGGAGTGAAAGAACCCGGTGGTTAGCCTAGCACCGAATAAAGGTTAGGCGATGTTGTGTTAGGTGTGGTTTACCTTGGTGTGAAAGAACCCGGTGGTTAGCCTAGTACCGGAAAAAGAGTAGGCAACGTTGTGAAGGCTTCTCCGCCATAAGGAGTTGGTGTTGTGTAGTGATTACGAACTATCGAGTAGGTGACTCGGGGAGTGGAGTAGGGCAAGGAAGGTGTCCTTGTAGCCGAACCACTATAAATACTCGCGTTGTGATTTTGTGCTTCTTACTCTTATCTTTTCTTTACATACTTCTATATGTTTGTTTATCAACATCCAACACACACATCTAAATAGATTGACATAAGTTGATATAAATATTTAAAAGGAAGTTTTAAATTGGTAAAACTATTCAACCCCCTTATAGTTTTCCACAGATGTAATAGCAGTTGCTTTGACGTCTTCTGACCTTCTTCTTTCTTGTAAGCAGAAGAGTCTTGATTCCAACAATCTCCCTAGTGTGAGGATCTTGTTTCTTTTGAAGTTTTCAGCTTTGACGTCTTCATATATCTTTGTTCTTTGTTCTGGTGTGGATATGGTGATGTTATGTTGTGGTTATCTGCATCAGGTCTGCTTCGTTGCTCAGGTGTCTCCACGTCCTTCTCCAACATGCTCACACGTTCTTTAACGTTGGATTTCAGTTTTGATGTAGTTCTCTAAGTCTTTAAACTTTGTAGATTCTTTGTCTTTGAGGAAGAATTGTTCTGACTTTTGTGTTGCCTTTCGAGAGAACTTGAAATTGTTATGTTGTTGGTATGAGCGTGTGAAGAATCAAAACGATCATCTCCCAGGAGCATCCATAAAAAGAAAACATAATAATGGGTTAGTGATAAACACCAATCGATCACTGTGGTCATTTCTTAGAGAATTGACCACTACGATTGTTCTTCTGATGAATGTCTTGATTCCATTCACCCTGGTCGGGCGAATCAGTCGTCCGAATCCCATAAGGGACAGTTGGCATTACATTGAACAAGTTCAAGTAATGACCCAAATCTTTAGGACTTGATTCTTGAAAGGAATATCCTTAGCGGGATTTACAGCACTTACAAGTTCGAACTTCGAGTGTGTTAACAACATAGTGTGAAAACACATCTCTAATTCTAGCAAAGGCTGTTCCTGAACTGGAGTCCCTCAAGTAGGATAACACGATGTACCGAAGTACACCTACAGTTCAGGTGAGTCGCTGAGGTACACCGAAGCATTACCTCACGACTGTAGACCATTTGAGACAACACTAAGCGTAACCCACGAGGAGTTACCGAAGCGACCTGCTGTCAGGGCTGTTTGATGTTGACCCTGTTAGGAGTTTCCATTCAATCACTGAGGATCACAATTATGAACCTCTCATAAATGTTCTCGACAGATTGCTAAGATCTGTGAAGGACTCGATAATGTTATCACTTGCGTCCTTAATGTTGAACGACAAGTGATGAAATGTCAAGTGTTCCTAAGAGATCTTTTGATGAACCTCGTGGCTCTAGACTCAATAGTGCGCTTTGTTTTTCCTAAGCAGAGACTAGGGAGAAGGTCTCCTTCTTCAATACCAGCAATCTCTAAGAGAGAGCCGATAGTTTACGTAGGGTTCCCTGTGAGAATGAAACAAGCTTCTGTTGAGAGAAACTTGAGTGGCTAAGAAGGTTTAGTACATGCGTCACTGGGTCCATGACGACTTTAATCTTCAATACCGGTGTCATCTCGTGACAACCAGTAGCATATGTATTGAGCCCTGATAACGCTACACGCGTCGTTCGGGGTCAAAGGAACTTCCTTTTCGTCGAGCAAGTTTTTCAACACCCTAGGCAGTGAACCTAATCGTTGTAGTGTAGTATTAGGGTAATCCACTGGAATTGATATCATTCTCTAGGGGAATAGGAATGCTAGTGAGAAGTTACTACGCTAAGGTTGGGGTTGAGGAAGATTATTTTTTATCTTTTTATGTTTTTTTAGGAAATGGAAAGGTACGAATCTTGGGGTTTGGATTTGGGGGGTTGGTATTTCTACCGATTACTCTAGTAATCTAATTATCTAACCTAAGGTGAGTGTAGTCTATGTCTTTTGTTGTGTGCTCGTATGATAGTTAAGAATGTGTTTACTTAGATGCTATTACTCCCTAGTTATCTCCTATTGATGGTTTAATTGTCATGTCCTTATTCTTAACGCGTTGTGTTTTCTAAGGTTGTAAGGTGTGCATTCCCTAACTCTTTGAAGTCACCTTTAAGTGTAGTAAAGGAAATCCACTAAGTCATTCATAAACTAACTTTGAGGTTATCTTTGGGTTTAGTAAACGAAATCCACTAATCATTCATAAACTATCAAAGATTTATCAAGTATTAAACACAACGATAGCCTAGTCGCACTCGTAAGCCAATTACAATTAAGATAAGAGACAACCTAACAATAATTAACAACTAGATTTCATAGATCTAAGCAAACACACAAGAAATTTAGCCGGACATGTTAAACAACAAGCATACACACAATCAAAGGAAGACATAATTGAATTAATGAAGTAAAACACTTATCTTGATGTAAGATAGGGTATGGAACCCTAAAATACTGTACAAGATAGCCTTGGTTCGGTTTAGGTTTTTACTCCAAAAGACTACACACTGAAAACAAAAAAATTCGAATTCTATATATAAGATTACAAATGCGACGGCGTCACCCTTTAATTTGTGATGCCTTCGGGTCGCCGTTATTAGGGTTTCGTCTTGGCCACATTATCATTATGACGGCGTCACCTTATGTCCGTGACGCCGTCGCCTTGAGTCTCTGACGCCGTCTGTATCAAATCTAGGCCGTCTGAGCTGCGACACCCTACTCTTTTAAAACCTGATCCCGTCACTTGAACATAAGCAGTTTAGCTACTGTATCGTCACAAAACATCTACCGACGGCGTCACAGGTATAACCTGACGCCGTCCCCTTCAGTTCCATCAGCCTGAGTGTCTCGATTCTTGACTTTGGCCATTTTCTTCGTATATTCATGCCTTTTCGTCCGAATAAGTGTCGTTCCAGCAATTTGCCTTCAAGATACCTAAAAAGTGAAAAGGAACGATATTGAGTAATAACGGATACAAAAGTGATCAAATAAAGGCTTAAACGACCCCTCAAAAAGGTACATTTTAAAACCTTATCAAACCCGGTGTCTACCCTAAGTTGAATAATTTGGAGGGCTATTTCTTTTCACCCTTTTCTTTACTTTTCTTTTTAATTCTTCAACTCCTTCTTTCTCTGATTCTCATTTTCTCCTTTTTATAATCATGCCTAAGGACTTCTAAATTCTAACTATTGGTGGTGTCCTTGGGTAGATCCCTCCGGGTCTGGTGGATCATAGGACGGTTATCCCTAACCTTAGTCACCTTATTACACCATGACTATCCTAAGTTGCCATAAAACCATTTTCTCGAAAATCTCTCAAAGTGATTATGAGTGAAAACATTTTGTAACACTTAGAGAGTTTAGTATTTTCATAAATACTCCCCCTCCACATGTGCTCAAGTGTTTTGATAGAAATCTGCACAGTGAGGGTAGAGCTCGCACTTTTGAATTGATCGACTCAAGATAGACAATTCCCCGCGAAACACGGTTACGTTGCATAGTTAAAGAGTTACATTGTCAGCTTTTAGGTGACAACTAGCTCTAACAACTACCTTGAAGGTGTGGACAAACCTCGAAAGGTTGTCAAACCCGTCAAAGTTCATTCTCAGGAGTTTCTCAAAAAGGTACAATCTACTCGGATAAGTCATGGAAGACAAATCTTTTCGATGTATGACAGTTCAGATCTTGTCAATTCATGGGTTAAGTCTTAGCACACGAATATTCCATCATATTTACAACATATTTGTATCACGCAATTTTTTCTCCCCCTAAAAAATGGCATATAAATGTTATTTTTGATGAAATTTTGATATCGAATATGTCCATTTCGAGTTTTGTGGGAAGATTTCCACAAAGAACGTTTTGTGAACAAAGATTTGTTAGCAAATACTCCCCCTCAACAATTAATATTAACTTTTGAGGTTTTAAAAACATAAGGGGAAGTACTTGTTCTTTTGAGCAAAACTTTGAAAAATGAAAGTTTTTATCCGTTTTACTCAAAAGTAAAAAGCTTTCGCTCCTTTTATAGGATTGTGGCACTGAAGTGTACCACAGGGTCCTTTCATTACAAGTACAGGTTATACACTATTATGTGTGCACAAGCCATAGTCAATTATACAAAACATATCATCCAAATATCAATCAAAGAAAAAAATTAAGGAGTACCAGGCAATCCTTCAATAACACCAGGAGTTCTCTCTTGTCGTTGATAACCCGTAAGAGGGAAACTCTGTCGTCCACCCACAAAACTCTCCAAATTCCGCATCTGATCACGGTGAAACAACCTTTCATCAATCCTCTTGATAATCTTCTTCACATCCTTCTTTTCTCTAGAATTCCACCGCTTCTTCGACCCAATACCTTCGTAATCTCCTTCAACCGATATGCTAACCCATCATGAACCTTCTTCAGAGTATGATTACAAAACTTGTGAAGCTCATTGCACGCCATTAAACAGCTGTGATGTAGTTCACTGCGGTAAACTACTCAAAACTTCGGTTTCTTCACAATAGTGTACTGAGAGAGTTGTTTGATATCGGGAAAGTGTAGCAATGGTTTAGTGAGATTGACTTGTTTCTGGTATGATTCCACAGCAAGTTGAAGATCTTCAACACGTTCCTGGATAACTATGCTTATTATGAATATCAATAATGACTTGATGTACTGGAGCTGGATGTTGGTGGAGAAATGTTGCATCCGACCTTGTACCTTAGCCAGATAAATGTCTTCAATGTCGTTGAGCGGCAATCTCAGAAAATCAGCTTCAGTAAAATCATATTCTTGCTCGTCTTGGCGTTTAACTTTGATCTCTTCCAGGAACGAGTAATCCCACTTCGTAGCCAGACTAAAATTCATGATAGCAACGATCCGTTTGTCACTGTACAACTCTTTGTTTCATTTCAGAACCTGGCAGCTTCTGTAGTATAGTCTTCTTCGTTCAGGACAATGATGAATTCCATACTGTGCATCGAGATCATAATTCACCACATTTTCAAGGAACATTCTTGTGGCTTCTTCCTTGATGGCAACATTATTGGAGAAGACTGCTGCCGGGATGTTAAAAGTGAGTGACGTAGCGTATTTCTTGCTTACATCGCTACCGTGTTGAAGAAATTCCAGGTCATTGTTAAAGAAGTATTGGTAGGGAATCCTTTGTTGATCAGGTCGACCAATGGTTGGTAGTGGCTTGCTCCAGTCAGTGTAGTATAGAGTCTTGTCTGGTCTTGTGAAGTCGATGTTAGATTCAGGGTTGAGCCAATCAATATTGTTGGACATAGCTAGTGCGATGTTGTCGAGATGATATTCGACTTCAATAGCACTATCAGAGCTGTCCTTAATCAGTTGAAACGTATCGTTCTTGATTCAGCTTAACTCTCCTTTCGTTATCTTCTTCACTTTGAACTTTTCTTGAATTATCTTGACGTGCTCCATGGTTCGACCATCTACCGGTTCTTGGCCTTCCGGTAATTGAGGGGTGGCATCAACAAGCTTGGAAAACCAGTCGTATTCATCAGTGTCATCATCATCCAACCAAGATACAACTGAGGTAGACTTTTTCTTCTTTGGCTTGGAGGATGATGCTGGTTGTTGCTTGGTTTATGTTGTTGATGAAGGCGGTTGTTGGGGCTCAGGAATCTCTTCGTCATTGTTAGGAATTGGAAATTCCATGATAAAGTGTCGGTCACCCCAATTAAGGTCTAGCATATGTTAGCTCGTAGACGTGTCAGTATTTACGTTATTTATCAGTTTATTAGTTAGTTATTAGTTTAGTTTAGCGTAGTGTATCACCGTGGAGGAAGGACGGGTCTTTACCCACTGTATACCTGATCCACAGGCCGATAGGAGGTCGTTGTGTCTGTAAGTATAAATACCCCTTCCATCCATGGAAGGGGTGGTGCTTCTCATTTAATCTAACCTTTCCTTTGTGTAAACCTCTAGCAAGAACACCCTCTCTCTCTCTACTTTCTCTCTCTAAAATATTTAACATGTATTTTGATCATCCAAGACCACCCGAATCATCAACACAATAATATATCGATCCTACAATTGGTATCAAGAGCCAAGGTTATTGTGTTGTGTTGATTCTTTGTGGTTTTTGGTTCATGTTGATAACTGTTTTTGTACTTTTTAATGGTCGGAAAGTTTTTTTTGCTATTGTTTGGCAAACAGTTGGTTCATGTTTTTTAGTTTTGTATCTTCTTTGTTGGTCAAAATTAGCTTGTAGTCTACTTGTTAACATCTGTTATGTTACACCTATTTTGTGTCAAGCTTTTGTCCATACAGCAGTCTTGTAACTCATCAGTTTTGTATGACTAATTTTGTACCAATCTGTGATAAAACTTGTGGTCATTTAAATGGGTCATCTGGTAATCTTATTGGTCAAAACGGGTCTAAATGGATGTCCTTTTGCTGTTTCTTCGGTCAGAACAGAAGCAGGTTTATGCAGTTTTCTGGGTCATTTTTCATAGCGAGTTGCATATGTTCCTTCACAGCGAGTTGGTTTATAAATGAAGTAGCGACTTGATATTTATCAAGTAGCGAGTTGTTTTGAAAACTTGGTTAGCGACTTGGTTTGATAAAAATCTTAGCGACTTGACTCATAATTTTGCTAGCGACTTGTGTCTATTCAGATGTAGCGACTTATTTTTATAAGTTTGCAACTTGTGTCTAAATCTGAAATAGCGAGTTATGACTCAACAAGGCTAGCGACTTGCTTATGAAAAAGCTAGCGACTTGGACAGAAAGGAGATGAAAAAGAGCTTGACTGTGACCTCAACATGACTCGACCTCCGTATCACTTACCATCATCAGTCCTATGAGGTACTGAAGAAGACATATGCTAAAGAATCTGTCCACTCAGTTTCGACTCAAATCAAAGTTAACCAACAACTAATCATACACTAAACCAAGACAATCATCAATCCCATCTCCAAACTAATCCTAGACTCGACTGTAAAACATCTTATGATCTCAGATTCGGAATAATTTTTTTAATCTGTTAAAGATCTTCAAATTAGACCATTAATCATCATCGATCCCCTCTCTTGTGACACTATTCGAATATAAAGAAATAAATATAACAATTTTGTTATTTCATTTCTTTGATTCGTTACAAGAAATCAAATGACTAACATCATAAATTTAAAACGTTAACAACTACAAATGACACCTACCCGAGACCCTTCATCAAGATCTTGAAGCCAAAGCCGCTCACTTGCTCAAACCATCCCTGTGGCGAGATCAAACATCAAAGTAGAAAGATGCTCGTTGGGTTGAATGGTATGGGTTCGATTGTAGATTGTCATGTGAAAACAATGAGTGAGATTAGACATTAGATCTAATTTTTGATATGATGCTTGACTGATGAATATGAGAGGCACATTTTTTTTAATCAGAAAAGGGGGCGTAATTTTGATGCAAGATATTAGGGTTTGTTATGACAGAAATTTTAGGGGTTATGTCTGATGAAAAGGGGAGTTAAATACCCTGTTAATTAGGGTTAAGTGATTATACAGTTTATGGTCATGGGTTGGATTCAATGCCTATTCTTATTACTTGGGCCGAAATATGATGTGTGGGCCAAGAGGAGATTAATTGGACCAAGATGCAACCCACGTGAGGAGATAACTTCGGTAATATACTCATGGTCAAAAATGTTCCTAACCATAAGAATATGTAAAGGGAAATGGTCAGTTCGAGTCATTGCTTTGTCGTTGAATTTTGTTTTGGGTAAAAGGATTATAGTTTGAGAAGGAGCTTTGGTTGTAGCATTTTCGACAACGCAAATATTCCTCACCTTATATAGTGCAACAATGATTACTCCTTTTCATTTTTGGTTGGAGTATGTTGGATGATGACTTGGATTTGGGTGATGGATTGATGGGATTCTCTAAATTGAATCGAATAACTGAGCTTTGATGCAATATTGATGTGCCAATTTATTGAGGAGGTCGATAAATATTATGATGGACTTTGTGGACTAATGAAACAATGTTTGGTCATTAAATTTCAACGAATGATACATGTGTTTACGGCTAATGTTTGTGTTTCATCTGGCTAAAAGATTGAGACTTGATATTGAGATTTGTTGAAATGATTTGTCCATAAGATTTGGGGTGATGATGAGATTTGATGTGGTATGTGATTTGATACCTTGGTCTATACATTTTCACGAATCTTATTCTGTCAAGGCTCGAATTTATGATAAATCAAAGTTGACTACGGGATGTTGTACGGTATTTCTTATTTAGATTTGAAGTGAGGTTTTCCGGGTGTGTTTACTTATTTCATCTTCTTTCTTTCTACTCTTCTTCGAAGATGACTTGTTTGGGCGTTTATTGAGGGTGATAAAGACTTGGCTATTTAATTACGGTTGTGATTCTTTCTCAGTTAACCCACAACGTAACTTTCACTTCGGTGTCTCACGCAGTTGAGGATACGTCAAGAGGTTTTGTACATTGGGTACACCGTTTCTTTTTCACAAGGATTAGTACAAGTTTAAGTAACAAATCTGGGGAATTCTACTTCATGATCAAGTTTGGCATATCGGGTTTACTTCACCATGTTTTCACTGCAATAGCCAACCGAATGCGTGAATGTTGTATTTACCAAAGTGTTGATTGGATGGTTGATGATGTTGGATAATGAACCGCTGATGAACTGCTGCATGTTCCCCTAAAACAGAAATTCACCGAAACCAAAATTGTCATAACACATTCAAGCTGACGTTGTTTACGGTTTTGTCTTGATTTTGTAAAATCTCACGAAAGAATCTATTTCTCGGTTTAAATCATAGACTTGTAAAATCCCGTGACAATGGAAACATCCTGGTAATTGTAATGTGCATTTCCGGAGCTATCTTACGGTTTATTCCTGGTTCTGTAAAATCCCGCGAAAGAATCTATTTCTCGGTTTAAACCATGGAATTGTAAAATCCCGTAATGATGGAACCATCTTGGAGAAGAGAAAGTGTAATTCTGGATCTTCTTGATGATGGTGCTACGATTTCTGCTTCGAAGAAGGGATAAAAGGGTGTACTTCATGAATTGGGTATGTGTTTGGGTTGTCGTCATGGAAGTTTGGTTATTACATGGTTTTACGGGGTTACGTGCTTTTAACCATGGTCGGGATGAAACCATTATCAAAGTTCACTTTTAAGGTCAAAGGAGGCTAGATTTAAGCTTTTAACAAGATGTGACAACGGAGTTAATTCACTATTATTTATTTGAGGTTGAAGTAAATTATCACGGGCAAGTGTACTTAGTATCTGAAGGTATCGGGGATGGATGGATGAAGATTCTTCATGATCCTTGTTCGAGCTTATTATCAAAAACGAAGACTTGGAGATCTAGTTATTGTTGAGTGACTTTTACCTTTTCTTTTACCACTTGGGGGAATTGGGCTATTATCACCTCAAAATAACTATCACTTTAAGGAGTTACGTTGTAGTGCTCAGTGTCACATTCAATTGTGGATTTTCAAGAGGTAATGTACGTCTATTACTTGATGGTTGGTTGGTTGAAGACTATAGAGTACTTAGAGATTCAATGGAGGATGAAGTCTCGGCACCGCTCTTTGTTAGATATGTGCAAGTTTAAGTCACGAGTTTGGGTTAGTTTACTTCAGGGTCAAATTCATCATATTGGTTTTTCTCCATCAGCTGTCACTACAAACATCCTACTGAATGATAATGGGGTTGATTACATGTGTGCCAAGAGATGATGAAAGGAGAGAGATAATGACGTATGAACACAACAGTTCATGCCTCGTTCTCTAAAGAAAAGAAAAGTGTACGTTTCAGTGCGCTTTATCTTCAAAAGAAGAGAAATCTTCTTATGACGTATGAACACAACAGTTCATGCCTCGTTCTCTAAAGAAAAGAGAAGTGTACGTTTCAGTACGCTTTATCTTATGAAGAAGAGAAATCTTCTTATGACGTCTGTTCACATCAGTTCAGGCCTCGTACTCCAAAGAAAAGAAATGTGTACGTTTCAGTGCGCATTATCTTCGGAAGAAGAGAAATCTTCTTATTATGACCATTCTCATCAACATGCTTCATGCTTTTTCCATGCGCTTTTAATGATCAAGTGAACCGGGCTGCCGTTGATTGTTTTTCTTATTCCACTTGCTCAACTATAATGACGATGGCGACATCCTGTGCTAATTTTGCAGGGGAGAAGTGTGAATAGATTACATTGTTGAAGATATTCACTTGCTTAATCAAGAATGGCATCTCAGTATGCAATTCTTGAGGGGGAGAAGAAGTGTGATAATACTGCATGGTTGATTACTATATGAGAATAAATGGTCAAACGGCTCCAAACTCATGTAAGAACCGAGCTTCTTTTTATCGGGTCATCTTCACATGGAGTTTTCTTCTATGAGCCGTTGGTTGACATCTTCACTCGGATTGATGAGTTTATCGACAAAGTGCTTCCGGTTAATGCTTCACGTATACATCAACATGATGATTCCGAACAATCTCTCTATTCTTGTTTGATGTGATTGGTAGTTTGGTGTTACCATCTTGTGTGTTCGTTGCGGCCTGATTGCTGATTTCCTTGATGAACATCTTTCTGTTCTTGTTTGATTGGGAGGGATTTTAGTTAAAGGGATTTGCAAGATGTAAGTTAATTGGGATGCTTTTTGGTGGGACGCTTTTTGGTGTGAGTTGAAGATGTTAACACTCTATTCCCCAACTGCACAATCTTGAAGAAGGTCGAGTCTACAGTCTGTTCTACATTTTCTGCTACATGTCAGAAGACTAAAAGACGAGTTGCATTTAACGATCTAAAGACTTCTTCTTAATCTGGGCATTTATCAAACAGATTGTCGGTTTAGGGGAGAGCACTAATTGGGAGAGAGTTATAATTCAGATTCAATCCCCAATTAGACTTTCTCATATTCTTTAGCAGTGACTCCTCGAGACGTTGTTATTGACTATTTCACGTATTGGACATTTGACACAAGTTGATTACTTTGAAGTTAATCATTTATCACTTATTTGAGATTGAAGTTGACTTTCACAAAGGCGTGTTCTTATTTGATAACTTGATCGGGCTTAAGAATTTGAGTTGAAGACTTGGTTTATCTAGTTACCAGCAGTCTAGGTGGATGGTTGAAGACCTGGTTAACTATCACTATTAGGAGTTACTTTGTTTTACTCAGTGTCACACGCATATGACGGTGTGGATAATCGCAAGAGGTGTTAATGTCTCATACTTTGCTTGAGTAGTGAGTACTTAGAGATTTGCTTGAAGCATAAATTCTCGACACCGTTCTTCCATCATTAGGTGCAAGCTTAAGAAACAAATGTGGGGAAGTTGACTTCAGTTTCAAGTATGGTATATCGGGTTTTCTTCTTCAGTGGTCACTTCAAATTGTCTACATAAGGGTTGATAAAAAATAGTCAGAGAGAGTCTTCAGCATGTTGATTCTCACAAGAGTTCAAGTGTTCTTCTCATAAAGATTTCAAGTATTTGGGCTTATACTATGTTGCTGACTCTGAAGTGTCAAAACCAGCAAGGGGAAAGGAGACAAGCATCTAAACGCCAGTAAACTTGATGAACTTAATACTTCTAAGTAATTGAAGATATCCCGGGAAGACAAATGTTATTACCGCAGAGAAACTCAAGGTTTGACTCATGGAGAGTAAACTTGATGAACTTAATTCTTCTAATTGATTGAAGATATCCCGGGAAAACAAATGTCATGACCGCAGAGAAACTCAAGGTTTTACTCATCAAGGCGTTTAGTATCCTTATTCCAACTATGTGGGGGAAGAGATGTAAGAGAAAGTTTCTAAAGATAAAAGAGGTACACAAGTATGACATATTCAGGGGAGATAAATGTATGACATGAGGGAGGTGTTATCAGTTATTCTTTGGGTAGGAATGTGTGTACTTCAGATTCTTGAGCTTCATACACGATCATCAGGGAAGAAAAATGTGAACATGGGAAGGTGTTTTCATTCCCCTCATGATGTGTGTTCGGGAGAGTTCTTGAGCATTATTCTAAGAGACGGGCTGCATCAATTCAACTACTCGGGGGAAGTGGTTTCTTGACACCTTTTTGGAATGGATCGCTTCAGACTTCAGTGGAAAGGAAATTTGAGAAGATTATTTAAAAGTGGGATGATATGTTGCTGTTCTTCTATTGGATGATATAACCCCGAATGGAGAATCTCGATTATCGGTCTTAAAAGGAGCAAAGGGATTTATGATAATGGTGTGCTTCTCTGTGCACCTGGCTAAGGAAAGCTTGAAATAGAGCTTCAAATCTGCTCATCTAATGGATTTTCGGTTTGGGGGGAAGCTGCCAAAGTCTCTCTTTCTCAAAGGCTCATGTTCCATCTTCTATTCTGGAGTCTCGGAAGCTTTGGTGGTGGAAGTTTAAGAGATGACGAATTCTATCTTCTACGACGTGATGCTCGATATCCTTATCTCGGTACTCGTATCATCATCTCCTTATACTATATCATCTACTCTATCTTTGTATATATTTATCAGAAAACAAAATACAAAAATATAAAACCAACAAAAAGAAAATAGAAAAATATAAAACCAACAAAATAAAATAGAAAAATATAAAATTTTCAAAAAGTCATAAAAATCAGAAAATTTGAAAAAAAACCAAAAATATTGTTTTTCTAAGACATGTCTTCTGGTATCGATAACATCTACGGTCTTAGATGTGTCATTCAATAATGGCACGGGACCATAGATGAGGTTCGAGCAGGAGGTGTAAATATTCTTTTCTAAACATGTCTCAAAATATGGCTTACAGTTATTTCTGACTGTAACCCGCGCTTCAAAAATGGCTTGCAGTTACTTCAGACTGTGACCCGTGCTTAAACTATGGCTTGCTATTATTTCAGATAGCAACCCGTTCTTTTAAAGGAAGGAAAGTGCTGCGCTAAACCTATTTTCAAAATATTTCGTGCACTTATCCTAAAAACAAAACAAGGAAAGTATGTCGAAGGACTGCTGTTCCTACACAAATGTTTTTCCGTCTAAAATTCTTCAGAAAAATATTTGGTGTTTTCTTAAATGGTGGTAAATGAGTTGCTTTTAAAACAATCAGATTCAGAGTTTTTGTAAAATTGAAAACTCAATCAATGACTTCAGCGCTTTTAAACTTTTCATAAAATGAGTCATGGATTGAGGGGGATAATGTTTTTTCAAATCTACATCATCTAACGGGCTTTTTTAATTATCCTAATATGCTTAATTAAAAATGATGTTAACCTATGTTGAAGGACTAGGTGCCTAGGATATGATTGCTAGGATTAGATGATTAGAGTTTGATGAACACATTATTCCTATACATTTATATGATCTGATTGATATGTTGCATTGACTTTTATTAGTCGATTGTTGTTTGGGTGATGTCGACCACCATATATTTGTATGTGTGTTCACTAACATATGCAGGTATATTGGTATAAAAGAATGTTCCCGATCCGGATCTCACAATTGAAGATGATTGGATGCCGAAAGGAAAGGGTAACTATATCTTGGGTTGACAAATGAAGAAACGGAGCTTAATTGGACTTCTATGGAGAGTTGGCATAAATGTAACGTAAGAGGTATCACTGCATCAACAGATGGTTTTCTTCTAAGTGATTGAAGAAACGGAGCTTAATTTGACCTCAGTTGGCATTCAAAATGCAACGTAAAAAGAAGTCTCACTGCATCAGCAGATGGTTTTTCTTCCAAACCCTACAGCAACAAAAACGGAAGCTTCTCATCCACCTAACGTATCTTTGTGCAGGGATAATAGTGATGATACCATTTTTCTAAAACTTTGAATAATATTGTTTTTGAAAATGGAAAAATATTGTTTTGAAAATAAATTGGACTAAATTTTGAAAATCACCGGACTTCTTTTTATCAAAACCTAAGTCACTCAATTATCGATTGAGGGGGAGAGTGATTTAAAATAAAATATTTTCAAACAATATTTCATCAGAAGTCCGCTTGTACGAAATTATGTGGTGATCTAAATATTTAATGTTATGTCATGGTATGATTTTCTTTAAAACTCAAAGATCTGTCAAAATGAAATTTTTTTTGTTCTTGTTTGATTGTGAAATTGTTTTATTTTACATAAATGTCTCTTAAAACAATCATACCTGACACTAACAATCTTTAATGTCTAAATATGGTCCTTATCTGTCATTTTTTCAAAATCAAATCTTGCCACGTCTTTCCCCAAAATTTTCTAAATTATTTAAATCTTTTGGGATCACTAATCTCAAATGGTTTGAAATCTTTGATCGGGTGAGAGATCGTGATTTAAATCTCAAATCTGTTTTAATGGAATTGGTTTTAGTCCTTCAAAGGCACTCCTGCCTCCATGTGCCAAACGATTTCAATATACATAATGCACATGTTGAGGGGGAGCATTTATCCAAAAACTAGACGAGTTTTTAAATCAGGCACATTTTCTCCCATGCTTTATAAACCTTATTAAATCACTTGGGATCCAAAATCTCAAAGGGTTTGACATTTTTGATCGGGGGAGAATTTGTGATTTAATAATGAAATTTGATAAAAATTGATCGTTTTGATTCAGTTGTGCAGACTGCTCTCTCATATGTGCTAAACGCTTTCGAATCTCGAAGCATATATTGAGGGGGAGCATTTTGAAAGAAAAGAAACTATCGAGGTGCAAATGCTTTTATGTTTTAACATAAAGTACCTTGATTGAGTTTTAAATGGTTTCTTAATGGCTTGTGTGATCGTGGATGTGCTTCAAAAGAACTCTTGCCTCTATGTGATAAAATGATTTCAAATATCCTATGCACATATTGAGGGGGACAATTTTACCAAAGAAATTCAAATGGCTTTTTCTAAGGAAATTGTGATCAAGAAATTATTTCAAAGAACTCTTGCCTCCATGTGCCAAACAATTTTAAATCATATGCACATGTTGAGGGGGAGCATTTCTAAAATGATCAAAACTATTAAGGTACAAAATGCTTTGATCTCGTATCACAAGTACCTTGATTGTTTTTCCAAATGATTTTTCGATTGGTTTCATGAAGGAAAGAACAATACCAAAAGACCGACCAATTTACTTTATGCATGGTGTTATAAGGATGGTTAGGTTAGGTATTCGTTCCCATGATCCGCCAGAACCGGACGGATCTACCCAGGGACAATCCACTAGATAGTGTAGAGTCCTTAGGTATGATGAAAAAAAAAGAGAAAAATGAGAAATGGGAAGAGTGCGGACTGAGACAGAGCTAGTACTGGAATAAACCCAACAAGGTTCTAGTTATGAAGTCTCGGTAAGCACTGAAGGGGTTGAAGAATGAAAAAGAAATGAATATGAAAAGGGTGAAAAGAAATAGCCCTCCAATAATTTAACCTTAGGGCAGTAACTGGGTTCAATACATATGCTAGTAAGTGGTTACTAAGGTAACACTGGTATTGAAGACAAGACATCATGGACCCAGTGACGCACTGCACTACAACTTCCCAAGCCACTCAAGTTCCTCTCAAAAGGGCTTGTTTCATTCTCATGGGAAACCGACATAATCTATCGACTTTCTCTTAGAGATTGTTGATATTGAAGAAGGAGACCCTCTCCCTAGTCTCCGGCACAGGAACCAGAATGTGCACTATTGAGTCTAGAGCCAAGAGATCATCCACAATATCTCATTAGGACACAAAATTAATGAAAACTTGCTGTTTCACACAATGTGGAAAGTAAGAATATATTGAGAGTCCTACGCATTATCCTTGTGGTTTTGCCAGAACATCTGAGTGGTATGTAAAAGTATTCACGATGAAGATGGAAATCCTTCTAGAGCCAACATCAAACAAGCTCTTGGTGGGTGAGATGTGAGATCTTTTCAAAAGATCAAACTTGTGACAACTGGATAGAAATGATGGGGCGATTCACTCGTGAATCAACCTTGGTCCAGGAATGGAATTGACGAATACTTTTGGAAAAACCGTTTGATGTGCAAACCTTCTTTTCTCTAGCACGTCGAATGTGTACTTATGTTTTCAAATTCAAAAAGTATCTCTGATTGAAAAACACTTTTCGAAAAACCGTTCGATGTGCGAATCTCCTCTTTTCGCTAGCACGTCGAATGTGTACTCATTCTCTAATACAAAAAGTATTTTGTTTGAAAATTGATCTTTGTCATAAAACCTTCGTCGTATTGCAAAACTCTTTCTTCAAGCAATACGCGATTGTTTTTTCAAATCATTTTTCATCAATCAGTGAATCTCAATTCGCTGGTTCACTCACTCCGTGTTGTCTTCTTTAAGACGTTCCGGTTTGAGAACAGCTGCGAAACCATGTCAAGGAGATTCTTAGGAATCCTACCTGATCACAGGCAGTACTTGTACTGATCAACGGGGAACCGTGGGCCGTGTACCTCAATTCAACAAAAGTGGTCAAAGACACTTTCGTATGTTTTATTGCTAACTGTTGTTTGTAAGTACATTTGGACGGTTGCAGCTGATCAGAATTGAGACGTCAATCCAAAGCCGCATGCTCATAGCATCCACACTTAATTGAAGAAATCATGATTGGTGCATATCTTCATAACCTGGTTCTGATATTTCTATACTATGCTTCTGCTACGCTGCTGCAAATATCATGATCCAGTAAAGCTTCCGCTACTCTGATGGAAAGATGTCATGATTCAAAAGTGTGAGCATGTCGGTCCGAAAGTCACAACTTCACATGATGGCAACACAATAAAGGGTGATCTAGAGATTTACTGTGGCTGATGATCTCAAAGAAAGCTTGAAGATCATCAAAGATGTGGATCAGTTCAAAGACCTCCACTGAAAGTACTAAACTATGTGGACTTTGAAGTATCACTGCTAAAGCACAAGATTGCGGATTGGAAGAATTGAAGTCTACGAGCTCAAGAACGAAGTCAAGAATAGAATGCTAGGATTCAAAATGTAAATCATGGGGTGACCTCCCTTAGGGGGAGATTGTTAGGAATTGGAAATTCCATGATAAAGTGTCGGTCACCCCAATTAAGGTCTAGCATATGTTAGCTCGTAGACGTGTCGGTATTTACGTTATTTATTAGTTTATTAGTTTAGTTTAGCGTAGTGTATCACCGTGGAGGAAGGACGGGTCTTTACCCACTGTATACCTGATCCACAGGCCGATAGGAGGTCGTTGTGTCTGTAAGTATAAATACCCCTTCCATCCATGGAAGGGGTGGTGCTTCTCATTTAATCTAACCTTTCCTTTGTGTAAACCTCTAGCAAGAATACCCTCTCTCTCTCTACTTTCTCTCTCTAAAATGTTTAACATGTATTTTGATCATCCAAGACCACCCGAATCATCAACACAATAATATATCGATCCTACAGTCGTCACCACCGGTGTATTGGAAATGATCACCAGTTTTCTCCGATGCTGGTGGAGACTCATAGTCCTGAGTTTTATCACTAGCAGGAGGTCGTTGAGAAGAGCCTGTGGTGGTGGTGGTCCTTGGGGGTGGTGGAGGCATAGATGAGGATTTGCCTATTTTCTTTTGACGTTTAGGATCAGAATCCTTGTCCGCATCATCGTCGTCTCTTGGTCTCTTTTCTTGACCAGCTCTTTCCTTGCAAGTTTGCTTTAGTTGATATGCAAGCAATGCTTCAAAAAGTTTTGATTCATCAAAATTGAAAGTTCTAGATCGGGAAGACATCTGCATAATCAGTTTTGATATCAAATCAGCTTAAGTGACAACATGAGGTGGAACTGGTCGGATCTGCATCATTGCTGGTGTAGTTGAAAGTGTTTGCTTGACCAATAACATCAGATATGGATAGAGTTGCCTTGCGAACATTTCTTTTGTGACTCCAGGGACGGTGTCAAGAAGGAACTTATGAGTGTAGTCCCTAATCGTCTTGTCTATTTCACCCTGAATATCTCGGTTGAGGAATTGTTGGATCTACTTTCTTTCCTCTGAGAACTCGTTCATCAAATCTCCAAGTAAATAAACCCTGTCAGCCAGCTGATTCAATTTCTTGTTAACCACGTTTCGTTTCCTTGCTTGCCTGACAGCCTTAACAATCTTGGTCTTGGCACGTGATGCCCAAGTGTCAGTGGGTTTCTTCACTGATCTGGATGATGATTTGGTGGTAGCATCTTTGGATGGTGGTGGTGATGAATGAGATAATGAATCAGATGAAGATGAGTCATGAGATGGCTCTGGGTCTTTAGGTGGCTCCGAAGTTTGTTCAGGGTTATGATCAGGATTATCACGAATATAATTGTCAGCCTCTTTTTGAATCCTTTCTTCCTCAGCAGCTTTAGCCCTAACTTCTTCTTCAGCCTTTTCCCTAGCCGCTTCCTCTACGTCTTCATCGGTTATCTTCTCATTCTTCTCATGTTCCTCTTCTTCAAAGTCGAATATGATTTCATCCTCTTGCTATTGTTGCTCTGTTGATTCCATAGTGGTAGTACCAGTTCACTTATCGGGTTGATTAACTGCATCAAGAACTGGTGTGGTTAGTGCACCACCACTGGAATCTCCAGGGCCTCTGGTTTGTTGACGATTGAATTTAGTAGCAGCATGTTTTAACCTTAGTTTCTTGAGAGTCTTGTGGTAATCTCTCTCTTCATCCTGTGGTTCATCATTAGAACTTTCTTCTTCTTCCTCAGCAACTGGAGTCTTTCCCTTGTCTGATTTAGGACTGGGTGGTTGGTCATCGGACCTCAGCGAGGTTGTTTCATCAGTAGCAGATTCAGAATAGCGAACCACCTCATCAGACTCAGTATCCTTAGAGTCTTCGTTCTCTAGTTTAAGTGCCGGTTTAGGATTAGGGATGGCACCCTAAGATGGGACTTTTCTTTTGAGGATTGGAAGCCTTTTAGGATACTTGAGGGCACTCACAACGCTTTCTACGCTTCTAGCGCTGCCAAACCTTCGTGTCTTTTTGGTAGGAATAGCAGAAGTCTTTTCATCCATAAACCCTACTTTGCCTTTGCTTACAGCTTCAAGGTTTCGACAATACGATGGTAGACTTTTGATATCATCGGTGAGAAGGCAATCTAGTAGCACTGCTCCTTGCTTCTTTGTTGATGAGTCTTTGAATCTAAAAATGTTTAATGTGGGCTCATACAACACAGAGTGATTGTTGGGGTCGTTAAGTCTCAAGGGAATGTCCCGATGTTTCCCTAGAATATTTTGGATCAACAGCTTGGTGATATGATAAAAGGAACTTTTGTCCCGGGCTTCTTGAGATGGGACATCATGTCTTCCCATATCAGACTAGCAAAGTCGATGTGCTGCTTGTTGACCATGACCCAGAAGGTTTGCAGATGCATAAGTTTGGGATGCTCGTGACCGCCGTCTCTTCCAGACACAGACTTGGCGATCATAATATACAGTGTTCTCCAAGGTTGAGGAATATTCTTCAGATCCACAGAGGAATGTCTGGTGATAACACCGACAACTTCATCATGTCCAATGTCGATCATGAATTAAATGTTAGCCTCTTCACTTGGAGTTGCCACATATTAAGTAGCCTCGATAGCAGGTAGAAGAAGAATTGAACGAAGATCTGCAACAGTAACGGTGAATTCCTTATGATTGAGGGTCACGGTGACAGCGTCTTGACCATCCACCTTTTTCATTGTGTGCCAAAATTGATGAATGTAGATTTCTGGCACAGTTGCAGAGTTCGTAAGCATGTTGTTGTAGGGATGAGTCTTAAGAATATCCATAGCAATCCTGCATGAAGACTCTGAGCACGTGAAGTTCTCAAAATCGACCTTGATGTTGTTCTTTTCTATCGCCTTGCTGTAATCAGTTGGGAACATCACATGATATCACAATTAAGTCCAGTTACGCGTAGGAAAGTGTTATGCGTAAATATAAACCCTAAAAATTTAAATCCTACTCATAAGAGATTTAACCATGGGAAATTCACCAAATGATTTCTGGGACATCTTAGAGGCTATATGAGTTGTTTACAACAAGTTTTAACATCAAAAGTGCCATGAATCAAAATTACCCAAACCTACGAGTTCATAAACCCTAAAGTTTGATTATTAAAGATTGATGATTCTGGGTATGATTCAAGGTGTTTAGAGGTTAATTGAACATGTATCAAACACTTCTCAAGCATCTAATTATACAGAAACACTCACAATTGAAAATACCCAAATCCACGCATAAACCCTAAACCATGAACATGATCAAAAACGTTTTCTGGGTTGAAAGTCTGGATGAAAATGTTTATTAGACTTGTTTTTAATCATTTTAGCACAAACCATTTCATCAAAAACACCCCATAGGGATTTCTTGTTCATATGCTTATGCATAGATCCAAAAATCACTTCTAGTTTAAAATCAAACCGTTAGTTTTGAATAAGATTTAAAACCAATGTTTGTAATCATTCAATGAAGCGTTTAGCACTTACACAATTCAAGTTTGAAGCACGGATTGGAGAATCAATTCTTAGGCGTGGATGAAGTGGTTGGAGAAGTTAATGTTTGTAATAAATGAGTAAATGAAATTAGGTGGAGATTTTTGTAAAAAATGAGTTTGAACTTTTGACAATAATAGTCCCTCCACCTCAACCAAATTCAACCACAACCCATAACTTCCATTTTGGTTAAGCGAAACGTGATGTTTGGAAATAAACTTGACGACACTCCCCCTTGACTTTAGAAATAGTGAAATTTTACAAATTTGAGTTCGAGGAGTGTTTTAAAACAAGAAACATATCGACCATTATCAAAGATACAACCAATTTGGATAACATGCAAGTACAAGGTTTTATGAAACTGAAAGATATTTACATTGTCCCCCTCAACACTTGTTCGGGAAAAATAATGAAATGTTTTATAGAGCAAAGTGTTGACGGAAGATTTGTACTTGCAATGTTTGAAGAAATTTAGATAGAAGAATATTTTTGCATTTTATCAGATTTTATATTTTTCTATTTTTGTTTTTGATAAAATTATTTACAAAAGAGATTTTGGTGTTTGACTGGTTTTATGATTGTGTTAAAATTTCGTCCAGTTCCTCTGGAGTCAAACACCTCATGCCAATCCGGTGGATCAAATCAGTAAACCTAGCAGGAGCTAAGGCTTTGGTGAGAATATCCGCCAGTTGGTGTTCAGTACCCACAAAATATAATTCAATGGTACCATTTTTCACATGCTCTTTGATGAAATGATATCGAAGATCGATGTGCTTGGACTTCGAATGTTGAATGGTGTTGCACGAGATCGCAATGGCACTTCGATTATCACAGTACACCGGAATTCTGTCAAATACGTAACCATAGTCTTTGAGTTGTGTTCTTATCCAAATGACTTGAGCACAACACACCGACATGGCTACATATTCTGCTTCGGTTGAGGACAGCGATGTACAATCCTGTTTCTTCGATTGCCATGACACCAATTTATCACCAAGGAATTGCAAACCACCTGAAGTACTTTTCCGAGAATCTAAGCAACCTGCGTGATCGGCGTCTGAAAAAGCTATTAGTTCAAAAACCAAAATCCTTCTGATACCAGATCCCCAAATTAATGGTTCCCTTGATGTATCAAAGGATTCTTTTAGCCTCAGAGAGGTGAGTTTTAGTTGGACGCGACTGATAACGGGAGCAAAGATATACAGCAAATACAATGTCAGGTCTACTGGCTGTTAGATACATGAGAGACCCAATAATACTTTGGTATTTGGTAGGGTAAACCAATTTCTTATGCAAATCAGCATTCAATTTTTTGGTATGTGCCATTGGTATGGCATAGGTATCACAGCTTTGCATTCCACGTTTGTTTAAAATTTCAAGAGCATATTTGGACTGACTTAGAAAAATACCACGGGGTGATTGATGAACTTGTAGTCCTAAGAAGAACGTAAGTTCACCCATCATGGACATTTCAAAATTTGTTTTCATAAGTTTTGAAAAAGCGTTTGAGTACTTTTTATGGGTTGACCCAAAAATGATGTCATCCACATAAATTTGAACGATTAAAATGTGTTCCCCGTGATACTGTATAAACAGTGTTGGGTCGACCGATCCTTTGACGAAATTATGGGATAGAAGTAAGGATGATAACTCGTCATACCATGCCCGAGGGGCTTGTTTGAGACCGTAGAGATCCTTGTTCAGTTTGTAGACGTGATTAGGGAACTCTGGATCAACAAATCCTTCTGGCTGACTACCATACATCGTTTCCTTCAGTTTACCATTCAGAAAAGCAGTTTTGACATCCATCTGATAGACCGTGATGTTCATGTGAGCCGCGAATTCCAGAAAAAAATCCGTACAGCCTCAAGTCTAGCAACTAGTGTGAATGATTCCTCGAAGTCAATCCCCTCTTCTTGTCTATAACCCTTAGCCACCAGACGTGACTTATTTATGATAACCGTACCTTCAGCATCCAACTTGTTTTTCCAAATCCATTTCAGACCAATTACATAGACCCCTGTTAGTTTTTCAACCAATTCCTATACTTCAAGACATTTAAACTGATTACGTTCTTGATAAGGTTTTAAAATGTACCTTTTGGAGGGGTCGTTTAAGCCCTTATTTGATCACTTTTGTATCTATTATTACTTAATATCGTTCCTTTTCACTTTTTAGGTCTCTTGAAGGCAAATTGCTGTAATGGCACTTATTTGGACGAAAAGGCGCGGATATACGAAGAAAATGGCCCAAGTCAAGAATCGAGACACTCAAGCTGCTGAAAGACAAGGTGACGGCGTCACTACTTAACCGCGACGCCGTCAGAGCATTTTGTGACGGCACAAAAGCCAAATTTCCTATTTTCAAGTGATGGTGTCAGGCTTTAAAAGAGTAGGCCGTCGCAACTCAGACGGCCTAGATTTGATCCAGACGGCGTCAGAAGCTGAAGAGGACGGCGTCACAAGCACAAGGTGACACCGTCGCAAGACTAACGTGGCCAAGACGAAACCCTAATGACGGCAACCCGACGGCGTCACAAAACATAAGGTGACGCCGTCGCACATGTAATCTTATATATAGAATCCGAATTTTTCAGTATTAGAGAGTAGTCTTTTTGGAGTAAAAACCTAAACCGAAACAAGGCTGTCTTGTACAGTATTTTAGGGTTCCAAACCCTATCTTACATCAAGATAAGTGTTTTACTTCATTAATTCAATTATGTCTTTGATTATTTGTGTGTATGCTTGCATGTTCTCCATGTCCGTCTAATTTACTTGTGTGTTTGCTTAGGGAATATGAAACTTAGTTATTAAATATTGATTGGTTGTTTCTTATCTTAATTGTTAATGATCTAGTAATGCGATAGGTCATTCGTTGTGTAATTAATGCGTGATTAATCTTTGTGAACCTTAGGCTATAGCACTTAGAGTGGTTGTAGGCTAAACCATCCAAAGAGGGCCTTAGAGTTAGAGTTTATAATCCCTACTGGGTTTTGTAGACGAGACCCTTTCGTAAGTTTAAAGAGTTAGGGATAAATGCATACCCTACGACTTTAGACACACAACGCGATTAAGAATAAGGACGTGACAATTCAACCACCAATTGGAGATAATAAAGGAGTAATAAAACCTAAGTAAACACATCTTTAAACTATCATACGAACACACAATAATTAGACATAGACTACCTATTAGTTTAGATAATTAGATAAGTAGAAGTAATCGGTAGAAATACCAAAACCCCCAAACTCAAACCCCAAGATTCGTACCTTTCCATTTCCTAAAAAACATAAAAAAGATAAAAAAATAATCTTCCTCAACCCCAACCTTAGCGTACTAACTTCTCACTAGCATTCCTATTCCCCTAGAGAATGATATCAATACCCGTGGCTTACCCTAATACTACACTACAATGATTAGGTTCACTGCCTAGGGTGTTATAAAACTTGCTCGAAGAAAAGGAAGTTCCTTTGACCCCGAACGACGCATGTAGCGTTACAAGTTTTTGGCCCCGTTGCCGGGGAATAGAATAGCTAGTTAGTAGTCCACCTCTTTTAGGTTTCTCTGCTTGATTCCTATCAAGTAAATTTTTCTCATTCTTAGCTTCCTCGTAGTCTATCCTCCTTCTTCGTAACCTTTGTTCGTAACCCCATCACTTTTCATCATGGAAGGTGATAACCAACCACCATTCATCAACCTACCACCAAATGACCCGCCAAGAGCCCGTACTCTTGGTGAATACTCGAGACCAAGCCACCTAGGCTATAGGAACACCATTGAGCTTCCCGACCAAGACCAAACTACGGCCCTGCGATCCGACACCATCCGGTTGGTGCAAAACGGATGTGCATTCCATGGACTTCGTTCCGAAGATCCAAATCAGCATCTAAGGGATTTCCTTAAAATTGTCGATTCCATCGACCTTGATGCTACTACTCTGGAGACCACACGCCTGCGTCTCTTCCAATTCTCTCTACGGGACCAAGCTAGTAATTGGCTTGAGCGACTTCCTGCCGGCTCCATCTCAAGTTGGGATGATCTCACCTCTCGTTTCCTTGCTCAATTTTTCCCACCGGGGAGAACCACTAAACTTAGGAATGACATCTTGATGTTCCAACAACGTCAAGGTGAATCTCTCTACGAAGCATGGACTCGATTCAAGGACTTACTTCATAAAGTCCCTTATCACGGCATTGATCTTTGGCTCCAAGTCCAAATCTTTTATGATCATGTCAACTTCCCCACTAAGCGATCCATTGACTAAGCGGCCGGTGGAAAACTTAGTGATCTCACCGCGCAAGAATCATGTGGTATAATAGAGGACCTTGCTCTATATGACAACGAAAGTTGGAATGACCCCCGTGAGTTGCCCAAAACCGTTAAGGCAATCTCCTTGCCTCCCATTGACTCACAATCTTCCGACCGTAGGATGATCGAACTTGAAGATCAAGTTAAATTCCTAATGAGTTCCTACAAAAACCCTAAGTCTTCACGCCATGTGAACAAAGTTTTTTCCTCGTGTGAGCCGTTTTATGATCCTCATAACACGCGCACTTGCACCCGATCCCCCGGACATGCTTCCGTTGACTACGCATCCTCGCGTATTAATGGAACGGGAGGAAGATTCCCCATAATACCCGGACCTAGGAATTTCAATGAAACCCGAGAAGCATGGAAGGGTAAGCCCGACTTCTATTGGGGACAAACCAAAGAATTCACTTCCAATGATTTTTCATGGCCCCCACTCCACGGTCTTAACCAACAAAACATCGAAGGGATGTTGCAAAACCTAGTTGCATCCCAAGAAGCCCAAATAGCTAAGCTCTCAGACCGCTTTAACCAACAACAAGCCGAAATGGATAGGAAGATAGATAACCTTTTGAAAGCCATGACCAATAGTGGTAGGAAGGTTAATGCTATCTCAACTCCCGAGCCTTCCGGTGTAGAGATTAAGGACCCAAGTAAGTTAGCTAAGCATGTTTAATTCGTCAATACCATCGCCTTAGTGAAACCTAATAGAACAAATGACGAAGAGGACCATACACATGAGACTAATGAAACAACCAAGGAAGTAGATGAAGTAGACAATGACTATTTCAATAAGTTTCCTATGAAAGAAGAGCTATCTCGCCACCCTCACTTAGTACGTGACCTCCGTCACATGTATGTTAGGAAAAACCCTAGAATCAAGTTTGGGAACCTTTGGAATCTTAACATACCATGTTTCATAGGACACCTTTTCGTGGCAAAGGCCAACATTGATCGCAAGTCCCCAATCAATATAATGACTAGCTGTTGGATATTAGTTTTCACATACACATCAAACCATAACACAACGTGGCGTATAGATGGAATTCTAGAGAGAGAAAGTTAGAGGTTTAGGGAACTTAGTGAGAGAAAGTGAAAGATATTATTATGAGCTCCAACTCTCTACCTTGGGAAGTAGAGAGTATTTATAGTCTTACATAAATCGCCACACATCGGGCTGTGGATCAGGCATACAGTGGGTAAAGACCCGTACGTCCTCCACGGTGTTACTTAACTAAATACTACTTAACATAAAAGAACTATGACTACGAGCTTTCTAACGATTACATATACTTGAGGTGTCCGAATCTTTAATACCTGGAATTTCTAATTCCTAACAATCTCCCCCTAAGGGAGGTCACCTCAATCATGTACCAAATATACATTGAATACAAATAGATATTACATTAAAAATTGTTCTTGCATTCTTGATGTAGTCCTTTGTTCCTAAGCTCGTAGTCATTGATTCTTCACATTGCATGTTTGGTTACTTCAAGTGGAGGTCTTTTACTGATCCACGTGATACAAATATTGAACCAGCTTTTGAGATCATCAGCAATCAAAAATCTCTGAGACATCCATTGTGGTGTTGGTATTATGTGATGTTGTGACTTACGGACCGACATGCTCACATTCTGGATCATGATATCTTCACATCATAGTAGCGGAAGCTTTAGTTGATTCATGATATTGGCAGCAGCGTAGCAGAAGCATGGAGTGAAAATATCAGAGTCAGTGATGCACTAATCATGATTTCTTTTGAGTTGAATGTGTTAAGTGAGCATGCAGCTATGGATTGACCGCTTCATTCTGAACAGCTGCAAACGTCGGGCGTACCTGCATACAACAGTTAGCAATAAATTGCACGAAAGTGTCTTTGATCACTTTCGTTGAATTGAGGTACACGGCCCACGGTTCCCCGTTGATCAGTACATGTACTGCCTGTGATCAGGTAAAATTCCGAAGAATTTCCTTGACAGGGTTTTGCAGCTGCTCTAGCTGTTCTCAAACCAGAACGTCTCAAAGAAGACAACACGGAATGAGTGAACCAGCGAATTTTAAGTTCACTGATTGATGAAAAGAGATTTGAAAAACAATCGTGTATTGCTCAATAGAAATTGTTTTTGCAATACAACGAGGTTTTTAATGAAAATCAATCATCAATCATAAAAACACCTTTTGGTTTGAGAAATGAGTACATGGTCGATGTGCTAAAGAAAAGAGTTGTTAAGCACAAAGACCGGTTTTTCAAAGGTATCCGTCAATCCCTAACCTGAACCAGGATTGATTCAAGAAATTGAATCGCCCCATTGTTTCTGTTCAGTTGTCACATGGTTGATCCATATAATAGATCTCACATGCCACCTACCAGGAGCTTGTTTGATGTTGGCTCCAGAAGGCTTTCCATCTTCATTGTGAATATGTAAACACATCACTCAGATGTTCTGGTAATACCACAAGGATAATGCGTAGGACTCAAGATATAATCTCTCTTTCCACATTGTGTGAAACAGAGAGTCTTCATTGAAAGTGTCCTAATGAGATTTATTGATGATCTCATGGCTCTAGACTCAATATGTGCATATTTGGATCCTGTGCCGGAGACTAGGGAGAGGGTCTCCTTCTTCAATATCAACAATCTCTAAGAGAAAGTCAATAGATAATGTCGGTTCCCCGTGAGAATGAAACAAGTCCTTTTAAGAGGAACTTGAGTGGTTTGGAAAGTTGAAGTGCAGTGCGTCACTGGGTCCATGACGTCTTGTCTTCAATACCGATGTTACCATCAGTAGCATATGAATTGAACCCGGTTTCTGCCCTAAGGTTGAATAAATGGAGGGCTATTTGTTTTCACCCTTTTCTCATTCAATTCTTTTTAATTCTTCAACCCCTTCAGTGCTTACCGAGACTTCATAACTAGAACCTTGTTGGGTTTATTCCAGTACTAGCTCAGTCTCAGTCTGCACTCTTCCCATATCTCACTTTTCTCCTTTTATCATCATACCTAAGGACTTCTATACTAGCTAGTGGATTGTCCCTGGGTAGATCCCTCCGGTTCTGGCGGATCATGGGAACCAATACCTATCCTTATCAGCCTTATATCACCGTACATAAAGTAAAGTTGGTCGGTCTATTTGGTATTGTTCATCTGCCATTGGAACCAATTGAAAACCATTTGAAAATCAATCCAGATACTTGTGATATATTATCAAAACATTTTGTACCTGAATTGTTTTTGATATTTTTAGAATAAGTGCTCCCCCTCAACATGTGCATCAAATGTTTGAAATCGTTTTGCACACGGAGGCAAGAAGAAGAAATTACTTCTTTGATTACCATTTTCTAAAAGATATCACCATCACTTCCTTGATCAAATCAAGTAGATAAAGCATTTCCAGGAAGGATGAGGTTTCTATAAATTTGCTCCCCCTCAATATGTGCCTCGAGGTTTGAAAAGAGTTTTGCACATACTAGAGGGAACCTGCACATTGAGATAAATGTTCACGTTTCAAATCATAGGTTTAAGATAGATGCTCCCCCTCAACATGTTCATTGAAAATTTGAAATCGTTTGTCACATGTGGGAAGGACAGCATGTACGTCCTCATAAAACCATTTACCGAATAATCAGTTTAAATCCAATTTAAATCACACATTCTCCCCCGATCACAATTATCAAATCATTTGAGATTTGTGATCTCTTATAGATTTAAATTGATTTTGAAAGCTTTTAAGGAGAATTGTGACTTGATTATGAAAGCGTTTTAACTGATACGGATTGGATTTTAAGACTTTAAACTCCATTGATAAAACATGCATGTACATCTTTTGAAAACAATTTAATGCCAAATAACTTTTTAATTTAATTGAAATCATTCTCCCCCTCAATCAATGACGTAGGTTGTTGATTGGGAGATAGATATTTTGACAAATAAGTCCTGATGATTATCAAAAATAGAGACCGAGTTATTTTTCAAAGCATTTAGTTTTCAGCAGATAAATGTTTATAGAATCAGAGCATGGAATTTGAAAACATGGTAAAACATGGCTCTGTTCTTTCTTTTAAAACCGGGTTATTGCCAGAAAATGACAATAAACCATTGTTTCTCTTTCTCTCAAAAATTTTATTTATTTATTTTTTATTTATTTATTTATTTTTTTTTAAGAATTCGAACAACATCTAAAGTCCCGTGTCATTCTTTGAATGACATCACAAAGACCGTATATATTATCGAATCGAGAAAAACATGACAAATTGACAATATTCTTTTGAAGATTTTTTTTTTTTTTTTTTTCAAAATTTTCAGATTTTAATGGATTTTGAAATTTTTATAATTTTCTATTTTGTTTTTCGAATAAATATTTACAAGAGATAGATGAAGGAAACCTTTTACTCCTCGTCTTCCTCCTGAAGACGTTTGAGTGTTTCTGGTTGAAGGCTTTTCAAGCCAAGTCGTGGAAGAATAAACTCAAAACGTTCTCTTGGTAGAGCTTTGGTGAAGATGTCAGCTAACTGATATTCAGACCTCACAAAATAGAGTTCCACCACACCTTTTTCTACTTGTTCCCTGATGAAATGATGTCGAATGTCGACATGCTTTGCTCTTGAGTGTTGAACATTGTTGCATGAGAGAGCAATAGCACTTTTATTATCACAGTACAGAGGGATTTTGTTGAATACGAAGCCATAGTCAGATAATTGAGATCTCATCCATAAGATTTGAGCACAACAGGATGACATGGCTATGTATTCAGCCTCTGTAGAGGAAATAGAAGTACTCATTTGCTTCTTTGAAGACCAGCTCACAAGCTTATCACCCAAAAACTGAGCGCCTCCAGATGTACTTCGACGAGTATCTTGACAACCTGCATGATCAGCATCTGCATAGGCAGTTAGTGACATACCGGTGTCCTTCGGGTACCAAAGACCCATATTGATGGTTCCTTGGAGATACCGAAAGACCCGTTTAACAGCTTCAAGGTGCCTTTTAGTAGGCTTAGCCTGGTATCTAGCACACATGCAAACAGCGAACAAGATGTCTGGTCTACTAGCAGTGAGGTACATCAGGGACCCAATCATACTACGATATTTCGTTTGGTCAATCATGATCCCTGAGTGGTCCTCATCTAATTTGGTTCGGTCAATCATGGGGGTGTCAACAGGGTCACTTGAACCAAATCCAAATTTCTTTAAAATCTCTGTTGCATATTTAGATTGATTTATGAAAATGCCTCCGGGACTTTGTGAAATTTGTAATCCCAAGAAAAATGACATTTGTCCCATCATTGACATTTGAAACTTTGAACTCATTTCATTTGAAAAACGATCACATTCCATTGGGTCTGTCGAGGCAAAAATAATATCATCAACATAAATTTGAACATGAGTTAAATGTTTGCCTGACTTCCTGGTGAACAATGTAGGATCAACTGCTCCTTTGATGAATCCGGTTGATAGAAGAAACTTTGACAGTGTATCATACCATGCCCTTGGAGCTTGCTTTAAACCGTAAAGAGCCTTCTTCAGACGATAAACGTGAGTAGGATGCTCTTGATTCACAAATCCTTCAGGTTGGCTGACGTAGACGACTTCTTTAAGATCTCCGTTCAGAAATGCCGTTTTCACATCCATCTGATAGACTACCATGTTCTTACTAGCAGCATTAGCCAGAAAGATTCTGATTGCCTCAATTCGAGCAACAGGAGCAAAAGATTCTTCAAAATCAATACCCTCCTCTTGACGGTATCCTTTAGCAACTAATCGAGCCTTGTTCTTCAACACATCACCATGCTCATCTAGTTTCACTTTGAAGATCCATTTAAGAGCTATAATCATAGCACAGTCTAGAGCACGTACTAACTCCCATACATCAAGTCGATCAAACTCATGAATTTCATCTTGCATGGCATTGAACCAGCTATCTTCATTCATGGCGATTTTAACATCTTTTGGTTCGATCTTAGATAGTACGGAGTTGAAGAAGCACCATAAGGCATCGGTTGCAAGTTGTTTCCGGGTTGATACAGGACGAGAGGGATTACCAATGATGTTGTCTAATGGATGATCGTGAGTCCATTTTCTGAGGTGTTCATGTGGCAGTTGTTGAGGGACTGAGGTAGCTGAGTCGATGTCTCCTGAAGAAGATGGTTCTGATGATGATTAAGGAGCAAATATGTTTTCAAATGGAGCATCTTCAGGAGTAGCAAAGGGATTAACTTCATCATTGATGCCAGAAACATTTCCATGATGTACATTTGAAGAATGATGATTTGTTGATGAGACTGAAGGATCAGCAGCATGTGCTTCTTGACTTAAAGATATTGAGACTGAAGGATTGACTTCATTCACAGGAATATGAGCATCCTCTGTTGTAGGGATCAACCCCTCATTAGTAATTGAATCATACAGTTCATCAAACATAGGATCAAACAATTTCTTTAAATCATCTTCGGATGGAGGTACATATGGAGTTTCTTGAGAAGAGTTTGGAACAAGGGATGAACCAATGGGACTGTTTTGAAGTGCGGGTCCTGAGCTGAAGTGTCCAGGAGCCATTTGACCGGTCAGCTCATCAAACGTAACGTGAACTGTTTCCTTGATATTTCGGGTTCTTTTGTTGTAGATTCGGTATCCCTTTTTGTTTGGTGCATATCCTACAAATACTCCAATGTCAGCTTTAGCCCTAAGTTTGCCTAAGTCTTGACCCTCATTAGTTGGGTAACACAATGCACCAAACACACGAAGGAAAGAGAGATTGGGTTTTCTGTTGTGGACAAGTTCATATGGAGTTTTTCCATGTACAGTGTGAATCAGGGAACGATTTTGTGTGTAGCATGCAGTGGCAATTGCTTCAGCCCAGAGAAACATTGGAACCTTTGAGTAAATCAGCATTGTTCTAGCAGCTTCAACAAGAGTTCGATTTCGTCTTTCAACTACACCGTTCTGTTGAGGAGTTCGTGGTACACTTCTTTGATGGCTGATTCCAACGCTTTCATAGAATTCACTAAGTTGTTTGTTGACAAACTCAGTTCCATTGTCTGTTATGATAATTCTGACGGTTTTGTTAAGTCGAACCTGCAGCTGTTTGATGAGTTTGATGATGATATCAGGAGTTTCATCCTTTGTCCTTAAGAACTTGACCCAGGTGAATCTAGAGTAATCATCAACCACAACCAACACATATTTCTTCCCAAAGATATTCTGCACCCTCATTGGTTCACATAAATCCATATGAATCATATGAAGAACTTCTGTGACAGAGTTAGTAGGTTTGGGTTTGTGGGCAAACTTTTTGCTTTTACCCAACTGGCATGCTGAACAAAGATAATCCTTTTCATACTTTAGTCTAGGTAAACCTACAACTAAGTCCTTTCTGGAAAGATCGTTGATGGTGCCGAAGTTCAAGTGATTGAGACGACGATGCCATAACCATGACTTTGTTTTTGAAGCCTTTGATAACAAGCAGATTGGAGAAGCCCTCATCATGTCATCGATAAAGATGGTGTAAAGATTTGAGCCACGCGTTCCTTTTAACATTTCCTTACCATTAAGATCTCTAACAAAGCAGGTATGTTTTCTGAAGGCTACTTCTAGATCAGAATCACAGAATTGACCAACAGAGAACAAATTATGACCCAAACCTTCCACATAGTAAACTCTAGAGATGACACTATCACCAACAGCATAATCTCCATAACCCATAATAGCACCGAAATGATCATTACCAAATCTAACAGTCCCGATGAATTTGCTCACGAAGTTCATGAGCCGCGACCGGTCTCCAGTCATATGCTTGGAACAGCCTGAGTCCAGGTACCACAGAACTATTTGAACGATCTGCAGTTGAACACAAACAAGAATGGATAACTGGATAATTGGGATCCCCATGCAAGAATGGGTTCCATTTGGTTAGTAACAATGTTTGGAACACCCACATCAGAAATAGAAGCATTCATATCAGAAAGTGAGGCAATGGAATCATTATGAATAGATGCAGTACTAGTGTCTGTATTAGCCCTGTTCACAGTGTGATCACTTCTTAAGGGAATAGTTCTACCAGTAGGCATCCATTTTCTAGTGGGCATTATCTGATTAGTCTTATGACCAACAGGTATCCAATAAAAGCCTATTTTACTGAATGTTCTTCCTGTGGGTTTCCACTGTTTTCTAACTTTCATTCATTTTTGCCTTTTAGCCTTCTTAGCATGAATTTTTGCTTTAACAATATTAACTGGACAATTAACATCATTAGACAGAACATTAACACCACATTCATGATTAGAAACAGAATTCAGGCAGACATCAGTACAAGGTTTGCAAATAGTATCGGAATTCGAATTAATTACAGTACGCCTAAGGCTAATACTAGAATCAACACGATTCGTTTTATTCAATTCAGGCTTAAAGTTCCTAGATTGTTCTTCTACTCTCTTCCAGTGCACATTCTTAGCTTGAGAGGTCCTATCATTCCTTGTATTGTCTTGAGACTTTGACCTGCTCCGTTTAATGTCACTGATTACTCCTGTAGAGGGAATGGGAACATTAGTTGGTTTAACTACTCTTTGCATCACCTATTTAGATGTACTGGGGTCTGAACTACATGCAGGTGCACTAAGGTTCACTTTCTTAAAACTAGAGGTACTGAGATTTATACTCCTAGAAGGCACACTTGAGTTGTCTTTCTTAGCATTGACAGATCTGGAATCTTAACTACTTAAAGGAAAACTACGGTTCACATTCAAAACATTGGGAATCGAATGCATATCATACTTGGCATTAGGCATCGAGCATGGAATCAAAGGATTAACTCTCTCACCTAATGACTTTGGGCATATTGTGATCAAGCATTCTAAGATTTCTTGAGATCGTTTGGCATATAAGCATGCATGTCCAATTGCATTATCATGAGGTTTCTCTAGCTTATCCTCTTCAACAATCTCACGCAGACATTCTAGGCAATCCTTAAGGGATGAGAAGTATGTTTGGATAGCAAGTTTGTTGTTCCTTAGATGAGGAGGGACATATGTCATAGATAAAGCATATTTATTACAAGAGTGAACCTTTGATACAACATTCTCCCCATTGGTCATTGGCAATTTCCCTTTTACCTGACTCTTCAGATTCTCAATTTCCTTTTGCAATGAAGCTATTTGTTCGTTATTTTTGTTACGAGTGACTTTAATTGATTCAAATAACTCATTGAAATGACGTTTAACCTTTTCATTTTCTTCTAGAAAACTTTCGTTTTCCTTTTGTAAAGCATTTACTAGGTTTTTAAGGAGGAGGCATTTGGGAGCCTGTCATATCGTTCGTTTGACCCTTTAATTGAGAGATTTGGGCTTTCAACTTTCTGATCGTGTTGCACTGAGCTTGAATATGTTCATCACGTTTGTTAATTTGAAAAACTGCATCAAACTCTGGAGCATCTGAAGATGTCTTGATATTTGAAGTTTTGACATTTTCTTTGAGATGTTGATATTTGAGTTGTAAATTAAAATGCTCAACTTCTAGTTTAGAAAAATGTTTAACCAAATTGTCGTGATCATCTAGTTCAATTTTCTCGTTTAGTTTAGAATTAGTATTTTCAAGCTCAATGACACGATCATGGGAGACTTTCAGGGCCATAGATAGTTCATGAAATTTGGAAGCATTAATAGAGCAATTTGAAGCAGTGAAAAAAATATCTTGAGCAACACATTCAGTAATAAGAGTCTCATTTAAGGTATGCAAGTTCTTCCTCCCAATCTCATTATATTATAGTGCACGCTCATAATCACTAACTTCAACTACCATTGCATCAAATTCCTTTTCCATTCCCTTGATATAAGTTTCTATCCCCTTTTTAAGACTCTCAAAGTGATCTTTCAGAAGTTTAAAGAAAGGCATGACCTCTATTAAATAACATTCTTTCATTTGCTCAAAACCCCTTTCTCCTTTCGTTATACCAGTGAGTGTGATCCTTTTCTTGCAAGTTTTCTCAAAATCAACAAATAGTTGAAATATAACATATTGGCTAATTAAGGTCTTGCTTTTAGTGGCAATTGTTCTAGGAACAAGATGCATTGGTGTATTAGGAGGATACACAGTTGCTCTAGGAATTTTCCATAGAGGAGGGTTTGTTTCAACAATATTTTTAGCTTTCTGCTTGTCTAAATCCTTTTTCCAGAAAACTTGTTCGGGAGTCAACAATGTCTGAGGCTTAAACATGTTCAAGGAAATCCAGTTTTCCTTTTTGTAGTCATGGGGAGTGATAATTATTTTTTTCTCTTTGCATTTAGGATCATCTAATTTTTTGTTCATCCTTTCCCTAGTGACTTCATCTGATTTCTTATCTTCCTCAGTGCACTCAACGCAACTAGGTTTCTGTCTAGGTTTAAGAATCTCATTGCCATCATAGATCACACTTTGAGCTGCTTTTGCTATCTTTCCGTACTCAGGGTTGGGTTTATCTATAATGGGAACACTATGCTTATCGCTTAGAACTATATGTTTAGTGACCATGTGAGCAGTCTGAATGGTGTTACCTTGTATGTACAACTTGTTTTCAAGTTTGTTTTTCAAAGTTTTCAGATTAGAAAAATCTCTCAAGAGTTTTGATTCCTTTGCATTAAATTCTTGCTTAAGCATTTTCACATTTTCTTGAAGTTCTTGTTTTTGCTTAGCTGTTTTAGAAAGTTTTTCTTGCAAGGAATTTAATTCTTGTTTCAATACTTCTTCTCTAAAATTACTTTTTCTAATGACTGTACGCACTTGGTCATCCATTTCCTGCTCACGAGTGGTCAACTCAAATTTATCACGTTGTTCATAAATAGCAACACGTTCTTTATAGGCATTTAGTTCAGAAATTACAGAATCATCAGGGGCACATGCAGTGTATTCATCAAAAACATAGTTATTGTTGACTGCAAAAGATGCATCACTTGGTACACCTTCACTTTCACTTTGTTTCACGTATTGATCATATGGGATAATATCGATACTACCCATATTTTCAACATTTGATTCAATAGTTTCAGTTGATTGTACTTTGTCATGCATCTGTTGCACATCAGCATTATCGTATAGTTTTAATACCTCTGAGATGAGTTTGTCTTGGGATGGGCCAGCTAGTGGTGAAGAAGAGACCTTGGGAGAAACCATTGGAGAAATGCTAGCCATAAAACTTGTGTGTGCCATAGGTCCATCATCAACATCAGAGTCGTATGCATCACAATCAGCGACTTGAAAGGCATTCTGATGATTGTGACCTATCTCCTGAATAGGCTGCTCATCCACATCTGCATCATAGGTCTTGGCATTGCCCTCAGCTAGAAACAGCAATTCCTCTTCATCCAAAGCAGCACCATTGTCCTGAGCTTGTACCAGCAGCATCTTATCTCTGAAGTAATCAGCATTCTGTGGACGCTTTGGAGATGTGCAGTTCCTTGCAATGTGTCCCTCACCACCACAGTTATAACATTTGATTGGCTTAGCTTGACCTTGGTTACCATTCCTTCCTCGATTCTGGTTGCCAACATAACCTCTACCAGCTCCACCTCTTCCCTGATCATACTGTCTTTCCTGAACAGGTTGCACCACGATCCTTCCATCTTTAACAGTGGCTTGATTGTGTGGGTTAGATGCTGTTATGAGGTTGTTGTTGGTTTGTGGGAGAGAATTCATGTTTTGACTAATCAGAAGAGCTAGTTGATTAATGAAGTTACCCACGTGTGCATCAGCATCAGCTTGTTTGAACATAGGATCAGGAATGAGTTTGTGATTACCATTGCCCAAGGGTATGACTTGTGATGCTTTGGTTGGGATTCCGATGTTTGAGTAGAAGGCAGTTGAGTCATTAGACGAGCTTGTCTCTCCCTGGTTGGTTTTGAACTGATTGAGAATCAATTTTTCAAACATAGCATGTCTCTCATTCTGAAGGAGGAAGGCATAGAGTTGCTCATAGTTTGTATTCTTCAATCCTTTAGTGAGCTTCACAGCGGTGACAAACTTGTGCCATTCGAGATTCATGTTTTTCACAAATTTTGAGTTCAGCTGAATGTTAGGCATAGTCATTCTGATGTTCCTCATGTAATTCACTAACTTATGAAATCTCACATAGTACTCATAGATATTCTCATCTGGTTTCATCTTGAAGTGTTCAAATTCGTCATAGAGTTGGGATTCTCTGTCTTCCATAGTTAATTCTGAACCTGAGAGAAGCATCTTAACATTATCCCGAACTGCCTTTGCATCAGTGTTATGATTGATCAGCTTGTAGATATCTTTAGGAAGACCTTGAAGAACAATGTTTGAAGCCCTGATATCTGCATCGAATCTCTTTTTCTCCTTATCATCAAGCTCATCATACATCTTAGGTCTGTCCATTCCGTAAACAGGAGTACCATCTTCATTAGTATCAATTATGTCTCTAGTCGTCTCAACTCGATATGGTCCTTCATCAATGGATTTGAGAATGTTGACACCATTTTCCTTTCCAAGGCAGTACAATCTGATTCGTTGAGCCCAAGAATCGTAGTCAGTTCTGTCAAGCATGGGTGGACGAGTATCTGACCCAGCTGCTTGAACATCCTCTGCAACAGTGGAGATGATAGTAGGAACGTTGGTAGACATGTTAACAGATAATACGGGATTTTATAACTCTATGATTAAACCGAGAAATAGATTCTTTCACGGGATTTTACTAAATCAAGAGAAAACCGTAAACAATCACCCAAGTCGCTAGAAGATAATGCACCAAGTCGCTAACACTTAATTCGCTACACCACTAAGTCGCTAGAGTCCCAAGTCGCTAGACAAATGCAAGTCGCTAAGTAGTAACTCGCTAAGCCTCAAGTCGCTAGCAAAAGTTTGGCAGCAATTCGCTACTCAAGTCGCTAAAGATACAAGTCGCTAAAGAGCAACTCGCTACAGACCAAGTCGCTATCACCAAGTCGCTACCCGTAGTGGAGAGTCCACTACTTGTACTGTAAATCGCTAGATCTAAGTCGCTAGGTCTAAAACTGTAACTCGCTAAAAATTTGTAAAGCAAGTCGCTACGAAGAAAGTAATCCGTGAGTTAAGTCGCTAGCAAGAAAAAACCACATAAACATCACTTTTCATTCCAAAAACAACCCAACCAAGATGATTTAAGCTTACCAAATGAAAACCTACACACTTGTGATGATTCTAAACATAAAAGTACTAACAAAATCCAAACTTTAACACAAGAAATCAACCAAATGATGCAAAAACCAATAAACTTTTTCAAACTCAAAAACCACCTAAAAACAACTAGAAATCCAAAGATGTGCAAGATATGATCTAACCATGGCTCTTGATACCAATTGTTGGATATTAGTTTTCACATACACATCAAACCATAACACAACGTGGCGTATAGATGGAATTCTAGAGAGAGAAAATTAGAGGTTTAGGGAACTTAGTGAGAGAAAGTGAAAGATATTATTATGAGCTCCAACTCTCTACCTTGGGAGGTAGAGAGTATTTATAGTCTTACATAAATCGCCACACATCGGGCTGTGGATCAGGCATACAGTGGGTAAAGACCCGTCTGTCCTCCACGGTGTTACTTAACTAAATACTACTTAACATAAAAGAACTACGACTACGAGCTTTCTAACGATTACATATACTTGAGGTGTCCGACTCTTTAATACCTGGAATTTCTAATTCCTAACACTAGCACCTACTACAATTGGGTAATGAAGAAGCCTATTCCAACTAGGCAAGATCCCGATGATCCTAGTGTTAGTTGCAATTTTCTTGGAAGAGTTAAGGGATTGCCCGTTTATGTAGGTAGTTTCACGTTTCCTACGGACTTCATAATTGTGGATGATATTAGCACGGCCATAGATCCTAGCTTGTCCTACGTTATTCTAGGTAAACCTTTCATAGAAAACACCGGGATGACTTATGATCCTTCATTAGGAATAGTGCGATTCAAGGATGAGAACGACGACATAGCTTATCAAATGCCGTTTAATATTGAGAAGTTTTCATCACTCTCTAATGATGAAAAGGAACTTAAACTGTCGGTCTATCATAGGAATGAGGAAGATAAAGAAAAAGGAGTAGATTATGTTATGGCTAAGATTTTTGGATTCTATAAGGATTGCTTGAACCTAGGACCGAAATATAGGACTGAGTAGGGGGAGGACGAACTCTTAGAGAGGTGCATCATAGGGCACTTCTACAACATGGAATCCCCCAATAGAGACCGTCATGAGAAAGAACATGGCGGTAATGAAGTCACGTAGGAGCACGACTACGATTCTAGCTACAAGACTCTTAAATAAAGAAAAGCGCTTCGTGGGAGGCAACCCATGCTTAATTGTTTGCATGTTAGTGTCATATGTCTTTTATTGATCGTTTATTCTCATGTTTAAATTTGTAAAATGCTTTATTTTGTTTTTAACCTCGTCTTAATTGCATATAAAGGTATTTTACATAAAGGATAAGTGTAGGGGAGGATTGCACACGTTTTCAAAAGAAACGTAAACATGAGAATAGCAATTCATTAAAAGATATATATGTGTGTTTGTTCGAGTAAAATGATTGTATCGAGTCATAATGGATGTTTTGCAGAAATTTTTCCAGATTCTAAAGATGTAAATTTTCCAGAATTTTTTTTCAAAAAATCGCAGACCAGTTTTGGTCAGGAAGGAGTAAAAACAACAGATTACTTTTTTCTCGTTTTCTGAGCTACTTATCAATTTTTGGAATTTTCCAGGTCTTAATTTTCCAAAAATTCTGTAAACATCCATTCCACAAGCATTATATCTTAGTTTAGTAGAGTCTTATATATATTATTACCGCCGATTTTATGCGAAGGTTTCGTTTGTTTTCTTTGAATATGCAGGTTTTATTTATCAAGAAGAAGAAACAAAAGATTGGAAGGAGCTTTTCACGCACACATTCTTCTTGGAAAGGATTTAACCACTACTTTACACGGATCCTACCGAGCTAATCAGGGGAGTACTAGTTTCTTTCGTTTTTAATTACCTTCCATTATTATAACTTTGATACTTTCGGGGAACATTGGGGACAATGTTCAGTTTAAGTGTAGGGAGGGAAAATAAAACGGGAACTTTGAAACTATGCTTATCCTTGATTATTTGCTTTATCCAATTGTATTTGTGTAATAAACCATGAGAAAATGTCGGTTAGGGTAATTTTGGCACCAAATTTAAAATTTTTCATGACATATAGGAGTGGGCCATTAGTTTTAACAAAAGCGTCTCACGGATAGGAAGTTGCATGACTAGCACAAAAACCCTTTACCACCTAAATTCCACCCAAAATGTGAGGATCGCCCTTAGATTAGTAGGAATTAAAAGCATTAATCTTTAATGCTTAGAGCGTAAACCGGTAGTATATTAGATTCTAGAACTTGTTTTGTGATGCATTCCGAGATCGCTAGTAAGACTACACTTGTGTAGTTAGGAATAACTAAATGATATGAGGCATTAGGATAACCCTTGTTTGATACCCGTAATATAATTACTTATTCCACATCGGTTGAGTAATTTCCCCACACCTTTTCGTTGTACTCATCTTTAGTACACGATACCCCTAGTTAACCCCTCAGAGCCAATCCTTTTCGCGGTTCTCGTGATGTTTCGGTTTTCCGAAATATCAATGAAGAGTATTGTTTACACCCCACCCCCAAATATACACCTAAATCGTCTTAGCCTACCCTGTATGCACTCACTTTTAGTGCATTAGTGTTATCACCCCAAACCCTTAGTTCAATTATCTAGTTGCTTGCATGAGTTGCTAAGTCGAGTCATATCCTTTGTACACAGTTTTGGGATGATTGGGACTCATTGGAAAAGTTAAAGTTTATGAAATGACTGGAAGGGAACGTTAAATTCAAATTCCCTTTATTTGCGTAATAATGTACTCCAAGTGTTTTGATCTTTTCAATTCGGGTTAAATTAGTGTTAGAGTAATAAAAAGTCAAGTGTAGGGATGTGCCTATAAATCCCTATCATTTTGATGTTACCGTAGAGGATGGTAGAGTAAAAGTGTATGAAAAAAAAATCGAAAAAAAAAATAGAAAAAGAGAAAAGAAAAAAAGTGTAAAAAAAAAAAAAAAAAAAAAAAAACATACGGGCTACCATCCTACATCTATCCTTTAAATTTATGTTTGTTTGTTTTAGTTAGCTAGAGTCTAGAGTGTCGAGTCTTGGCTTAGCAACGCCATTCTTCGTATGCTTGTAACAAAAATATTTTTGACTTGCCACCACTAAATAGCCTATCCCACCAAACCCTTTGTTTCCCTACCGTAAGCCTAACATTACAACCCTTTAAAGACCTCTTTGATAGTCTTTCCTAGGTGCTTACGCCAAAGCGATGGAGGTTTGATCTATTCTCAAGCCTATGTTAATCTATGTACTAGGACCGGTTAATGAGTGTTTAATCTTCCATTTCCAACTTGTTATATTTCATATACACCCGAGAGAGATGTGAGTATCCAAACACCCCATGTGAGGTGCTAGTATGTAATTTCCGTGCTTGTTATGACTTTTGCGGGGCTTATATGTGTTGTGGACTGTTTTAAACCAATGCTTCATGACCCCTAACTTATAAATTAATTAGCTAAAAGCACATTTGCTTGAGGACAAGCAAATACCAAGTATAGGGATATTTGATAAGGTTTTAAAATGTACCTTTTTGAGGGGTCGTTTAAGCCCTTATTTAATCACTTTTGTATCCGTTATTACTTAATATCATTCCTTTTCACTTTTTAGGTCTCTTGAAGGCAAATTACTGTAATGGCACTTATTTGGACGAAAAGGCGCGGATATACGAAGAAAATGGCCAAAGTTAAGAATCGAGACACTCAAGCTGCTGAAAGACAAGGTGACGGCGTCACTGCTTAACCGCGATGCCGTCAGAGCATTTTGTGACGGCACAGAAGCCAAATTTCCTATTTTCAAGTGACGGTGTCAGGCTTTAAAAGAGTAGGCCGTCGCAACTCAGACGGCCTAGATTTGATCCAGACAGCGTCAGAAGCTGAAGAGGACGGCGTCACAAGCACAAGGTGACGCCGTCGCAAGACTAACGTGGCCAAGACGAAACCCTAATGACGGCGACCCGACGGCGTCACAAAACATAAGGTGATGCCGTCGCACATGTAATCTTATATATAGAATCCGAATTTTTCAGTATTAGAGAGTAGTCTTTTTGGAGTAAAAACCTAAACCGAACCAAGGCTGTCTTGTACAGTATTTTAGGGTTCCAAACCCTATCTTAAATCAAGATAAGTATTTTACTTCATTAATTCAATTATGTATTTGATTATTTGTGTGTATGCTCTCATGTTCTCCATGTCCGGCTAATTTACTTGTGTGTTTGCTTAGGGAATATGAAACTTAATTATTAAATATTGATTGGTTGTTTCATATCTTAATTGTTAATGATCTAGTAATGCGATAGGTCATTCGTTGTGTAATTAATGCTTGATTAATCTTTGTGAACCTTATGCTATAGCACTTAGAGCGGTTGTAGGCTAAACCATCCAAAGAGGGCCTTAGAGTTAGAGTTTATAATCCCTAGTGGGTTTTGTAGACGAGACCCTTTGGTAAGTTCAAAGAGTTACGGATAAACGCATACCCTACGACTTTAGACACACAACGCGATTAAGAATAAGGACGTGACAATTCAACCACCAATAGGAGATAATTAAGGAGTAATAAAACCTAAGTAAACACATCTTTAAACTATCATACGAACACACAATAATTAGACATAGACTACCCATTAGTTTAGATAATTAGATAAGTAGAAGTAATCGGTAGAAATACCAAAACCCCCAAACTCAAACCCCGAGATTCGTACCTTTCCATTTCCTAAAAAACATAAAAAAGATAAAAAAATAATCTTCCTCAACCCCAACCTTAGCGTAGTAACTTCTCACTAGAATTCCTATTCCCCTAGAGAACGATATCAATACCCGTGGCTTACCCTAATACTACACTACAACGATTAGGTTCATTGCCTAGGGTGTTATAAAACTTGCTCGAAGAAAAGGAAGTTCCTTTGACCCCGAACGACGCGTGTAGCGTTATCAGTTCTTCTTGCATGGATTCAATCCAGTTGTCATAAGTCATTGCTTCTTTAATGTTTTTGGGTTCATATTGGCAAACGGTAAGTGCATAAATGTAATGTTCACCGTTAGCCTGAAGGCGTTGTCTAGTTACGACTGGTTGATTCAGGTTTCCAATAATGTTCACAAGAGGATGGTCTTTATGCAAATTTGGAGGATTCAAATGGCTTGGAGATGATTCTGCAACATCAGAAGTGGCAGTTTCATTAGCAAAAGGATTGAAGAATGCATTTGCATCATAATCTGCGAGTGTAGGTACATCTTGATTCAGAAGATCATCAGCTGGTACAGAGTCATTGGATGCAGTTTGTTTGGCTGTTGTTGTAGAATCAATTGGAGGTGCTTCTTCAACAGTAGTAGTTGTTGTAGGTGTATCAGAGATTGGATTTGTATCAGGTTGAGCAGTGAAAACATGTGATACATCTGAAGCACATTGATCAATATCATCACTAAACAGAGGAGCAAATAGCTGTTCCATTTGTTGACGAGTAAGCTGTAAGCTTGGTTCAGCTGATTATGGGGTTTGGGGGAAGTTGAGACGGTTATGTCCGGGTTCCAAGCTGTTTTGCTCAGAAGCCATTTCTGTAAGCTCATCGAAATTTGCATGAATCGTTTCCATAATCTCCCTTGTACGACGATTCCAGATTCGGTATCCTTTAGAGTTTTCACAGTAACCAACGAAGACTCCAATGTCAGCTTTAGCTTTGAGCTTTCCAAAGTCATCACGATCATTATTCGGATAACAAAAGAACCAAATACATGAAAATGTTTGAGATTCGGTTTGCGGTTATGGATAAGCTCATAAGGTGTTTTGTTGTGGCGTTTAGTGATCATAGAACGGTTCTGAGTGTAGCATACAGTTGACACGGCTTCAGCACATACGTAATCTGGAATTTTTGCATTTATCAACATCATTCTTGCAGCTTCCACTAACGTACGGTTTCGTCTTTCAACAACTCCATTTTGTTATGGTGTTCGTGCAACTGATGTTTGATGCTCAATTCCCACTTTCTCATAGTATTAACAAAGAGTTTGATTCACAAATTCAGTTCCTTTATCTGTTCTGATTTGTCTGACTGTGTTCCGGAGCTGAACTTGAATTTTTGTGAGAAAGGTGATGCTCATTTATGGAGCTTGATCTTTACTTTGAAGAAAATAAACCCAAGTCCATCTTGAGTAGTCATCAACAATTACTAGAATGTAGTGTTTGCCATTGATCTTCTGCACACGCATCGGGCCACACAAATCCATGTGAAAAAGATGAAGCACATGCTGGGAGTTGTGTTCCACCTTTGAAGGAAAGTAAGCACGAGTACTTTTCCTTTGTTCACAAGCTGAGCATAGATGATCTTTAGAATACCGAAATCTTGGAAGTCCTTCAACAAGTTTATATCGTGCAAGATTGGTTATGGTTTGAAAGTTTAAGTGTGAAAGTCGACGGTGCCACAACCAAGATTTTGTTGATGTTGCCTTAGAAAGTAGACAGATGGGAGATGAGGCAATCATGTCTTGCATTGATATTGTGTAAAGACTTGATGTGCGGTTTCCAGACATAAGATCGTTTCCTTGTAGATCACGAATGAAACAAGTTTTCTCCCTAAACGCAACTTCCAAATCTCCATCACAAATGTTAGGAATTAGAAAATTCCATAGTGAAGTGTCGGTCACCCCAAGTATTATCTAGCATAAGTTAGCTCGTAGACATATCATTAGTTACGTTATTTGTTAGTTTATTAGTTTGTTATTAGTGTAGTTTAGTTTAGTGCAACACCGTGGAGGAAGGACGGGTCTTTACCCACTGTATGCCTGATCCACAGTCCGACAGGAGGACGTTATGTTTGTAAGTATAAATACCCCTTCCATCCATGGAAGGGGTGTGGCTTCTTTGAATAAACCTTTCACTTTTGATAAGAAATTCTCTTTCAAGAACCTCCTCTCTACTCCCTTCATCTCTCTAATGGCTTTCTTGTTTAATCACAATCCTAGACCACCCGAATCATCTAACAACATAAATATTGGATCCTAACAATTGGTATCAGAGCCAGGTTACGTTGTTTGTGTTGATTTGGGTCTCATTCGAATGGTTTTTATTCGGTTCATGTATGCGGTTTTGATGTGGTTTGTGTCATAAGAGTTGTGATAACATGGTTTTGTTGTTGATTGATCGTTTCTCGTGTTGCTTAAACTTGTTTTATGGGTCATTTTTATAAGCGAGTTGTGATTACTAGTTTTCATATATGCGAGTTGTGTTATCATCCTTGGTCACATTTTTGATGGTCTGCTGCTGCTGGCTTTCATACAAGCGAGTTGTGGTTAAATGGTTCTCTTTAAAAGTTTACACAGTTTTAAACAGTTTCTGGATTAAAATTTTTAAACAGTTTTAAATGGTCCAAGCTGGTTAAATCAATAGGTCTAAACTTGAGTCCGTTATTTTGGTTTCTGAATGCTGTTCATTGCATGCTTGGATGCGAGTTGGTCTTTCATGGATGCGAGTTGTTAACTTGTACTATGCGACTTGCCATATGCGAGTTGCTTTTGAGCGAAAAAGGTGAGTTATGGTGCTAAGCGACTTGCCATATGCGAGTTGTTATAACGTTTTTGAAGAGCAAGGGAGATGCTGTCAAAATATGTCCAGATACTACGTACCTTAAGCGAGTTGTCTACTTGCATTACTTAATGCAAGTTGTTAACTATGGTCATGAAGCGAGTTGTGATAACAAGATGCATATTGATGTGTTTTGATAAAAGAAATGCGAGTTGGGTTAAAATGCGTGTTGACCTGCTTATGTCAAAGCGAGTTGTGATGATACAAGTAGTGTTTATGTGAGTTGCTGTGATGATACAAGTGGTTAGACCTTTTTGAAACCCATACCAACTTAAGTCAAAAGCGAGTTGCTATATGTTGAACTTTAACCAAATACCACAAAACTAATCAACCTCAGGTCTTAAACCATCATCAGTCTTACATAATCATCATCAGTCTTATTTCAAAACCAACACAGTCGAATACCACTATATTTCATCTAACCAATATCTAATTCAAGACTCTTGCAACATAAACAAAAACAGAAACTATAAAGATCTCATCTTTGTTTCTAAGGACTTCTCAAAGATTCATCATGCCAAAGGCATAAGAAGAAACAATAATCATCATTGATCATGAGATACTATACGAAATAAAGATATGAGTTTAACAAATTATGTTAACTCAATATCTTTGGCTCAAATGTGACTCTAACACAACAATGGTTCAAGATTATGCCTACCTGGGGTTACTTTTACATTGAGAAGCCTTCTCTTCATTTCACCATCCCTGTGGCGTTAATGACCTCAAGCCATCTCTGTAGCGAGGTAAGTGGAAGACTCTTGTCTGGACCCGCTGTTTTGAGTAGCTGTAATAACAAGAGATGGGGCAGTCGTGTGTTAGGATATGATTGATTGAGATCATTAGGGTATGATAATGGATTATGTGACTTGAGAATATTGTTTGAGATGTGAGAGGCGGACGGTTTATGAGTAGTGATTTAGGGTTGGGTGATATGAGAAAGTTTAGGGTTTGGTGACTGTGTTCAGGTGAGAAAGAGATGGGAGGCGCAGGTCTTTGAGTTTATGTTTAGGGTAGCTAAAGTTTAGGAACTCAAGTGATATGGTACATTTTATATACTACTAATAATTAGGGTATCACATATAACCCTGGTTTGTGGCTAATGGGATCCGAATTGGGCCAAGCTTGGGCTGTTATTGGATTGACTTGATATATACATGATTAAGTATGGTGTTTTAAATGGTTTTTGGGCTGAAGTTAATATCCGAATTTTTCAGTTCATGTCTATTTGATAAAATTTGGCATGGAGAGTGATATGTCAATCTGATAAGTTAGGATGGGTTGATTATGAATATTATTTTTAAATCAGACATATGAGGATACAACAAATCTTTATCATGGTATTTTGTTTATGTTTGGAGGCTTATCGAATGTTAGAGGATCGGGTATATGTTACATTTGTGGAACGCACAATGTCTCTATTGGACTTTGGATTTAATTTGTTACATGTGCCGAAAAGATATATTGTGAATGTGGGATTGAGTTACTTGTTCCGAATGATTATGTTCCAAATGTAAACCGGGTCATTGACTAATTTGTGATATTTTAATTTGAAGCTATTACACTTATTAGGAGACTTGGGGCTATGACTTGGGATATTTATTTAATCTTTTGGATCGAATATACTCAGTCTGCATTTTGTAACAAGATGATGCAATTTGACAATGTTGCGAATTATTATCACACATGGGCTGTGTATTCTATGTTGACGATGAGATTTGTTGAAGAGATTTGACAATAAGATTTGATAATGAGATTTGGATGTTTTGAGTTTTGATGATGAGATCCGATGATGAGATTTGGTATGATGATGATTGATGTTGTGGTATGAGTGTTGATACTTTGGTTTATGCATTTTCACGAAGATTAATGTCGCGGCTTGAAGTGTTTATTGTAAATGTTGACTACGAGGTGGTTGGACGATATTTCTTATTTGGATTTGAAGTGAAGTTTTTCCGGGCGCGTTCACTTATTTCGTCTTCTTTCTTCCTATCCTTCCGCGAAGATGACTTGTTTGGGCTTTTATAGAGGGTGATAAAGACTTGGCTATTTAGTTACGTTTTGTGATTCTTTCTCGCTTAACCCACAATGTAGCTATCACTTCGGTGTCTCACGCAGTTGAGGATACGTCAAGAGGTTTTGTACATTGGGTACACCGTTTCTTTTTCACAAGGATTAGTACAAGCTTAAGTAACAAATCTGGAGAATCTTACATCATGTTCAAGTTTGATATATCGGGTTTATCTTAACAAGTGGTCACAGCAAATAGCCGACAGAATATGTGAATGATGTGTTTACCATTGTGTTTACTGGATGGGTGATGATATTGTTGATGCTGGACAATGAACCGGTGATGAACCTCTGCATGTTCCCCTAAAACAGATATTCACCGAAACCAAAATTGTCATTTCATTCAAGCTGACATTGTTTACGGTTTTGTCTTGATTTTGTAAAATCCCGCGAAAGAACCTATTTCTCGGTTTAAATCACAGACTTGTAAAATCCCGTGACAATGAAGACATCCTGGTTAAAGTAATGAGCATTTCCGGATCTATCTTACAGTTTATTCTTGGTTTTGTAAAATCTCGCGAAATAAACTATTTCTCGGTTTAAACCATAGAATTGTAAAATCCCGTGATGATGGAACCATCCTGGAGAATGGAAAGTGTAGGTAGGGATCCTTTCTGATGCTAGTGCTACGGTTTCTACTTCGAAGAAGGGATAAATAGGTGTACTTCATGAATTGGATGTGTGTTTGGATACTCGTCATGGCAGTTTGGTTATTACATGGTTTTACGGGGTTATGTGCTTTTAACCATGGTCGGGATGAAACCATTATCATAGTTCACTTAAAATGACAAAGGAGGCTAGATTTGAGCTTTTAACCAATAAGATGTGACAACGGAGTTAATTCACTATTGTTTATTTGAGGCTGAAGTGAAATATCACGGGCAAGTGTACTTAGTATCTGAAGATATCGGGGATGGTTGGATGAAGATTCTTCATGATCCTTGTTCAAGCTTATTATTAAAAACGAAGACTTGAAAGTCTAGTTATTGTTGGGTGTCTTTTACCTTTTCTTTTACCACTTGGGGGAATTGGGCTCATACCACCACAAAATAACTATCACTTTAAGGAGTTACGTTGTAGTGCTCAGTGTCACATTGAATTGTGGATTCTCAAGTGGTGATGTATGTCTATTACTTGATGGTTGGTTGGATGAAGAGTATAGAGTACTTAGAGATTCAATGGGGGATGAAGTCTCGACACCGCTCTTTGTTACATATGTGCAAGTTTAAGTCACGAGTTTGGGGTAGTTTACTTCAGGGTCAAATTCATTATATCAGGTTTTCTCCATCAGCTGTCACAACAAAGAGCCTACTGAATGATAATGGGGTGATTACAAGTGTGCCAAGAGTAGATGAAAAGAGAGAGATTTATGACGTTTGAACACAACAGTTCAAGCCTCATACTCCAAAGAAAAGAAATGTGTACGTTTCAGTGCGCATTATCTTCGGAAGAAGAGAAATCTTCTTATGACGTCTGTTCACATCAGTTCAGGCCTCGTACTTCAACTTTATGACGTTTGAACACAACAGTTCAAGCCTCGTTCTCTAAAGAAAAGAAAAGTGTACGTTTCAGTGCGCTTTATCTTCAAAAGAAGAGAAATCTTCTTATGACGTTTGAACACTTCAGTTCAAGCCTCATTCCTCAAAGAAAAGAAAAGTGTACGTGTCAGTGCACTTTATCTTCTGAAGAAGAGAAATCTTCTCAATTATGACCATTCTCATCGACATGCTTCATACTTCTTCCATGCGCTTCAGTCATCAAGTGAACCGGGCTACCATTGATTGTTTTCTCATTCCACTTGCTCGATTATAATGAAGATGGCGACATCATGTGCTTATTTACGGGAGAGAAGTGTGAATAGAACATTCAGATGATTTTCACTTATTTAATCAAGAATGGTAACTCCGTATGCAATTCTCGAGGGGGAGAAGAAGTGTGAAATTACTGCATGGTTGATTGACTTATGAGAATATATGGTCATACGGCTCCTAACTCATGTAAGAACCGAGCTTCTTCTTATCGGATCATCTTTACATGGAGTTTCTTCTAAGAGCCGTTGGTTGACATCTTCACTCGGATTGATGAGTTTATCGACAAAGTGCTTCCGGTTAATGCTTCACGTGCACATCAACATGATGATTCCGAACAACCTTCTGTTCTTGTTTGATGTGATTGTTTGCTTGGTATTACCATTTCGTGTGTTCACTGCGGGCTGATTGCTGATTTCCTTGATGAACATCTTTCTGTTCTTGTTTGATTGGGAAGGATCTTAATTAAGGGGATTTGCAAGATGTAAGTTAATTGGGATGCTTTTTGGTGATGTTCTTGTGTTTTGGTGAGTCGAAGATGTTAACTATCTATTTCCCAACTGGACAATCTTGAAGAAGGTCGAGTCTACAGTCTGTTCTACACTTTCTGCTGCGTGTTAGAAGACTAAAGACGAGTTGCATTTAACGATCTAAAGACTTCTTTTTTATATGGGCTTTTATCTAACAGATTGTCGGTTTAGGGGAGAGCACTAATTGGGGGAGGGTGAAATGGTTGATTTAATCCCCAATTAGACTTGCTCACATTATTCAGCATGTTGATTCTCATAAAGACTTCAAGCGATCTTCTCAACAGATTTCAAGTATTTGGGCTTATAATGTTATGCTGATTCTAAAGTGTCAAAACCAGCAAGGGGGAAGGAGAAAAGCATCTAAACGCGAGTAAACTTGATGAACTTAATAATTCTAAGTAATTGAAGATATCCCGGGAAGACAAATGTTATTACCGCAGAGAAACTCAAGGTTTGAATCATGGCGAGTAAACTTGATGAACTTAATTCTTCTAAGTGATTGAAGATATCTTGGGAAAACAAATGTCATGACCGCAGAGAAAATCAGGGTTTTACTCATCAAGGCGTTTAGTGTTCTTATTCCAACTATGTAGGGGAAGAGATGGAAGAGTTAGTTTCTGAAGATGAAAGAGGTACACAAGTGTGTGATGATTTTGATGTTATCACAATCATCAGGGGAGAGAGATTGTGTACATTGGGGATGCTCAGCTATTTTACTTGAGGGCTTAATCAGTGATTCAGAGATATAATCACTTATTCCGGTGTTGACATCCGCAGAGATTGTCACCCGCAGAGATAATCAGTGATTCGGCCTGCTTCTTCAATGTTATCGGTTATTCTCTCTTTGGGCATTCGGGTACTTCGGGTTCTTGAGCTTCATACACTTTCTTCAGGGGGAGAGAAAAGTATACATCGGGGTTATTCTTTGGCTATTGGACTTAATCTGCTACTTCGATGGTATAAGTTTCTTTGTCTTCGGGTATGTGTATTCGGGTTCGTGAGCTCTAGTCTAAGAGACTGACTGCATCAATTCATCTACTTGGGGGAATTGTTCTCTTGACACTTTTTTTGGAATGGATTGCGTCATACTTAAGTGGTTATGAAATTTGAGAAGATTATTTATGAGTGGGATGATACGTTGCTGTTCTTGTTGATGATATAACCCCAAACGAAGAATCTCGATTATCGGTCTTAAAAGGAGCAACGAGTTTTATGATAATGGTGTGCTTCTCTGTGCACCTGGCTAAGGCAAGCTTGAAATAGAGCTTCGAATCTGCTCATCTAATGGATTTTCGGTTTGGGGGGAAGCTGCCAAAGTCTCACTTTCAGATGGTTCAATTTCTTTCTATTCAAGAGTCTTGGAAGCTTTGGTGGTGAATGTTTAAGAGATGACGAATTCTATCTTCTACGATGTGCTACTAGATATCCTTATCTCGGTACTTGTATCATCATTTTCTTAAACTATATCATCTAATCTATCTTTGTAAATACTTATAAAAAAAAAACCAAATAGAAAAATATAAAACCTTCAAAAACCCATAAAAATCAGAAAATTTCAAAAATACCAAAAATATGTTTTCTCAAGACATGTCTTCTGGTATCGATAACATCTACGGTCTTAGAAATGTCATTCAATAATGGCACGAGACTTTAGATGAAGTTCGAGCAGGAGGTGTAAATATTTCTTTCTAAACATGTCTCAAAATATGGCTTACAGTTATTTTGGACTGTAACCCGCGCTTCAAATAATGGCTTACAGTTATTTCAGACTGTAACCCGCGCTTCAAATAATGGCTTGCAATTATTTCAGACTGCAACCCGTGCTTAAAACTATGGCTTGCTATCATTTCAGATAGCAACCCGCTCTTAAAAGGAAGGAAAGTGCTACGTTTAAACGTTTTTCACAAATTTCGTGCACTTATCCTAAAACAAAATGAGGAAAGTATGTCGAAGGACTGCTGTTCCTACAGAAATGTTTTTCCGTCTATAATTCTTCAGAAAAATATTTGTTGTGTTCAAAATGGTGGTAAATGAGTTGCTTGAAAAATCAATCAGATTCAAAGTTTTCGTATTAATTTGCAAACTCAATCAATGACTTCTGCGCTTTTAAAATTTTTCAAAAAATGAGTCATTGATTGAGGGGGAGAATGTTTTCAAATCTATATCATCTAACGAGCTTTCTTAATTATCCTACGTGCTTAATTAAAAATGATGTTTTCCTGTGTCGAAGGACTAGGAATTTAGGATATGATTGTTAGGTTTAGATGATTAGAGTTTGATTAACACATAAACCCCATGCCTTATATGATCTGATTGTTATGTTGAATTGACTTTAATTAGTCGATTGCTGTTATGGGTGATGTCGACCACCATATATTTGTATGTGTGTTCACTAACGTATGCACGTATATTGGTATATAAGAATGTTCCCGATCCGGATCCCACAATTAAAGATGATTGGATGCCAAAAGGAAAGGGTAACTATTTCTTGGATTGACAAATGAAGAAACGGAGCTTAATTGGACTTCTATGGAGAGTTGACATAAATGCAACGTAAGAGGTCTCACTGCATCAGCAGATGGTTTTCTTATAAGTGATTGAAGAAACGGAGCTTAATTTGACCTTAGTTGGCATTCAAAATGCAACGTAAGAAGAAGTCTCACTGCATCTGCAGACGGTTTTTCTTCCAAACCCTACAGCAACAACAACGGAAGCTTCTCAACCACCTAACGTATCTTTGTGCAGGATACCATTTTTAAACAATTTTGAATAATTTAATTAAATTGTTTTGAAAATGGAAAATATTGTTTTGAAAATATATTGGACTAATTTTTGAAAATCACCGGACTTCATGTTATCGAAACCTAAGTCACTCAATTATTGACTTCTGTCATGGATTGAGGGGGAGAGTGATTTAAAATAAAATATTTTCAAACGATGTTTTAATGTTATGTCATGGTATGATTTTTTTTAGAATCAAGGTCTTTCAAAATGAAATTTTTTCTGTTCTTGTTTGATTGTGACATTGTTTTGTTTTACTTAAAAGATCTCTTAAAAACTATCATACCTGACACTAACAATCTTTAATGTCTTAAAATGGTCCTTATCTGTCATCTTTCAAAATTGAATCTTGCCACGTCTTTCCCCAAATTTTTCTAAATGATTTAAATCAGTTGGGATCACAAATCTCAAATGGTTCTGATCGGGGTAGAGATCGTGATTTAAATTTCAAATCTGTTTTAAATGGAATCGGTTTTAGTCCTTCGAAGCACCCCTGCCTCCATGTGCCAAACGATTTCAAATACACAATGCACATGTTGAGGAGGAGGATTTATCCAAAAACCAGATGAGTATTTAAACCTGGCCACATTCTCTCCCATGTTTTCTAAACCTTATTAAATCACTTGGGATCCAAAATCTCAAAGGGTTTGATATTTTTGATCAGGGGAGAATTTGTGATTTAATAATGAAATTTGATAAAAGGTGATCATTTTGATTCAATTGTGCAGGCTGCTCTCTCATATGTGCTAAACGCTTTCGAATCTTGAAGCACATATTGAGGGGAGCATTTTAAAGGAAAATAAACTATCGAGGTACAAAAGCTTTTATGTTTTAACATAAAGTACCTTGATTGAGTTTTCAAATGGTTTTCTTAATGGCTTTTGTGATCGTGGATGTGCTTCAAAAGAACTCTTGCCTCTATGTGATAAAATGATTTTAAATATCCTATGCACATATTGAGGGGGAGAATTTTACCCAAGAAATTCAAATGGCTTTTTCTAGGGAAATTGTGATCAAGAAATTATTTCAAAGAACTCTTGCCTCCATGTGCCAAACAATTTTAAATCATATGCACATGTTGAGGGGGAGCATTTCTAAAATGATCAAAACTATTAAGGTACAAAATGCTTTGATCTCGTATCACAAGTACCTTGATTGTTTTTCCAAATGATTTTTCGATTGGTTTCATGAAGGAAAGAACAATACCAAAAGACCGACCAATTTACTTTATGCATGGTGTTATAAGGATGGTTAGGTTAGGTATTCGTTTCCATGATCCACCTGAACCGGACGGATCTACCCAGGGACAATCCACTAGATAGTGTAGAGTCCTTAGGAATGATGAAAAAAGGAGAAAAATGAGAAATGGGAAGAGTGCGGACTGAGACAGAGCTAGTACTGGAATAAACCCAACAAGGTTCTAGTTATGAAGTCTCGGTAAGCACTGAAGGGGTTGAAGAATGAAAAAGAAATGAATATGAAAAGGGTGAAAAGAAATAGCCCTCCAATAATTCAACCTTAGGGCAGTAACCGGGTTCAATACATATGCTACTGGTGTTTACTAAGGTAACACTGGTATTGAAGACAAGACATCATGGACCCAGTGATGCACTGCACTAAACTTCCCAAGCTACTCAAGTTCCTCTTAAAAGGACTTGTTTCATTCTCACGGGGAACCGACATAATCTATCGACTTTCTCTTAGAGATTGTTGATATTGAAGAAGGAGACCCTCTCCCTAGTCTCCGACACAGGAACCAAATGTGCACTATTGAGTCTAGAGCCAAGAGATCATCCACAATATCTCGTTAGGACACTAAATTCATGAAGACTTACTGTTTCACACAATATGGAAAGTAAGTATATATTAAGAGTCCTACGCATTATCCTTGTGGTATTGCCAGAACATCTGAGTGGTATGTAAAAGTATTCACGATGAAGATGGAAATCCTTCTAGAGCCAACATCAAACAAGCTCTTGGTGGGTGACATGTGAGACCTTCTCGTAAGATCAAGCTTGTGACAACTGGATAGAAACGATGGGGAGATTCATTCTTGAATCAACCTTGGTCCAGGAATGGAATTGACGAATACTTTTGGAAAAACCGTTCGATGTGCAAACCTTCTTTTCTCTAGCACTTCGAATGTGTATTCATTTCAAATTCAAAAAGTATCTCTGATTGAAAAATACTTTTAGAAAAACAGTTCGATGTGCGAATCTCTTCTTTTCGCTAGCACGTCGAATGTGTACTTGTTAGGAATTAGAAAATTCCATAGTGAAGTGTCGGTCACCCCAAATATTATCTAGCATAAGTTAGCTCGTAGACTTGTCGTTATTTACGTTATTATGTAGTTAATTAGTTAGTCAGTAGCGTAAAATAGTTTAGAGCAACACCGTGGGGGAAGGACAGGTCTTTACCCACTGTATCCCTGATCCACAGGCCGATAGGAGGTCGTGTATTGTGTAAGTATAAATACCCCTTCCATCCATGGAAGGGGTGGTGCTTTCAATCTAATATTCCATACTTTTGTGTAAACCTCTAGCAAGAACACCCTCTCTCTCTATTAACTCTCTAACTATGGCAAACATGTATTTTGATCATCCAAGACCACCCGAATCATCAACACAATAAATATCACGATCCTACAATTGGTACCAGAGCCTAGGTTTGGTTGTGTTGATGATTTATATGGTTTTGTACACGGTTCGGTTTATGTGGTTTGTTTGGTTTGTTGTGGTTTGATCCAAGGTTTTCATGTTTTGATAATTTATTGTAGTCTACTACTACATGGTTTTATGCTGTTTTTAAACCACTTGTTTTGCATCCGGATATTTGTTTTCTGTTTTTGTGGTGACAGCCTTTGATACACGTTTTTTTTGGTATATTCTATTTGGTCAAAAACACTATGTCATTTGGCTTCAATGTAAATATCTGTTCTGTGTCAAATCTTTTGTCCAAACAGTTTTGGTCATGTCTTTTGTCCAAACAGTTATGGTTATATCTTACTGGTAATATTAGTGAAGTCAACAGGTCAATGAAGCATTTTTTATGTAGTTTTCTGGGTTTGTCATGAATATGGTCAGAAACGTAGTCGGAAAACTCATCTGATAATTTCATAAATCTTGGTAGCGACTTACTAACATGTTGTCCTGATACTATGAATCTCACTAGCGACTTGCCATGAGTCTTTACTCATGGTAGCGACTTGGTCACAAGTAGCGACTTGGTCACAAGTAGCGACTTGGTCTCAAGTAGCGACTTGGTCTCAAGTAGCGACTTGGTCTCAAGTAGCGACTTGGTATCAAGTAGCGACTTGGTCTCAAGTAGCAACTTGGTCTCAAGTAGCGACTTGTGACAAATTAGCGACTTGTCATACTGGTCTTGACTGTAGCCAATTGACAGAAAGGTAGAAGAAGAAATGACTCAACCAACACGACCATATACCAATTACCAAACATCAAGACCTCATCAACAACATCACTCATCTATGTCTTAACAACGATTACAATGGTCAAGACTCGGACTCATATTCGATTGATCTCAGTTTCTCTAACTTGGCGGAACTCAAGAGTTACATCAAGACCAAAGGTCTAAAGCAAGTTTAGAAATCTTCATAGATCAACTCATAATCGATAAAGAAAAACAAGTCACTAGATCTCAGCTATTTGTTTTGTGGCATTCAAAGACAAAATCAAGACCACGAGGGTCAACACGAAACATACATCATCACAGATATTATTGCATAAATCAAGAAACGAAAACAAATGACAAAAAGTAATTGATCTCAGATTATTTTTTGTTTTTCATTGACCTCAAAAGATCTTCACACAAAAGAATGATTTCTTCATTGATCGATTTAGGAGTTCACTCCTTGATAATGTTCGAATACATTAAAGAAATACAACTAGAAAATTATTTTCTCTCTTTGGTTCGATTTTTAACTAAGATCTAGACTCGAAAATATCATAAAATCTCAGAGAGTCCAACTCGGTTTCAAATCGTATATAGATCCTGTTGAACATTTCTCTTCACTGATTTTGTCATATATCAACTTGGTTTCTATACGAATTAAAGGAATGAGTGTAACATGTATGTTAACTCATTTCTTTGGCTCGTTTGTGAATCATTAACAACAAATGAAAAAGATTATACCTACCTGACATTCGTTGTGGTTATTAAGGACATCTCTTAGCTTCAAGCCATCCCTGTGGCAAATCAAAGTGTCTCGAATCTACAAACCTTAAGCCATCCCTGTGGCTAGGTCGACATGAGTTGTTATCAAAGAAGGTTTTCATGGGATCGTCTTGATAAAGGAATATGACATACTTTTGATAAACGTGTTTGATGTGAACGGTTTGCTTATGTTGGGTGATTAAAGTTTTCTGAGATATGGATTTGATTTGATATCTGTGAGTTTGTTTGGGGACTTTTTTTTGTGATAATGGGGGCGGTGGTTTTGAATATGTGTTTTTAGGGTTAGTTTGTTAACACAATGACCTAAAAATTAGTATCTCATCCCTTATAACCGGTTACTCAAATGGTATAGGCTGGATCGGGTTGTGAATTGGATTTGGACTGAAACATTAATATTGGGCCTTGAGCACTTGGACTGGATCTCACGTTTGATGGGCTGAATACTGTTGAGTAAGAGTTAATTCACATAAACGTTATGTGATATTATAAAATAAAGTTTATCCAATTTGGAAAAACTTTGTATTATAAAGAGTTAATGGTATTTTGGTAATGATACATTTTCACGAAGAAGTCACTAATTCATGGCTTGAACTAATTTTTGAAAAATATGGCTTCGAGGTTCTTATCCGGTATTATTTACTTGGTATTGTAGTGTCGGTTCAAACGGTTTTAATTGGACTTGGGTGCAGGGTCCAATTCTTAGCGATTTGTTATATGTCAAAGATATTTGAATGCATGAGATGATCATTGCAAGAATTTACATTGACTGGATCGGGTTGAAACGTTATTTGGACCGGGCTTGTAATTACAGGTGATATTGTTGATGTTGGATAATGAACCGCTGCATGTTCCCCTAAAACAGATATTCACCGAAACCAAAGTTGTCATTACACATTCAAGCGACATTGTTTACGGTTTTGTCTTGATTTTGTAAAATCCCGCGAAAGAACCTATTTCTCGGTTTAAATCATAGTCTTGTAAAATCCCGTGACAATGGAAACATCCTGGTAATAGTACAGTGCATTCCTGGATCTATCTTACGGTTTATTCTTAGTCTTGTAAAATCCCGCGAAAGAAAATATTTCTCGGTTTAGACCATAGAATTGTAAAAACCCGTGATGATGGAACCATCCTGGAGAGAGGAAAGTGTATTTCTGGATCTTATCTGATGCTGGTGCTACGGTTTCTGCTTTGAAGAAGGGATAAAAGGGTGTATTTCATGAATTGGATGTGTGTTTGGATTATCGTCATGGCAGTTTGGTTATTACATGGTTTTACGGGTTGATTTGCTTTTAACCATGGTCAGGATGAAAACCATTATCATAGTTCACTTAAAATGTCAAAGAAGGCTAGATTTGAACAGTTAAGAAGATGTGACAACGGCGTTAATTAAGTATTATTTATTTGAGGTTGAAGTGAAATATCATGGGCGAGTGTACTTAGTATCTGAAGGTATCGGGGATGGTTGGATGAAGATTCTTTGAGATCCTTGTTCAAGCGTATTTCCAAAAAACGAAGACTTGGAAATCTAGTTATTGTTGGGTGTCTTTTACCTTTTCTTTTACCACTTGGGGGAATTGGGCTCATACCACTACAAAATAACTATCACGTTAAGGAGTTACGTTGTAGTGCTCAGTGTCACATTCAATTGTGGATTTTCAAGAGGTAATGTACGTCTTATACTTGATGGTTGGTTGGTTCAAGAGTATAGAGTACATAGAGAGTACTTAGAGATGCTAATGGAAATCGGCACCGCTCTTTGTTACATATGTGCAAGTTTAAGTCACGAGTTCGGGTTAGTTTACTTCAGGGTCAAATTCATCATACTGGGTTTTTCTCCATCAGCTGTCACGACAAAGAGCCTACTGAAGGATAATGGGGATGATTATATGTTTTGCTAAGAGAGCTGAAAAGAGAGAGATTATGAAGTCTGTTCACTTCAGTTCAGGCCTCGTACTTTAACATAATGACGTATGAACACTTCAGTTCATGCCTCGTTCTCTAAAGAAAAGAAAGGTGTACGTGTCAGTGCGCTTTATCTTCTGAAGAAGAGAAATCTTCTTATTATGACCATTCTCATCAACATGCTTCATACTTTTTCCATGCGCTTCAGTCATCAAGTGAACCGGGCTACTGTTGATTGTTTTCTGATTCCACTTTCTCAACTATAATGACGATGGCGACATCCTGTGCTAATTTTGCGAGGGAGAAGTATGAATAGACTACATTTGGATGATGTTCACTTGTTTAATCAAGAATGGCATCTCCGTATGCAATTCTTGAGGGGGAGAAGAAGTGTGAATTTTTTGCATTGTTGATTGATATTTGAGAATTAATGGTCATACGGCTCTAAACTCATGTAAGAACCGGGCCTCTTCTTATCGTATCGGGCCATCTTTACATGGAGTTTTCTCTCTTCTAAGAGTCGTTGGTTGACATCTTCACTCGGATTGATGAGTTTATCGACAAAGTGCTTCTGTTTAATGCTTCACGTATACATCAACATGATGATTCCGAACAATCTCTCTGTTCTTGTTTGATGTGATTGGTAGTTTGGTGTTACCATCTTATGTGTTCGTTGCGGCCTGATTGCTGATTTCCTTGATGAACATCTTTCTGTTCTTGTTTGATTGGGAGGGATTTTAGTTAAGGGGATTTGCAAGATGTAAGTTAATTGGGATACTTTTTGGTGGGATGCTTTTTTGGTGTGAGTTGAAGATGTTAACTATCTATTCCCCAACTGGAAAATCTAGAAGAAGGTCGAGTCTACAGTCGGTTCTACATTTTCTGCTGTATGATTAGAAGACTAAAAGACGAGTTGCATGTGATTATCAAAAGACTTCTTCTTATTCTAGGCATTTATCAAACAGATTGTCAGTTTAGGAGAGAGCACTAATTGGGGGAGTTTGAAATGCTAAATTTAATCCCTAATTAGACCTGCTCACGTTATTCTTCAGCAAGTTGACTCTCACAGATACATCTGAGCTAATGATGTTCTTCTCAAAATATTTCTAGTATACGGACTTACAAAGAGTTGTTGATTCTGAAGTGTCAAAACTAGCAAGGGGTAAGGAGATAAGCACCTAAACGCGAGTAAACTTGATGAACTTAATACTTCTAAGTAATTGAAGATACCCCGGGAAGACAAATGTTATTACCGCAGAGAAACTCAAGGTTTGACTCATGACGAGTAAACTTGATGAACTTAATTCTTCTAAGTAATTGAAGATATCCCGGGAAAACAAATGTCATGACCGCAGAGAAACTCAAGGTTTTACTCATCAAGGCGTTTAGTGTTAGTATTTCATCTACGTGGGGGAAGTGATGTTAGAAAAAGTTTCTGAAGATAAAAGAGGTACACAAGTGCGACATATTCAGGGGAGATAAATGTGTAACATGAGGGAGGTGTTATCAGTTATTCTTTCGGTGGGAATGTGTGTACTTCGGATTCTTGAGCTTCATACACGATCATCAGGGAAGAAAAATGTGAACATGGGAAGGTGTTTTCATTCCCCTCATGATGTGTATTCGGAAGAGTTTTTGGGTATTGGTGTACTTCAGGTTCTTGAGCTTCATACATGATCATCAGGGAAGAAAAATGTGAACATGGGGAGGTGTTTTCATTCCCCTCATGATGTGTATTTGGGAGAGTTCTTGAGCATTATACAAAGAGGCTGACTGCATCAATTCAACTACTTGGTGGAATTGTTCTCTTGACACTTTTTGGAATGGATTGCTTCAGACTTCAGTAGTAATGAAATATGAGAAGAAATTTAAAGAGTGGGATGATACGTTGCTGTTCTTGTTGATGATATAACCCCGACCAAAGAATCTAGATTATCGTTCTTAAAAGGAGCAGCGGGATTTATGATAATGGTGTGCTTCTTTTTGCACCTGGCTAAAGCAAGCTTGAAATAGAGCTTCGAATCTGCTCATCTAATGGATTTTCGGTTTGGGGGGAAACTGCCAAAGTCTCTCTTTCTCAAAGGCTCATGTTCTGTCTTCTATTCTGGAGCCTCGATTTGCTTTGGTGGTGAATGTTTAAGAGATGATGACTTCTATCTTCTACAACGGGGCTGCTTGATATCCTTATCTCGGTACTCGTATCATCATCTTCTTTTACTATATCATCTTCTCTATCTTTGTATATATTTATCAAAAACAAAATACAAAATTATAAAACCTGCAAAAGAAAATAGAAAAATATAAAACCAACAAAAACCCATAAAAATCAGAAAATTTGAAAAATACCAAAAATATTGTTTTCTCATGACATGTCTTCTGGTATCGATAACATATACGGTCTTAGAAATGTCATTCAATAATGGCACGGGACCATAGATGAAGTTCGAGCAGGAGGTGTAAATATTCTTTTCCAAAACATGTCTCAAACTATGGCTTACAGTTATTTCAGACTGTAACCCAGGCTCCAAAAATGGCTTGCAGTTACTTCAGACTGTAACCCGTGCTTAAAACTATGGCTTGCAGTTACTTCAGACTGTAACCCGTGCTTAAACTATGGCTTGCTATTATTTCAGATAGCAACCCGTTCTTTAAAGGAAGGAAAGTGCTGCGCTAAATCTATTTTCAAAATATTTCGTGCACTTATCCTAAAACAAAACAAGGAAAGCATGTCGTCAAAAAGACTGTTGTTCCTACACAAATGTTTTTCCGTCTAAAATTCTTCAGAAAAATATTTGTTGTGTTTTCAAAAATGGTGGAAAATGAGTTGCTTAAAATCAATCAGATTCAGAGTTTTTATAAAATTTGGAAACTCAATCAATGACTTCAGCACTTTTAAAATCTTTTATAAAATGAGTTATTGGTTGAGGGGGAAAATGTTTTCAAATCTATATCTTCTAACGAGCTTTCTTAATTATCCTAATATGCTTAATTAAAAATGATGTTAACCTATGTTGAAGGACTAGGTGCCAAGGATATGATTGCTAGGATTAGATAATTAGAGTTTGATGAACACATTTTTCCCATACATTTAAATGATCTGATAGATATGTTGCATAGACTTTTATTAGTCGATTGTTGTTTGGGTGATGTCGACCACCATATATTTGTATGTGTGTTCACTAACGTATGCAGGTATATTGGTATAAAAGAATGTTCCCGATCCGGATCCCACAATTGAAGATGATTGGATGCCGAAAGGAAAGGGTAACTATTTCTTAGGTTGACAAATGAAGAAACGGAGCTTAATTGGACTTCTATGGAGAGTTGGCATAAATGCAACGTAAGAGGTCTCACTGCATCAGCAGATGGTTTTCTTCTAAGTGATTGAAGAAACGGAGCTTAATTTGACCTCAGTTGGCATTCAAAATGCAACGTAAGAAGAAGTCTGACTGCATCAGCAGATGGTTTTTCTTCCAAACCCTACAGCAACAACAACAAAAGCGGCTCAACCACCTAACGAATCTTTGTGCAGGATACCATTTTTAAACAAATTTTGAGTAAATTGAATTAAATTGTTTTGAAAATGGAAAAATATTGTTTTTGAAAATATATTGGACTAAATTTTGAAAATCACCGGACTTCATTTTATCAAAACTTGAGTCACTCAATTATCGACTACGGTCATGGATTGAGGGGGAGAGTGATTTAAAATAAAATATTTTCAAACGATATTTCTTCACAAAAGTTCCGCTTTGTACAATATAAGTGGTGATCTAAAGATTTAATGTTATGTCATGGTATGATTTTTTCTTTAGAATCAAGGTCTTTCAAAATGAAATTTTTTCTGTTCTTGTTTGATTGTGAAATTGTTTTATTTTACTAAAAGATCTCTTAAAACTATCATACCTGACACTAACAATCTTTAATATCTTAAATTGGTCTTTATCGGTCATATTTCAAAAATTAAATCTTGCCACGTCTTTCCCCAAACTCTTTTAAATGATTTAAATCAATTGGGATCACAAATCTCAAAAGGTTTGAAATTTTGATCGGGTGAGAGATCGTGATTTAAATCTCATATATGTTTTAACGGAATTGGTTTTAGTCCTTTATAGGCACTCCTGCCTCCATGTGCCAAATGATTTCAAATATACAATGCACATGTTGAGGAGGAGCATTTATCCAAAAACAAGATGAGTATTTAAACCTGGCCACATTTTCTCCTATGTTTTCGAAACCTAATTAAATCACTTGGGATCCAAAATCTCAAAGGGTTTGATATTTTTGATCGGGGGAGAATTTGTGATTTAATAATGAAATTTGATAAAAGGTGATCGTTTTGATTTAAATGTGCACGCTGCTCGCTCATATGTGCTAAACGCTTTCGAATCTTGAAGCACATATTGAGGGGGAGCAAATAAACTATCGAGGTACGTAAGCTTTTTAAAGTGATTTATAAAGTACCTTGATTGAGTTTTTAAATGGTTTCTTAATGGCTTGTGTGATCGTAAATGTGCTTCAAAAGAACTCTTGCCTCTATGTGATAAAATGATTTCAAATTTCATACGCACATATTGAGGGGGAGAATTTTACCATGAAAATCAAATGGCTTTTTCGTATGAAAATTGTGATCAAAGAAAATATTTCAAAGTCCTCTTGCCTCCTTGTGCTAAACAATTTCTAAATCATACGCACATGTTGAGGGGGAGGTTTTCTAAAATGATCAAAACTATTAGGGTACAAAATACTTTGATCTCGTATCACAAGTACCTTGATTGTTTTTCCAAATGATTTTTCAATTGATTTCGAGAAGGGAAGAACAATACTAAAAGACCGACCAATTTATTTTATGCATGGTGTTATAAGGATGGTTAGGTTAGGTATTCGTTCCCACGATCCCGCCAGAGCCGGAGGGATCTACCCAGGGACAATCCACTAGATAGTGTAGAGTCCTTAGGTATATTGAAAAAAGGAGAAAAAATGAGAAACGGGAAGAGTGCGGACTGAGACAAAGCTAGTACTGGAATAAACCCAACAAGGTTCTAGTAATGAAGTCTCGGTAAGCACTGAAGGGGTTGAAGAATGAAAAAGAAATGAATGAGAAAAGGGTGAAAAGATATAGCCCTCCATCAATTCAACCTTAGGGCAGAAACCGGGTTCAATTCATATGCTACTGGTATTTACTAAGGTAACACTGGTATTGAAGACAAGACATCATGGACCCAGTGATGCACTACACTAGAACTTCCCAAGATACTCAAGTTCCTCTTAAAAGGACTTGTTTCATTCTCACGGGGAACTGGCATAATCTATCGACTTTCTCTTAGAGATTGTTGATATTAAAGAAGGAGACCCTCTCCCTAGTCTCCGGCACAGGAACCAAATATGCACAATTGAGTCTAGAGCCAAGAGATCATCCACAATATCTCGTTAGGACACTAAATTCTTGAAGACTTGCTTTTTCACACAATGTGGAAAGTTAGTATATATTAAGAGTCCTACACATTATCCTTGTGGTATTGCCAGAACATCCGAGTGATATGTAAAAATATTCACAATGAAGATGGAAATCCTTCGAGAGCCAACATCAAACAAGCTCTTGCTGGGTGACATGTGAGATATTCTCGTAAGATCAAGCTTGTGACAACTGGATAGAAACGATGGGGAGATTCATTCTTGAATCAACCTTGGTCCAGGAATGGATTTGACGAATACTTTTGGAAAAACCATTCGATGTGCAAACCTTCTTTTCTCTAGCACGCGAATGTGTATTCATTTCAAACTCAAAAAGTATCTCTGATTGAAAAATACTTTTAGCAAAACCGCTCGATGTGCGAATCTCTTCTTTTCGCTAGCACGTCGAATGTGTACTCATTCTCTAATACAAAAAGTATTTTGATTAAAAATTGATCTTTCTCATAAAACCTTCATCGTATTGCAAAACTTTTTCTTCAAGCAATACGCGATTGTTTTTCAAATCATTTTTCATCAATCAGTGAATCTCAATTTTCTGGTTCACTAACTCCGTGTTGTCTTCTTTGAGACGTTCCGGTTTAAGAACAGCTAGAACAGCTGCTAAACCCTGTCAAGGAGATTCTTAGGAATCCTACCTGATCACAAGCAGTATTTATACTGATCAACGGGGAACCGTGGGCCGTGTACCTCAATTCAACGAAAGTGATCAAAGACACTTTCGTGTGTTTTATTGCTAACTGTTGTTTGCAGGTACATTTGGACGGTTGCAGCTGATCATAATTGAGGAGTCAATCCAAAGCCGCATGCTCACAGCATCCACATTTAATTGAAGAAATCATGACTGGTGCATAATCTACATAACCTGGTTATGATATTTCTATACTATGCTTCTGCTACGCTGCTGCAAATATCATGAACCAGTGCTACTCTGATGGAAAGATGTCATGATTCAAAAGTGTGAGCATGTCGGTCCGAAAGTCACAACTTCACATGATGGCAACACAATAAAGGGTGATCCAGATATTAAGTGTGGCTGATGATCTCAATGATAGCTCGAAGATCATCAAAGATGTGGATCAGTTAAAGGCCTCCACTGATTGTACAAATCAATGCGGACTTTGAAGATTCGCTACTAATGCACAAAGATTGCAGAATTGAAGAATTGAAGTCTACGAGCTCAAGAACAAAGTCAAGAATAGAATGCTAGGATTCGAAATGTAAAACATGGGGTGACCTCCCTTAGGGGGAGATTGTTAGGAATTAGAAAATTCCATAGTGAGGTGTCGGTCACCCCAAATATTATCTAGCATAAGTTAGCTCGTAGACTTGTCGTTATTTACGTTATTATGTAGTTAATTAGTTAGTCAGTAGCGTAAAATAGTTTAGAGCAACACCGTGGAGGAAGGACGGGTCTTTACCCACTGTATCCCTGATCCACAGGCCGATAGGAGGTCGTGTAATGTGTAAGTATAAATACCCCTTCCATCCATGAAGGGGTGGTGCTTTTCAATCTAATATCCCATACTTTTGAAAACCAAGTCTCTAGCAAGAAAACACCCAACTCTCTACTTCTCTCTCTAATGGCAAACATGTATTTTGATCATCCAAGACCACCCGAATCATCAACACAATAAATATTACGATCCTACAGTACTCATTCTCTAATACAAAAAGTATTTTGATTGAAAATTGATCTTTCTCATAAAATCTTCGTCGTATTGCAAAACTCTTTCTTAAAGCAATACGCGATTGTTTTTCAAATCATTTTTCATCAATCAGTGAATCTCAATTTGCTGGTTCACTCACTCCGTGTTGTCTTCTTTGAGACGTTCCGGTTTGAGAACAACTAGAACAGCTGCGAAACCCTGTTAAGGATATTCTTAGGAATCCTACCTGATCACAGGCAGTGCTTGTACTGATCAACGGGGAACCATGGGCCGTGTACCTCAATTCAAAGAAAGTGATCAAAGACACTTTCGTGCGCTTTATTGCTAACTGTCGTATGCAGGTACACCCCGACGATTGCAACTGATCAGAATTAAGGAGTCAATCCAAAGCCGCATGCTCACAGCAACCACACTTAATTGAAGAAATCATGACTGGTGCATATTTACATAACCTGGTTCTGATATTTTTATACTATGCTTCTGCTACGCTGCTGCAAATATCATGAACCAGTAAGGCTTCCGCTACTCTGATGGAATGATGTCATGATTCAAAAAGTGTGAGCATGTCGGTCCAAAAGTCACAACTTTACATGATGGCAACACAATAAAGGGTGATCCAGAGATTTACTGTGGCTGATGATCTCAATGAAAGCTCGAAGATCGTCAAAGATGTGGATCAGTTAAAGGCCTCCACTAAAAGTACAAAACTATGTGGACTTTGATGTTGCACTGCTTATGCACAAAGATGGCGGAATTGAAGAATTGAAGTCTACGAGCTCAAGAACAAAGTCAAGAATAGAATGCTAGGAGTTGAAATGTAAAACATGGGGTGACCTCCCTTAGGGGGAGATTGTTAGGAATTAGAAAATTCCATAGTGAAGTGTCGGTCACCCCAAGTATTATCTAGCATAAGTTAGCTCGTAGACATATCATTAGTTATGTTATTTGTTAGTTTATTAGTTAGTTATTAGTGTAGTTTAGTTTAGTGCAACACCGTGGAGGAAGGACGGGTCTTTACCCACTGTATGCCTGATCCACAGTCCGACAGGAGGACGTTATGTTTGTAAGTATAAATACCCCTTCCATCCATGGAAAGGGTGTGGCTTCTTTGAATAAACCTTTCACATTTGATAAGCAACTCTCTTTCAAGAACCTCCTCTCTACTCCCTTCATCTCTCTAATGGCTTTCTTGTTTAATCACAATCCTAGACCACCCGAATCATCTACCAACATAAATATTGGATCCTAACAACAAAATTGACCGACTGAAAAGAGATTGTGACCAAGACCTTCCACATAATAAAATCTACTAATTTCGATGTTCCTATTGATGTAATCTCCGTAGCCCATGATAGCTGCGAAGTGATCATTCCCGAGCCTGACAGTGCCAATGAACTTTAAAACAAAGTTTGATAACAGTTTGAGATTGCTTGTCATGTGTCGGGAACATCCGCTATCAACAATCCAGAGGATGATCTGTATCACCTGCATTACACACAGACGACATAGGTGGAATAGAAGTAGAGGTGGAACCCAAAGAGTTAGAGGGTTCTGTTACAGTTACAGTAGACACACACATGTTAATGATCTTGGGAATCCATTTAAATCCTGGTATGTTCTGTAACCATCTCTGCCAAGTCCAACTAGTCTTAGCTTTGGTCTTAGTGAATGCACTAGGTGATATTCTCTTCCTAAGAGGTGAAGTGGGTTCTATTGGTACATCAATGATCGTAGCAGAAACATTAATAGGTAGTTTACCTAGCACAGACTAAGAAGCATTAGTGGGCCTTGAGGTATTCCGTTTTCTATTGTTCCGCTTACGAGATAAGATAGCATTAGCAACACATTTATCATGACAACCAGAAAACATGTTTTTACGACAACCAACACAAGATTCTTAAAACATAACATTCAAAGTACTTAAAGGTTTTGCATTCGTTACATCACTTTGGCTATTACATTTGTCTAACGCAATGTCTAAAGTGGGTGCAACATGAGTTTTATTCGAAGTCCTAAGGTGTTCTTCTACTTCAGAGGTCTTTATTGTTCTTCTCTTACTTTGCAACTTCCTATTCTTCCTGGTTTTACTCTTAAGCTGTGAAGTGCTAACATTGGGAAAAGAAGCAACTATTCCTGTTTCAGTGGAAGGAAGCACATTAGTATCTTGTGGTGTATCATTAGGCATTCTAGTGTTAATTTTAAGCAATACAGGGGCAAGTACATGTGTGTTACTAATCCTATCTTGCTTAAGTTTTACCAACTCTGCTTTTAAGTCATGGATAGTGTGTAACAAATCTTGACTTTCAGAGCGAGTGTTTCCATTATTTCAAAAAACTTTTTTGGTATATGCAAGATGATTGTTAATACAAATAAGCCGTAAAAACGTTTATTTATATTTTACGATCTTCTAATATTTTTTCAATAACAAACGTAAAATCATTTTAATGAAACAAATAAAATACGTAAACTGTTTGAGCCAATAGTTTTTCTAACACACTTACGTTTTCACATAAAACACTAAAACAAGTATAAGTGATTTTATGATTTAGTAATACATATGTACAACAACTAGTGTTTACATATTTGGGTAAATATATACTTAAACTAGTATATACTAAAATGGGTAAAAACTAACAAATGGTATTGACCCATAACCCATGGTATTGATCCATACCTATGTGACTAGGTGCATTGCACTTATAAGATACATTGTATCTAGTAAAAGCCCCATGGATCAACCCATAACCCATGACCCATGACCCATAACCAAAATACCCATGGGTAAAGAGGAGCGTCCCACGGATCCCTAGCTTTACGCTAGACGGATCCCTTGTGGGAGGGATCCGGGGGATCCGGGGAACAGTATACATTTTCGTCTATAAATAGTGAGCCATTTCTTCATTGTTTCTATCCCCTTTCTAACATACTTTCTCCCTAAGTTAAAAACTCTCTAACCTCAGATCCAAGTGATCTATGTTTGTAGTTTTGTGTTTGTGTGATTCTCTAGGTTCCTCTTAAAGGCGAGATCACCACCTTTGAAGTCAAGCAAGCTCAAGTCCATGAGTTGCCATGCTTCCTCATCATCAAGACTACTGAAGTCTTCTTGTTGATGATTCTTTTCTTTCTTCTAAGAAGTGTAGTGTTGAAGATATTAGTGAAAGATGTCTCAAGTGTAAAGACGAAGACATTAGTGAAAGGTGTCGATCGTGTGTATTATAGGCATTAGTGAAGGGTGCCTAGAAGTCAAGACACAAGACATTAGTGAAGGGTGTCTTGAAGATCTATTTAAAGGCATTAGTGAAAGGTGCCTTAGATGTACATTCGATATGGTGTGTTTCGATGTACAAGATAGATTAGTATTAGATCCAAGGCTATTGATATCCTTGATGATGTTGTAATAAGGAGTTGGTCTCTTTTGGGATTAGTCCTTGGTGTAGAGTTGGGTAGTAGTTCCTTCATTGTAATGGATAAAGGGTAGGCGATGTGGTGGTAGGTGTGGTTCACCTTGGTGTGAAAGAACTCGGTGGTTAGCCTAGTACCGGAAAAAGAGTAGGCAATGTTGTGAAGGTTTCTCCACCATAAGGAGTTGGTGTCGTGTAGTGATTACGAACTCTCGAGTAGGTGACTCAGGGAGTGGAGTAGGGCAAGAAAGGTATCGTTGTAGCCGAACCACTATAAATACTCGCGTTGTGGTTTTGTGCTTCTTACTCTTATCTTTTCATTACATACTTCTATATGTTTGTTTATCAAAATCCAACAAACATCTAAATAGATTGACATAAGTCGATCTAAATAGTTTAAAAGAAACTTTTAATTGGCAAAACTATTCAACCCCCCTTTTAGTTTTCCACAATTGGTATCAGAGCTTCGTTACCAAGTTTCTTAAAGTATATTGTACTTTAAAAACTTGATACGATCCATGGTTAATTGAAAACTACAAAGAAGGTGTTAGGTCACTAGATTTACCACACAAGCTTACTAGAAGGAGATAAAGGCGATTGAACAAGTAAACCAAACACACACACATACTAAGACAGTTATGCGTAGAGTATGAAGTGAAAGAGAAAACTTGAACAACCAACCTTCAAATAAAGGTTTACAAGAGTATTTATAGGAGGGAAGCTAGGGCAACACTCCTAGTTCCCATCCTTTCTCCTATGGGCTTGGGTCTAAGCTCATGGGCCTTCTACATAAGCTTAAGGCTAATAACAAACATAAAGGCCATAATAAACTACCTATTACATATGAGTAACTAACACTTGATTTAAGGTTTAGGAGTGATTCCAACAATCTCCCCCTCAAGTGTTGGTGATGAAAAAACGGTGAAGGCGTTGATGTAATAGTAGCTTTGACGTCTTCTGACATTTTCTTTCTTGTGAGAAGGAATGCCTTGATTCGAACAATCTCCCCAGTGTAGAGAGATAGTTGTCTTTGAACAGTTATGCTTTGGCATCATCTTTAACTTTGTTCTTTGATCATTGTTCTTTGTGAGGAAAGTGATAGTATGTTGTTGTTTGCATCAAATCTGCCTCAGGTCTGCTTCACTGCTACAGTGTCTCCACGTCATTCTTCAACATGCTCACACGCTCTTTGACGTTGGAATTCAGTACTGATGAAGTTCTTTAGGTCTTTAACTTTGTAGATTCTTTGATTTGACGAAGAATCATTCTGACTGTTGTGTTGCTTTTGGATAGAACTTCCATTAGTGATGATGTTGGCGTGAGCATGAGAAGAATCTGCACGATCATCCCGCTCCGGAGCTTCCATAAGAAGAAAAAATTTAAAACGGTTAGTAATAAGCGGATTCCGGCACTTACAGGTTCGAACTTCGAGAGTGTTAACAACATAGTGTGAAAACACAACTCTAATTCTTACAAGGGTCGTTCCTGAACTGGAGTCCCACAAGTGAGATAACGCGATGTACCGAAGTACATCTACAGTTCAGATGAGTCGCTGAGGTACACCGAAGCATCACCTCACGACTGTAGACCATTTGAGACACACTAAGCGTAATCCACGGGGAGTTACCGAAGTGACCTGCTATCAGGGCTGTTTGATGTTGACCCTGGCAGGAGTTTCCATTCAATCACTGAGGATCACAGATGTGAACCTCTCATAAATGTTCTCAATAGATTGCTAAGATCTGTGAAGGACTCGATATGAACCACTGATAATCTTATTTGTGATCAACAAGTGATGAAATGTCAAGTGTTCCTAAGAGATCTTTTGATGAATCTCGTGGCTCTAGACTCAATAGTGCGTTTTGGTTTTCCTGAGCGGAGACTAGGGAAAGGGTCTCCTTCTTCAATACCAGCGATCTCTAAGAGAAAGCCAATAGTTTACGTAGGGTTCCCTGTGAGAATGAAACAAGCTTCTGTTGAGAGAAACTTGAGTGGCAAAGAAGGTTTAGTGCATGCGTCACTGGGTCCATGACGACTTTTAATCTTCAATACCGACGTCATTAAGTGACAACCAGTAGCATATGAATTGAACCCGGTGTCTGCCCTAAGTTGAATAATTTGGAGGGCTATTTCTTTTCACCCTTTTCTTTGCATTTCTTTTTAATTCTTCAACTCCTTCTTTCTCCGATTCTCATTTTCTCCTTTTAAAATCATACCTAAGGACTTCTAAGTACTAACTATTTGTGATGTCCTTGGGTAGATCCCTCCAGCTCTGGTGGATCATAGGACGGTTATTCCTAACCTATGTTGCAATAAAACCAATTTTCAAGAAAATCTTTCAAAGGGTTTGTAAATGAAAAACATGTTTGAACCACTGTGAGAGTTTTGTCTTTTAGCAGAAATACTCCCCCTCCACATGTGCTTTAGAGTTTTAACGGAAATCTGCACTATGTGGGAAGAGCGCGCACTTTTGAATTGATCAACTCAAGATAGACAATCCCCCGCGAGACACGGTTACGTTGCATAGTTAAAGAGTTACATTGTCAGCTTTTAGGTGACGACTAGCTCTAATAACTACCTTGAAGGTGTAGACAAACCTCGAAAGGTTGTCATACCTGTCAGAGTTCATGTCTACCAAGAGTTTCTCGAATGGTACTTTCTACTTGGACAAGTACTTTGCGAGACACGTTTACATTACTAGCGAACTAGCTTGAAATTATTACCCGTCCCGGACAAGTCTTTTCGAGTTACTAACAGTTTAGTACCGTCAATTCGTTGGTTAAGTCTATTATACAAAGATTCATTTGCATTTACACAACATATTTCTTATCACATAATTTTCTCCCCCTCAAAAATGGCATATCAAATGTTATTTTTGAAAAGTTGAGAATAAATATGACCATTTCGAGTGTTACGGGAAGATGACCACTATGAACAATTTGTGAACAAAGTTTTAATTCAAATACTCCCCCTCAACAAGTGATATAAACGGTTGAGGTTTTGAAAAACATACGGGGAAGTACTTGACCTTTTGAGCAAAACCTTGAAAAAAATGAAAGGTTTGATAGGTTTTACTCAAAAGTAAGAAGCTTTCGCTCCTTTTATAAGGATTGTGGCACTGAAGCGTACCACAGGGTCCTTTCTTGACAAATACGGGTTGTACACTATTATGTGTGCACAAGCCATTGACATATATAATCACACATCCAAATTTATAATGAAAGAAGCAGTTCAAGGGGTACCAGGAAGTGCAGTGATGTTGGCAAAAGTGCGAACAGGGCGTTGATAGCCGGTGATGTTAATCCTGGGTCGACCACCAACAAAGCTTTCCAACGTTCTGAACTGATCCCTTCGAAACAACCTTTCATCGATCATTTTGATGATCCTCCTCACATCCCTTCGATCATGAGAATTCCATCGCTTAGGAGACCCAATCTTTTGACGTATATCCTTCAACATATAAGCCAATCCGTCCCTAACCATCTTCAAAGTGTGATCCTCAAACTTGTGAAGATCACTACATGCCATTAAGCAATTTCATTGAAGTCCACTGCGGTAAACGACGCCGAATGGTTTGCTGATGAGTGCATATTGTGAAAGCTGGTTGATTTCGGGAAGATCAAGCTGAGGTGGAGTGAAGTTAACACTAGTCTGATATGATTCAACAGCAAGTTGGAGATCTTCTACACGTTCTTGGATAACTACTAGTCTGACTTGATGAATTCACGTTGTACTTCAGTTGAAAATTGCCTCATGCGACCCTGTCGTTGAGAGACAAATTCTCAAAGTCAGCTTCAGAGAATGCATAATCCCGTTCATCTTGCCTTTTGACCACAATCTTCTTGAGAAAAGTGTAGTTCCATTTGGTCGACAGATCAACGTGTTTGATGGCAACGATATCCTTAGTACTGAACACTGCATGTTGAGACTTTTGAACCTGGCAGCTTCGGTAGTAGATTCTTCGGCGTTCCGGCCAATGATGAATCCCGTACATTGCATCTCGGTCATATGCTTCCACTTTGTTGGAGAACAAGTGATTAGCTCTTTCCTCGATAGCTATGCAGTTTGAGTATATGGCTGCTGGGAATGGTAGTGTCAAAGATGTAGCGTATTTCCTTGATCCATCGCCACCGTGTAGAAGAAATTCCAAGTCTTTGTTGAAGAAATATCTGAATGGGATCCTAGGTTCATCTGGTTGGCCAATTGTTGGTAGAGGTTTAGACCAGTCGGTGTAATATGGAGGGTTGTCTCGTTTGGTGAAGTCGATGTTTGCTTCTGGGTTGAGCCAATCCATGTTGTTAGACATAGCTCGAGCAATGTTCTCAAGGTGATATTCGACCTCGATGGCACTTTTGGAGCTATCTTTCCACAGTTGAAAAGCTTCATTCTTGATTCGCCTCAACTCGGATTTCGTCATCTTCTTCACATGGAACTGTTCTTGCAGAATCTTAGCATGCTCCAATGGTCTACCAGGTCTTGACCTTCTTCAGGGTAGGGAGTGGAATTGACAAGTGTAGAAAACCATTCAAATTCCTGTGTTGTATCTTCATCTAGCCATGATACGACGTCAGCCATGGGCGCCTTCTTCTTCTTTTGTTTTGGCCTAGATGAGGATTCTGGTTTCTTAACTTGTTTGGGAGAGGTGGGTTGTTGTAGGGGCTCACGGACTTCCTCATCGTCACCACCCATATACTCAAAGAAATCACCGGTTTTCTGAGTCTCGGGCGGTAACTCAGAATCCTGAGGTTTATCAGTAGAAGAACGAGGAGGTGATCTTTGTTGTGCAGGAGTCCATTGTGGTGGAGGTTGCATCGAGTACTGAATAGAGGATGATACATCAGACTTCTTTGAGCGTTTGGGCTCTTTATCCTTATCTTGATCTTTGTCTTCATCATCTCTTGAACGTTTGGGCCTAACAGCTTCTTCTTGGAATAAGGACCTGAGTTGGTATTCCAACAAAGCTTCAAACAGTTTAGCTTCGTGTGAGGCAAACGTTGCAGAGCGTTTCGACATTTGTGCTACTAGCCGGTTCACCAATTCATCATCTGAGAAGATTGTAGATTCAACTGGATTGATGCTTAAATTCATCGAAGTTGATTTCATGGCTTGTTTGGCTTGATGTAAGAGATTTGGATACCGTTGTCTGGTATACATCTGCTTTGTCAGATTCGGAACGACCTCCATAAGGAACTGGTGAGTGTATCCTTTGATCATTTCATCCATTTTTCCTTGAAGATCATCTTTCATGAGCTTCTGGACATACTCCCTTTCCTCTTGCATCTTGTCGAGATCATCATGAATATACTGTATCTGATCAGCATAGAAATTCATCTTCCTTTGGAGGATGTCTTTTTTTCTGACTTGTTTGACAGCATTCCCAATTCTTTTATGAGCATGAGATATCCAAGATCGAGTAGGCTTCTTCACTGATTTGGATGTTGATTTGGTTGATCTTTTAGATGGTGGTGGTGAGGAGTGAGATGATGAATCTGATGAGGAGGAGACATGAGGAGGCTCAGGGTCCTTTGGAGGTGCAGAAGTATCCTCCTTGGAACGAGTTGGACTGTTGAGAAGATAATCATCATAATTCTCTTCGTTATCTTGTCCAGATTTAGCCTTTTCTTCCGTCTGAGCCTTAGCTTCTTCATCAGTCTTTTCTTTCTCAGTCTTATCCTTTTCTGGTTCCTCAATGTTATAATCAGTAGACTCCTTCACAAGCGTTTGTAGTTGCACAATATTGATGGCACCAGCTCCCTTATCGGGTTGATTAATCGCATCAGGACCTGGTGAAGACTGGACACCACCACTCGACCCTCCGGGGCCACCCATTTGTTCTTGTTCAAACTCTTTAGCCTTTTGAAGGTGTCTAACGATTTTAAACTTCTTCCTGTAGGATTTATTCAGTTGCTCTTCATCACTTTCTGAGCTTTCTTCATATGGCACAAGTACAGGAGTCTTTCCTTTTCCTAGGTCAGCTGGAGGACTAGGAGGTTTTGCTACTGAGGGAGGTTTAGATACCGTTGTGGTTTCATCTTCAGCAGTTTCAGAGTAGAAAGTCTCTTCTTCTGATGCAGTACCTTCCGAGTCATCGTCAATTAGCTTTCTCTTCTTCTGATGCAGTACGGGAATGGGAACAGCTTCCTTAGAAGGAACAGTCCTTTTACGAGGAGGATTCCTTTTGGGAAACTTCCTTTGACTTTCAGTACTTGCAGCACTTCCTGCACTGCCTCTTCTAGTTCTCCGAGTAGGTGTTCCAGAAGGTTTTTCATCGAGATGACCAACTTTGCCTTCTCTTACTGCTACCCGATACCTTTTGTACGTTTCAAGCTTCTTGATTTCGTTAGACAGTAGGTGATAAGGTAACACAACACCCTGTTTCTTTGTTGACGATTCCTTGATTCTGACTGATAGGGTAGGCTCAGTCAACATGTCGTGATTGTCTGGGTCATTGAGCCTTTGTGGAATATCGAGATGAAGTCCAAGTGCTCTCTAGATCAACAATTTTGTGTATCTGACATAGGGAATCTTTGAGCCAAGTTTCTTGTGAAATGACATCATGTCTTCCTATAACAGTGCTTCGATTTTGATGTCCTTTTTGTTGATTAATGACCAGAATATTTGTAGTTCCATGAGCTTGGGATGCTCATAGCCACTATCACGACCAGAGACCGATTTGGTGATGATGATGTAGAGGGTTCTCCACGGTTGAGGAATGTTCTTAAGCTCCACATGAGAATGCTTAGAGATAACTCCTGAAGCTTCATCATAGCCAATATCAATCAAGAATTGTAGAACTGTCTCCTCAGTAGGTGTGGCAAAGAAGTCGGTTGGCTCGATTTCAGGAATGAGAAGAACAGCCCCGTAAGTCTGCATGAGTGATGGTGACTTGTTTGTGATTGAGAGTTACAGTCACTGCACTTTGACCCTTGATCCTTTGCATAGAATTCCAGAATTGTCGCATGTAGATCTCCGGTACTGTAGCAGAGTCTGAGAGCATGTTCTGGTAGGGATGATTCTTTAGAATATCCACATCAATGAGACAAGAAGATTCTGAACAAGTGAGGGTTTCAAAGTCAACCCTAAGGTTGTTCTTTCCAATCTTTCTAGGATAGCCATTAGGGAAGATGTCAGCAATTGTGAGAATTTCAGGTGCATCCACATTTATTTGAGCAGCCATGTCGTGATCTGAAATAACACTAGCCAAAAGAACCAACATATCGAAAGACATAATATTAGTCAACAGAAGGTTTTTATTGTCTAATTATTGAATATACAGTGTCAAAGATTGTTACGAGTCCAAAGTCACTTGTTTGTTCAATAGTCCAATGTCGTCGTGATAAGTTTCGTGAGTTAGTTAACTTTAAGTTTTAAAGTTTATGTTATCACTTATTTAACACAACATATTAAACGATTGAGTTTATTGGTGACATTATTGGTTTCGTGACGTTATGATTCATTTATTTACAAGTTTGCACGCGTAACAATTTATAACAAAGGTTTGATCAAGGATTATGCGTAGGAATAGTAGCTTATGCGTAAACAGGAGAAGTATACGCGTAGACGTAAGCTTATGCGTAGGATCCTTACTTACGCGTAAGAAATGTTATGCGTAGGAAAAGGGGACCTTATGCGTGGAGCTTACGCGTAGGCGTATAAAAACCTTACGCGTAAGGCTTACTCATAAGAGTAGACCTTATGCGTAGAGGTCACTGTTTACGCATATCCTTCACAGGATACGCTTAGTCCCATTGTAGAACCTTACGCGTAACAGTTACGCGTAAAAATTTCTCTTACGCATAACTTTCTACGCGTAAGGTGATCCTTATGCGTAGTTTAACAAAGACCTTGATTCTGAATTTTACGAGTAGCAATCCTGAAATAAAATCATAATATCATCAATCTTAACATGTATAGTCATATTTGTCACACCCCCAATTTACCTGTTTTGCAGCGGAATGGAATTCCTGGGGATTGACTGTCATAGCACCACATCACAGTTATATTGAACGACTTAAAGTGTCGTTTTAAAAACACATCGTTGGATATTTCATAAAAACAATCAGAGTACAACATCGGTCCCAAAAGGTTTACAAAGTTTGCGGAAATACAATTATGTTACAAATCCAAACGATGTTTTTGAAATAAAGTACCATAATGTACAATAATGTAAGTCGACGCCGCGACTCAAAATGTAGGTCCCTAAACCATGTCATGATGATAGTGCCTCAGTTACCTGAAAATACATTGCTAAAAAAGTCAACAATAATGTTTGTGAGAAATCATAGGTTTATGTAAATGATTTATACGACTACACAAGTATAGATCAGGCATGACAATCAAGTCACGTAAAAATGTTACAATTGCAATAAGTCCATGACACCGAAACTAGACAATTCATAATGTATGCCCCTGCAGAGTGTTTGCCAGACAACTCCGTAATGTTATAAAATGAAATGCATCCGTATGGTAGTTGGGATTCACCAACCCGGATGGAGGCGTCACCCTCGATAGATCTATCCACTCATCCTCGCTTCAAAGATTAACGGTTCATGTTCAGGTAATGGGAATGGGGACTTTCAATTGGCAAATAAGGTAACTTAAGCAATGTAATGAATTTAATGTACTTGGTATCGTAATAAAAATGTTGTGCAATGTATTCTCCCCCGTAGGTTTGAAAATAATTAAAAGTGTATACGACGGGGCTATGAAAACTCACTTGGTAAACTGGAATAATGGCAAAAGTGAGTACACTGAGGTATAATGTGATGCGTCAACCGGGACCTATTACGAATGATATGATAAGTCATGAGTTGCAATGTAATGTTATGCATGCATTTCGTATGTTATTTATACCATTTGCGAGTTTTGAAAATAATACTTTTCGTCGAAAAATACTCTTTTGACGTCTTGACCCTTCAAAAATCACTTTACAAGTTTTTACGTCAAAATGTCATCCTACAATGGTTTTATAATGATTTATGGTGAAATTATCACTTTTCGTCGCAAAACAATGTCGTCGGAAATATCATGAAATTAACAAAAATGGCTTTGGAAAACTAGTCGTAAAACGGTGTACGTCGATCGTTAGAGAACGAACTCGACGGTTTTGGAAAGTTTGTATCGATATCTAGAAGTTTCAGTTCAGGAGTTTTCGTCCAAAAGGTCTCGAACATAAAGATAATAAGGGTTAAAGTTAGTGATTTTGACTAATTGTTGTGCAGAAAATGAGTTTCGGCCAAGTTTGAACATCCGTAATTAATTTACTACAACTCCGCTATACAAACGGCTTGTCGTTTTGAAAAATATGGCCGGTGAAATTGATTTTACTAGAAGATAATTCGTTCCAAAAAGTTTCACAACCTCGTTAAAAACAGCCGCAAACATGGTCGTTACAGCTAATGTAACACTTGTAACGTAAAAATAATATAGTTTTTCAGAAAATAATAGTTACGGCAACTTTATGAAAACGTGCATATCTTTGTCGTTTCAAATCCGTTTTCTACGTATAATATGTCCTTAGCTTCGTATCGAAGTAAACTAATATATTTTTGACTAGTCGAAATAATTTGTGAAGCTTAAGGCTCGTTTTTTACTCGGACAAAGTAAAAACAGCAAGCTGAATTTTCTGAAAAATATACGTTTCGTCGTCAAACTTTAAAAATTCATAACTTCTTCGTTATAACTCCGTTTTTATCCGTTCAAGCGGCCACGGATTCGTTTTAAAGTATATTTTCTAAATATCAAGGCCAAAGTTTCGTACCAACTGTTGGTTTTTCCAGAAAATCGAAATAAGGACAGAACATAAATTATAGTTATCGAAAATAGTTTTTCTCGGACAAAACCTATTCTAATCCCTTCAAATCAACTCCAAAGCTAATCTAATCCTACCATACACCTTCTTAGGGTGTCATGGGTTCCTAATCACCATCAAGACCAAAGAATACCATGGGAATAATTATAGGATGACCAAATATATATATATAACTCTTAAAATCATGAAAAATGGTATAAATCACATATCATGCATACTTGCTCCAAAAATGAAAAGATACATATGAAATGATAAAAAAACATGAAAAATAATAAAAACATGCTTACAAGTGAAAATGATGAGGTGAAAGTAACAAGGATTAGCCTAAACACTCTTGGTTTTTATTTCAAAACCTTATAAAGAGTGATAACTAGATTGTTTATACACTTGAACTTGAAAATTTTGATCCCTTTGGAGCTCTTTGTGTGACCGGTTTTGAGAAGCAAGGAAACAAGGAGAGAAATATTTTTTTCTAACACTTGGTACAAATGAAATGAATGAGAATTATTTGAGTTAAGTTGGACTTTATGGAAGAGTAAAATTTTTTACAATCACAAGCCATACCAATCCATTAATACACCCTCCCCTTGTCGGCCAAGGGGGAGGGATGTAAGATATTTATGTTTTTTTTTTTTTTTCAATGTAACTTGTATTATTTGTATAATTTTTGACAAAAGTGTAAGTTAAAGTGTAGATATTATACAAGTAAAGGTAAATGGAAATTTTTGGTACAAGTAAGTTTTCAATAGGTCAAAATAGAATGTAATGAGATAATAAAAATTGTAAAAATACATTCCTTGTGAAATTTGAGTGATAAAAATAATTATCGTATAATTTTTAAGAAAAACGACGTAATAATATAATTTTAACGATTTATATACGAAATAAATTCAAAACACTAGGAAATCTCAAAATATAGTTTTTATAACTAAATGTAAGTATAAAAATACCTCGGGATCATTTTTGAAAGTAACGGATTAAATACACAAAATAATAACTCACGCGATAACGTTTATTAAATATAAAAAATTACGCGATAAATGTGAAATGAAATGTCATGAATGAATTGATATGATGCAAATGATGTCAATGAAATGTAGACTAATCTTAGTCCATATGAAATGTACGTGATGTTATGATCATGAATTCGCCGCTAAACCTTTAAGGTTACGCGAATTTGAAACAAGTAAACCATGTTTACTATAAATGTTGAAATTGTAAGGCATGAATTGTGTCGAGAAATGACCTGAAAGTACGGGTTGTCACAATATTAAACACAGATCATGGCATGAAAGCAAGTTAAGCAGTTACGCGTAGAAAGTCATACGCGTAGGTCAAAACCCTAGAGTTTAAGAATTACGCGTATGATTTCTAACCATAGGATTTGCACCAAACATTTTCTGGTAGGTCTTAAGAGTTTTGAGAGTCTAATAACCAAGTTTTAACACCCAATTCGTGGTGAATCAAAAATACCCAAACACAAGAACATTAAACCCTAATTCCTAATTCTGACTTAATTAGTGTATCTGGGTTGTTATAGGGCCTGGAAATCTTTAATACAACACAATATGAACATCACACAATAACCTTTTTGACCAAAACCATTCACATTTTAAAATACCCAAATTCACGCATAAACCCTAATTTTCAAAATCACTCAATTCGAGTTTCTGGGTTCGTTTTGAGGATAGAAAAAATATCATTGATGTTATTAAAACATTTTGACACTATATTTTTAACCACAAACACATAACACATGATCATGTGTTCTTACGCATATGCGAAGAACACAAAATCAACCATATAAGTAAATTTAACCGTTAGATTTATTTGAAAATCAAAACCAGTGTTTAAAATCATGTTAGAAACATTAATCCACTTACAGTTTGATGATCAAAAACACGGATTGGAAGAGTGATTCTTAGGCGTAGGATTTGTTTGGTTAGAGTAATAAATGTGAAGTGATATGTTAGGTGGAGGACTTTTATTAAAATGACTTTCATCTTTTGACAGTTTTGGTCCTTCCACCTTTCCCATTTTCATACAAAGCCATTTAACTTCCATTTTGGTTACCAAACAAAAGATTTTAGGAAATAACTTTGACGACACTCCCCCTCGACTTAAGAAAATAATGAAAGGTTATAAGTTTTAGTCCGAGGAGTGTCATTTAGCCAGAAAAGTTTACCACCATTGATAAAAGAAACAACCGGGAAATGATAATCATGCAAGTACACAGATGTTTTGAAACAATTAAGTGATTATTTTCTCCCCCTCAACACTTGATCGGAAAAATACTGAATTTTGAAAGATTATAGTGTTGACGGAAGAAATGTACTTGTCATGTTGTAAGAAAATTAGATTAGAAGAATATTTTTGTTGTTTTATAAGATTTTATATTTTTGTATTTTGTTTTTGAGAAATGTATTTACAAAAGATGTTTTGGTGTTTGACAGGTTTTTAAGACTGTTTTAGGAGGTCATCCAATTCCTCTTGAGTCAAACACCTCATACCAATCCGGTGGACCAACTCATTAAACCTAGCGGGAGGCAAGGCTTTGGTGAGAAGATCTGCCAATTGGTATTCTGTACCCACGAAGTATAATTCAACAGTACCCTGTTCCACATGGTCCTTGATGAAATGATAACGTAGATCGATGTGCTTTGATTTCGAGTGCTGAACTGAGTTGCACGAGATCGCAATGGCACTCCGATTGTCGCAGTACATCAGGATTCTGTCAAATACGTAACCATAGTCTTTGAGTTGTGTTCTCATCCATATGACTTGAGCACAACACGCGGACATGGCTACATATTCTGCTTCGGTTGATGACAGCGATGTACAATCCTGCTTCTTTGATTGCCAGGACACCAGTTTATCACCAAGAAATTGTAGTGCTCCTGAAGTACTTTTCCTTGAGTCTAAGCATCCTGCGTGGTCAGCGTCTGAAAAAGCGATTAGTTCAAAACCAGAATCCTTCGGATACCAGATCCCCAAGTTAATGGTTCCCTTGATGTATCGGAGGATTCTTTTAGCCTCAGAGAGGTGGGTTTCAGTTGGTCGCGACTGATAACGGGAGCATAGATTAACGGCAAAGACAATATCAGGTCTGCTAGCTGTTAGATACATGAGAGACCCAATAATACTTTGGTATTTGGTAGGGTCAACTGATTTCCCATGTAAATCAGCGTCTAGCTTCTTGGTATGTGTCATTGGTGTGGCATAAGTATCACAGGTTTTCATTCCAAATTTGTTTAACAATTCAAGGGCATATTTGGACTGACTCAAGAAAATACCACGGGGTGATTGATGAACTTGTAATCCTAGAAAGAACGTAAGTTCACCCATCATGGACATTTCAAAATTTTTCTTCATTAGTTTTGCAAAAGCGATTGAAAAGTTTTTATGTGTAGACCCAAAAATGATGTCATCCACGTAAATTTGAACAATTAAGATATGTGCCCCGTGATATTGTATAAAAAGAGTTGGGTCAACCAAACCTTTGGTGAAATTATTAGCAATGAGGAAAGATGATAGCTTATCGTACCATGCTCGAGGGGCTTGTTTGAGACCATAAAGAGCTTTGTTCAGTTTGTAGACATGGTTCGGGAATTCTGGATCAACGAATCCTTCAGGTTGGCTGACATAAACCGTTTCTTTCAGTTGTCCGTTGAGAAACGCAGTTTTGACATCCATCTGAAAGACCGTCATATTCATATGAGCCGCGAACGCGAGAAATATCCGAACAGCCTCAAGACGAGCAACCGGAGTAAAAGATTCTTCAAATTCTATTCCCTCTTCCTGACGATAACCCTTAGCAACTAGACGTGACTTGTTTCGGATTACGTTCCCTTCAACATCCAATTTGTTTTTCCAAATCCATTTGAGACCAATGACGTAGACCCCTGTTGGTCTTTCAACCAGTTCCCATACTTCAAGACGTTTGAATTGGTTGAGTTCTTCTTGCATGGATTCAATCCAGTTGTCTTTTGTCATTGCATCTTTAATGTTTTTAGGCTCAGATTGGCAGACAGTGAGTGCATAAATGCAATGTTCACCATCTGTGTGAAGACGTTGTCTCGTAACGACTGGTTGATTCGGGTTGCCAATAATATTTTCTAGAGGATGGTCTTTTGTTCATCGATGTGTAGAGGGTTGATGTTGGTATACACTGTGCAGATTTTGAGGATTCAAATGGTTTGTTGAAGATTCCGCGACATCTGGTGCAGCAGTCTCATTAGCAAACGGGTTAAAGAACGCATTTGGATCAAAATCTGCAGGTGGGGGTACTTCATTCAGAATATCATCAGCCGGTTCATCATTGTTGGAAGCGGTTTGTTCAACTGTTGTGGTGGAGTCAAATGGTGGTGCTTCTGCAACAGTAGTTGTTGTAGCGGGTGTATCAGGTATAAGAGTATTATCAGGTTGAGCAGCGGAAACAGCGGATACACCTGGAGCACGTTCATCAATATCGTCACTGAACAGCGGAGCAAATAACCTTTCCATTTGTTGACGAGTGAGCTGGGGGCTTTGTTCAGCTGCTGATGGGGTTTGAGGGAAGTTTAAACGGTTGTGACCGGGTTCTAAGCTGTTATACTCAGAAGCAATTTCCGTAAGTTCATCAAAATGAGCATGAATCATTTCCATCACCTGTTTTGTACGACGATTCCAGATCCGGTAACCTTTAGAATTCTCACAATATCCAATAAAGACTCCAATGTCGGCTTTAGGTTTGAGCTTTCCAAAATCATCACGATCATTATTTGGATAGCAAAGGGATCCAAATACATGAAAGTGTTTGAGATTCGATTTATGGTTGTGGACAAGGTCGAAAGGTGTTTTGTTGTGGCGTTTTGTGATCATAGAACGGTTTTGAGTATAGCATGCAGTAGATACAGATTCTTCCCATAAGTAATCTGGAAGTTTAGTGTCACACCCCCAAATTACCTGTTTTGCAGCGGAGTGGAATTCCTGGGGATTGACTGCCATAGCATCACAGTTACAGATATATTGAACGACCTAAAGTGTCGTTTGGAAAATACATCGTTTGATTTAATAAAATAATCAGAGTTACAAAGTATAGGTCCCAAATGAAAATCAACTTGTGCGGAAATAAGTTTGTTACAATTCAAACGATGTTTTAATGTGAGTAAAACCCAAGTGAGACGCGTCGTCACCGCGACTCTAAGATGTGTCCACATGCATGCCATGTAGTGTATGCCTTAGATACCTGAGATAAAAACATGCTAAAAGTGTCAACACAAAGGTTGAGTGAGTTCATAGAGTTTGTATTGAAATGTAAAGCCTTTCAAAATCGTTTATGCAGCAAAGGCATCGTAAATCCACTCAGTTCCAAGTTCCGCCCATACAAAACTTGCAACCTGTGTATTCACAACCCATTGCCAAAATGTATATAGTTTATGTTCAAGCGCATGATGTCAAATGAATTCACATAATAATGCATGACTTAATGTATCAATGTTTACTTGACATAATTATACCAAGACATTCAGTTCAATGAAAATCCCAAGACATTCAGTTCAATGATGTTCCCAAGACATTCAGCTCAATGATAATCCCAAGACATTCAGTTCCAGGATAATCCCAAGACATTCAGTTCAATGATAATCCCAAGACATTCAGCTCAATGATTTATGATATAGGATATGACTACTCATTAAGTTCAGTTAAGCATGTAGTTTCAAATAGTCAAGATAGTCATAAAAATAGTTGAGCATGTATCTCCCCCAAAACAGTTATGAAAACAAGTAAAAGTATGGGCTATGAAACTCACTTGGTGGAATGATGCGAAGACAAAAGTGAGTACACTGAAATGTAGCGTGAATCTCGAAAATGACCTATTATGAATGATATGATATGTTATGAGTTATGATATAATGTTATGATATGCATGCATTACGTATGTTATTTATACCATTTGCGAGTTTTGAAAATAATACTTATCGTCGAAAAATACTCTTTTGACGTCTTGACCCTTCAAAATCACTTTACAAGTATTTACGTCAAAATGTCATCCTACAATGGTTTTATAATGATTTATAGTGAAATTTTCACTTTTCGTCGTAAAACAATGTCGTCGGAAATTTTATGAATTTGACAAAAATGGCTTCGAAAAACTAGTCGTAAAATGGTGTACGTTGCACGTTAGGAAACGAACTCGACGGTTTTGGAAAGTTTGTATCAAAATCTAGAAGTTTCAGTTCAGGAGTTTTCGACAGAAAGGTCTCGAACATAAAGATAATAAGGGCTAAAGATGGTGATTTTGTCTAATTGTTGTGTAAAAAGTGAGTTTCGGCCAAGTTTGAGCATCCGTAAATAATTTATTAAAACTCCGCTATACAAACGGTTGATTGTTTTGAAAAATATGCTTGGTGATCTTGATTTTATTAGAAGACATTTCGTTCCAAAAAGTTCCACATCATAGTTAAAAACAGCCTCAAACATGGTCGATTCAGCTACCGTAACACTTGTATCGTAAAAATAATATAGTTTTTCAGAAAATAATAGTTACGGCAATTTTATGAAAACGTGCATATCTTCGTCGTTTCAAATCCGTTTTCTACGTATAATACGTCCTTAGCTTCGTATCAAAGTATACTATTATATTTTTGATAAGTCGAAATAATTTGTAAAGCTTAAGGCTCGTTTTTGACTCGAACAAAGTAAAAACATGTTGCTGAAATTTCTGAAAATTATATATTTCGTCGTCAAACTTTAAAAATTCATAACTTCTTCGTTATAACTCCGTTTTTATCCGTTCAAGCGGCCACGGATTCGTTTTAAAGTATATTTCCTAAATATCAAGACCAAAAAGTCGTGCCTACTGTCGGATTTTCCAGAAAATCAAAACAAGGACAGAACATATTTTATACGTATCGAAAATAGTTTTTCTTGTACTAAACCTATTCTAATCCCTTCAAATCAACTCCAAAGCTAATCTAATCCTACCATACACCTTCTTAGGGTGTCATGGGTTCCTAAACATCATCAAGACCAAAGTATACCAAGGGGATAATTATAGGATGACCTTATATATATATATTTCTAAAAATCATGTAAAAATGGTATAAACAACACAAATCATGCATGCTTGCTCCAAAAATGAAGAGATACTTATGAAATAAAAAGGAAAGATGAAAAATATAAATGATATGCTTACAAGTATTATGATGAGGTGCAAAGAACCAAGGTTTAGCCTAAACACTCTTGGTTTTTATTTCAAAACCTTATAAAGAGTGTTATCTAGATTGTGTTTATGCTTGAACTTGAAAAAAAATGATGATCCCTTCTTGAAAACACCTATGGCCGGTTTTGAAGTGAAAGAAACAAGAGAGAAAAGTTTTCTTGGCTTGAAATAATTTGTGAGGAATGAATAAGATATTTACTTGGAGTATAAACATATACATTCAAGAAAATTTTTCAACAAGTATTAATTGCCAACCCATGACTCCCCCCCCCCTCCAAGGCCGGTTATTGGGGGATATGTTTTCCCAAAATTTCTTTTTTTTTTTTTTTTTTTTTTTTTTATATATTACTTGTATGTACTTGATAAAAATGTATAAGTAAATATTATGAAATAATAACTTGTAAGGTAAATGGTAGCTTTTAGGTAAAAGAAATTTTTAATAGATCAAAGTAGAGTATAATGATATCATAAAAATTGTGAAAATACATTCCTTGTGAAATTTGAGTGATAAAATAATTATCGTGCAGTTTTTAAGAAAAACGTTGTAATAATATAAATTTAACGATTTATATACAAAATAAATTTAAAACACTCGGTAAACTCAAAATATAGTTTTTATAAACTAATGTAAGTATAAAAATATACCGGGATCATTTTTGGAAGTAACGGATTAAATATTCAAAATAATAACTCACGCGATAACGTTTATTTAATATAAAATATACGCGGTTAAGGTGAAATGCAATGTCATGAATGAACTAATATGATGCAAATGATGTTAATGAAATGTAGACTAAACTTAGTCCATATGAAATGTACGTGATATTATGATCATGAATTCGCCGCTAAACCATAAAGGTTACGCGAATTTGGAACACGTAAACCTAGTTTACGATAAATGTTGAAATGGTGAAACTTGAGAAATGACTTGAAATTGCGAGTTGTCACATTCGCCCATCCAAAAAGGAATTCAGTCCCTGAATTCAGTTCGTGTTAGTCTATCGAATGTTTGAGTTTGTGATAAATAACGAGGAGAGAAAACATGGAGAAGTGTCGTTACGGTTGTCGATGATTGAGAGTGTATAAAACATCATAGTAAGGAAAATATCGGATGAATCTCTCATAAGTAACACTTTGAATTGGAACATGTGAAAATTTTGCTTGCACTAAGATTTATAATTAACTGCTCCCAACATAACATGACCCCTCCAGAATTAGACATAGTTAGCTAGGCTATGTATAATTAAGGAACGATGATGTGACGTTCGGTTTAGTTGTTATAACTCTCAATGTTTACAAGGATTTAAACCGTGTCGTTAAAATGATAATTAAAGAAAAAGGAAGTAAGATTCTCGTAAGTAATAACAAATCGGAAAGAAAATAAGGTACGATAGATGAGAATATTTTACAACGAGTGGTTTATCAAAAGTAGTACATCTTTAAGTTATAAAGTTTCGGATACGATGGAAGACATAAACTTAGTACGACATAATACATAGGGAAAATTAAGACTGTTAGTTTCTGAACTTCTTCAGTCTTCCGCGTTGTTGATACCTTGACGAGCTCCTCCTCCTCCTAACATGTATACTGTGACAACCCGTACTTTCAGGTCATTTCTCGACACAATTTATGCCTCACTATTTCAACATTTATTGTAAACTTGGTACGTGTTCCAAATTCGCGTAACCTTTATGGTTTAGCGGCGAATTCATGATCATATCATCACGAACATTTCATATGGACTAAGATTAGTCTACATTTCATTGACATCATTTGCATCGCGGTAGTTCATTCATGACATTTCATTTCACATTAAACGCGTAATTTTTATATTTAATAAACGTTATCGCGTGAGTTATTATTTTGTATATTTAATCCGTTACTTTCAAAAAAATGATCCCGACATATTTTTAAACTTATGTTTAGTTTATAAAAACTATATTTTGAGATTTCCTAGTGTTTTGAATTTATTTCGTATATAAATCGTTAAAGTTAAATTATTACGACGTTTTTCTTAAAAACTATACGATAATTATTTTATCACCCAAATTTCACAAGGAATGTATTTTTACAATTTTTATTATCTCATTACATTCTATTTTGATCTATTAAAAACTTACTTGTACCTAAAAGTTACAATTTCCTACAAATTTACTTACATTTTCTTACCAAATTACACAAATTATACACATTACATTTTAGAAAAGAAAAAAATAAAATAAAATAAATATCTACATCCCTCCCCCCTTGGCCGACCAAGGGGGAGGGTAGTCATTAAATGTGCATGGCCTTTGATTGTTCATGTTTTTACTCATACATAAAAAGTCTTACATACACTTCATTTATCTCATTCTCCTCAAAATTTTACCAAGTGTTAAAAAGGTTTTCTCTCTTCTTTTGGGTTCTCCATAACCGGTTCTACATCAAAGGTTTCAAGGGATCAAAATTTTTGCTAGCTCAAGTGTTTAATCAATCTAGTTTATACTCTTTATAAGGTTTTGGAATAAAAACCAAGAGTATTTAAGTTTAACCTTGTTACTTGCACCTCATCATATTCACTAGTAAGCATGTTTCTTTCATTTTTCATGTTTCTTTTCATTACATATGTATCATTTCATTTTTGGTACAAACATGCAAGACAGATGTGATTTATACCATTTTTACTTGATTTTTGGAGTTATATATATATTTGGTCATCCTATAATTATCCCCTTGATATACTTTGGTCTTGATGATGTTTAGGAACCCATGACACCCTAAGAAGGTGTATGGTAGGATTAGATTAGCTTTGGAGTTGATTTGAAGGGATTAGAATAGGTTTGGTACGAGAAAAACTATTTTCAATAAGTTATAAATATGTTCTGTCCTTGTTTTGATTTTCTGGAAAATCCGACAGTAGGCACGACTTTTTGGCCTTGATATTTAGAAAATATATTTTAAAACGAATCCGTGGCCGCTTGAACGGATAAAAACGGAGTTATAACGAAGAAGTTATGAATTTTTAAAGTTTGGCGACGAAATATATTATTTTCTGAAATTTCAGCATACTATTTTTACTCTATTCGGGTCAAAAACGAGCCTTAAGCTTCACAAATTATTTCGACTTATCAAAAATGTATTAGTATACTTTGATATGAAGCTAAGGACATATTATACGTAGAAAACGGATTTGAAACGACAAAGATATGCACGTTTTCATAAAATTGCCGTAACTATTAATTTCTGAAAAACTATATTATTTTACGAGATAAGTGTTACGTTAGCTGAAACGACCATGTTAGCGGCTGTTTTTAACCTTGATGTGGAACTTTTTGGAATGAAATGTCTTCTAATAAAATTAAGATCACCGAGCATATTTTTCAAAACGACAAGCCGCTTGTATAACGGAGTTTTAATAAATTAATTACGGTTGCTCAAACTTGGCCGAAACTCACTTTTTACACAACAATTAGACAAAACCACCATCTTTAACCCTTATTATCTTTATGTTCGAGACCTTTCTGACGAAAACTCCTGAATTGAAACTTCTGGATTTCGATACAAACTTTCCAAAACCGTCGAGTTCGTTTCCTAACGATCGACGCACACCATTTTTCGACTAGTTTTCCAAAGCCATTTTTGTTACTTTTATAAAAATTCCGACGACATTGTTTTACGACGAAAAGTGAAAATTTCACCATAAATCATTATAAAACCATTGTAGGATGACATTTTGACGTAAATACTTGTAAAGTGATTTTTGAATGATCAAGACGCCAAAAGAGTATTTTTCGACGATAAGTAATATTTTCAAAACTCGCAAATTGTATAAATAACATACGTAATGCATGCATAGCATAACATTACATTGCAACTCATTACATATCATATCATTCGTAATAGGTCCCGGTTAAAGCATCACATTATACCTCGGTGTACTCACTCTTGTCATCATACCAGTTTATCAAGTGAGTTTTCATAGCCCCGTTTTACAAGTTTTTACATTATTTCAAACCTACGGGGGAGAATACATTGCACAACATTTTTATTACGATACCAAGTATGTTAAATTCATTTACATTGCTTGAGTTACAAAGTTGCCAGTTAAAAGTCCCCACTTTAATGCATGAGCCGTTAATTTTCTAGAAGCGTGTGTGAGTGGATAGATCTATCGAGGGTGACACCTCCATCCGAGTTGGTGAATCCCAACTTGTCATACGGATGCATTTCATTCATAAACATTACCAGAGTTGTTTGGCAAGACACTCTTTTGGGGCGTACATCAGTCTGAGCTTCGGTATCATGCGCTTAAGCAATTGTAACATTTTTACGTGACATAATTGTCATGCCTGTAATATTTTTACGTGACCTAATGGTCATGCCTGATCTATACTTGTGTAGTCGTATAAAACATTTACATAAACCTATGATTTCTCACCAACATTATTGTTGACCCGTTTTAGCAATGTATTTTCAGGTAACTGAGGCATTATCATCATGACATGGTTTAGGGACCTACCTCTTGAGTCGCGGCGTCGACTTACATTATTGTACATTATGGCACTTTATTTCAAAACCATCGTTTGGACATGTAATATATTTGTGTTTCCGCAAACTTTCTAAACTTTTGGGACCTATGTTGTAACTCTGAACACTTTTGTTAAATATCAAACGATGTGTTTTTAAAACGACACTTTAGGTCGTTCAATATAACTGTGATTGTGGTGCTATGACAGTCAATCTCCCAGGAATTCCATTCCGCTACAAAACAGGTAAATTGGGGGTGTGACAGATTGGTACCAGAGCTACAGTTATAGAGAACTAGGTTGCATCATTGACCCTAGACTATAACTACATTATCATAGCATCTCATCATTTCATCATAAGTGCATGTTCACTTTACATGCGGTTTATACGTACATTTTCGAGTTATTTACTTTCATTTCATATCGATTGCCACATGGATGCCTTTAAATGCCCATTCCATTATTCTTTCTTCATACTTTAATGTGGAGAATTCCTTGTCATTCCCTATCACAATTTTAACATCAGTTGACTCAACACCGATAACATCAGACGATGACACTGAGACCTTTTTAGGAGGACGAAGTTACACCTACACCATCACGATCACTATCGATTCACTGTAAGATCAGGACAATTTTTATCACTCAGTTGGGACAGATCATACCATTGGGTAGAACTTATAGGCTTAGTCCTAATGAACCTATTTTCTTAACTCACCACAAGGGTTCCATTATCATCATTGTCATTATTTTCATCATCATTATCATTTCGAGCACCATCCGTACCATCACATCTCATACCCGATACTCATACACCTAACTTGCAGCTTGGGAAGCGTGCATGATTTGACACACCATTACCATCTACCACTAAGACTATAGACACTACATCATCTCATAGGTTTGAGGACTATGAGAGTTCTAGGGCTATTTTTGCTAGACCGCCTACTACTCCTACACTTGAAACACGATTAGACCACCAACATGAACAGATAATAAGTACCTTCCTAGCTAATGTGATCTTTATCATTTATTATCTCTACGATAATCACCACCTTGTTTATTTCATTCCTTACTCCAATTGCCCAATTTTCCATCATTTCACGACGATACATCACTATCTTACTAGGGGTTAGGCCAACTTTATTCTCGACCAATTAGTAGACTGTTATTACTCGATAAGGTTCTCTTATGTATCCTACAAACCATCCAACAAATTTTATTCCAAATTATCCTGCTAATATTTCATGAAAGTATTTCACTTGATTTTATTTCGAACTATTTTATCACCATCTTAGAAACGTTGTTTCATAAAGTTTTAACACAAGTTGTTTTATTACCATCTTATCAATTGGTTTCAGTCATTTTATCAACTATTTAATATCCTCATGCGAAACGATTTTCATGTTACTCTGAAAAATCATCGAGCTATTATCTTACAAAACAAAACGTTGAATACCAACTATTTGTCCTACATTCCCTCTTATGAGATAATAAACTTCATCGTTATCTAACGCAAACTGCTTTCAACTATTTTACAGACCATTTCATCTTACTCCTGTACCATTAAATCAAAAAAATTACGATTTTAATAATATTTTATAAACAATGACCTTACTGATACTTTGCAAACTATTTTCTCATAGTATGATAAACCGATTAATTTGCTACTATTTTATAAAACAACAAACAATTGCAATAGCAAGTTATAAACTATATTACAAATTTTTCTGCAAGTAATATTACGGTCTTATAAACTATTTTACCCTTTTGGTGAGCTATTTTAGCCACTGTCTGATTTAAAATCATAAAACTTGGTACACTTACCTCACAGACTATTCGCCTTTACTTTACTGACTATTATATTACCAACCTATAAACCATCTTGATATTAATTGAACTACGAAATCTTCTATTATTTGACAAACGATAAATTGTTTTCTTGTAAGCTATTTTACAAATCATTTCACGAGTTATGCTATAATCTGAATTGTGTCTTACCAAAATATTTCACTACCATTGTTAAGCCGTTTTCTATCACTATATAAGCTGTTTTAAAATCACCTTAACAAGTTGATTGCTTTAACACCAAGCCACAACTAAGATTTATTACTAAACTATAAATGATAAAAATGATTCTTTCTTACTCAATAAAGTGGTTTTACAAACCTTTTCATAAGCTTTATTGTAATTTTCTTACAAACTATTTATTCTCGTTTGAAAGCAAAGTTTTATAATCAGATATATCGTGCATAAACATTTCTTCTGTTAACACTCTATAGATGCTTACGCCATTTATCTCTCACTCAACCGATAAGTTAGGATTTGACGAGTGACTTTTTTTTAGGAAAGACTTCCTATACCATCTGTGAGGAGGATTCCTCGATACAAGAAAACAATGAAAGGATTTTGGAATCACCAACAAGGACTAGAACTAGGTGGTAGGATGATTCAAAACTCAACAAAAAAATCTTAAGACATCACGAGACATTCCGAACCACTATTTTGAATTAGAATCCAAACTCTATCATTCCATAAGTACTAGCTAGACCGAGTTACGAGATTTAATACGAAGCGAATGCCCATGAAGCAACACTATAGGGATATACCAAGTCTTCTATCTGAGGCTACAGAACATTCTATTAAACATGGCCTCAACAATATGAGAACTTCCCTACAATGAGTTTCCCTTAAAGGAAAAAATTTGGTTAAATTAAGGTTATCGATATAGACTTCCCCTAAGGCATTGTGTTCTCTAGAAATTCCAAGTAACCTCACTTCCATATCAAGAGATGCCACAGGTTTGAACATATCGGAAAATCAATGACTCTCCATCTACAAGTGAAATTAGAACAAACATTCTTCGACATAGTATGAGCTGATATTTATTGTCTTGCTGGCATGATAACGATTTCAGTGATGAACTATTTTAGAAACACTCAAGTAAGATTGAATACCTATGCTTGTAGATTTTACCTAACCTCGACTTATAGATATTATCCAACATCAGAAACTAAACATTCATGCAGACATACCTACTCGACTACTTCATCTTTTATAGTGCTTTCATTTTAAATGGATTTTATTTAAAATGTATTTATGCAAATCATATACCTTGTAGGAAATATTTTTTTTTTATTTCTTTCCTGAAGTACCTGTTTTAACAAGTAAATTCTTTTTAGTCAACCTTTAACAAAACCATTGTATGTTAAGAAACGTATAAACATCAATCTTTGATAAACAGTCCTATTTTGCATAACTACTCAATTTTGAAAAAAAAAAAAAAAAAATTCAACCAAAACACTCGATATCGGAATAAATCTTGAAAATCAACCACCACACCACATCACTTAAATATTTAGGGTTTTGTGACTTGACAACATAGAGCATGGAAACACTTCGATAACCAAACAATAAACATTTTAGTCATAGAGACTAAGCACCTTAGGCAAGTAAGACTCAGGTCATGACATTCGATAGGACAAGAAACGCGAGGAATCACAACTGTTACCTATAATACTATTCTTTTCAATAAGGTTCTTTCCGACAGATTTAACATTTTGAAATCTAACACAAGACACGTGGTATCAATTCCAGTTGTACCTATTATAAGCTATTCGATTCACCTTAGACTGCAGACAGTCATTTCAGGATTTCCATGGAACCTACTAGGACATGATTACCGTCTACTATCCTCAGCTCAATGGTTAGAGCGAGAGAGCAATTCTCACATTAGATAATATGCTCAAGCCAGTGTAACTTTCTAGAAATGGTTAGGCAAATCATTCTCCATCGACAAGTTTCTTTGCAACAATAGTTAACTCATGAACATATTGACTACACCATTTGAGGCACTGTAAGGTTGAAGTATCAATCAGTTATTCAAGGATTAAATCAGGAAAGTCCAATTCATTAGTCCATAACTCATTCATGAAACAAACAAGGAAGTCATACAAATCAAGAATCAGTTACAAGTAACAACATATAGCTAGATAAGCTACATCGTCTACAATGCAAAATTTGGAGATATGTCCCAATAGTCGCAAACCATTAGAATCTCAAGTGGGCAACAAATTATGCACAAGGACCCGTCTTGGAAAGGCGTGGTACGATTTAGAAAAACACTGGACGAACCAATTCGACCCAAATATTCTCATCTATCGTACTTTATTTCCTTTCGATTCGATATCACTTATGAGAATTTTACTTCCTGTTCCTTAACGACCAGTTTAACGACACGGTTTAAATCTTTGTAAACATTGAGAGTTATAACAACTAAACCGAACGTCACATCATCGTTCCTTAATTATACATAGCCTAGCTAACTATGTCTAATTCTGGAGGGATTATGTTATGTTGGGAGCAGTTATTTATAAATCTTAGTGCAAGCAAAATCTTCACATATTCCAAAGTCAAAGTGTTGCTTATGAGAGATTCATCCGATATTTTCTTTACTATGATGTTCTATACACTCTCAATCATCGATAACCGTAACGACACTTCTCCATGTCTTCTCTCCTCGATATTCATCACAAACTCAAAATTCGAAAGACCTAACAACGACTGAATTCAGGGACTGAATTCCTTTTTGGATGGGCGAATGTGACAACCCGTACTTTCAGGTCATTTCTCGACACAATTTATGCCTCACTATTTCAACATTTATTGTAAACTTGGTACGTGTTCCAAATTCGCGTAACCTTTATGGTTTAGCGGCGAATTCATGATCATATCATCACGAACATTTCATATGGACTAAGATTAGTCTACATTTCATTGACATCATTTGCATCGCGGTAGTTCATTCATGACATTTCATTTCACATTAAACGCGTAATTTTTATATTTAATAAACGTTATCGCGTGAGTTATTATTTTGTATATTTAATCCGTTACTTTCAAAAAAATGATCCCGACATATTTTTAAACTTATGTTTAGTTTATAAAAACTATATTTTGAGATTTCCTAGTGTTTTGAATTTATTTCGTATATAAATCGTTAAAGTTAAATTATTACGACGTTTTTCTTAAAAACTATACGATAATTATTTTATCACCCAAATTTCACAAGGAATGTATTTTTACAATTTTTATTATCTCATTACATTCTATTTTGATCTATTAAAAACTTACTTGTACCTAAAAGTTACAATTTCCTACAAATTTACTTACATTTTCTTACCAAATTACACAAATTATACACATTACATTTTAGAAAAGAAAAAAAAAATAAAATAAATATCTACATCCCTCCCCCCTTGGCCGACCAAGGGGGAGGGTAGTCATTAAATGTGCATGGCCTTTGATTGTTCATGTTTTTACTCATACATAAAAAGTCTTACATACACTTCATTTATCTCATTCTCCTCAAAATTTTACCAAGTGTTAAAAAGGTTTTCTCTCTTCTTTTGGGTTCTCCATAACCGGTTCTACATCAAAGGTTTCAAGGGATCAAAATTTTTGCTAGCTCAAGTGTTTAATCAATCTAGTTTATACTCTTTATAAGGTTTTGGAATAAAAACCAAGAGTATTTAAGTTTAACCTTGTTACTTGCACCTCATCATATTCACTAGTAAGCATGTTTCTTTCATTTTTCATGTTTCTTTTCATTACATATGTATCATTTCATTTTTGGTACAAACATGCAAGACAGATGTGATTTATACCATTTTTACTTGATTTTTGGAGTTATATATATATTTGGTCATCCTATAATTATCCCCTTGATATACTTTGGTCTTGATGATGTTTAGGAACCCATGACACCCTAAGAAGGTGTATGGTAGGATTAGATTAGCTTTGGAGTTGATTTGAAGGGATTAGAATAGGTTTGGTACGAGAAAAACTATTTTCAATAAGTTATAAATATGTTCTGTCCTTGTTTTGATTTTCTGGAAAATCCAACAGTAGGCACGACTTTTTGGCCTTGATATTTAGAAAATATATTTTAAAACTAATCCGTGGCCGCTTGAACGGATAAAAACGGAGTTATAACGAAGAAGTTATGAATTTTTAAAGTTTGGCGACGAAATATATTATTTTCTGAAATTTCAGCATACTATTTTTACTCTATTCAGGTCAAAAACGAGCCTTAAGCTTCACAAATTACTTCGACTTATCAAAAATATATTAGTATACTTTGATACGAAGCTAAGGACATATTATACGTAGAAAACGGATTTGAAACGACAAAGATATGCACGTTTTCATAAAATTGCCGTAACTATTAATTTCTGAAAAACTATATTATTTTACGAGATAAGTGTTACGTTAGCTGAAACGACCATGTTAGCGGCTGTTTTTAACCTTGATGTGGAACTTTTTGGAACGAAATGTCTTCTAATAAAATTAAGATCACCGAGCATATTTTTCAAAACGACAAGCCGCTTGTATAACGGAGTTTTAATAAATTAATTACGGTTGCTCAAACTTGGCCGAAACTCACTTTTTACACAACAATTAGACAAAACCACCATCTTTAACCCTTATTATCTTTATGTTCGAAACCTTTATGACGAAAACTCCTGAATTGAAACTTCTGGATTTCGATACAAACTTTCCAAAACCGTCGAGTTCGTTTCCTAACGATCGACGCACACCATTTTACGACTAGTTTTCCAAAGCCATTTTTGTTACTTTTATAAAAATTCCGACGACATTGTTTTACGACGAAAAGTGAAAATTTCACCATAAATCATTATAAAACCATTGTAGGATGACATTTTGACGTAAATACTTGTAAAGTGATTTTTGAATGATCAAGACGCCAAAAGAGTATTTTTCGACGATAAGTAATATTTTCAAAACTCGCAAATGGTATAAATAACATACGTAATGCATGCATAGCATAACATTACATTGCAACTCATTACATATCATATCATTCGTAATAGGTCCCGGTTAAAGCATCACATTATACCTCGGTGTACTCACTCTTGTCATCATACCAGTTTATCAAGTGAGTTTTCATAGCCCCGTTTTACAAGTTTTTACATTATTTCAAACCTACGGGGGAGAATACATTGCACAACATTTTTATTACGATACCAAGTATGTTAAATTCATTTACATTGCTTGAGTTACAAAGTTGCCAGTTAAAAGTCCCCACTTTAATGCATGAGCCGTTAATTTTCTAGAAGCGTGTGTGAGTGGATAGATCTATCGAGGGTGACACCTCCATCCGAGTTGGTGAATCCCAACTTGTCATACGGATGCATTTCATTCATAAACATTACCAGAGTTGTTTGGCAAGACACTCTTTTGGGGCGTACATCAGTCTGAGCTTCGGTATCATGCGCTTAAGCAATTGTAACATTTTTACGTGACATAATTGTCATGCCTGTAACATTTTTACGTGACCTAATGGTCATGCCTGATCTATACTTGTGTAGTCGTATAAAACATTTACATAAACCTATGATTTCTCACCAACATTATTGTTGACCCGTTTTAGCAATGTATTTTCAGGTAACTGAGGCATTATCATCATGACATGGTTTAGGGACCTACCTCTTGAGTCGCGGCGTCGACTTACATTATTGTACATTATGGCACTTTATTTCAAAACCATCGTTTGGACATGTAATATATTTGTGTTTCCGCAAACTTTCTAAACTTTTGGGACCTATGTTGTAACTCTGAACACTTTTGTTAAATATCAAACGATGTGTTTTTAAAACGACACTTTAGGTCGTTCAATATAACTGTGATTGTGGTGCTATGACAGTCAATCCCCCAGGAATTCCATTCCGCTACAAAACAGGTAAATTGGGGGTGTGACATATACATTCCCATGAGCACCTTCGACTTGTTGACCTTGGTTTTGAGGACATTGACTTCGATAGTGTCCTTGCTCCCCACATCCGAAGCACGTAACTATGGTCTTGCCTCTACAATTCCTGGCATGGTGTCGTAGTTTTTGACACTTGTAGCACTTAACAGGACAAAGACCCGTGTGATGATACTTACATCGACTACATAGCGGGTAGGTTCCAGCATAACCTCTGCCTTCTATTGGTGCAGCAACATAAACCATTGCAGTTTCTTGCCCTCTATTCTGTTGTTGATGATGGTTAGTGTTACGGTTTTGGTTGTTGTTGTTATAACCTCCTCGGTCGTTTTCCCATTTCCTTTTATTGTGGTTAGTTTGGTTGTTGGTGTTGTTGTTACGGTTGGTGTTGGTGATGTTGTCCCTTTTTACTACTTGTGCCATAAGCTTTTGAGACAATCGAATAGATTCCTCAATCGTTTGCGGATCAAAGGAAGTCACATCGCCTTGAATAATCTCAGGAAGTCCTTCAATGAAAGCCTCCAGTAGCTTCTCATTATCCGAAACCATAGATGGGCATAACACGGCCAATTCTTGAAACCTTCGAATGTAAGTGTCAATATCATACCCAATTGTTACTAGTTCATAGAATTCTGTCTCCAACTTTTTCACTTCCGTACGAGGACAAAATTTCTTAGTTACCAAACCCTTGAATTGCTCCCAAGTAAGCTTGAAAGAATTCTCTATTCCCATCGGTTGAGCATATGAGTTCCACCACGACAATGCTCCATCGAGTAGTGTACTTGTAGCAAACTTGACCTTACTATCATCCGGGCAATTACACAGCAAAAACACGGACTCCAATTTCTCGAACCATCGCACCATGGCAGTGGCTCCTTCAGTCCCTTTAAACTTGGTGGGATCTCCACTTTTGAAATCCTTGTAAGAACAGCTCTTAACTCCGGATCCTCCTGCATTTCCAGTAGCAGCAGCAAGCCTTGCGGCTTCAGCAGCAGCCGCGGCCTCGGCAGTAGCAGCAGCCACCGTTTCCCTTTCAATTCTTAGAGCATCGGCTATGCTATCATTCACCAACTTTTGAATAGCCGCTTGGGTCATTTCAGCTGTGGCTTTCTTCGGTGCCATATCTTCTTCAAAACAAGAGGAATTGTGAGACGTAGCAAAATCCGATGTTAATAATAAACGCTCCAAAGAAATGTGATAAGAATGATAAGTTTGAGGTTATCTTTTAAAATAATCAACGGTTTCCTAAGAAATGGGTTATGAGATGTCGTAAGTGCTTCAAATGTATGATGGTTTAGTGACTTAGTGTGAATAGCGTGTAACTCGACATGTTAGTGATGAAACAAAGGAGTGAGAGTGACTTTGCCGTACTTAAAGGTTTATCTCAGCATTCGACGTTATCGGTGATGAGTCAACTGATATAAAAAAAAATTATGATAGGGAATGACAAGGAATTCTCCACATTAGAGTATGAAGAAAGAATAATGGAATGGGCATTTAAGGGCATCCATGTGACAATCGATTTGAAATGAAAGTAAATAACTCGAAAAATGTACGTATAAACCGCATGTAAAGTGAACATGCACTTATGATGAAATGATGAGATGCTATGATAATGTAGTTATAGTCTAGGGTCAATGATGCAACCTAGTTCTCTATAACTGAAGCTCTGATGCCAATCTGTCACACCCCCAAATTACCTGTTTTGCAGCGGAATGGAATTCCTGGGGATTGACTGCCATAGCATCACAGTTACAGATATATTGAACGACCTAAAGTGTCGTTTGGAAAATACATCGTTTGATTTAATAAAATAATCAGAGTTACAAAGTATAGGTCCCAAATGAAAATCAACTTGTGCGGAAATAAGTTTGTTACAATTCAAACGATGTTTTAATGTGAGTAAAACCCAAGTGAGACGCGTCGTCACCGCGACTCTAAGATGTGTCCACATGCATGCCATGTAGTGTATGCCTTAGATACCTGAGATAAAAACATGCTAAAAGTGTCAACACAAAGGTTGAGTGAGTTCATAGAGTTTGTATTGAAATGTAAAGCCTTTCAAAATCGTTTATGCAGCAAAGGCATCGTAAATCCACTCAGTTCCAAGTTCCGCCCATACAAAACTTGCAACCTGTGTATTCACAACCCATTGCCAAAATGTATATAGTTTATGTTCAAGCGCATGATGTCAAATGAATTCACATAATAATGCATGACTTAATGTATCAATGTTTACTTGACATAATTATACCAAGACATTCAGTTCAATGAAAATCCCAAGACATTCAGTTCAATGATGTTCCCAAGACATTCAGCTCAATGATAATCCCAAGACATTCAGTTCCAGGATAATCCCAAGACATTCAGTTCAATGATAATCCCAAGACATTCAGCTCAATGATTTATGATATAGGATATGACTACTCATTAAGTTCAGTTAAGCATGTAGTTTCAAATAATCAAGATAGTCATAAAAATAGTTGAGCATGTATCTCCCCCAAAACAGTTATGAAAACAAGTAAAAGTAGGGGCTATGAAACTCACTTGGTGGAATGATGCGAAGACAAAAGTGAGTACACTGAAATGTAGCGTGAATCTCGAAAATGACCTATTATGAATGATATGATATGTTATGAGTTATGATATAATGTTATGATATGCATGCATTACGTATGTTATTTATACCATTTGCGAGTTTTGGAAATAATACTTATCGTCGAAAAATACTCTTTTGACGTCTTGACCCTTCAAAATCACTTTACAAGTATTTACGTCAAAATGTCATCCTACAATGGTTTTATAATGATTTATAGTGAAATTTTCACTTTTCGTCGTAAAACAATGTCGTCGGAAATTTTATGAATTTGACAAAAATGGCTTCGAAAAACTAGTCGTAAAATGGTGTACGTTGCACGTTAGGAAACGAACTCGACGGTTTTGGAAAGTTTGTATCAAAATCTAGAAGTTTCAGTTCAGGAGTTTTCGACATAAAGGTCTCGAACATAAAGATAATAAGGGCTAAAGATGGTGATTTTGTCTAATTGTTGTGTAAAAAGTGAGTTTCGGCCAAGTTTGAGCATCCGTAAATAATTTATTAAAACTCCGCTATACAAACGGTTGATTGTTTTGAAAAATATGCTTGGTGATCTTGATTTTATTAGAAGACATTTCGTTCCAAAAAGTTCCACATCATAGTTAAAAACAGCCTCAAACATGGTCGATTCAGCTACCGTAACACTTGTATCGTAAAAATAATATAGTTTTTCAGAAAATAATAGTTACGGCAATTTTATGAAAACGTGCATATCTTCGTCGTTTCAAATCCGTTTTCTACGTATAATACGTCCTTAGCTTCGTATCAAAGTATACTATTATATTTTTGATAAGTCGAAATAATTTGTAAAGCTTAAGGCTCGTTTTTGACTCGAACAAAGTAAAAACATGTTGCTGAAATTTCTGAAAATTATATATTTCGTCGTCAAACTTTAAAAATTCATAACTTCTTCGTTATAACTCCGTTTTTATCCGTTCAAGCGGCCACGGATTCGTTTTAAAGTATATTTCCTAAATATCAAGACCAAAAAGTCGTGCCTACTGTCGGATTTTCCAGAAAATCAAAACAAGGACATAACATATTTTATACGTATCGAAAATAGTTTTTCTTGTACTAAACCTATTCTAATCCCTTCAAATCAACTCCAAAGCTAATCTAATCCTACCATACACCTTCTTAGGGTGTCATGGGTTCCTAAACATCATCAAGACCAAAGTATACCAAGGGGATAATTATAGGATGACCTTATATATATATATTTCTAAAAATCATGTAAAAATGGTATAAACAACACAAATCATGCATGCTTGCTCCAAAAATGAAGAGATACTTATGAAATAAAAAGGAAAGATGAAAAATATAAATGATATGCTTACAAGTATTATGATGAGGTGCAAAGAACCAAGGTTTAGCCTAAACACTCTTGGTTTTTATTTCAAAACCTTATAAAGAGTGTTATCTAGATTGTGTTTATGCTTGAACTTGAAAAAAAATGATGATCCCTTCTTGAAAACACCTATGGCCGGTTTTGAAGTGAAAGAAACAAGAGAGAAAAGTTTTCTTGGCTTGAAATAATTTGTGAGGAATGAATAAGATATTTACTTGGAGTATAAACATATACATTCAAGAAAATTTTTCAACAAGTATTAATTGCCAACCCATGACTCCCCCCCCCCCCTCCAAGGCCGGTTATTGGGGGATATGTTTTCCCAAAATTTCTTTTTTTTTTTTTTTTTTTATATATTACTTGTATGTACTTGATAAAAATGTGTAAGTAAATATTATGAAATAATAACTTGTAAGGTAAATGGTAGCTTTTAGGTAAAAGAAATTTTTAATAGATCAAAGTAGAGTATAATGATATCATAAAAATTGTGAAAATACATTCCTTGTGAAATTTGAGTGATAAAATAATTATCGTGCAGTTTTTAAGAAAAACGTTGTAATAATATAAATTTAACGATTTATATACAAAATAAATTTAAAACACTCGGTAAACTCAAAATATAGTTTTTATAAACTAATGTAAGTATAAAAATATACCGGGATCATTTTTGGAAGTAACGGATTAAATATTCAAAATAATAACTCACGCGATAACGTTTATTTAATATAAAATATACGCGGTTAAGGTGAAATGCAATGTCATGAATGAACTAATATGATGCAAATGATGTTAATGAAATGTAGACTAAACTTAGTCCATATGAAATGTACGTGATATTATGATCATGAATTCGCCGCTAAACCATAAAGGTTACGCGAATTTGGAACACGTAAACCTAGTTTACGATAAATGTTGAAATGGTGAAACTTGAGAAATGACTTGAAATTGCGAGTTGTCACATTTAGCATTGATTAACATTGTTCTTGCAGCTTCCACTAACGTTCGGTTTCGTCTTTCAACAACTCCGTTTTGTTCTGGTGTACGTGCAATAGATGTTTGATGCTGAATTCCCACTTTCTCATAGAATTTACGAAGGGTTTGGTTAACAAATTCAGTTCCTTTGTCTGTTCTGATTAGTTTGACGGTGTTGCGGAGCTGAACCTATATTTTCGAGAGAAAGGTGATGATCATTTGTGGAGCTTGGTCTTTGCTTCGAAGAAAGTAGACCCAAGTCCATCGTGAGTAGTCATCAACAATTACTAAGATGTAGCATTTGCCATTGATCGTTTGCACGCGCATCGGGCCAGACAAATCCATGTGAAGAAGATGAAGCACATGCTGAGAGTTGTGTTCCACCTTTGAAGGAAAATGAGCACGAGTGCTTTTCCCTTGTTCACAGGCTGAGCAAAGGTGATCTTTTGAATACCGGAATCGTGGGAGTCCTTCAACTAGTTTGAGTCGAGCAAGGTTGGTGATGGTTTGAAAGTTTAGATGTGAGAGACGACGGTGCCATAGCCAGGATTTTGTTGATGTTGCCTTTGAAAGTAAGCAGATGGGAGATGAAGCAACCATATATTTCATAGAGATAGTGTAGAGACTAGAATTACGCGAGCCAGACATAAGGTCATTTCCTTGTAGATCACGAATGTGTAACACCCCTAAAAACCGAGGGCGTCACTCATATGATATCACAACACAAATAATAGAGAACGGTTTATAAAACCCGTTTAATGACATTTATTAATAAAATAATAAAGTTTACAAAAGTTTAATTATTGCGGAAATATGGCCCATGAATAAAAGGTGGTCCCAAATACATCTGTGTAGTCTATGACCATGCCATGCCAAGCCCTGCCTTGATATCGTCACACTTCAAAATCATAAACCTGAGAAAACATGTTAAAAAGGTCAGCTATAAAGCTGGTGAGTTCATAAGTTTATAGCAAAGCATTTAAGTAATCAAGTTTGTTTTATGGACAAAAGTGTGCTCGATACACCGCGTGTAAGGAGTCTTCCAAATAAAAGTGGTTGTGTCAGTAGCATGTCAATATGGTTTATGTGCCCTTAGCAAGTGTGTGTTTCCGTCACACTCGTGTTCCGACATGGTATACGTCCGGAGACAAGTTGGCGCGACCAACCCGGACGGAGGCGTTACCCTCAATAGATCTATTTATAACACTCGCGCTCCCCGCAGGGATTAATGGTACGTGAAAGATGGGCAGTTGTGGAAACAGTTCTCTTAGGCTATCTCGTAATAGTGGTTTACACAAGAGTTTCAGTACATAAAGTAGTTGTTGTCCATAGAGTATTTGCGTAAAAGCAATCAGTCATCAAGTGTTTGCATAACAGCAATAGTTCATAAAGTGGTTTGCACGAAAGCAATAGTTCATAAGGTGTTTGCATATAAGCAATATCATTCATAAAGAGTTTGCATAAAAGCAATATTTCATAAAGAGTTTGCATGTTTCTCACCCCAAAACAGTTATAAAACAGGTAAAGTAGGGGTTATGAACTCACCTTGGTATGCAGAAATGTAAGAAATCACAACCGACATCAAGTAATAAATGTGCACGGCTCCGACACGCTACCTAGATAAGTATGGTGTGGTTTTTAGTCTAAGTCTTGTATTCAAAAACAACGTTTGTAAGTTTACCAGTGTTTGTGTTTTTGAAACGCTTAAAGTTCAAAAACAAGTGTTTTCAAATAAATTGAGTTACTGTAGCTTATGTGGAGTTTCACAAGTTTACTTTGATTATCGATGTACATAAAAAAACGCAGTTGTGAAATTATTTATAAGTTTGGCTCTTGAAATAATGTGGAAATTTGTATACGAAACTTTCGTATAAGAGTTGGCTCGACTATATGCTTAAATATTATTGAGGGGTAAATAAATACAAGTTAAATTGTATTTATTAAATTTGTTTGGTTTCAAGATGTCAAAGTATATATATACAATATATATATTTTTCGTAGTGGTGGGTAAATAATATATTTGCAAAAATGCATTATTTAAAGTTTACGTCGATATGGTCGTCAAATAAAAATATGTGTTAAACATATTTATCAAGACAAAAGTGGTAAAAATATAAGTTTTATCAGACTTATAAAAGTTTTAGGGTGACAAGAGTCAAAGTGTCAAATTTAGAGGGGTTAGAATGGTAAGGATTTGTAATAAGCTATAAATTTATAAAATCTTTAAGAGAATTATCAATTGTTCCAAAATTGAGGGGTTGAAGTAACTTTTAATATAATTTATAATACTTATTAAAAGTTATTAAGAAAATCAATAAGTGATGCAAAGTCGAGGGACTAAAACTGTCAAGTCGAAAAAAGTTGCAAAATAATAAAAATGGCAAAACTGCCTTCCATGGGATTCGATCATGAGACCTTATGGATGAAGGAACACAACCCTCCCAACTGAGCCAATGCTCTTTCTTGGTTAAAGGTTACAAGTTAAACGTATATTAAGGTTACTTAACTGTGTTTCATTTGTAAATATTCTCAGTTCAAGCGTGCATGGTACTATATATATCTTGTGTTTCTTTGTTTATTATTCAATCCATGTGATTTCTTACTTCCGAAACTTAGTTGCAAGACATGTGATGTGGGTTTCGACTAGTTGTTACATTGTAACGAGAGCATGTAATAAGCCGAACGAGCATATGTTTTCAAATGTAAAACGGGTATCGAATGAATGAAAACGTATAAACAAAGCTGAGAGTATGTATATGCCGAATACAAGGAGAGTTCAAAAGTAAATCTAACACCGAAATAAGCACAAGTCAACCGATATATTGAGCCAACATCATTCCAAGATTGAGCCAAGTCTTTAACGTGTTTCATAAACTTGTTTTCTCATGAGTTTATACTCGTTCCAAATCCATGAAAACTTCCACATTAGATGTTTCAAAATTACCACATATGCATGATAAGGAATGACTAGTTCATAATAGACGAGTTTTGTAAAGTTTTATGTTGTTTTAATTATGTTTGAGACATGCAACCATGAAATAAGAAAAAGTGTGTGAGACTGAGTGAATATTCTCGTATGAAAAAAAAAGGAAACAAATTTTGAGTGGCTTACAAAGGTGAAGGAGGTACGTGTGAGTTAAACAAGGATCAAAGAACCGATGTATCGACTAGTTTCCAAAGCCAAAATCCGTTAGCTTTAGCTTTCCAAAACCGTTTTCCCTTGCCTTCTCTTCTTCTTGTTCGTTTTGCATAATAACCACGAGAAGAGTGTGTGTTTGCCCAAGGTGAAGTGTGTACGAGGGAAGACAAGCACCAAGGATAGTGATATTTTGCGATAACCATTAAAATTTTTGACTTATACAAATGATTACATGTATTGTACTTCAAAAATATGAGTGTGAAGTTGGGATTGTTTTCCAACTGCCACAAGAAAGAAAGGAAGGAAGCAAGCATGTGACTTTGTCCTTTTTGGTTGGTATCATACGCAAATGGAAAGAAAAGGTAACATGTTCTAGGTTATGAGTGTTTTGTTTGTATGTTTTTGTTATGTCCCAATCCCACACGCAAAAGAAAAAAATAAATAAAATAAATGTGTTGGCATTGAGCGTGGGAGGGAGGGGAAAGGACAACCAAGTCCAATATAGGTGTGTAGTAATAGTTAAAAATGATTTTTGTATTTTCATTTTACACTTAACAAAAGAGTGTGTGTACACTTTAATATTTATTTGTGTGACTTCCTCGTGTATTTTTGAGCATCATGTCGAGTACTGGGTGTGTCGACCCAAGTGAAACATGACCTCCTAGAATAAGGTTCTTAAGCTCAACGTGTTAAATTCTAGATTGTGCTCAAAGAGTACTCGTCCAATTTCAAAGTTTTAACTACAAACTTAAATATATGATCAAGTCGTGTGTTAATGTGTCGAGTGTGGCATGGCTTTGGGTCATCCAAGAAATACTTGACGTCAAAAATATTCAAAAGGGATTAAACAAGATTCAAAGCTTGTATGGTTTACTTTGGTTTGTTACTCGAATGGAAATTATAAAATGTATATAAATGAGTTGGATTGCGTTTCATTGTATAAAATGTGACAAAATGAGATTATAAAGAGTGGGAAATTAAAACGTGAACTTCCTTGAAGTTTTGGTATTTCTTTTACGTTTTAAATCGAGAGTTGAAATATTTCCGTCACACGTTAAAAATGGTTAACGTGTAAAATATCTTTTCGAGTGTGTTTTTATAAGAGAAATATAAAAACATCAATATTGGTTCAAAAATGTGTTTATTAGACTAATACCATACTTTCTATTTGTCGGTTCGTGCGCCAGCTCGTGTTTTCGATAAAGTGAGATAACTTCTCGTGTGAGTTAGAAAACTCATAAGTTGGGTAGGAAATAGAAAATATGCATTTTCTGATAATGTTTGATAGTTCAAAATGTACCAGTGTGCGGGATAACCTCCCTCATTTATCTCAAGTGAGCTAATGCTTGCTCAAAATCGTTCAGGTAATAATAAATAATAATTTATTATTAAATTTAAAATGTGAAAATTTACCGATTGTCACAGAATGAAATAAGTTTTCTCCCGAAAAGCAACCTCCAAATCTCCATCACAAAACTGACCTACTGAAAACAGATTGTGACCGAGGCCTTCCACATAGTAAACCCTGCTAAGTTCGATGTTCCCATTGATATAGTCTCTGTAGCCCATGATAGCTGTGAAGTGATCATTCCCGAATCTGACAATGCCAGTGAACTTTGCGATAAAGTTTGATAACAGTTTAAGGTTGCCTGTCATGTGTCGGGAACATCCGCTATCAACAATCCAGAGAATGATCTTTATCACCTGCATTACACACAGACGACACAGATGGAATAGAAGTAGATGTGGAACCCGAAATGTTAGAGGGTTCCGAAGCAGTTATGGTAGACATACACACATTAATAACTTTAGGCATCCATTTAAATCCTAGTGTGTTATATATCCATTTCTGCCATCTATAACTACTATTTGCTTTAGTCATTGTGAATGCACTAGGTGGTACTACATTCTTAGGAGGTAAAACTGGAGCTACAGGGACAACAATGCTTGCCTTAGAATCTAAAGAAGGCGGTCTACCAAGTACAAACTTAGAATGATTAGTGGGCCTAGAGGTATGCCGATTCTTAGGATTCCGTAAACGAGAGATTATAGCTTTAGCAACACATTTGTCATGACAATCAGAATTCATACTTTTACGACAAATAACACAAGGTGCATCAGACTGAATATCAAAAGTACTTAACAGTTTAGCATTCGTTACATCACTATTTCTATTACATTTTCCAGACGCAATATCTATAGTGGAGGCAACTTGAGTCTTATTCATAGTCCTAGGGTGTTCTTCTACTTTAGCATTCCTTATTGATCTTTTATTAGGTCACAACTTCCTATTCTTCAATTAAGTGCTCCTAGGCTGTGAATTGCGGACGTTTGGAAAAGACGCAACTATTCCTGTTTCAGTAGAATGAAGCACGTTAGCAACTTGTGATTTGGCAGTAGAGATTCTAGGCTCACGATTACTAAGTGTTACTGGTGCTAATCTCTTAATGATGGTTGGCGGAAGTTGTTCATACTTTCCTAACATTTCTCTTAACTTAGAGATAGTGTGAATCAAATCTTGATTTTCAGAACGAATATTACCAGCAAAATTCATAACTTCTCTAGTGTGAGCAAGATAGTGATCAAGTTCATTTGATGCTTCATGACGAGTCTTATTGAGTAAATCAAATATGACACCATATTCCTGTTTAACTTTTACAAGTTCTTGTTCATATTTTGAGATTTGACCTTTCAAAGACACGTTTTGATCATCCAGTTGCGCAAATTTAGGATTAGAAGATTTTTCACGCAACTGAGCGATTTTCTTTTGAAACCCAAGTTGTTGATTGTGAATATCTTTTTCACACCAATTAAGACGACGTTTTGCATTGTAAAGTTCGTTAAGTAATCGTTCATTTTCAGCTTTTAAAGACTCGATTTGAAGCACCTTATCAGTATTCTCAACAGTTACCACAGAGTCAACATTATCAGCATAGATATAATCAGATGCATGTGGTAAGGAATAGAATAACACAACATTATGGATATCAGCACATATAACATCTTTCAAGAGACGATTAACATCTTTTCTCAACATTTTCTTTTTACGTTTAGTATTAGAAATAGATGTTTCAGTTTTCTCGAAAACGACCTTCATGACTCCAAGTTCCTTATGAAAGTCCCGTTCCCAAGACAATGCACAACTTTTAAAATTTTTAACATTTGGTAAAAGATTTTTCTGAAAAATGTTTCTTTGTTCTCGCGCCAGAGCCGATTGAAAGTGTTGAACTTTGATTTCAGAATGATATTCTATCTCATGTTCTAAAGTTTTGAGGTCAGCCATGAAAATATCAAAATATCTAAGAATTTTGCGATTTTCAGGTTTTGAGTTTACTTCACTGATGGAAGGTAAAGGACCATAAATTTATGCATAATCTGGTTGGGGATTAACATTAGAAGACTCAGGTGTTTTGATGATAACCCTTGGTGTGTTAGAAGAATCCGTTGGTGTGACAAAAGTGACCAGTTTTGAATAATTAAAGGTTTGTTGTAAACAACAGTTTTTTATTTTGATCGACTCTCGTCTTCTGCATCTAATTCCTCTTGACGATGGTATTCAACAACACTCATAACAGAATTATAAATTTTATATTCTGCACTGGAAACTTCAGGATTTGGTTTGAATGTTTTGGTTGAAAGCTTTGGTTTGTAATCAGCAAGATTTGGTCCATATCCTTTTGGATCGGGTTTTAAGGTAAACTTTGCAATAGCAGTTACTGACTCACCATGTTTATAAACAACAGTTTTAAACTCTTTAAGTTTGCATTGCAAGCTGATAATTTCTTCAAGATGATTATCTATTCGGTTCGTGGAATGCTTTTTGTATGCAGAGAACTGTTTTTGACAAGTTAACAACTCAGCCTTAGCTTTTTGATTTTCCAAGGTGAGAGCGTTAATTTGCTTTGAAAATCGTCAAATGTAACTACAGGGTCTATTTGAAAATCGTCGGAATGAGATGTAAATGACTCATTTTGAACATTCTGAGCCTTGCCGGATTCAGATGTTGGCGAAGATATTAGATCAAAGATAAATATGGTTTGTTCGGGTACCTGAGACAAGCCATCAGTGTCATACACTGGGCCTGCGTCACTCATGTGTAACTCATGCATATTAGCCATCAACATAACTGTTGCATTGGCCTGCAAATCCTCCATATCATCATCTGAGTCTGCATTTGCCATAAAACTCTGTTCTTTGTCTGTGAGAGATCCACCAGCTTCATCCTTAAGAGCCAAAAGAAGAGCCTCTTTGAAATAAGCACTGCCCCTAGTTCTCGGCTTTGGGCATGCATTAGCCAGGTGTCCCTTCTCATTGCAGTTGTAGCATCTTAGACCATTCAACCCATTATGAGCATTTCCCCTGTTCCACCACTGGAGCTCTGTTGTTATTCCGACCCACAGCATTAAACCCTTGACCACCGCCCATCTGACGACCATAACCACGATTCTGAACTTAAATTCATCCATTGTTTACAACAGCCTGATTTCGTGTGTTAGATGAGGAACAAATATGATTGTTGGATTTGTTGGTATAACAGCCAAAAGCATTAGCAATCATAACAAATCCTTGTTGCAATGCTTCGAACGGATCGATGTCCTCATTAGCTTCACTAACAATTGGTTGAGCATTTTTGTTGTTGTATTGAACCAATTGATTTTGTTGAGGTTGTTGTTGTGAATGATCATTTTGTGTGACAGAGGCAGTAGGTTGAGTTGCTTGTTGAGGAGGATAACTTTGTTGAGCATATAAGGCAAGTTGTTGATTTTCCGGATGTGTAGGTGGAGCAATTTGAGCACGGAGAATCCTTTCCCGATCAACTTCCTTTTCATGAGGCTTCAAGTAATCGTACAACAATCCATATGTAGAATGATGCATATTCTTAGCTTGACAGAGAAAAATGACATACTTCTCCCATTCAGGACCAAGACTACTCAGCAACTTAGTATTCACTGCAATTCTTGGCATGATGATGTTGTGTTTATCCAATTCATTGATGATGTCTGAAAATCGATGATGATAGGACTCTAGTGTCTCTCCAGGTTCAATCATGAAGTGTTCATAAGCCAAGTAAATTTTGGATTCCAAATCCTCCTGATTGAGTACAGATCCTTCCATAAGAAGACGAATATGATCCCACATTTTCTGTGCAGTCTTTTGAGCATCAACACTACGAAGAATTGGGTTTGGTAATCCTAAGAGGATATATTCCATTGCAAGCTCATCTGCTTCATAATGTAGAAGTTCTTGAGGATTCAATTCTGCAATAGTAGCAATGTTCGTTTGTTCATCTCTTGGTGGAATAGCATTTGGATCTCCGGGTACAATGACAGTAGGCATCTCTAATGGACCTTCCAAGATAACCTTCTTTAAGAACTTTCCATGTGGCTTCTTCAGATCACAAAACCTAAAGAACTTTATCACCCATTGATCGTAGTTTCCTGGAGTGAGAATTGGAGGTCTATCAAGTGATCCAGCCTCATGAATTGATTGTTGGCTGCTTAAAGCTTCACACATCTTTGCAAACCAAGTGGGTTCCTTCATAGTGTTCCTTGATGGATGTTGATTGAATTCATTTATGTAGGGTTGAACTTGAAGACTTGGCAGTGTTTGAACCATTTGTGGTGGAGGAATTGCTCCAAGTTGTGGAGTATGTTGTTGATTAAATTGTTGTTGATAAATTGCTTGTTGTTGATTCCATTGTTGATGTTGTGGACTTAGTTGTTGTTGTCGTTGAGAATAAGTGTAAGGGAAATAGTTAGAGTATGGTGGTTGTGATATGTTGAAAACTTGTGTTGGTAAAAATGGATCTTTGTAGTCGAATGAATCTTTGTTGATGAAGTGTCCTTAGGCGTAGAAATCACAATAATCCAAGTAGCACTTATGCGTAAAAAAACCAAAGTTACGCGTAACAAGAAAGAGTTACGCGTAGATTTAGCTTACGCGTAAGTAGGGAAAAGACGCTAAAGTTATGCGTAGACACAAAGTTATGCGTAGAAAGTTAGGCGTAGGATTATCTTATGCGTAAGACTATGCTTAGGCGTAAGATGAATCTTATGCGTAGGATTTCTACGCGTAAGCTTTATGCTTATGTGTAAGTTTAGGGTTTTATCCCAAGTGATCTTTTACACTTCACAGTGCAAAAGATATCCAAAGTCAACGTATTTTCAGGCTTATCCAAGCAAGAAAAACACGGAGTAAACCACGAAAACGAAGATCAAGCCACGGATAAAGTTACGCGTAAGATTAGGGTTTTGATACGCGTAATCTTACTCGTAAAATGATTATGCCCAAATTTGTTTCTAAACCAGATATTTGTTATGGAATAGCGTTAATAGTACCAAAATAACACAAAAGTGTGAACCTTGATGAACCAAAACAGCTAAACGGGTTACGCGTAGAACTTCATCCACGAACAAAATCAAGCTCAAAAACTTAGATCCACGCGTAAAGTTTGAAGCTTTTTACCAAAAACAAGTATTTTAACACCTTAAAATGTAGAAAGTACAAGAATCTTGGATTCAAAAGTGTAAAAAACAAGTTTTTAAGCGAACCAAAGAACACGTTATCTTTACTCGTAAGACCAAAACCAAAAACTTCAAAAACAAAAGTGTGCACCCAACTATTTGGCGATTGATACCACTGTTAGGTCACTAGATTTACCACACAAGCTTACTAGAAGGAGATAAAGGCGATTGAACAAGTAAACCAAACACACACACACACGTTATACTAAGACAGTTATGCGTAGAGTATGAAGTGAAACAGAAAACTTGAACAACCAACCTTCAAATGAAGGTTTACAAGAGTATTTATAGGAGGGAAGCTAGGGCAACACTCATAGTTCCCATCCTTTCTCCTATAGGCTTGGGCCTAAGCTCATGGGCCTTCTACATAAGCTTAAGGCTAATAACAAACATAAAGGCCATAATAAACTACCTATTACATATGAGTAACTAACACTTGATTTAAGGTTTAGGAGTGATTCCAACAGAAGGTTTTTCATAAAAACAAACACCATGTCTTTTAAAACTCTTTGTTTGGATGTTGATTAGATGACAACATTTTCTCTCTCATAATTTATTTTTTATTTTAATGCACTAATCCTCTTTGTCATGTTGATTAGTCAAAGCTCATACCTACCAAGCCATAGGAATCGCTTGGTAACAAGAATACCTTCCCTAAGAAGGTATCTTAAGCACAAAGAAGCCGAAATTGTCTTCTGACACTTGTTGTGTCATTTGTAAAGACATTCCTAAGTACATTAGAGGTATGACTTTCTACTTATCTCTAAATGACATTAGCTTGCTAAATGAGTATGTTTTCCTAGGTATTTATTTGATTATCTTTTGTGCTTATACTCGTTTTACATATAGCTTCATTAGGAAGCTTTTCTTGCTTACGTGTTTCTCTTTCGTCTAAAGTCGAGGATTATATAATTTGTATTTTATTTCATTTAATCCTAAAATTATATCATTCTAATAATAAAACAAAAACACAAATATCAAAAATTCCTCCTTCCCCATAAAACCTCCCACCATCATCTACTTCATCAAATCCCCACTTTTTCAAATCTTCCAATTTCAAAAATTCCCTCTCATTCAAAACTTCATCTTCCTCTCCATTTCATCTCATCCGAAACCAAGAAGGCTCGCCATCAACATGGTTTACATCGCCCTCATGCTCATCTCCTTAACACTCATCGCTCTTGTGTTCCCTATGATGAAGTTCTTATACGGAGACATATACTTTGTGTTGTTAATCTACATTAGGATCATATACCCAATCTTTTGTATCATTCTTAGCATTGAAATGAAATATTATTAATAGTCTAGTTTATCTAGGTTATTATTATCATAATGTGTTTGTCATTTCTTTTGATTTATACGTTTCGTGTTCTCTCATGATACATTAGAAGTCACGTATGCATGCTAAAAGAAAATGTAGGCTAAAACACATATCTTAGTATAAAACTATAAGATCTAAAAATCTATGTTTTTATCAAGAAATCTGTTTCTGTTACTCCAGATCCACGGATCCCGAGAGTTAGACTAACCGGATCCCTTATGAAAGGGAACCGTGGGAACCGTACATCTGGACAACAGTTTCTCATGCATAATAAAAACCACTTTCTTTCTGAAAGTAATATTCCACTAGAATGTCAAAACCATAAGTGAGTTAAGTGTCATTGTTGTTAAAAACCATTGTTAATAAAAATCTAGTAAAAAAACGTTAGATAATCATTGATTGACCACAAACATCACTTTATATTAACTCATCATTTCTATAGGTTCAACTATGACGCATGAATATGAGTTTGATTTTTCACTCACTAGCGTCTACACTCCGAACATCTCCCTTGAGCCCAACACACCTAGCAATCATGTCCGTGGGTTCAATAATATTGAAAACCGTCACTTCCATGAAGGACGTATTGTAGACACCTCTCTATAATTAGAAGAAGGTATCAATACCTCCTTCCGAGCCATAGGATTGGAATGTCTTCTTGAAATTAATGAGAAAATATGTCCAAGGTTCATAATGGAATTCTTCCGTCAAGTCGAACTCGTTCGTAACGAGGATCGCTCTCTTTCTCTTTGGTTTTGGATCAAAAACCAAAAGTTCGTTTTAACCCTTGAGCGATTTGCTCACATCCTCTGGATTCCAAATCATGGACAATGTGCCTTCACCGAAGATTGGTCTCTTTATTCTCTCTTCAACTTTCGTGAAGAAAATAGTCCATATTGTTCACACATACCCTCCCCGGAGGATTTGAACCGCATAATATGCAAACCTCGACCATATTACTTCGGTCTAAACATTATCTTTACACGGGACATTCGAGAAGAGTACAAACCTCTTGCACTCATTCTACGTGAATATGTTTGGAGTCTTAGGGGAAATCGAGAAATCCTTCCCGCTTGTTGTGCTCACATAATGTATTGTTTGCTAACACAACAACCATACAATCTCGCCTACTTCTTTGCAAGGCGGATTGTAAATCTTCAAGGCTCCAAGAATAAACTCATCCCTTTTGGAATGTTCTTGATGCGCCTCTATCATAACGTCATGCACTTTCATCCTCAATTTCAAAGTCCATTGTACGTACTTGTGAACAAGATGATGGAACCGCTAAACATATCTCTCATGAAGACTTTCTTCATTCTTGATTCCACCAACACTCATCAACCATTTGATGATCCCTCTAGCGAAAACGCTCAAGGAACTTAGTAGTATTTCAAATAGGATCAATCCTTTTGTACTCTTGCTTTATCAATGTAATCTAATTTCCTTCATGAAATAAAACATCTTACATTTGATATCTTAGTATTAGAACCTCTTAAACTGACCTTGGAATATAATGCATTGTCAAAATCATTGCATACCTTTAGTAAAGGTCCTGCTTAGCAGATAGACGGATCCTAAAGTTTGTGCTAGACGGATCCCTATTCTTAGGGAACCGTGGGATCCGACAAACAGAAAATGCAATTACAATCATTGTATTTCAAACATGTCCTTAGAACACCTCACACTAAGCTAAACATAGTGTCTTAAGGAAAATTAAGTCTTTATCAAGTTAAGTAGATCCTTCCTACTCACACATAACTCACCTTGATCACAATCAAGATGCTTATAGATATATCGTTTCACTTAAAACCACTATTCTTCCGCTCTCAAGCTCACTCATCATCCCTCACATCTAGCATTGGAAATCTTTCAATTATGGAAAAATTGATCATAATCATCTTTGCCTCAAAATTGGTCGAACTTGATCAATTTATAGTTTTTCCATCTTAAGCATTTAGGATATTTTCCAAAACATTATCCTAAGTCACTATCTGATCTCTAGGATCATTTAGCTCAACTTGACACTCTAAAAAATCTTTAGTGTCATCTTTGTTCATTCATTGGTACTCATGAAAGTTCCAATCTCTTCCATAAATGGCAATCATTAGCTACATCACTCATTACCCTCAAATACTTAAGCACCCATTCATTTAAGACACTTAGATAAACTGAAACACTCAATAAGAAATAGGCATTAGACCTTACAAACATCATTGTTACCTTTTCTTAATTGCTGAAAGATGAATCCCTAGGATTAGCCTAGGCGGATCCCTCATTGGAGGGAACCGTGGGATCCGGGAGACAGATTATGTCAACTCTAGCTAAAACAATCATTTCAAGCTCATCTTCCCAACTTAAACACTCCATCTCATCTTAAATGAGTTCCTAGATCAGTACAAACTCTGAAGTTGACTCTTGTGCAAGTTAATCATTACATTCCAATGAAGCTTAGTGGCTTAAGTCTTCAATGCACTTGCCAAATCCCTTGCTTTATAAACCACATTGTTAGGACTTCCAAAGTCATCATCTTCATCCTTATTTTCAGCACTTAAGAAACCTTTACAAACCTCTTGAAATCATCTCATTATGAGGAAAACTCCAAGTAGCAACTTATCCACCAAAGAACCACCCAAGAAAATTGCTCGTGTTATACATGAAATCTCTTCAACCGAATCATCTCCGGTCAAGGAAACAAATGCAAGGACTTATTTTAAACCAATCAAACCAATTCCTAAAAGGATAGTACCCACAAAACTACCTATGCCAAACACCACCATACCTCCTTGGCCAAACAATATCATTTCCACTAAACCATCACCATTGGTTCCTAGAGCTATCTCATTTACAACTCCACTATCATCACCACCTCTACAATTTAGAGGATTTGCCTCCTAGGCCACCTCATCCTCCTCCGCCAGCAACATTCTCCTCATTAGGAGGAATAATGGTACAAAATCAAGGTGTTGAGTCAACATTAGATCCGGCCTCCTTTTCGCCGTCACCATCATATAATCCCATTTGGATTATAAGAAATTATCAAAGTCAACCACCCGACCATATGGAAGTTGACACTTCTCTACCACCACCATCATTCTTGGTCTAGCCATCTTCAAATGCACCTCCACCAATCCCTCTGTCGTTTGAGGCTCCACAACCCGCTTCACTTGATCCTTCGCATCAAGCATTTCATTTCTTCCACCACCACTACCTAGCCATGACAAAGATTGTTATCATTGTCAACATGTTGAAAGTTTGATACATGAAGTACGAGAAGATCAACGTTTCATGTTCTATCACCTCCTCGAATGTTTTGACGAGATTAAACCTAAACAAACTTGAGCTAGAGGATTTTAGTGGTGTCCTAGTATCAAGCGTTAGGTAGATAAGTCTAGCAATTCCAAGTCATGTATCGATCATTTTCTTAGTTTTTAGAGTCATTTATATCATATCTCTAGTTTTATTAAATGAAAATACATGCTACTTTCTATATTTTTTAGTATATGATTATGTTGTATAATACATATCTCACTTTGATATTAACATAAAATGTTATTTAACCATTGCTGAAATTAATCATCAGCAAGACGGATCCCTTAAATTTGCCTAGACGGATCCCTACAAGGAGGGAACCGTGGGATCCGTGATACAGAAAACTATTTTTCTACTAACTTGAATCATACTTGCAGGAAATTATGCATTATACTTATTTTCTAATCTTTGTTTTGTAGTTATTCAATTTACACATGAAGACTTTGACACTCTAAAGCTAGGGGGAGCTTTATGTCAAAGCAATACATTGCAAAATCACTTGCAATATTAGGATTACATTTCGTGACGTCCCTTTGCAAAGTTGCAATCATCAAGGGGGAGCATATTCATCACATTGACGAAATCTTTTGCAAACTTAGTTGCAAATTGCTTAGTATTATATTTGCTTGATGCCCTTACATAGGGATGGACTCGTCAAGGGGGAGTTAAGACGAGATCCTTTCCCGTTACTTGCTCTCTACTTTTTTCTTTCTTGTCACATTTAAAAAAAAAACAACGTGTTAATTTCCTCTCGAAGCTCTTTTTGTTTCGACAAAAAGGGGGAGAAGAAAGTAAAAACTAAAAATTCAAACTTTTACGAATTTTAGCTTTTCCTTAAAATAATTTTATGTTTTGTCATCAACAAAAAGGGGGAGATTTTTAATAAAAATAAGCCGTAAAAACGTTTATTTATATTTTATGATCTTCTAATTTTTTGTCAATAACAAACGTAAAATCATTTTAACGAAACAAATAAAATACGTAAACTGTTTGAACCAATAGTTTTTCTAACACACTTACATTTTCACATAAAACACTAAAACAAGTATAAGTGATTTTATGATTTAGTAATACATATGTACAACAACTAGTGTTTACATATTTGGGTAAATATATACTTAAACTAGTATATACTAAAATGGGTAAAAACTAACAAATGGTATTGACCCATAACCCATGGTATTGATCCATACCCATGTGACTAGGTGCATTGCACTTATAAGATACATTGTATCTAGTAAAAGACCCATGGATCAACCCATAACCCATGACCCATGACCCATAACCAAAATACCCATGGGTAAAGAGGAGTGTCCCACGGATCCCTAGCTTTACGCTAGACGGTTCCCTTGTGGGAGGGATCCGTGGGATTCGGGGAACAATAGACATTTTCCTCTATAAATAGTGAGCCATTTATTCATTGTTTCTAACCCCTTTCTAACATACTTTCTCACTGAGTTAAAAACTCTCTAACCTCAGATCCAAGTGATCTATGTTTGTAGTTTTGTGTTTGTGTGATTCTACAGGTTCCTCTTAAAGGCGATATCACCACCTTTGAAGTCAAGCAAGCTCAAGTCCATGAGTTGCCATGCTTTCTCATCATCAAGACTACTGAAGTCTTCTTGTTGATGATTCTTTTCTTTCTTCCAAGAAGTGTAGTGTTGAAGACATTAGTAAAAGATGTCTCAAGTGTAAAGACGAAGACATTAGTGAAAGGTGTCGATCATCCGTATTATAGGCATTAGTGAAGGGTGCCTAGAAGTCAAGACACAAGACATTTGTGAAGGGTGTCTTGAAGATCTATTTAAAGGAATTAGTGAAAGGTTCCTTAGATGTACATTCGATATGGTGTGTTTCGATGTACAAGATAGATTAGTATTAGATCCAAGGATATTGATATCCTTGATGATGTTGTAATAAGGAGTTGGTCTCCTTTGGGATTAGTCATTGGTGTAGTGTTGGGTAGTAGTTCCTCCATTGTAATGGAACTCGGTACTTGGTCTAGTACCGGATAATGGGTAGGCGACGTTGTGGTAGGTGTGGTTCACCTTGGTGTGAAAGAACTCGGTGGTTAGCCTGGTACCGGATAAAGTGTAGGCAACGTTGTGAAGGTTTCTCCACCATAAGGAGTTGGTGTCGTGTAGTGATTACGAACTCTCGAGTAGGTGACTCGGGGAGTGGAGTAGGGCAAGGAAGGTGTCTTTGTAGCCGAACCACTATAAATACTCGCGTTGTGGTTTTGTGCTTCTTACTCTTATCTTTTCATTACATACTACTATATGTTTCTTTATCAACATCCAACACACATCCAAATAGATTGACATAAGTCGATCTAAATAGTTTAAAAGAAAGTTTTAATTGGAAAAACTATTCAACCCCCCTTCTAGTTTTCCACAATGATCATCAGCATCTTTTGATGCTTTAGCACGAGTCTTTTTGAGCAAATCAAATATGACACCATATTCTGTTTTGACGTTGGCAATTTCTTGTTCATATTTTGAAATTTGACATTTTAAAGACACGTTTTCATCATCCAGTTGTTCTATTTTTGGATCAAAAGATTTTGAACGCAACTGGTTGATTTTGTTTTGCAAAGCAAGTTCTCGATTTTGACAATCTTTTTGACACCATTGAAGACGACGTTTTGCATTCGAAGCTCATTTAACAATCGCTCATTTTCAATTTTGAAAGATTCGATTTGTGACATATTATCGGTATTCTCAACGTTATCAACAGAATCAACAACGATATAATCAAATGCATATGCAACATAATATAATAGCACAACATTTATTGTATCAGAACAGATAACATCTTTCAAGAGTCGGTCAACATGATTTCTCAATATTTTCTTTTTACGTTTAGTATTTGAAATCGATGTTCCGGTTTTCTCGAAAACTATTTTCATAAGTCCAATCACTTTCTGAAGTTCCCTTTCCCAATAAATTGCACACATTTTTAGATTTCAGACATGTGGTAAAAGCCCTTTCTAAAAAATATCCCGTTGTTGTCGCACAAATGGCGATTTAAAATGTTCAGCTTTTATTTCAGAATTAACTTCAATTGCATATTCCAAAAGTTTGATGTCAGACATAAAAGTGTCAAAATATCTTAGAACTTGACATCGTTTAACTAATGGCTTTATTTCACTAAAAGAAGGTAAAGGACCATTAATTTGTGCAACATTGGAATGGGGACCATCATGAGAGGAGGACTCAGGATTAGGTGTGATAACCCTAGGTGTGTTAGAAGTATCCTGTTGTGTGACAAAAGTTATGGCTTTGGAATAGTTAAATGGTTTGTTATAAACAACATTTTCCATTTTTAACCAAATCTCGTCTTCTACATCTAATTCCTCAATACGATTATATTCAACAACACTCATAATTGAGTCATTAATTCTATGTTCTGCACTGTAAACTTGACGATTTGGTTTGAATGCTCTATGTGAAAAACTTGGTTGGTAATCAGCAAGAATTGGTCCATATCCATCTGGATTTGGTTTAAAAGAAAACTTTTGAATTGTTGTGATTGACTCACCATGTTTATAAACAACATTTCGAAACTCTTTGATTTTGTGTTGTAAGTCGACAATTTCCTCAAGATAGTCTTCTATTTGTTTCCTCGAATGTTTTTTGTACTCAAAAAACTGTTTTTGACAAGTTAACAACTCAGACTTGGCTTTTTGAGTTTTCAAAGTGAGAGCATTAAGTTGTTGTTTATGATCATATTTTAATTGTTCTATTTGAGAAAGCAATGCATTCTTGAAGGCAACTAGATCACATATCTGTTTTTCCAAAGATTTTTCATTTTGGTACGATTTTGCAAAAGCGACTTCAAAACCTTTTTCACGTTTCTCGTTAGTTTCAAAAATGTTGAGTTGGAACTTATAGCATTCATTATCCTTTGTCAATAGTGCAATTTTATCTTGCAGTTTCTTATTGATGTCATTGCACCTTTCCAGTTGAGATTGGGTGGTCTGAATTAAGTTGGTCATGAGCTCAAGATCTGGATTAGACAAAGGTTCATCTTGTTCAACTTGAGTCTCAACATGATCATTATTTAGATCCATAAATATAACCACGGAGACTACTTGATTATCAATATTAACCATAAGGTCATCTTGATCGTCAAATATAACTACAGGATCCGTTTGATTATCGTCGGAATAAGATGTGGGATATTCATGTTGAATGAGCCTTGTCGGATGGAGATGTTGGCGGAGATATCAGATCATTAATGAGTATATTTTGATCCGGTACCTGAGACAAGCCATCAGTGTCATACACTGGGCCTGTGTCACTCAAGTGGAGCTCTTGCATGTTTGCTATTAACATCACAACTGCATTAGCCTGCAAGTCCTCCATATCATCATCAGAATCGGCATTAGCCATGAAGCTCTGTTCCTTGTTGGTAAGTGTTCCACCAACTTCATCCTTGAGAGCCAAGAGTAAAGTCTCTTTATGATAAGCGCTGCCTCTTGTTCTCGGCTTTGGACATGCATTAGCCAGATGACCCTTTTCATTGCAGTTATAGCATCAGAGGCCATTTATCCCAGTCTGAGCATTTCCCTAATTAACCACTTGAACCCGTTGTTGTGTAGCACCCATGTTATTCCTTCCATTAACATTAAACCCTTGACCACTATTCATCTGACGACCATTTCCACGATTCTGAACCTCAACCCTTCGATTTTTAACAGCAGCTTGATTTCTTGTATTTGATGAGGTGTGAATGCGGTTGTTGGATTTGTTAGCAAAACGTCCGAAGGCTCTTGCAATCATTACAAATCCTTGATTTAATGCATCGAAGGCTTCTGCATCCTCATTTGATTCACTGTAGAGTGCTTGATCATTGTTGTTGTTGTATGAAACAAATTGAGTTTCTTGTGATTGTTGTTGTGATGGATCATATGGTGTAATCTGAGCAGTTGGTTGTGGAGGGTTTGTGAAGACAGTTGGCAAGGTTAGAAATTGAGGATAACATGCTTGAGTATACAAAGCAAGAGTTTGATTATCCGGGAGTGAAGGCGAAGCAGGGACTCCACAGAGGATTCTTTCTTTTTCTACTTCCTTTTGGTGGTGCTTCAAATAGTCATACAACAATCCGTTTGTAGCTTGATGAAGATTCTTTTCTTGACGGATGAATATAACATACTTCTCCCAATCAGGACCAAGACAACTCAAGAACTTTATGTTGATTGCAATCCTTGGCATAATGATATTATGTTTGTGCAAGTCATTGCTGATGTCTGAAAACTCATGATGATATGACTCTAATGTCTCCCCTGGTTCAATCATGAAGTGTTCATATGCTAAGTAGATTTTGGATTCCATGTCCTCTTGATTGAGTTATGTGCCTTCCATTAAAAGATGAATGTGCTCCCACATTGCTTTAGCAGTCTTCTGAGCATCAACACTACGAATTATCGGATTGGGTAATCCCAAAAGGATATATTGCATTGTAAGTTCATCGACTTCTAAGTGAAGAAGTTGGGTAGTAGTAAGTTGATTAGGACCGACAATGTTAGTAACATCATCTCTTGGTGGATTAGCATTCGGATCTCCGGGTACAGTGATAGTAGGCATCTGAAAAGGACCTTCAAGGATGACCTTATTCAAAAACTTACCATGTGGCTTCTTGAGATCACAAAACCTAAAGAACCTTATCACCCATTGATCGTAGTTACCGGGAGTGAGCATTGGATGTCTATCAAGGGATCCAGCTTCATGAATGGATTGTTGGCTACTTAAAGCTTTACACATCTTTGAAAACCAAGAAGGTTGCTTTTGCGTTGTAACATTCATAGCATACTTAGCCGGATATTGATATTGGAAGTAGTTACAATGTTGGACTTGTTGACGAGGGTTTGGTTGAACCATCTGTGGTGGAAGAAGGATTTGCTCTTTGGGGAAAGTACATTTGAGACGGCGATTGAAATTGTTGTTGAAATTGTTTCAATTGTTGTGGAGATGGTGGAGGATATTGTTGATAGAATTGTTGTTGCTGAGTTAGTTGTTGTTGTTATTGAAGATACTCATGAGGAAAGTAGCTAGAGTATGGTGGTTGAGACATCTTGAAACTTGTGTTGATGATGGATCTTTGTAGTCGAATGAAACTTTGTTTATGAAGTAACCTTAAGCGTAGAAAGCAATTTATGCGTAGAAAATACCTTACGCATAATACCCAACTTACACGTAGACAAGAGCTTACGCGTAGGCTTGAGAAAACTTAGTTTAGGCGTAAACCAATGACTTAGTAGTAGAAACCTTATGCGTAATATTTCCTTAGGCGTAAGACAAGCTTAAGTGTAGGAAATGCTTAGGCAAAGAAGTTTCTACGCGTAAGTTTAAGCTTAGGCGTGAAACTAGGGTTTTACCCAAAAATCCTTTACACTTATACCAGTCTAAAAGATATCCAAAGTCGAAGTGTTTTCAGGCTAATCCAAGCAAGAAAACACTGAGTAAACCAACAGCTCTGAAGATCAAGTGATGAATTCCTTATGCGTAAGGTGCTGCTTAGGCGTAGACTTTGTGCTTACGAGTAAAAATAGGGTTTTACTATGAGTAGAAAGTACCAACTTTCACCAAAACTGATTTTTATGCCCAAAAGTGTTTGTAACCTGATTTTAATGATGAAAGAGCTTCAATATCACCAAAATAACAAGAAAGATTTAAACTTGATGATTGAACACAACTTTCACCCTTACGCGTAGAAAACACTACACGATTCAAAAACAAGTTTAACACTAATCTACACACGTAAAGTTTGAAACTTGATGCAAAAAACTTAAACTTTAACACTAAATAAACCTTAAACCACAAGAATCTTGAGTTTACAAGTGTAAAATCTAAAGCTTTTAGGCGTATGAAAAGTTTATAGTCTTAAAACCCACGCGTATGAAATAATACTTCAAAAACAAAAGTGTTTCACCCAACTAGATGACAATTGATACCACTGTTAGATCACCATAATATAACACAAGCATCAATCTGTAAGAAATAGATAAGAAATAGATTGGTTGAACAAACACAAACACACACGTATAAATATTATCAAAGGTTATGTAACCACCCGTAAAAATCCACCTTTATACTAATAATAATTCATTTTCTACGTACATTTTTTTTCTTCTTTTCCCTACAACTAGATAATAAGCCGCACTCATAAACTGATCTCTTGTATAGTTAATGTCTTTGATGTACACATTCTTAAGTGACAATGGAAGTCTCACAACAATGTCATACTTGAAACTTCCCGGCATAGTCACCCATGCCAGTTGTGTCCTCACATAACATACGGGATGTCCGGTGTATAGTATTCTTATATCATTAGCGTCATTTCCAATAAAATGTTACAATGTAAATTAGAATTTTCTTAAAGCATTTATTTATAACAATTTCGACACTAGGTCATAAACCCAAATGTACAAACCTTTAAACTTAATGTACAACTCCCCAAGGCATAAAACCCTAACTCTAGAGTATTTTCTGATTAAAAACCCTAGTTTGTAAATCCTATGATTTTATGTCAATGAAATCACAAACTAAAAGTAAAAATACATATGAAACTTTTACCAAATTCCAAAGTACAAGTTTATCAAGCCAATGTACAAGTCATTGATGCATGAAAGTATTCACTTAACATAAAGATTCATTAAAAACCTTAGGTATTTAACTTTAAACATATTGTACAAACAATAAAGCCTCAACCTTAAACTTTACTATTATTTATTTACATGTAAATTACCTAAACAAGTATTTGTCTAAAATAAATTAGCAAGCTTAACTAAGTATTTACATGACTACACAATAGGTACAACAATAAAAGCCCTAGGTACTACCCCTAAAGATTAAACGCCCCCCCCCCTTTGTTACCATGGTTAGAAAGGAACTAGATAGTTACTACTTAGTTACCTAGGAACTACATGTAAATATCCTAACCACAAACTAGTTACTTGCATATTAGAGTTACACATCACCTAATTACCATGACATTTTACCATAGTCAAAGTTTGTGGGTAAAACTCTTGGATAGAGTTTTACCACAACATTTCATGTCTCCTTGAGATTACATGTACCTTCTATGTGTATGAAACACATCACCTTATCCCTTATCTTGTTAGACAAGGTCACATAGCACCTTGGAAATCCATGCACCTTCTCCCCTATATATATAATGCCCCTCCCTCTGATTATATCCCACACATCACACACATTTACCTTAAGTAGTGAAAGAAAAGTGCTAAACAAAAGCTTAGAAGGGTGGAGTACTTGGAGATAATAAGCAGCTCCTAGGAGTTTCTCTTGTGGTTTAACCAACACATTATTTGTAAGTACACCCACACTCTTTCATTAATCATTTTAAACATTCAATAAAACATATAAGTGATTATGGATTAGTGTCATGTAGAAAAACAAGGTCAAAACCATTTTTCATATTCTTTCTGTAACTTGTGTGCTCAAAGACAAATACCCATTTATGATGCGTTTTTCTCAAATGTTAAAACATGTTAGGAGTCCTTTGAACAAGCTAAATAAAAATTTAGTATAATTACTAACACTCAATAAGTTTATATTAATCGTATTGCATGTTTTTGTTTTTCTGCTACTGGACTTGACGCCAAAACAGGCCAAACCCCCCTACTTGCCCCTCATTTATCCACATCAAGTTAGAGGTATTAGGGTCAACCAAGGTACTGTTGTAAACACCACCTGGAATACTACAAAACACCCCCATAACCCGGTTAAAAAGCCAAGTCGTTATGCTTAAAAACAGCCCTTCATTTTGGCCAAAAGTCCTAAACACCAAAAGTTTCTTACCACAGGTATGTGGGAAAACTCGGGATTTTTGATAAATTTGATTAGGAACTATCTTAGAAACATTAAAAATGGGTAAAACAACATTTCACAAGGTTGCATGGAAAAGATATAGAGTTTTATGGTTTAAAAACGAAAATTGCAATTTGCCAAGAATAGCCTAAGTAGCCTTTTTCCATAATTAATATTTTGCTAATTAACGGGTTTCAAAGTACGAGGTTTAGATCGTTCTAAAGGGATCGCTGCAAAGATTTTAATTCCCCAATAACATCTTTAAAATCACTTATAGTCTCTTTTATAATCAACCACAAAGAGGGTGACTCGCGGGAATTTTCATAAATAGGCCTTGTGTGCACTTTTCAAAAACTGAGTCGTAGGAGTTATAGGATGATGGGTATTGACTTAAAAAGAGTTAATAAACATATTACAACATCCCTAGGTGACACCGTAAAAGTTAATGGGTTAAAAATGAAATTTTCTTAAAACGCGTCGTGGCCAAGTGGCCATGTTCGTGGACATGTATCTTTCTAACCAAAGATGACTAAGATATGAGTCCTATACCACTTAGAAGAGCATATAGCAAAGTGTTTAAAGCGTCAAATTTGTTGTAGAAACACTAGCTTGCCTTGTGTAAAAACTGCCCTCGTTTGGCCCTGTTATCGCCCAAAACCAACAAAAGGCACCTAACCCCCCTACTTTAGAGAATCATTGTGACCAAACCGTAAGAGCTTAAGACCTCTAGTTTGAACCATTAGAAAGACCACCGGACAAACTCTTGAAGGGATCAAGAACGTAGTAAAAACCGTTTAAGGCCTCGCTCTTATTCACCCGCACTTTTATCCATTTAGGCCAAAAACTAGTAAATTTTTCTTATAAAATTTCAAGCATAAAAATTGTAATTTTTGTAAGATAAAGTTTTTCTTGGACTAAAAATGTAATTTCTGCGAATTAATTATATAAGGGTTGATTTTGTAAATAACCCATAGTTGAGGGTTTAAAGTGTCATTTTTGAAAGTGCAAGGGTAAAAACTGTAAATATTTAAAATTATAAATTATAACATTTTGGAAACATAAAATATTTAACAACTTGAGTTTCGATAAAAATTTATTAACAATCATTCGAGCTATAAAGATAAGTATGATAAGTATTATTAATTTTTAAAGAGACTTCATGTTATCTAATTATCGATAAAGCATTTTCATCGCATAAACTTGAACACGAATACTAAATACATGACATACCAACTCAGGTCGAGAGTCGGAGCAGTTTGTTCATAGTACTTAATTTGTTTTCCATCCAGACTACGATAATACCGAGGTGAGTCATAGCCCCTCTTTTTCTTATTTTGAATGTCTTGGGGGAGATACATGCTCAGATATTGCTTTATATTTTTACATTTATTTTAAAACTCTTATGAATTACTGTGAGTTTCATAGCCCCTACTTTTATGCGTTTTATACTATTTTTGGGGGAGATACATGCTCAATTACCTATTTTTACTTTCACAAGTACTCTAAAGCTTTAACATACTACTATGAGTTCATAATCACACTTTATATGTTTTGCTACAAACATGAACACTAGTACTATATGTATGCGATCCTGATTCTTATTGCATAAGTTATACATTGTTGCCACTAAAAGTCCCTCATATCATGAACCATTAATCATTTGAGAGAGAACGCGAATATAGTTAATAGATCTATTGGCAGTTGACGCCCCATTTGTGTTAGCCGGATAGGTAACCAGATGCACTTTATTTGAGAATACTAGGAGAATGGCAAACTCCTACTGGAGGGCATTGTTGCTCACATCATCATTATGATGTTTGTAACTTACGTCATTATTATGACGCGTTCGTGTTAAGGTTTTCCTGTCATGAGACTTAGGGCAATATACTATACTGCAATATTACTGATTTTACTACTGCTTATCTTGTGTTCAACTGATTATTATACAAACACTATGGATTCACTCAACCTTTGTGTTGACTTTTTATCATGTTTTATCTCAGGAAACTAGAGCACGATCTGGCACGGAGTGGCAATGGACTTTCTTATAAAAAGGGCGTTCATTTTTGTTATCATTCACAAGAATAAAACTATGTATTTCCGTATTTCCGTTGGGACCTTTATTTTGTAAAACTCTGATTTAAATAAATGAATTATAACTGTTTTATCAAAACGTCTCTTTTGAGTCGTTTATCTATTATTATGACTGTGATCCATGAAGTAATACCCCAACCTTAATTCCGATGCGTATACCGAATTTGGGGTGTTACAGATTGGTATCAAAGCCATAGTTATAGAGAACGGAATACAAAACCGAAACTACCTCCGTGCCACTGCACTGCTCATACACTGTTTATGCATGTTTATACGGATTATTTATATATATAATGAGGTAGTTATAATTACCGGTTTGTGACAGAGTTATGTCTTCCTCTATCCCTTATATTATTATCTTATCGGATACTGAGTCCGAAGACACCATTCCTTCCACGGATACGTTAGTTCATCCGCCAGCACCCAGCCACACTATGGAAGATATGGAGTCTGATCATTTAGAAGAGTCATCTGAGGATTTCGCGGTAGTACCTGATGTAGACCCAGTACCTAGGTACACCATAAAGACAAAAGACGTCACGGTAGTACCTGATATGGCTCCATTTCCTGACGATCCATATGTGCTAGCTAGGAGAGGATATCCTACTTATGCAGATGCAGAGCCATCTGAGACAGCACTTCCTGTACACTCACCACCACCTCCACACCCATACATGTTACCCACGTATGTACCGCCACCAACTACACCACCCCCACCTTCAGCTACAGACTTTACTCCCCCATCACAACCATATGAACTCGGAGAAGAGGCAAGGACCATCATTGCTAGGTACAATGTCTTACGATCACCTACTCCGGATATCCCTACGCCACCACGAATATTCGAGATTGGAGAAAGTTCGCAAGAACGCTTGGAAAGACACGAGGAGCAGATTAATACTGCCTTAGGCTATCTAGATGAGTTATCTCTAGAGCGCATCGAGTTACTTGAGGATTCAGTGGAGGAGTTAGTTTCTAAGAAAGCAACTATTGAGCAGGAGATAGATATTTTGAGCAACAGAATGCAGGAGACTCATGAGAGGGCAGATAATCTGGAGGAACATCACGGGCGAACTAGTCAACACGTACCGCTGCTATATGACAATGACGTAATGATGTCACAAGCAATGATGAGACAGAGTGATGACTTAGTGATGGCTTACTCTGGAATTACCACGTTAGAGGCAGTAGTGGTAGATATCCAGGCCCGATATCAGGAGTATATACAGGTCCTTCTCAGCATGATCATAGAGCTGGAGAGTCGACGCGAAGAAGCCCCTGGTAGCCATTAGAGTAGGTCCTTATCTAACAGTTTTTGATATGATATCCTAGCCACAGTATGTGGCATAAATATGACACTTGTAATATTTTGTTATATGACAAAATTTGCGAGTTGTTTATGACTATATGTGGTTTTGATATTATGCTGTGTGATGATATCGATTGATGTGGACCAGGGTAAATCACTGTACCGTGTGATTGTATTCGAGCATGATATGATCATATGATTCTTATATTTCTATGATTTCAACACGTATACCTTGTTATTGTTATAACATAACATGGTCATTCTAAACATATATTTTCTTGTGGCATTAATAGAAATATGGCTCAAACAAGAAATTCCACCGGAACACCAGTACCCGCCATGTCCCAAGCGGATATCCAAAAATTAGTTGCAGACAGTGTTGCTGCAGCACTCGAGAGACAAGCAGCAACCATGGCCCGCTCTGAAAGCACTAGCAGGCCTAACGGAGAAAGTGAGGCAGCTATATCTCGCAAGTGTACTTACAAATATTTCATGAACTGTAAGGCAACCTTTTTCAAAGGAACAGAAGGAGCAACTGAGTTGGCTCGCTAGTTTGAGGAGCGGTTGTCCCGATGATTTCAAGGTCACTTTCGCTACGGGGACTCTATTGGATGATGCCCTATCTTGGTGGAATTTTTATGCCCAAACTATGGGTGTTGAAGCAGCCTATCAACTCACGTGCGCTGACTTCAAGGCAAAGATGCTAAAGAAGTACTATCCCCGCACCAAGATTAAGAAGTTGGAAGATGAGTTTCACCAGCTGGTGGTGAAAGGAACTGATCTCAAGACCTACAACCGGAGGTTTCAGGAACTAGCAATGCTATGCCCAAGTGTAGTGCCTGATCTCAAGAAGACATTGGAGAAGTACACTGAAGGCTTACCTCGCAGTATCGAGGGTAATGTCACCTCATCAAAACCGCAGTCACTAGAGGAAGCAATTTCTATTGCTCAGACGTTAATGGATCGGGAAGTCAAGCGTAGTTTCACCCAAGGAGGTAATGATCACAAAAGGAAGCTTGATGACAAAAGGACCACCCACCATCACAACAACTACCTCAACAATAACACCTACTACAACAAGAACAACTGAAACAACAACCATCACAACCAACAGAACCGAGGGCAGGAAACTGCCAAAGTTTACGTAGCCGCACCTGCTGGAGGCAATGGATATGCTGGAAATCTGCCCTTATGCAACCAATGTAAGATGCATCACAATGGGCCATGCTTTATTAAGTGCGGAAAGTGTCAAAGAACCGGCCACAAAACCAGAGACTGTAGGGCCTCAGGTGCTAATTTGCAGCCTGTAGAAGTGATATGCCACGGATGTGGTGAGAAAGGACATTACAAAAATCGATGTCCCAAATAGAATGGCAACCAGAACAACCCGGCCCGTGCAAGAGCTTACGTGCTAGGAGATGCAAACACTCAGCACAACCCGGATGTGGTCACGGGTACGTTTTCTCTCAAACGACATTTAGCTAAAGTATTGTTTGATACTGTAGGCGATAAAAGCTTTATATTACTTTCGCTTCCTTACTTAAACTCACCCCGACTGCCCTAGACTATTTCCATTCCCTAAGTTCCTTCCACGTATCCTAGAATCTAATCTACAAACTTTATTCCAAGCTATTCTGTTATCACACCGGAAAATTGATAATATGTCATTCTACCAACTATTTACTACCGCTAACCGAACCAATCTTTCTTGCTACCTTGAAAATTTGTTTAGGATGCAATTTTATAAAAGCGAAACGTTGAACACCATCTAAAACTTTTGGAAAATATGATACTACTTTGACTGAATCAAGCATCACATCATTTTTCCTCAATTATACATAGCCTGATCACCTATGTCTAATTTAGGAAGAATAATGTCATGAAGGAAACAGTCATTTTCAAAGATTTCCTAAAACAATCTTTCAAAAGCAAAACTTCGTAATCAGAAAATTGTTCATACGCATCCTTGTAAACAACGCTCCATTGATATCCACACTTTTCCCACACCATAACCAACACCGAGTGAATCTCGAAGACGAGATTCCATTTAAGTAGGGGAGACTGTAACCACCGGTAAAAATCCACCTTTATACTAATAATAATTCATTTTCTACGTACATTTTTTTCTTCTTTTCCCTACAACTAGATAATAAGCCGTACTCACAAACTGCTCTCTTTTATAGTTAATGCCTTTGATGTACACACTCTTAAGTGACAATGGAAGTCTCACAACAATGTCATACTTGAAACTTCCCGGCATAGTCACCCATGCAAGTTGTGTCCTCACATAACATACGGGATGTCCGGTGTCTAGTATTCTTATATCATTAGCGTCATTTCCAATAAAAGGTTACAATGTAAATTAGAATTTTCTTAAAGCATTGATTTATAACAATTTCGACACTAGGTCATAAACCCTAATGTACAAACCTTTAAACTTAATGTACAAGTCCCCAAGGCATAAAACCAAAACTCTAGAGTATTTTCCGATTAAAAACCCTAGTTTGTAAATCTTATGATTTTATGTAAATGAAATCACAAACTAAAAGTAAAAATACATATGAAACTTTTACCAAATTCCAAAGTACAAGTTTATCAAGCCAATGTACAAGTCATTGATGCATGAAAGTATTCACTTAACATAAAGATTCATTATAAACCTTAGTGTATTTAACATTAAACATATTGTACAAACAATAAAGCCTCAACCTTAAACTTTACTATTATTTATTTATATGTAAATTACCTAAACAAGTATTTGTCTAAAATAAATTAGCAAGCTTAACTAAGTATTTACATGACTACACAATAGGTACAACAATAAAAGCCCTAGGTACTACCCCTAAAGCTTAAACGCCCCCCCCCCCTTGTTACCATGGTTAGAAAGGAACTAGATAGTTACTACTTAGTTACCTAGGAACTACATGTAAATATCCTAAACACAAACTAGTTACTTGCATATTAGAGTTACACATCACCTAATTACCATGACATTTTACCATAGTCAAAGTTTGTGGGTAAAACTCTTGGCTAGAGTTTTACCACAACATTTCATGTCTCCTTGAGATTACATGTACCTTCCATGTGTATGAAACACATAACCTTGTCCCTTATCTTGTTAGACAAGGTGACGTAGCACCTTGGAAATCCATGCACCTTCTCCCCTATATATATAACGCCCCTTCCTCTCATCATATCCCACACATCACACGCACCATAAACATTTCCCATACTCACCATACATTCTGAACATTTACCTTAAGTAGTGAAAGAAAAGTGCTAAACAAAAGCTTAGAAGGGTGGAGTACTTGGAGATAATAAGCAGCTCCTAGGAGTTTCTCTTGTGGTTTAAGCAATACATTATTTGTAAGTACACCCACACTCTTTCTTTAATCATTTTATACATGCAATAAAACATATAAGTGATTATGGATTAGTGTCATGTAGAAAAACAAGGTCAAAACCATTTTTCATATTCTTTCTGTAACTTGTGTGCTCAAAGACAAACACCCATTTATGATGCGTTTTTTCTCAAATGTTAAAACATGTTAGGAGTCATTTGAACAAGCTAAATAAACATTTAGTATAATTACTAACACTCTATAAGTTTATATTAATCGTATTGCATGTTTCTATTTTTCTGCTACTGGACTTGACGCCAAAACAGGCCAAACCCCTCTACTTGCCCCTCATTTATCTACATCAAGTTAGAGGTATTAGGGTCAACCAAGGTACTGTTGTAAACACCACCTGGGATACTACAAAATGCCCCCATAACCCGGTAAAAAAGCCTAGTCGTTATGCTTAAAAACAGCCCTTCATTTTGGCCAAAAGTCCTAAACACCAAAACTTTCTTACAACATGTATGTGGGAAAACTCGGGATTTTCGATAAATTTGATTAGGAACTATCTTAGAAACATTAAAAATGGGTAAAACAACATTTCACAAGGTTGCATGGAAAAGATATAGAGTTTTATGGTTTAAAAACGAAAATTGCAATTTGGCAATAATAGCCTAAGTAGCCCTTTTCCGTAATTAATATTTTGCTAATTAAGGGGTTTCAAAGTACAAGGTTTACACCGTTTTAAAGGGCTCGCTGCAAAGATTTTAATGCCCCAATAACATCTTTAAAAGCACTTATAGTCTCTTTTATAATCAATCACAAAGAGGGTGACTCGCGGGAATAAAATATTACAACGTCCCTAGGTGACACCGTAAAAGTTAATGGGTTAAAAATGAAATTTTCTTAAAACGCGTCGTGGCCATGTGGCCATGTTCGTGGACATGTATCTTTCTAACCAAAGACGACTAAGATATGAAGCCTATACCATTTAGAAAAGCATACAGCAAAGTGTTTAAAGGGTCAAATGTGTTGTAGAAACACTAGCTTGCCTTGTGTAAAAACTGCCCTCGTTTGGCCCTGTTATCGCCCAAAACCAACAAAAGGCACCTAACCCCCCTACTTTAGAGAATCATTGTGACCAAACCGTAAGAGCTTAAGACCTCTAGTTTGAACCATTAGAAAGACCACCGGACAAACTCTTGAAGGGATCAAGAATGTAGTAAAAACCTTTTAAAGCCTCGCTTTTATTCACCCGCACTTTTATCCATTTAGGCCAAAAACTAGTAAATTTTTCTTATAAATTTCAAGCATAAAAATTGTAATTTTTGTAAGATAAAGTTTTTCTTGGACTAAAAATGTAATTTCTGCGAAGTTAATTATATAAGGGTTTATTTTATAAATAACCCATAGTTGAGGGTTTAAAGTGTCATTTTTGAAATTGCAAGGGTAAAAACTGTAAATATTTAAAATTGTAAATTATAACATTTTGGAAACATAAAATATTTAACAACTTGGGTTTCAATAAAAATTTATTAACAATCATTCGAGCTATAAAGATAAGTATGATAAGTATTATTAATTTTTGAAGAGACTTCATGTTATCTAATTATCGATAAAGCATTTTCATCGCATAAACTTGAACACGAATACTAAATACATGACATACCAACTCAGGTCGAGAGTCGGAGCAGTTTGTTCATAGTACTTAATTTGTTTTCCATCCAGACTAAGATAACACCGAGGTGAGTCATAGCCCCTCTTTTTCTTATTTTGAATGTTTTGCGGGAGATACATGCTCAAATATTGCTTTATATTTTTACATTTATTTTAAAACTCTTATGCATTACCGTGAGTTTCATAGCCCCTAATTTTATGCGTTTTATACTATTTTTGGGAGAGATACATGCTCAATTACCTATTTTTACTTTCACAAGTACTCTAAAGCTTTTACATACTACTATGAGTTCATAATCACACTTTATACATTTTGCTACAAACCTGAACACTAGTACTATCTGTATGCGATCCTGATTGTTATTGCCTAAGTTATACACTGTTGCCTGATAACGATACACGCGTCGTTCGGGGTCAAAGGAACTTCCTTTTCTTCGAGCAAGTTTTATAACACCCTAGGCAGTGAACCTAATCGTTGTGGTGTAGTATTAGGGTAAGCCACGGGTATTGATATCGTTCTCTAGGGGAATATGAGTGCTAGTGAGAAGTTACTACGCTAAGGTTGGGGTTGAGGAAGATTATTTTTTATCTTTTTTATGTTTTTTAGGAAATGGAAAGGTACGAATCTCGGGGGTCTAAACTAATGGGTAGTCTATGTCTAATTATTGTGTGTTCGTATGATAGTTTAAAGATGTGTTTACTTAGGTTTTATTACTCCTTAATTATCTCCTATTGGTGGTTGAATTGTCACGTCCTTATTCTTAATCGCGTTGTGTGTCTAAAGTCGTAGGGTATGCGTTTATCCCTAACTCTTTGAACTTACCAAAGGGTCTCGTCTACGAAACCCACTAGGGATTATAAACTCTAACTCTAAGGCCCTCTTTGGATGGTTTAGCCTACAACCGCTCTAAGTGCTATAGCCTAAGGTTCACAAAGATTAATCAAGCATTAACTACACAACGAATGACTTATCACATTACTAGATCATTAACAATTAAGATATGAGACAACCAATCAATATTTAATAATGAAGTTTCATATTCCCTAAGCAAACACACAAGTAAATTAGCCGGACATGGAGAACATGCAAGCATACACACAAATAATCAAAGACATAATTGAATTAATGAAGTAAAACACTTATCTTGATGTAAGATAGGGTTTGGAACCCTAAAATACTGTACAAGACAGCCTTGGTTCGGTTTAGGTTTTTACTCCAAAAAGACTACTCTCTAATACTAAAAAATTCGGATTCTATATATAAGATTACATGTGCGACGGCGTCACCTTACATTTTGTGACGCCGTTGGGTCGCCGTCATTATGGTTTCATCTTGGCCACGTTAGTCTTGCGACGGCGTCACCTTGTGCTTGTGACGCCGTCCTCTTCAGCTTCTGACGCCGTATGGATCAAATCTAGGCCGTCTGAGTTGCGACGGCCTACTCTTTTAAAGCCTGACACCGTCACTTGAAAATAGGAAATTTGGCTTCTGTGCCGTCACAAAATGTTCTGACGGCGTCGCGTTTAAGAAGTGACGCCGTCACCTTGTCTTTCAGCAGCTTGAGTGTTTCGATTCTTGACTTTGGCCATTTTCTTCGTATATCCGCGCCGTTTCGTCCAAATAAGTGCCATTACAGCAATTTGCCTTCAAGAGACCTAAAAAGTGAAAAGGAACGATATTAAGTAATAACGGATACAAAAGTGATCAAATAAGGGCTTAAACGACCCCTCAAAAAGGTACATTTTAAAACCTTAACATTGCCACTAAAAATCCCTCATATCATGAACCATTAATCATTTGCGAGTGAACGTGAATATAGTGAATAGATCTATTGGCAGTTGACGACCCATTTGTGTTAGCCGGATAGGTAACCAAATGCACTTTATTTGAGAATACTAGGAGAATGGCAAACTCCTACCGGAGGGCATTGTTGCTCACATCATCATTATGATGTTTGTAACTTACGTCATTATTATGACGCGTTCGTGTTAAGGTTTGCGTGTCATAAGACTTAGGGCAATATACTGTACTGCAATATTACTGATTTTACTACTGCTTATCTTGTGTTCAACTGATTATTATACAAACACTATGGATTCACTCAACCTTTGTGTTGACTTTTTAGCATATGTTTTATCTCAGGAAACTAGAGCACGATCTGGCACGGAGTGGCAATGGACTTTCTTATAAAAAGGGCATTCATTTTTGTTATCATTCACAAGAATAAAACTATGTATTTCTGTATTTCCGTTGGGACCTTTATTTTGTAAAACTCTGATTTAAATAAATGAATGATAACTGTTTTATCTAAACGTCTCTTTTGAGCCGTTTATCTATTATTATGACTGTGATTCATGAAGTAATACCCCAACCTTAATTCCGCTGCGTATACCGAATTTGGGGGTGTTACAGATATGTCTAGGATATGATGTGAAATGAACAACCAACCTTCAAATGAAGGTTTACATGAGTTTATATAGGGAAGGGAACTAGGGCAACATGTCTAGTCCCTTCCTTACTTATTGGGGTTGGGCCAAGGCCTATGGGCTTTCTACACAAGCCTTGCCATTTATAACTAACATAAAAGCCTAATTAGGCAACCTATTACATATTGATTACTGACACTTGAAATACAAGTTAGGAGTGATTCCAACATGGTATATGTGAAAACATATACCTTTTCTTTATAACAACCGACCAAAATAAACCGGAAATCAGCCGTTAATGCCTAATATTTGTGTGTTTCTTGAGTTTATGCATGTGCAGGTACAGGATCTCAAAACGGACAAAGAAAAGATAAAACAAAAGAAAACCGAGCACGAGAATGAAAAGAGAGCAAAATTCGAAGTTGGGAATTAAGTTTTACAGGTTTTTGGATCTTGAATGCTCAAATCTACATTTTAAGGATCTCGGGTCGTGATTGGCAAAGTTTACACAACAAACCCTCACCTTACCAAATTTTACCAAACACACCCTTCATTATACCATTAGTACCCTTCACCCCCTCATCTTTATCATATTTACACAAAACACCCTCACTTATCCATAATTCCCATTTTACTTTCATCAGTAGCCAAAATTACCCATTCATACCTTCACTTTACCATAATTCCAATTTCACTCCCCAAATTTACCCAAAGTCACACAAATGATCCTCATATTTATCAAAACTACAAAATGGGTCCTTGTGATTACTACTTTGTATACGTTTGAAATAAATCCGAACCAAAAAGAAAACCAACCCAAATCACCCCTGGCCCAACCAAACCCAAGCTCTTCACACAAAGAATAATCTTACCCGGTTACATACCCATTTACTTACCCGTTTCCATTTCCTTATCACCCAGTCAAACACTAATTAAAACTTGGTCAAATAAACAATAATAAATACCCTAATATACCCTCCCCACCAAAGCTTGATACCCGCTGTTCATAATCTTGTACAATTGAAATCCCAACAGTACCCCTTGCAGCTTGGTACTTAGCATTTCTTTGCCAGGTTGGTAATCCATGTGCCAAGGAATGACAGCTGGTCAAATGGAGGACTATGATTGGTTAAAATATGTCATCAAGTCTAATCCTAGGGCTGAGATTGAAAGTGATGATGCAAGATGGAATTGATGGTCAAGATGAGAGTTTCTAGAAGCTTTAGAAACCCTAGGAATACCCCTGAGCTTCTGCTATAAAAACCCCATTCATCACAGATTTTCAATTGTCCAATTTTTCATTGTATTTAGAAAGATTGTTACCATTTTAATTTCTATGTCATTTATTGCTTTTAATAGTTTAAATTTAGTTATAATTTTATATACAGTTGTAATCTCAGTTTTATAAATTCAATTTAAGTTGTCACTTTCCAATTTGTCTCTATTTACTTTAATCATTCATTATTATTTATTATTGTTTCATAAGTTTCCTTTGCTGTTTATTAAGCTCACATAAGCTTAAAGAGATATGGAATCCGAAAAGGAGGGGGTTTTCTTCGGGGCTCGAGAGATGGAATAGATAGGGCCCCACAAGTTTAGAATTCGCCACTTGTCTATCGAGAGGGAACGAGAAATTCTCAACGAAATAAGTGCTCTCTGAACCGAACGATTGTAGCACCCTAGGCAAATCCCACATCGGCTGTGGCCTGGAGAGATGCTGGGCTCATAAGATAACATCCGTCTTACAATGACACAACGCGTTTTGTGGTCTACTGCGGGTGGAGTTCTTAGGAACTGGCAGTTAAGCGTGCTCATATGAGAGTAGTACTGGCTTGGGTGACCTGCCGGGAAGTCTTCACATGAGGCCACAAAAACAAAGTAGTGAGCCTGCGGGCAAAGCGGACAATATTGTGGTCTGAGTAGGCGGGGTGTTACAAGTGGTATCAGAGCCACTCCTGAGCCGTTCGGGATGGTGGGGCAAACCTCATTGAGGACGATGAGTCCCTAAGGGGGTGATTGTAGCACCCTAGGCAAATCCCAAATCGGTTGTGGCCTGGAGAGATGCTGGGCTCATCAGATAACATTCGCCTTATCAGACACAACGCGTTTTGTGGTCCACTGCGAGTAGGGTTCTCAAGGAACTACGCAGTTAAGCGTGCTCGTGTGAGAGTAGTACTGGCCTGGGTGACCTACCGGGAAGTCTCACACGAGGGCCACAAAAACAAAGCCGTGAGCCATCAGGGCAAAGCGGACAATATTGTGTAACAGTAGGCGGGATGTTACAAGTGGTATGTCTAAGTGTGCTTTAATTTCAAGTTTTTCAAAAAATAATCAAAGTCAAACAAAAAAGTCAAAAGTAGCTTTAGTTCAATTTCAGCTTTTCCTTGGTTAAAAATCAATGTTTAGTCATTATTTGGTCATGTTAAATCATTTAAAATCAAAATCCATCAAGTAGTTAAGCAAAATATGTCTTTAAATGCAAATGCAGTTTCCTAAGGGGTGTTTGGATTAAGCTCAATTTCCATGTCAAAAGTAGTTTCTGTCCATTGTTCTTCTAGAAATAAGAAAAATTAGTATTTTAAACACATTTGGAGTCCTTTAGGTCAGAGATCTTTCAGTTCTTAAATCATTTGTGCCATTACTCATGGTTCTGAGTTAAAAGTGTATATGTCAGCAGCTTAACTTGCAGTCCATGTTTCCAGCTTATTTTATGTTGTTTTTAATTTCAAAAACTATTTTCCTAGTTCTCCATATGTTAGTGATAATCTGTTTTCAGTTTGCATAGCTTAGTTTGGTTCTTAGCTTGCCTTATTTTAACTTCAAAACTGATAGGTCAACATTTTTTAAATAAGGACAGTTTAGTGTTCTCAGGCCATAGTCTTTAAGCTCATTTCACAAGCCTCATATAAGCTCTTTTTAGTCTAATTTTTTGTTTCCCCATTAGTCCCTAGTATAGTCTTAATCTGTTTTGCCTTTGTGAGGTTGTTAGAGGTTATTGAATACTTATTTCTTAGGTTGCAAGTAAGGAACTTATGCCTGTTTAGTTAGCATAGCTGTATAGTTGTTTATCTGCTTATTTGCCCTATTGACCTAATTCTTTGTGCATTTTCTGTCTTTTAGAGCTTATGTGGGTGTCTAGGTTTGTTTGCAGCTTGATTCATCCCTTAGGGATAGCCTATAGCATTTTTCCTTTAAGCTTATCCCTTTATTAGATGTGTAAGTTTAGCTTAAATTCCCCTTAGCCCGCAGCTGCTTATTATACCCACAACTTATTTTGTGTTTGTAACATATTGGATTTCATAAACACATCATAACATATCAAATGGAGCGTATAGTTTAGAGGTTTTAGAGAGAGAAAGTAGGATGGGAGCCTTTCTAGAGAGAGAAAGTGAAAGAAAACATGGAAGGTTAGATTAGAATGAAAGGTCCAACCCTCTACCTTGGGAGGTAGAGGGTATTTATAGTTACATACTACACGTCCTCCTTCGGACTGTGGATCAGGCATACAGTGGGTAAAGACTCATCCGTCTTCCACGGTGTTACTCTAAACTAAATAACTAACTAAATAACTAGTAAACAACGTAACGTCTACGAGCTAACATATGCTAGACTAGAGTTGGGGTAACCGACTCTTCACTATGGATTTTCCAATTCCTAACAATCTCCCCCTAAGGGAGGTCACCCCATGATTTACATTTTGATTCCTAGCATTCTGTCTTTGTCTTTATGCTCGAGCTCGTAGACTTCAATTCTTCAATGTCTGCAGTTTTTGTGCTTTAGCAGTGATTCTTCAAAGTCCAAGTGCTTTGTACTTTTAGTGGAGGTCTTTGTGCTGATCCACGTTTGGTGATTCATTAAGCCAAGTTAGAGATCATCAGCCACAACAAATCTCTGGCTCATCCATTATAGCATCGCCATTATGTGAAGTTGTGACTTTCGGACCGACATGCTCACATTTTGGATCATGATATCTTCTCATCAGAGTTGCGGAAGCTTTTGTTGATTCATAATATTTCCAGCAGTGTAGCAGAAGCATGGATTGAAAATATCAGATTCAGTTGATGAAAATATACACTTATCATGATTTCTTTAGATTGTGAAAGCGATGTGTGAGCATGCGGCTATGGATTGACTCCTCAATTCTGATCAGCTGAAAACGTCGGGTGTACCTGCATACACCAGTTAGCAATAAAGCGCACGAAAGTGTCTTTGATCACTTTCGTTGAATTGAGGTACACGGCCCACGGTTCCCCGTTGATCAGTACAAGTACTGCCTGTGATCAGGTATAATTCCAAAGAATCTCCTTGACAGGGTTTCGCAGCTGTTCTAGCTGTTCTCAAACCGGAACGTCTCAAAAAAGACAACACGGAGTGAGTGAACCAGCAAATTGAGATTTACTGATTGATTAAAAATGATTTGAAAACAATCGCGTATTACTAGAAGAAAGAGTTTTGCAATACGACAAAGGTTTTATAAGAAAAATCAAATTTCAATCATAAATACCCTTTTAATTTTGAAAACTTAATACACAGTCGATGTGCAATAGAAAAGAGTTTGAGCACACCAACCGGTTTTTCAAAGGTATCCGTCAATTCATTTCCTGGACCAAGGTTGATTCAAGAGTGAATCGCCCCATCGCTTCTATCCAGTTGTCAAAAGCTTGATCTTTAGAAAAGATCTCACATGTCACCCACCAAGAGCTTGTTTGATGTTGGCTCTAGAAGGATTTCCATCTTCATCGTGAATACTTTTACATATCACTCGGATGTTCTGGCAATACCGCAAGGATAATGCGTAGGACTCTCAATATATACTTACTTTCCACATTGTGTGAAATAGCAAGTTTTCATTAATTTTGTGTGCTAATGAGATATTGTGGATGATCTCTTGGCTCTAGACTCAATTGTGCACATTTGGTTCCTATGCCGGAGGCTAGGGAGAGGGTCTCCTTCTTCAATATCAACAATCTCTAAGAGAAAGTCGATAGATTATGTAGGTTCCCCGTGAGAATGAAACAAGACCTTTTAAAAGGAACTTGAGTAGCTGGGAAGTATAGTGAAGTGCGTCACTGGGTCCATGACGTCTTGTCTTCAATACCAGTGTTACCTTAGTAACCACCAGTAGCGTATGTATTGAACCCTGTTACTGCCCTAAGGTTGAATTATTGGAGGGCTATTTCTTTTCACCCTTTTCACATTCAATTCTTTTTCATTTTTCAACCCCTTCAGTGGTTACCGAGACTTTATAACTAGAACCTTGTTGGGTTTGTTCCAGTACTAGCTCTGTATCAGTCGGCAATCTTCCCATATTCTCATTTTTCTCCTTTTTTCAATATACCTAAGTACTCTACACTATCTAGTGGATTGTCTCTGGGTAGATCCCTTCGGTTCTGGCGGATCGTGGGAAAAAATACCTAACCTAACCATCCTTATAATTCCATGCATAAAGTAAAATGGTCGGTCTTTTGGTATAGTTCATTCTTTCTTGAAACCAATAGAAAATCATTTGGAAAATCAATCAAGGTACTTTTGATACGAGATCGTTTGGCACATGGAGGCAGGAGTGCCTATGAAGGACTAAAACCAATTCCATTAAAACAGATTTGAGATTTAAATCACGATCTCTCCCCCGATCAAAAATTTCAAACCTTTTGAGATTTGTGATCCCAATTGATTTAAATCATTTAAAAGATTTTGGGGAAAGACGTGACAATATTTAATTTTGAAAAATGATGGATAAGGATCAGTTTTTCGACATTAAAGATTGTTAGTGTCAGGTATGATAGTTTTTAATAGATCTTTAAGTAAAATAAAACAATTTCACAATCAAACAAGAACAGAATTTTTTTTTCATTTTGTAAGATCTTTGAGTTTTAAAGAAAATCATACCATGACATAACATTAAATCTTTAGATCACCACATTTTAACGTACAAACGGACTTGATAGATGAAATATCATTTGAAAATATTTAAATTGAAATCACTTAAGATTTGACAGAATAAAGTCCTGTGATTTTCAAAATCAAGTCCAATTAATTTTCAAAACAATATTTTACCATTTTCAAAACAATTTTTCAAAGTTTTAGAAAAATGGTATCATCACTATTCCTGCACAAAATACGTTAGGGCAGGAAGAAAACCGTCTGCTAATGCAGTGAGACTTCTGACGTTGCATTTTAATAAGTCCAATTAAGCTCCGTTTCTTCATTTGTCAACCCAAGATATAGTTACCCTTTCCTTTCGGCATCCAATCATCTTTAATTGTGGGATCCGGATCGGGAAAATTCTTATATACCAATATACCTGCATACGTTAGTGAACACACATACAGATATATGGTGGTCGACAACACCCAAACAACAATCGACTAATACAAGTCAATCCAACATATCAATCAGTTCATATAAGGCATGGGATTTATGTGTTCATCAAACTCTAATCATCTAATTCTAACAATCATATCCTAGGTACCTAGTCCTTCAACGTATGTTAACATCATTTTTCAGTTAAGCACGTAGGATGATTAAGAAAGCCGGTTAGAAGATGTAAATTTGAAAAACATTCTCCCCCTCAATCAATGACTCGTTTTATGAAAAGAATAAAAGCGCGGAAGTCATTGATCGAGTTTGCAAATTTATGAAAACTCCGATACTGATTGATTTTCAAGCAACTCATTTACCACCATTAAGTTAAAACAAATATTTTTCTGAAGAATTTTAGACGAAAAAATATTTGAGTAGGAACAGCAGTCCTTCGACATACTTTCCTCATTTTGTTTTTAGGATAAGTGCTCGAAATATTTAGAAAATTGGTTTAGCGCAGCACTTTCCTTCTTTGAAGAGCGGGTTGCTATCGGAAATAATAGCAAGCCATAGTTTTAAGCACGGGTTACAGTCTAAAGTAACTGTAAGCCATTGTTTTGAGACATGTTTAGAAAGAAATATTTACACCTCCTGCTCGAACTTCATCTAAAGTCCCGTACCATTATTGAATGACATTTCTAAGACCGTAGATGTTATCGATAGCAGAAGACATGTCTTGAGAAAACATATGTTTGGTATTTTTCAATTTTCTGATTTTTATGGGGTTTTGTTGATTTTATATTTTTCTATTTTGTTTTTGTTGGTTTTATATTTTTGTATTTTGCTTTTTGAAAAATATGTACAACGATAGAGAAATAGTTTAAGAAGTTGATGATACGAGTACCGAGATAAGGAAATCGTTTAGCACTTTGTAGAAGATAGAAGTCACCATCTCTTAAACTTTCACCACCAAATCATTTGAGGCTCGTAAATCGTCGCAAGAACTTGAGCCTTCCAAGAGTGAATCTTTGGTAGCTTCCCCTCAAACCGACAAACTAAGAGTAAAGACCATTTCCCCAAGAAGTAGAAATGAATGAAAACAGTCTCATTGAATGAGGCTCTGCACCCCGAAGAACACGAGAACACCAAAGTAACAAGTTGAAACATTGATCGTCTCAGTGGTTATCAAATCCGGAATAACTGAAGAAGTCCGATCACATGAACCTGTTGTGCATCCCCGATGTACACAGTACTCTTCGAGATTGACCAGTTGTCAATTCAGGGGAACAATACATCAACATCTTCATTTTACCTAGTGCATTCCAGATAACTTCCATATAACCAATCAGCCCATAATGTACATAAGTACCCAACCAGAGTAGAGACAACGACATCACAATAACTGGTTGAATCACTGATCTTCTCTGCGGATGTCAACTCCAGAATAACTGATTAAGCTCGATAATGTGAATATGTTTTTCAACCCTGATGTACACATATCTCTCCCCTGATGGTTGCGATTTCATCGGAATCATCATTACATTGTGTACATGAAGCACTAACCGGAAGCACTTTATCATAAATCATATAGAAGATGTCGATAAGCAATATCATCTCACGTACCAAATATTCTTCTCACATTTCTTCCAACTGAACGCTGACGTAACACATACCAAAAGTCTCTAGAGACCATTTCCCCCAAATAGTTGGAATAATACATCCTTCCCCCAAATAGTTGGAATAATATATCCTTCCCCGAAATAGTTAGAATAATACACCAAAGGCTACGAGTTAAACACTGAGTTTCTCTACGGTTATGACCATTGTCTTTCTGGGATAACTTAAATCAGGTAGAAGTGTTAAGTTCATCATGTGTACTCGTTGTGCTTTTAGATATATGTCTCCTTCCCCCTTGCTGGTTTTGATACCTCAGAATCAACAAAACATAATATACCCATAAACATGAAATCTTGTGAGAAGAACTCAAATAGCCCAAATGAATCCTGTGAGAATCAATTGCTACATAAACTCTCTCTGACTATCTTTATCAACCCATATGTAGATAATTTGAAGTGACCACTGTTGAAGAAAACCCGATATACCAAACTTGAAACTGAAGTCGAATTCCCCGCATTTGTATCTTAAGCTTGCACTGAATGATGGAAGAACGGTGTTGAGAATCTACGCTTCAAGCAATTAACACCTCTTGAGATTATCCACATTGTCATCTACATGTGAAACTGAGTAAAACAACATAACTCCTAATAGTGATATTTAACCAGGTCTTCAACCAACCACCCCGACTGCTGGTAACTAGATAAACCAAGTCTTCAACTCAAATTCTTATGCCCGAGCAAGTTATCAAATAAGAAGACGCATTTGTGAAAGTCAACTTCAATCTCAAATAAGTGATAAATGATTAACTCCGAAGTAATCAACTTCTGTCAAATTTCCAACATGTGAATAAATATACAACCGAATGTACATTGACCCACTGAATGAACCGAAATAAATGATTCCTCAACATCAATGCATTCTTCCTAAGGTATACATGTACAGACTGATCTGGAAGATTCATCAATAATGTCTTCGAGTGGATGAGATAGTCATTTTCCTTAATGTTCATGTGGTTGATTTAAAGCGTGCACAATGAGAGGAACAATAATCCGTGAAGATTTGGCAAAGGAATACCAAAGAGCGGATCATTATTCAATAGTGCAACTACAATATTACGATAGTCATTATCAATGCCTTAAGGAATAACTGGAGATTGGGTTTTTAGATTAGTCTGAGTAGCACTTCTTAGATGGAGAACCATTTGACTCAGAAGTAACCGGAGCAGGAGCTTCAGGAACTAGATGATCAACATTCGTTAAAGGTTGGAAATATTCATCAAACATAGGTTGAAACACTAAATCCCAAACAATATATCCCAGTTAACATTAGGCATTTGAGGAGAGTCGTATGACCATAATTCAAGCATCCATCAACATGTAGTATATGCACTCTTCTCCCCCTCAAAAATTGCATCCGAAGTTGCCATTTTTGATTTAAACAAGTGAATAAGAATATACACCAATGAACGTAGATCCACTTGAGGGTTGACAGAGTGTGGGAAAACATGAAGCTTTTTGATGAAGAATGTCAATGATAATGGTCATAAACATGAAGATTTCTCTTCTTATGAAGATAAAGCGCACTGAAGCGTACACCTTTCTTTTCTTTGAGGAACGGGGCCTGAAGAGTTATCTGCAGACGCCATAGTGTTTGAAGAACGAGGCCTGAACTGATGTGAACAGACGTCATAGTAGAATGAATATCAAGATTGAGTTACTTGAACCCGTGAGTTATGAGATTTCAATCCATTTGTAATCCATACTTTAAGCCAGTCCATGTAGTGAAGGATCGAAGTATCTACAACTGAGTAAGGACTACATGCACTAATATTACAAACTTGATTGCATATATTTTGGTTAGTGACATTAGTATCCCAACCCTTTGGGGTTTCATAGTCAACCTTGATTTTGTCATCGGTAAACAGCTTTCCGGTAGGTATCCACCTAAGTCCAACATCCTTAAACATTCTACCAGACAAAATCCACTTATGGCAAGGTCTAAGATTGTTAGGCTTCTTATGCATAGTGAAAGACTTATCCTTATTCCTAGTTTCCACATATTCAGCAGTTGGTATCCATCTAGGCGAAGATTTTGGTTTGTTTTGCTTCGTATGCACAGTAGATGACTTAGTGAAAATCCTAGACTTAAAAGGTTGAACCTTTGAATGAGCATTTACCTTCTTTAGGGATTTCGAAAAACAATTATCATGATCTGCCTTAAAGATGCATTTCAGACAATTTGAGCAAACAGCTTGTTTGGATTTAGAAAATGATCTAGAGTTCTTAGAGTGATCTGCTATGGGAATAGATTTATTCGAAACACAACTACTCTTAGATATAAGCCAATCCCTAGTCTTTAGTTTATTGTTCCTAGGTAATGGTTTAGAACTACTAGCAGTGCCTTGAAATTTCAAAGAATTCATCACCCTAGGTCTTGCACCTAAAATTCTGTCTTTTTGAATCTGTGCCTTCTTTTTAGCCATTTCTAGATAAGAGTTCTTATACAAGTCATTCATAGCATTTTTACTAGGAAAGTAAGGTGAAGTGACTGGTTTTGTCAAAACTTGTTTCGCATCAACTTGGGAGGCAAACCGCGTTTTTGAAAATTTTGGTCGTTCGGATCTAAACGCATTCGGTTGTCTAATAACTGGTTTCCCTAAGATTGATGGTTCTGCAAACTTAGTGTTCACACTATTCCCTGTTGTTTTTCTGAGCTCATTCTTTAAGGCAACTATTGTGAAACTCTTATCCTGAAGGTGAGCTTTGAGTTCATCAATATTGGCAATCAAAGAGTTTGTTTGTTCCAGTGACTTAATTCTAGCTTCTTTGACAGAGTCACTTAGTTCTATGTGATGCATACTCAATGACTCATTTTCCTTTAGTAATTTGACCACACAAACCGCTAATTCATCATTTCTCATTTGAATATCATCAATAGCATTAACATCATAATTACTTGTAACCAAATTACTTTTCACATGCATATAGAAATATGTTTCTTCAAATTTTTGATAGTTGACTCTTTGTCTTGAAGCTGAGCTTTCAAAGTGTTAGTTTCAAAAAGTTCACGGAATTCATGAAGTTCCGGATTTTTACATGGTTTGTTAAGTTGAAAACTTTTTCTTTACTCTGTATCGCAATTTCAAGTGAAATGCAATGTTTTTCAAGTTTTGAGAATTTGTTTGAAAGTTCATCAAAAGCCTTTTTATCAACCATATCATTTGTTTGAAATTATTAGACTCAGCCTCAACCAAGGAACATTTATCAGAATCATGTTCACCATTAAGATCAGTATGTTTAGGTACATTAGCAGATGCACTATGTTGAACAGTTAAGGGTACCTCATCACATGACACCTGTTCATTTATCTGTCTGATATCTGCATCCACGTCATGTGTAACATGAGCTACTGAACAATTTGTTGCATCATTCTTTTTTGTCTTTGTTTTTCTGCATTCAACAACACCCGATTCTTCAACTGATACATTACCCAACACATCACAACTTTCTGTCAACTGCACCAGACTCTCATCTATTATTACATCTTTTTGAGTAACTTCCTCAATATACTTCTCCACTTTGTCCATGAGATGGATAAGTGTCTCTATGAACACGCCAATTTCCATTCCAGTGTGTTTCTTGAAAGACATTTCAGTCATGTCTTGATCATAATCTGATGTAAATTCCCCACTGATGAATGACTGAAATTGGTTGTGGATCACTTGTAGTGCATCACTGGAACTATCCTTTTAAACCTTTTCTTTATCAAGTTGTTGTTCCAATTGTTCTAAGTTCAACAGCAAGTTTCTAGTCAATGTAGGTAAATCTTGACGGAAGATGGCACTACATGTTCGATCCTTAATTGTGGACAAAAGCTGTACGAGGTGAGAGTGAAGTAACTGATAAGGTTCAATGTTACTTTCCTTTAGCATGGAATTTTGTAGCCTGAATTGGTGCAATTCTCTCTCTTTAGATTCTGAACATGGAGATCTCACATCCTTATTGATTGATTCCATCATCTGTAACCGTTCAGTATAGCTAATAGTCTCATGGTTGTCAACAACATCATACAGTTTGAGTAATTCTGAAATTACAAAATCAGGAGTGTAAGACATGATGTTGATGTGTACACGGGATTTTACAAGTCTGTGATTTAAACCGAGAAATAGAATCTTTCGCGGGATTTTACTAAAATCAAGACCAAACCGTTAAGATGACTGATGGATTGACACAATGAGAGACAATTTTGTGTTAGGACATGTGATTGTTTGTAGGATTAGCAGAGATGTTGTTTGGTTGAGATTTGGATTGGTTTACGCCCGTTTTTATGGAGAAATTTAGGTCTAAAAACATAAAAGCCTCAATAACTTCTGTTCAGATAGGATTTAGGCCTCGAAGGTTGACCCGAATGAACTTTAGTTACTTGGACGTGCCATTCTCCTCGTTCTCACGGTCGTTTTGATGGGTAGAACGTTGAAAACGGAGTTACGGTTCAAAAGTTATGGCCGTTTGAAGTTTTGTCGGGAAAAGTCAACAAAACGCTATGAAGACAAGTTGTTAAGCACCAAGTCGCTAAGAATTATGACAAAAAGTCGCTAGACACAGTTAAGTTGCTAAAGAACAACTCGCTAAGATCCAATTCGCTAGTATCAAGTTGCTAACAATTTACACTACAACTCGCTAACAATTTTTGAAGCAAGTCGCTAACCTCACCAAGTCGCTAGCCGTAGTGGAGAATCCACTAACTTGTACTATTTGTCGGCTTGTCTCAATAGACAAGTCGCTAACCACTAACACTGTAACTCGCTACCTTTTACTGAAGCAAGTCGCGATGATGAAAAATACTACGAGAACCAAGTCGCTAGCAAGAAAAACTTCAAAAACACACTTTTCAATCCAAAACAAGCCCAACCACAGTGATTCAAGCTTTCTAAATCAAAACCCAATCACATACAATGATTCTAAACACAAAAGTACACCCAAAATTCAAACTTTAACACAAGAAATGATCCAAATGATGCAAAAACCACTAAACTTTTTCAAACTCAAAAACCATCAAAAACCACTAGAAATCCAAGGATATGTAAGAGAGATGATCAAACCATGGCTCTTGATACCATTTGTAACATATTGGATTTCATAAACACATCATAACATATCAAATGGAGCGTATAGTTTAGAGGTTTTAGAGAGAGAAAGTAGGATGGGAGCCTTTCTAGAGAGAGAAAGTGAAAGAAAACATGGAAGGTTAGATTAGAATGAAAGGTCCAACCCTCTACCTTGGGAGGTAGAGGGTATTTATAGTTACATACTACACGTCCTCCTTCGGACTGTGGATCAGGCATACAGTGGGTAAAGACCCGTCCGTCCTCCACGGTGTTACTCTAAACTAAATAACTAACTAAATAACTAGTAAATAACGTAACATCTACGAGCTAACATATGCTAGACTAGAGTTGGGGTGACCGACTCTTCACTATGGATTTTCCAATTCCTAACAGTGTTCCTCTAAGTTTCATTAGCTTAAACTTGTGCCTCATTAGCTTAGTCCAATGGTTTAACTTAATTTGTTTTAGCTTCTTATTCCCCATGTTTGTATTAGCTTATTTCAGCCTTAATAGTTAGTATAAGTTCTTATCATCTTCTGTCAGCTTATTTCAGCTTATTAACTGTGTTTTAGAAAACTTGATTTTACAAAAAATTCATTATGTTAGCTTATTAACTTGTTTGTAAAAAGAGAAAATCAAAAATAAAATAAAATCAAAAAGTGACAAAACTAGGGTTTGGACCCTGGTCTACTCACTAGAAGACCCAACACAAGCATGCCTAACCGTCTTCTCCCATTAGATGTTGCGTACTAGGTCTTATCCTCTATTCCTTTTATACACATTTTAAATAATATGCCTTATTTTCCAAACTGCTTTTCCCAGCTTATTAAGGTTAGCATATTTCATGTTTTTATTTTTCCTAGATTAAGGACAATTAAAAGTACTTTTCATAATTTTTTGGTAATTTTTCTCAATAGTTTATTATTTTTAATAATTAGTTTTGTAAATTTTGGTTTTTAATTCATAAGAAATAAATAAAAAGTCAAAGAAACATCCGGCATTTTCCTAAAATTATCTTTTTTCATTTAGAATGTAGAAAAAATAGTTTTGTGTTCCTAGGGTTTATTTTTCATAATTTTGACGTTTTAGACTCGGCATTAACCCGAGCGTGCGCGTTTTTAGGTTTCCTTTGCGTTTTAGCTTTTGATTGCTTCGTTTTATTATTTTACATGCTTACTAAGTTGTTTTTAGCTTATGTTTATCAATTTTAGTGTAAAACCCTATAATTTGCCCTTTTTCTCTATTTAAATTCACGTAAACGCGACTCGATTCACGAACTCCATTCAACCTTCGTTGGGAAACATGCCGGGGAATACATACTTCACCCTTTGTATTTCTTGAGAATAAAATATACTATAATTGAGATGAGATCAGGAACCTAAGTGATTGCATATCATGGATTTTATATTTGTCATGTGTCAGACTAATGTAATCTTATAATAACGTTATCAATTTTCAGACAATGACGTTATCAATTTTCAGACAATGCAATCTTATAATAAAAATGTAATTGTTGAGATTTCTTTTATACTATTATGTTTGGTATTGTTCTATCATCTTTTGCTATGTATATTGATTGCGTCGCACCTCGCGTTTCTGTCTTCGGTGGGCTGTTACATCAACGTAATATGTATGCAATCAAGCACAAGTAACAGTATGCCCCATGTAAATGTTTGCTAGACACTTAGTATAATCCAAATGATATGCATTCGTTTACCTAGTTGGTGCGACCAACCCGGAGGGGGTTGTCAACCCAATAGATCTATTCACAATATTCGCGGTTACGAATAATTAACGGTTCATGATATGTGGGGAGTTAATGGATAATGTAGTAACTTAGGCAATATGTAAATTTTTATGCACTTGTGTCCGTATGTAAAAGTAACCATAGTATACTCACCCCGAGTATTTTAAAATTGTACAAACATGTAGAAACGAGGCTATGAAACTCACATCAAATAATTAGTGTGTTCGGAATATATTGTAAAATGTAGTATAAAACCGGGAATCCTAAACGCGAGCTAGAAATATAAGTTTTTTTAAGGAATCTGCAACATGTACTATATACGTATGAGTTTTACCAAGTTCTATCACCCTTATATGCTTATAGTGAGGTTTTACGTAAGTCAAAAGTTTAGAAAATAAATTAAAAGGAATTATTGTATAGTAGTACTCCAATCGTGTGGTTGGGATTCTAATCGTGCTTTTGGAGTAGGTCAATATATTCAATCCGTGCGGTTGGGAATCTAACCGTATGGTTGGAGTAAGTTAGAAAGTCCTAGCCGGTAGGTTGGGAATCCAACTGTGCGGCTGGCGTAGGTGAAAAGACCTCCAACTGCGCGGTTGGAGCACCAACCGCGTAGTTGGAATGGAACAGTTGGTCCCAGCCATGTTGTTGGAGCACTAGCCATGCAGTGGTGTAAGTTTCACGTTTAGGTTGATTTTCGGAATATCATAACTCTTAAACCGTAAGTCATCACGGGTCGCGTCGACCGTCATTTTATAGGTATTTGACTACTCCCAATAAATCTACACCATTTATTTTTAGTTTCAAGCCATTTGTTTCAAAAGAATCAAAATGCATTTAGGGTCTTGTAACATAAGTTTATATCAAACTTTTCAATAGGGATGAGCATGGGGCGGGGTGGGGCGGTTTTATGGTAAAACCAAAAACCGAACCGTATATTTCGGTTTTTGGAAACTACAAACCGTTTGATTTCGTTTTTTTCGGTTTCGGTTTCGGTTTTTCGGTTTTTGACATTGAATCGGTTCGGTTTATGTTTTTATTCGGTTTTTTCTTACTTGAAAACAAGCAAGTTTTAATCTTATATGAAATTTATAATTCTAAGTTTCCAAGCAAAAATATTTAAACAAATATCAATAATAGCATATTATCTAGCAATCCAAAGCGTCGAAAAAACGTACAAAACAACCAAACATCGATCTAAAATATAAAATGCACGTCTTTGCGGCTTTGCACTTTTCGTTCGCATACGAAAATTGTAGGGGAAATTTTCAAAGAACACTATTGTTCAAAAACAAAGATATAATATCTATAAATAAAACAAATTTTAATGTATAGATAGTAAACAACACATTTGTTTTAATAGATAAAGTTTTATACTTAAATCTTTAAAATTAAATAGCAAATCTTTTATATAGATAAAATTATATAAAAACATATAAAAAGGTGGGGCGGGGCGGTTTTCTCGGTTCAGTTTTTTTTTAAACCAAAAACCGCCCCAAACATTTGATTTTTATAAAATTCAAAACCACCGCCATCGGTTTGTCAAATGGGGTGGTTTTTTCGGTTCGGCTTTTTCGGTTTTTTTGGTTTCGATTCGGTTTTTCGGTTTTTGTGCTCACCCCTACTTTTCAACACAATCAAGTATACATTGGTGATATATGATTATGGCATGCTATATATGAAAGAAAATAAGTATGGGAGAGTTCTTGATGCTTACAATGTGTTAAGGATGATTTTTCAAAAGAAAACCCAAGAACACTCAACCAAAACCCAAAATCAAGAGCTAAAAACCTAACCTATGCACCCTTAACCAAATAAGCTATCTAATAAACTATCGAATAAAACAATGAGCAAAATTAAGACCCCTGATAACACTCAAATTGTACATGTTTTTAGTAGCGTTATCCATGCTTTTATGTATGTTATTTGGTTATAATCATATGATTTTGTTACTTAATCATACAAAAGTGTGTTTGCTAGTTCATTTGTAGGCAAGTACAAGAAAGTGGAGAAAAAGACGGAAAAAGAAGTAAAATACGAAGATTTATCCACGTACGGAGAATTCCCGACAAAAAAAAGACTTGTGGAGTATATTCGAGAAGATAAAGTCATCAAGATGGTGGTCCAAAGACTCAAGAATAAAGTTCGAGAAGGAAAATGAGATAGAAATGAAGAAAAGAAGCTTAAACGAAGAAATATGGAAGACTCGTTGTTCCCGACACACCTTCACCATTTTGGCCATAACTTTTGCATACGGACTCCGTTTGACCCCCCGTTTGCGACCACAGATAGCTAAGCGAAAGATCTACAACTTTGAAGCTTATCATTTTCTGTCAAAATGCTCTAGCTGATCGGTCGGGCCCCGCAACCAAAATGGCTGGAGGTTAGTCATGAAGACCAGCCAAAATGACTGGAGGTTAGTCGTGAGGACCAGCCGAAACGGCTGGAGCCTTAACCAAATCGGCTGGGAAGCCCTGGACAGCCATTTCTTCATCACTAAGACTCCAAAATTGTCCCAAACGATTCTAGGACCTTCCTACATGGATTCTAGTCCCTTCCAAGATCCTTGGAGGCCAAGTTGAGCATTGAATACCCTAGGCCTTGGTTCAAGTATAAATAGACCCCTTTGCAACCTCATTTCAAGCATCCCAACTTGAGAGAACTTCTCTCACACCTCTCCTACCACCACTACTCTCTTTCAAAGCCTAAAATTCGTCCATAAAGTTCCAGAAAACTTTAGAGGTCCAAGAAGTCATCATTTGGAGGTCAAAACATCAAGAAGTCATCACCAATACTTGAGGCATTATTACTACATAATTTGTAATCTTGTTTCAATCATTTTAAGACCTTTAATCATGTTTTCTTACATTCAAATTTTTGAATTTATGCCTTTGTCTTTGATCATGGAATTTGTTATAAGGTAGTTTGGTTATACTTGTTTGTAATAATTTAGATGTTGATATGGAGTGTTTGGTATTTGCAATATAGTTATATGATTTTGCTTGTCATTCTTGTGATGTGTTCTTGTCTTGTGAATCTTGTCTTGATACTTGTTTATTTCATATGAGAACTTGTGATAAAAGGATGTTTGGATAGTTGTAGTGTTTGTTTGGAATATGTTGATAACATCATATTTGGTTAAACTGGAACTTGTTCTTGTTTATTGTTTTGGTTGATCATTGTTGAGTTCAATGGACGAAAGTATTCTTAACAATGGTTAGTTCCAATTCATGAGTCGATGAATGATTTTGGTCTTGTACTTTGTGACGATTGTGGAAGTGAATTAATAAACATAACAAGTAAAGGTTTAATTTGGATTAAGGTCGAAAGGAATCTTTTAAATATGTGTTCTCATTATCTTTCAAGTAAATGAAACTTATCGAATTAATAACATCAAAGTCTAAGGCCGAAAGGATTCTTTGTTGTTGTTGTGTAACATATTGGTTTTCACAATCACATCATATGCTTAGAAAGAGGCGTATGGCTTATAGTTTTAGAGGGAGAAAGTGAGAGAGAATGGGAACCTTAGTGAGACAAAGGAAAATGAATTATTAAAGCTTCAACCCTTTGCCTTGGAAGGCAAAGGGTATTTATAGGTACAAATATGACACGCCCTTCTATGGGATGTGGATCAGGTATACACTGGGTAAAGACCCGTCCGTCCTCCACGGTGTTACTTAACAAGCTACTTACTAAACTAAGTGACTACGACTACGAGCTTTCTAACGAGTACATATACTTGAGGTGACCGACACTTTAACTAAAGGATTTTCTAAATCCTAACAATCTCCCCCTAAGGGAGGTCACCTCAGTTTACATTGATTACAAACAGATACTGCATTATCATGTTCTTGGTTTCTTGATTAGGTTCATTGCTCAGTAGCACATAGTATTTGATTCTTCATTATTTGCATGTTTTGTTCATACTAGTGGAGGTCTTTAACTGATCCACGTGATAAAGAGTTTTTTGAGCCGGAATTGAGATCATCAACCAAATTAAATCTCTGACTGATCCTTTGGAGTATTGCCATTATGTAACGTTGTGACTTTTGGACCGACATGCTCACATTTTGGATCATAACATCATCTCATCAGAGTAGCGGAAGCAATGTTGATTCATGATATTTGCAGCAGTGTAGTCGAAGCATGGAGTGAAAATATCAGAGTCACTTGATGAAGATATGCACTTATCATGATTTCTTTTGATGTAAAGTGATGTGTGAGCATGTGACAGTGGATTAACTTCTCAATTCTGATCAGCAACGGCCATCATGTGTTCCTGCAAACAACAGTTAGCAATAAAGCGCACGAAAGTGTCTTTGATCACTTTCGTTGAATTGAGGTACACGGCCCACGGTTCCCCGTTGATCAGTACAAGTACTACCTGTGGTCAGGTAGAGTTCCGAAGAATCTCCTTGACAGGGTTTCGCAGCTAATCAAGTCGTTCTCAAACCAGAGCATCTCAAAGAAGACAACACAAAGTGAGTGAACCAGCGAATTGAGATTCACTGATTGATGGAAAATGATTTGAAAAACAATCGAGTATTGCTTAAAAGGAAAGTGTTTTGCAATACAACGAAGGTTTTACGGAAAATCAGTTATCAATCATAAATACCCTTTTATTTTGAAAACTTGATACACAGTCGATGTGCAATCGAAAAGATTTTGTTGAGCACAACGACCGGTTTTTCAAAGGTATCCGTCAATCCATTTTTTGGACCAAGGTTGATTCAAGATTGAATCGCCCCATCATTTCTATCCAGTTGTCACAAGCTTGATTTTATGAAAGATCTCACATGTTACCCACCAAGAGCTTGTTTGATGTTGGCTCAAGAATGATTTCCATCTTCATCGTGAATACTTAACATATCACTCAGATGTTCTGGCAATACCACAAGGATAATGCGTAGGACTCTTAAGAAATATTCTCACTTTCCACATTGTGTGAAACAACAAGTCTTCAAGAATAGTGTTTCCTAATGAGATTTATTGATGATCTCTTGGCTCTAGACTCAATAGTGCACTTTGGTTTCCTATGTCGGAGACAAGGGAGAGGGTCTCCTTCTTCAATATCAACAATCTCTAAGAGAAAGTCGATAGATTATATAGGTTCCCCGTGAGAATGAAACAAGCCCTCTTAAGAGGAACTTGAGTAGCTTGGGAAGTTTAGTGCAGTGCGTCACTGGGTCCATGACGTCTTGTCTTCAATAACGGCATTACCTTAGTAACCACCAGTAGCATATGCATTGAACCCGGTTTCTGCCTTAAGTATGAATAAATGGAGGGCTATTTCTTTTCACCCTTTTCACTTTTAATTCTTATTCATTCTTCAACCCCTTCAGTGCTTACCGAGACTTCATAACTAGAACGTTGTTGGGTTAATTCCAGTACTAGCTCTGTCTCAGTCGACACTCTTCCCAAATTCTCATTTTTCTCCTTTTTCAATATACCTAAGGACTTCTACACTATCTAGTGAATTCTCCCTGGGTAGATCCCTCCGGCACTGGCGGGATCGTGGGAACTAATACCTAACCTTACCATCCTTATAACTCCATGCATAAAGTAAAATGGTCGATCTTTTGGTACAGTTAATTCCGCCCTGAAACCAATTGAAAACCATTTGAAAATCAATCAAGGTACTTGTGATGAAATATCAAAGAGTTTTGTACCTTAATTGTTTTTGATAATTTTAGAAATGCTCCCCCTCAACATATGCTTCAAGAATTTGAAATTGTTTTAGCACATGGAGGCAAGAGGACTTTGAAATCTTAGATTAAGAATTAAAGATCCAATCTTTGTATAACATTTTTCTAAAATGATCATCATCACTTCCCGATCAGATTTAGTATCTAAATACTTTGGATAAAACGATTTTTGGGAGGGGTGAGGTTTTCTTATGATTGCTCCCCCTCAATATGTGCATCGAGATTCGAAAGTGTTTTGTACATATTAGAGAGAACCTGCACTTACAGACAGATCAATTACGTTTCAATCCTTTTTGGTTTGAGATAGATGCTCCCCCTTAATATGTGCATGGAAAATTTGAAATCGTTTGGCACATGTAGGAAGGAGTGCTAGATACTATTTATAAACCCACTAATTGAATTATCAGTTTGTATCCAATTTTAAATCACAAATTCTCCCCCGATCAGAATTTTCAAATCCTTTGAGATTTGTGATCTCTATTGATTTAAATTGTTTTTGAAAGATTTTGAGGAGAGTTGTGACTTGCTTTTAAAACTTTTAACTGATAAGGTTCAAATTTTGATACTTTACACTCCGCTAATGAAACATGCTTAAGTATCTTATGAAAACGCCATATTAGCATTGGTCTTGATCCAATTGTGCAAAACAAATTTCTTTTTGATTATCCAAAGTTAGACGTTGCTCGTTTACGTGTCAATTGTTTGAAAAATAACCTTTTTGATTTGATTGAAATCATTCTCCCCCTCAACCAATGACATAAGTTGTTGATTGAGTGCTAGAGATTTTGACAAATGATAAGTCTAGATGATTTAAACAAAATAGAGTCCGAGTTATTTTTAAAGCAAATTTGTTGTCATTAGATGACAAATATTTTTCAGGAGAATATATAGAAGGAAAAATATTTGTGAAGGATAAATTTGTCTTTTTGGCGACAAACATTTGTTTTTAGAATCAGAGCATGAGGTTTTAAAAATAAGATTAAACATAGCTCTGTTCTTTCTATTAAAACGGGTTACTGCCTGAAATGAAAATAAACCATCATTTTTCTCCATCTCATTATTTTTTTTTTCTTTTTTTAAATAAAATGTTTATTAATGCATATCGAACTTCATCTAAAGACATGTGCCATTCTTTGAATGACAATTCTAAGTCCGTAGATGTTATCGAAATGAAAGTCATGACAAAGGAAATATATATATATATATATATATATATATATATATATATATATATATATATATATATATATATATATATATATATATATATATATATATATATAACAGGAGGCATTTGGCATTAATGCCACCTCAATGCCACTTCAATGCCACCTCAATGCCACCTCAATGCCACATAAGCATTTGTTGTCCAACTAAGCAATTTTTTAATCCACCTAAGCACTAATTTTAAATTTCGGATTTTAAATTATTATTTTTTTAAAATTCGGATTTTTATTAAATATTTTTGAAAATTATTTATAAAAAAGGAGCCTTGCAAGGATTGAACCTTGGTTATTTGGTTGAATAACATGTGTGTTTACCATTTAGGCAACAAGTTATTTTTGATAATTATTTTGCATATTATAATCTATAAATGGCTAACCATTTATTTTCAATTTTATACATATCTTTTCCTTAAATATAGTTTCACATTTATCTTGATTATTTAAAAATCACGATTGATTTTAACACATAATATTATCTCAAAAGAAACATAGCCTTTTTTTTGCAGGTAAGTTTTAGGGTTTTTGCCTCTTTATTTTAAAGATATAATCGATGACAACAGTAACACATGTTGTTTGATTTCAATGATGTTTGTGTTACAGGTACGTTTATCATAAACCCTAATGATTCATATAGTATCTAATGTTTTTTTAAAAATATCACAATGATGGAACTTGGTAATTAACTATTTAGCAACATTGTCCCTTTGTTATGTGATTGTTAGACCAGTGCCACAATACGGGAGCATATTATACCGAGCTATTTAGGCTAAACACAGAAAGCATGCAAAAACTTAGTTTTTTAAACGTGTGCTAGGTGACATGCTGGTAAGTTTTAATGACCCACTATCACTTTGATAGAAACTTCATTACCTTATTCACGTTCTAAAGTACTACTTTTTGACCTTATAAGAAAATATTATAACCCAAATCAACATCTCTTTAACCGTATATGGAACGACTTTGCCACTTTTTTTTCTCTTTTGATTTTTAACAATCATTCAACGCAATGGTGGGTAAAGCTCACTCAAATTCAACCCAAGTATGCATAACAGATAAGCACTTTCTTTACCTAGACCTCGATTAATTATAAGAATGAACTCCTAAAAGACGTCAAGAAATCTTTCACTGAATTGGTGTTTGTAGGAATGCCAACTACAATGACTTGGCTCCTTTAATTGATGGAAACAAAAACGTTGGAGAAACATGTCTAACTTTGGGAAAATGTACTGTTCTGCGTTGGTTAGTGTCATTTTTAAAGATTTTTAGTGCTGCCATTAACCTTAAGTACCAGTTATGTTTCAGCGGCTGAACAAGGACCGAAATCACAAGCTGCCAATGTACAAGGAACTGTGTCATCAGAAATCTCTGGAACAAGCAAAAAAGTATTTAGAAATAACTTTGTGCTTCCAATTAGTTAATTATATAGACTGTTAATTCTTTACAAAATCTATAGGTGGGTTATAAGACTTGGTCTCCAAGGCTGCACACTTGTGGTAGCTGATGGTTACCAAGGTTCCATATAATTCCAAAACATCATTAGCATATCTATATTCGTACTAAATAGTCTATATTTACCCTTTTAATATTCTCTCTATTATGCTTCCAGTCCATGTTCTCCCCCTTTGCAATCATAAGAGGGCAAAAGGATAATAAAGAGAAGTCGGCGTTCAGTGAGCTCAACAATCATTCCAGAGATTCAAGCAAAACTAGAAAGTTGAAAAGATGAAAATACAGTGGTGTTGGGTAATTAACCTCAAACACCCTCATATGGTATAAAAGTTTCAATATGAATGCTCTAATTTTTATTTAATTTACATGTCGAAATAATGATTTTCAGTACTAGAGCGAAGTAGCAAACCCAAAAAGCGGAATACTGGTGCTTCTTTTGCCTAATTTACATGGACGCCACTTAACAGCCCTTTCTACTTCCAGTGATGAATATTATATGTCGAGAGACTAATGGAATGTAAAGATCTGGTGAGTCGGCTTTCTTCTTTCTTTGTCGGTACTGCACGTGAAAGCATTAGTGTTGAACGTTGTCTATCTTTCTTGACACGCGCTGTTATAAATTTGGCATCCAAACTTTATGAAATTTACTTATTATGAAATGTAAGGATAGATTCTTTTGATTGGTTTCCCATAGTATCTGACATGTAAGGATATATTATTGTTTAGATTATATACTTTAGGATTTAGCTTATTAGGTTTCCCATAGTGCTTATTAGGATAATCTTAGTGCTTGGTCATGATTTGGGTATATCAATCGGTGGTCTACTAATGTCGTATTATTTAGAGGTGTAAAGTTGTTGATGGTACTCATCAAATCTGATGAGAATCTCAAGAACTCCAAGATGCCCTGCTCTTGCTGCCTCATGAATTGCAATGCTCTTGCTGCCTCATGAATTGCAATCTTGCCTTTTTTTTCTCTCTAAGCAAGTTACGAAAATAGAAAACAATAAAAGCGGTGAAATCTTCGTTCCCATGGATTGCTGCCACATGTAGAAATGTATTTCCAATGTGAGTCCTCTATTGTAAAATGGTTTGAATAACAAGGTGGTCGTTAAACTCCGATAACTAAATTAGGATCATAGACATTTATCTATTTAAAACACCTAATAGCATATTTGCTTGATCATATATCAACGTAAATTTTAGATAAAAATGACATTTTGATCATGGGAGGGAGGGAGAGAGAGAGGTAGGGAGGGAGAGACCTGAAGATAGCTATGTAATATGTTTTCTGCTAGACAACAGCCACTTCTACTTTTGGCGAGATTAGGGCAGTTCAAACATGATATCGTTGGATTAGTGTTGTTGCTTGCAGCATGAAATTTTGACACTTCCACCTCTTCTCCTGACATAAAGTAATTGAATCTTATCGAAAGTCGAGAAAGTGTGTCCTCATTTACTATTGAAAGTTTTGGTACTGACTGAAGAGTCTTGCAATTATTCAAAAAAAGCATTTTGAGATTTGAAAGTAAACTGATGCTTGCTGGCAGATGAACAAAACCATTTCCAGATAGATCCATAGATATTAATCGATGTAATAAACCAATACCATCAGGAACTACGGGTAGATTGCAATAACTTATATCAAGCTCCCTTATATTTGATAAGATGTCCACATTTACAAAAAGAAAACCTTTATTTTGAGATGAAAATGGACATCTTTGAGCACGTAGAAGTCTTAATCTTATCAGGTAACGAATGGAGAAAGGAATCTCTTCTATGGAGGTTTCACTTGCATCAAGCTTCCACAAGTTATGCAATTACCCCAAACTTTCGGGTAACTTCTTGATGTTAGTTCCATCCAAATAAACGTTCTCTAAGCACTTCATGTTCTGTCCAACCCAATGATTTTAGAAGACACTTAGTTGAGTTTAACGTCTTCCACTAAATGACATAAAGTCACTTTTTATAAGCATATTATTCTATTATTTAAAGTTTTTAACTGTATAGAAGAAATTTCTTAACAGCACAAGCCATGAAACAATTAGAGTGTCGTAGAAACAGAGTTGTTACTCAGCAACGGTTAAAAACTGTTTAAATAGTTCTTAGTCCATCTAACTGATGGTCACACATCATCAAGGAAAATTTACCCCTGTCTAATGTCGTGAGAACTTTAATCATTCTATCATAGCATCTGCCAGATCCAGATGACAGCTTCTCAAATGTGAATCAAAAGCTTATAGGTGTTTCATACCTTCATTTGTTCACCATTGTATGGTGTTTCATATACCATAATTCTGAAGACTTTACAGATGCAACATGCAACTGAGATATTTACTTCCGTATCAGGATGTCTCAACATTTCTGTAGCGATCAGTGTTTTAATTGCCGGTTGCATTGCATATTTCATCGATTTAGGTGGCATTTGTTGCACCCTTTCTAGATGTTTCTTCAATTCCTATTATAATAATACACTAGAGTTAATTGTAGCACAACAATATGAGCAGAAATGAAACCATGTTCAGTAAAAACATCTGTAATGTAACCAACTTAACTGCAGATATGATTACTAAAAGGTAACGAGTCAAATAGGTTTTTTTGGTCGTGATCGTTCTGGAAACAACTCCAGCTCATGGATCCCTGTAGCAGGTGTACATCAAGATATTGCTATCAGGATATTGCTTTAAACTTCTATGATATCTAAATAATTGTTTTTTTCTTTTAATAGCTTACAGAGCCACATAGTATTTACAGGTTCATGATGACATGACATTAGACTATCCAAGGTGTGGGGTTTAACATGTTTAAGTTTTTATTGACATTACTCTTCAGAGGCTAATTTTGTATCCAATATTTTCATTTCATTTGCACACCATTGTAGAAAAATTGATGTAATTTAAGCCCCGTGTTTCAGGTTCCTCAAGATCTTACTTTGAAAAATGACGGACTATTTGCAGCTATGGGGCTGAAGACTCTTGGCTGCATCAAGATCGTTGTGAAGAACAAAACCTACTTTCAAGATCCCCGACAAGGAGGAAGTAAACATGTAAGCTATGAACAATCTTGAGGGAATCAACAGTTTTTGATGCAGCAGCCAATTCCTGCATATTATCAAACCATTTAGTAGAGAATTATTTCTATTCAATTACTTTTACATCATAGAAAATTTCTACCTGTATGATAGATTCTTGAAAAATTATATTTAACTTTTACAATGCAGAAAAAACAACAGTTGAACATTACTTTTTTGGGCAGACAAATTAGATATGATCTTATTGAAGACTCTTGGCTGCATCATCCAGGTTTCAACTTTCAAGGTTATATGAAATGTGAATGGGAATCAAATACTTGGAATGATTCTACCAGTTCAGGAAGCTTATACATCTCAAGTTGATTTTATACAATTTTTATTCAGGTTGCATGCATTTCTTTATTAGAGAACAAAGAATGTATAACATTTGTCATATATTTTCCTATTAGACGTTCAATACTTTTTAGTGGAACAGTTTATAGTTTAGGTACTTAGGTGTGGCATAAAGGGATGTACGTAAATACTTTTTGTTCTAAGACCTTTGATTATAATTTATAAGTGTATTTGAGATGCTAAATTATTTTTCAGGATTTTATACTACAAGCATTGATGTTGGGAATCCAAGCGTAGATGTTACTCCGGTTTTCATATATGCAAGTGTGTATAATGTCACATTGGTTCCTGTATCTGATGTATCTCGATTGAAGCTTTAGCATTATGCAAGTGTGTATAATGTCACATTGATTCCTTCTGTTTTGATGCTAAAGAAGTGGCACAGCAAGATAACATGAAATCTAAATCTCCTTTATCACCACCATTCATTCGCTTATCCTTATCTCACTGACTACTCTACTCCGATTCCATCATCTCGATTACAACAAACAACAAACCACATCATAACCTCTAATCACGATTCCCTATTTATGAATAAATTATCCTAACAATGAACAACCTTGACATAATCGTTTGGCAGCTCAAGGCCCAAGGGAACTCACCAAACTGACCCAAAGGTGCGTTTTTTAACTGTAATTATGTTTTGACATGTAGGCTCTCTGAGTATATTTACTTTTTAATGATATTACAGAGTGAGGGTTCAAATGGTGATGATATATTTCGAGAATCTCCCACTCGAGTACGTGAAATGGTAAATCTAAATTCATTTGCAAGCTTTTGCTAATTAGCTGTGAATTGTGATAAATATTCACTTTGATTTATTTTTTAAAGGCACAGATTGAGCAATCAAATGACATGTTCTATGATGATATATTTGGAGAATCTCCAGCAGGAATACGAAAATCTGTAAGTGACACATAACTATTATACACATGCTCCATTAAGGTTTAATCTCGGAGACATATCAATGTCATTGGTAAAAACAAGTAGTGTATAAGAAACCAATTTTCAAGGTATGCAGTTGCTGATCTGATGGGTGTAAATGAGTGGTTGTTTCTTCAGTTCCAATAGGTATCACTTTACTCTTTGAATCCTGGACCTCTTGTGAGAATCTTATGTGTCTCACAACTAGACCATCACCTTACTTATAAACATAGATATTATTGAAAGAATAAAAGTTTTGTAATCATATTTGACACCACAGTTAATAAAACTAAAACAAATATTTAGGTAAAAAATATGCCGACCCGTTTTATAACTGTATCAAAATTATTACCCATTTAACGTGTTAAGCAACCTGTCCAGGCACCCATACCACCTCTAGGGTATTCCACCAGCTCTAATAGGGAGAATCGTAACTTCGGTTAAAGCCAGCAAAGAATGAATTATGATGGACATATTTAGATTGTTTGACTTGAAATTGAGATAAATACTTACTCAAGTTCACGACGAAGAGCATCAAACAGTTCTCTTTTAGTTTGTTTTTCTGCACCTGGTGTGTTAAGAACCTTACCCTGCTCTATCATTTTTATAGTCGTACTCTTTAGATCTTCCTATACAAAGAAAACCAATTTTTAAATAAAATAAGGTGCAACAAAAAATATCTCGTTGATAAGATAAGAGTACCCATTATCACGTGTACCAAATTACATTTTCAGTCAAGATGGTTTAATATCCTAGCATTGCGAATCTACATATTCAGTCAAGAACATCACAGAATATCCTTTAGCATTGCATATGAAAAGTCTAATAAGTTAATTATTCTTTATGAAACTAAATGAATAGCTATAACTCTGTATACCCTTTATTGGCTTTGTCCTATTACAGTGTCACTTGTGCGGGTTCCTTAAAGCATTAATTTAGTTTTAAGCTTTGAAAGAGACAAATGTACAAACTTAAATTATATAAGAGAGATGATAAGTCAATAACAGTGGTGACATCACAGTTTAGATCAGCATATTAGACTGCACCGATAAGTTAAGTACGCAATGGATTTCTCATCGCTACAAAATAAAGATGATCTGCTGTGAAGTTAAGTACGTACTCAAGAACAAAAGGAGGTAACGCTACCTCAAAAGCAGTACATGGTGTTTGATTTGGTTACATTTTAATATATATATTTTATCTCAAATAACAAAATCAGGTCAAAGATGAAAGGGTGAATGGGTCGAACAACCCAAAATTGCCCACGAAATATACTTTTTTATCGATATAACCTTGTAAGTTGTTCTACAAAATTCAAAAGCAGATATGTAAGTAGAGATGTTTACCAGACTTGAAGGCTCTTCCTAAGATATTAGAGTTGGTATTAGGAGATTCCGAATCTTTAGGTACACTCCCACTATGAGGTTTTGACTCAGAAGATGCCACCCCATCAGTAGATGCCGCAGGTTGAGCCGAATTTTCAGGTACACTCCCACTATGAGGTTTTGATTGCCTAGTTTCAGATGGTTGATGTGTAGTAAACATAAGGGAGTAGATATAGTCACCCAACTTGATGGTTTTCCCAATCATATTATATTTCTTTTCACTGAATGCATCAGGATTTCTAGCTAAAAGTCCGAGTAGAGTATTGCTCCTACCAAGCTCCGGATATTTTTGCACTATTTTAATTGCGATATCTACAAAAATCATTTCAAAATTGATTCGTAAGGGAAGATGATACAACAAAATAAAAACTTAAAGCAAAAACGGAAATTATAAGGATTTTTGTTTGTGATAGATTCAAAGTAGCTTATTCAATTTGTTTTAAAAATATATTGGTCACTAACTAATAAAAAGTTTCAATCACAAATTAAACAAATTATTAGAGATCTCGGTTGTAAACTTGTACTTAAATATTTTTGTAAAACAATTTAATCTGTAACCCTGAACACAACCCGGTTTACCAATTGATATACGGTCAAAGAGAGGGCAGTGTTGTGTTCAGGGTAAACCGGGTTGTGTTGTGATTTTGATATACGACCCGGTTTACCAATTGATATATTCGTCGATCGTTATAATACTTCCAGCAGCAGCGGCTAAATAGAGGGCAGTGTTGTGATTTTGATTTTCAAGTGCCAAGTCTTCCTTATTCATCTTAGCCACCAGATTATTCACGAACTCGTCCACCTTTTTGGGATCTTTTGCGGATGCTGCGATATGAAGTGTTGTTTCACCATTATCGGTGATACTACACTTTACCAATTCCAAATCTTTGTTCTGATCCAAAATGGCTTCAGCAGCCTTCCAGTCACATTTTATTGAAGCTTCGTACAAAGGGACACCAATTTTGAGGTATTTTGATCTTACTGTATTAATTAGTTCCAATGCAAATAGTTAGTATTCAGTATATCAAAATATTATTTTCACTAAGCTAAAGCATTGATACTATTGGCTATTGCACATGGTAATTATTTTGATTAACGTTGTTCTAACTTGTGCAAACTTAATTGCTTCGGGCGACTTCGACTCACTTCTTTTGAGTTAGTTAATTTTACAACTTATTATACACCTTTGAATGTTGAGTGTTGATGCTATTCATGGGACTTTATTTTCTGTGTGGCACATTACAGAGAATAATTAGCTGGTTAACAATACTTTTTTTTTTGTAAAAGCAGTTGGTTAACAATACTATGAGACTGGCATTCTACATTCTTACGTATAATCATGTACCTATTTTGGTACCTAATATCTAATGTGTTAAGATGGCATGTAAGTTAAAACTGTGTCAAAAACAAAAAATTATCTTTTGACTTTTGCCCCCTCCCCTCCATGTCATATCTCAGGTGTGTGTATAACACAACCCTTTTTAAGTTAAACGTTTGTTGATTGATTGACATAAATGTGTTTAATTGATTGATTGACATTAATGAGACATATATATCATGACTATTCCCATTTTTTTTTCTTTTTTTTTTAACAATATACACATATATTTTCAAAGCTAAACGTGTGTTGTCAGCTACCTATATATGAACCTTTATCTTACTTCATTGTTTGAAATACATATTCATGCCATTCTTAAGCAAAACTATTATCGAGAAATCAGAATGTTAATTATTTTTATTCCACACAAGAATATTAGTTTACTAATCTAACAAATAATACCATAAAGTTAGCTTGATTAAATACCTAAAAATGGTCATTAGCGTTTTACATATATGTAATTGATTTGTTGTCATGCTTATGATTTTTATTTTTATATATAATACATGTATACTATATTTTTGTTTCCAATTATTTTTTTAAACATATTTGCCTTTATTCATTATTTATTTTATGTCAATATAATTTGTCAAGCAATTTTATGAAGCGAACCCGCTCATCGGGAAGGGTGTAAAACAAAAAAGGATTAAAGATTTTATGTTGTGATGAAGACGGGAAATACGCAAAATCAACAACTAATGTTGTCTACAAAGAAGCTTTGTTTAGAATTTAAGTTAACTGTTATATCACTTTAATACATTTTCATTATCTAGAACTTTACAAATATACATAAAATTTAAAATGTTGTAAGAATTATATATGTTGTGTTATTAACCATCCACACAAACCATACAATTATTTATAATTCTTAACCAAAAATAATTACCAAAAACAAAAGAAACAATTGTCTTATAATATTGTTTGACAATTCTAAAAAATGTATTTAAGTTAACAAAAAACAACAAAAAAATAATTATAAGTCATGCCAGCCCATTGGGCGGGCTTCGAAAACTAGTATATATATAAATATATATATATATATATATATATATATATATATATATATATATATATATATATATGTATATATATATATATATGTATATATATATATATGTATATATATATATATATATATATGTATATATATATATATGTATATATATATATATATATATATATATATATTTTAAAGATATGTACAAGTAATAGATAGAGAATAACACCTTTACTCATCATCCTCCTCCTGAAGACATTTGAGAGTTTCCGGTTGAAGGCTTTTCAAGCCAAGTCGTGGTAGGATAAACTCAAAACGTTCTCGAGAAAGAGCTTTGGTGAAGATGTATGCTAACTGATATTCTGTCCTCACAAAATATAATTCAACCACATCGTTTTCAACTTGCTCCCTGATAAAGTGATGTCGAATGTCAATGTGCTTAGCTCTTGAATGTTGAACATTGTTGCAGCAGAGAGCAATGGCACTTTTGTTATCGCAGTACAGAGGAACTTTGTTGAATACAAAGCCATAGTCAGATAATTGAGATCGCATCCATAAGATTTGAGCACAACAAGATGACATGGCTATGTATTCAACCTCTGTAGAGGATATGGAAGTACTCATTTGTTTCTTTGACGACCAGCTCACAAGTTTATCTCCCAAAAACTAAGCACCTCCTGACGTACTTCGACGAGTATCTTGACATCCTGCATGGTCAGCATCTGCATAGGCTGTTAGTGACATGCCGATGTCCTTCGGGTACCAAAGTACCATGTTAATGGTTCCTTGAAGATACCAAAAGACCCGTTTAACCGCTTCAAGGTGCTTTTTGGCAGGCTTAGCCTGGTATCTAGCACACATGCATACAACGAACAGAATGTCTGGTCTACTGGCTGTGAGGTATATCAGGGTTCCAATAATACTTCGATATTTCGTTTGATCAACCATGATCCCTGAGTGGTCCTCATCCAGTTTTGTATGCTCCACCATAGGAGTGTCAACAGGGTCACTAGTATTAAATCCAAATTTCTTTAAAATTTCATTTGTGTAATTAGATTGATTGATAAAAATGCCTCCGGGACTTTGTGAAATTTGTAATCCCAAGAAAAACGAAATTTGTCCCATCTTAGACATTTGAAATTTGGAGCCCATCTCCTTTGAAAAACGGTCACATTCCTTAGGGTCAATCGAGGCAAAAGTAATATCATCAACATAAATTTGAACGTGAATTAAGTGTTTGCCTGACTTCCTGCTAAACAATGTAGGATCAACTGCTCCTTTGTTGAATCCATTTGAGAGAAGAAACTTCGATAGCGTATCGTACCATGACCTAGGAGCTTGTTTCAAACCGTAAAGGGCCTTCTTCAAGCGATATACATGAGTAGGATGCTCTGGATTCACAAAACCATCAGGCTGACTGACGTATACTACCTCTTTCAGATCTCCATTAAGAAAAGCAGTTTTCACGTCCATTTGATAAACCACCATATTCTTGCTAGCAACATTAGCCAGGAAGATTCTAATAGCCTCAATTCGTGCAACCGGAGCAAATGATTCTTCAAAGTCAATACCCTTCTTTTGTCGGTTTGCTTTAGCCACAAGTCTTGCCTTATTCTTCAGAACATCATCGTGTTCATCAAGTTTCACTTTGAAGATCCACTTAAGAGCAATAATCATAGAACAGTCTGGAGCAGGTACTAATTCCCATACATCAAGATGATCAAACTCATGGATTTCTTCTAGCATAGCACTAAACCAGCTGTCCTCAGACATAGCTGTTTTGACATCTTTAGGTTCGATCTTTGATAACACAGAATTGAAGAAGCACCATAAGGCATCTGTGGCAAGTTGTTTACGAGTGGATACCGGACAAGATGGATTTCCAATAATGTTGTCCAATGGATGATCATGTGTCCATTTTCTGAGATGTTCATGTGGTTGTGGTTGAGGAACTGATGTAGCAGAGTTGAGGTCCCCTGATGAATATGGTTCAGATGATGGACCAGGGGCGAAGATGTTTTCAAAAGGTGCATCTACTGGAGTGGTAAAGGGGTTATCTCCATCATAGTTGTCAGAAACATTTTCATGATGTACACTCGAGGATTGAGGATTTGATGATGATGATGAGTGATCTGCAGTAGGCGCTTCTTGACTCAGTGACACAGAAACAAAAGGATTATCCATGTTGTCTGGGTTAGGGACCGCCACTGTTGATGGAGTAGACTGATCATTAGCCATAGGTTCATAGTATTCATCAAACATCGGATAAAACAATTTCTTCAAATCATCTTTAGAAGGAGGTACATATGGAACTGCTGGTGAGTGGTTTTGTACAAGAGAAGAACTAATGGGACTACTTAATGAATGTTGAGGTGCATGTCCATAACTTGATTGTCCTGGAGCCATTTGCCTAGACAGCCCATCGAACGTGACGTGAATAGTTTCCATGATATCTCGAGTTCTTTTGTTGTAGATTCGGTAACCCTTCCTATTTGGTGCATAACCCACAAAAACTCCAATGTCCGCCTTAGCTCTTAATTTTCCTAAATCTTGACCATCATTCGTTGGATAGCACAAAGTACCGAACACACGAAAGAAGGATAGATCAGGTTTTCGATTATGGACAAGTTCGTATGGAGTTTTTCAATGAGTAGTGTAAAACCCTAAAAATATAAACGCATAATAAGACTATTCTACCCTTGAAATCAAAATTATTAAAATACGTTTATGATCATTTAACGAAATTAAAAAAAAAAACTTAACTTATCTATAATTAAAACTTAACGAATATGTGTACGTGATTGATTTTGTACGACGAAGATTTAAACGTCTCACTAAAATATTGGGCCTTGTCTTTCGTTATTTGGGAAACAACTTGGGCCGAGTGTTTGTTCGTTCGTTTGGATCAAGAGGCCGAAGCCCACACACCTTCTCAAAGCCCTAGAACCGAAATTTTCACCACCTATATATACAAACTCATAAACATAATTTGGAACCCTAGTTTTGCCTCTTCTTTCTTTTTCTTCCCATTCGGCCGAAACCCTAAACCATTGGAGTCGAGATTTTTGTTCCAACAAGCTAAGGTATAACATGTTTTATTCATCTTCCTTTAACACACCTTACGTTAGTATATGTTTTATCATGTTTGTATTAGTCGAGTTGTGTTTTTCTTTTGTGGCCGAACCATATGAAACCAAACAAAAACACAAACCATAATGAATTGAACCTTGTTAAGGGAACATGTATGTAATACGTATTATTTGAATCGGATCATAGGTATGTCGAGCACAAGAGAACCAAATCACATATATAGATGTTATTATGCCTAGTAAATTCGAAACCCTAATTGGAATAGAACCCTAAGTGTAATTAATGGTCTAAACATGTGATTATAGTGGTTTTAATAAACCCTAAAACTGGACAGCATCATATGTCGAACTTGTGCGTGTCATAGATCGAATTTTATAAGTGCAATAATCTGGGTTTTTGTGGGGAAAGTTTATTTTATGTCTTAGTTAAGTTTTCCAAGTGGTTTGGTCGAATTTGGAGTTGTCTAAGTCGAATTTTTGAATTTTACAAGATCAAGTGTCAAAGCTGAGAAAACGGGTCTGAAATTTAGTTGGATTGTTTGATTTTTCATTTTCAAACCATAAGGAATTGGGAGCTCTCCTTTTACAGGAATGATATTTATGACATAAATGAATTTCTGGGAGTTTTGGGAATTTTTCCAAGGTGTCTAAACAGGTCCAATAAGTGTAAACTTTTAAGGTGTATTTTCTGATCACTTTCTGGATAGGTCTGGACTTTTGATTTTCCATAGGCCATTTAGCATGGAAATGGAACCCACCAATTTTTTTAGAGTCTCTTAACTCATATGGGAACCCTTGTAATTTTGCTTGATTTCATTTGAGCTAAGTAAGTATTTTATAAAAATCGCTAAAGTCTGGTCCGAATATGAGTTTAAGAAACTGAAAGATAAAATATGATATCAATAGGTAACACACTTACAAATGCATAAGAAGCTTATAAAATGAGAATATACTTATAACTCTAAGAATGTTAATGCGATGAATCCGTTATAACGTTAATGATGCCAATAAGTATTAAATAAATCATAATTCGTGTAGATTCGTTGAAGGAGACGCGACGTTATATCTTCGTGATTCACTCGTTCGTTTGCTTTTCTCTCATTTGCGTTAAGGTACAGATATTCTGACCTTTTCAGTAAAGGTTCCTTATGATGTTCTTTTCGTTAGCTTTCCTATTTTACTTATTAGGGTTTCCGATGCCATTGCTATGAACCCTTTCCTGATTGTTTGACCTGTTGCTTATCTGAACTTATGTCTTATTGAACCATGCGATATCTGATTTGAACTATATGTTAGGAAGACTTTGATATGTTATTTGTTGAATCTTATTATATTTGAATGTGAACCTTATGATATGAGTTATCTGATATGTTATTTGCTATGAACACTAACGTGTCTTTTGAGCTGTTGCTTATCTGAACTTTGATTTTTAATCATAAAACATTTGATTTTGAACTATATGATATGAAGACTTTGATTTTGAAAACATGATTAAACATTTGATAAAATATGATCTATGTCAGTTTTGATATTCTAATTTGACCTAAGTTAGTTTGACACCCGAGCCAAATAATAACTAGTCATGGGGGTTCCATGTCCGTGTCAGTGATGCACCATTGACATGACTCTAGGGCAGTAGAGTGAAGTTCTGCCACGTCCCTTATCTATTATTTGTTATGAGCTCAAGTTATATTATATTATCAATATATGTTTGTGGGGCGTATGGATGCATCCTAGATCTGATCTGTTATCCGATATGATTTGTCTAGGTGAATGATCTCATGTGCAATACGCGTCTTCATAAAACTCTGGGAGCTAGCTACTCTGACTTATTTTGAGATTGTTCTATATAGTTATGATGTTTTTGATATGATATGTTCTAGGCTCGTGGTAGTTAACTAAATCTTTATCTGTTATTTCTATGTTAAGTATTCTGATTATGATTCGGTATGTTCAAGTGTTTATAATTATGTGCTAGGCTTATTATATGTTATTATATATGTTTATGCTTTTGCATGTGTATGTGACTACCGTCTACTATGCTAGGTTATGATTAATATGTTTAAATATGATTCATATGCTGTCATCTGATGTCATGTTAGTTTATCGTTATGTGAATTCGTTGATCTGTGAGATGAATGTGCTAGTGTGAAAGTGAGTATTCTATAAGTTTAGTATGTATAATTTGTTCAGTTAATTTTGTGAACTTTGCTTATACGTTAGTGTTTTATTGCTTATGTGACCTGCCATGCTTTAACTCTGCTGATGTTAGGATTTGATCTGAGAACTGGTTTAGCTTATGATATCTGTTTTGATAATTGCTAATGGTTATGCTATGTTTTGTTCGGTCTATTTAATTATAGTTTGTCTACTATGTTTTCTATTTGTTTATGAGACTGCCATGATTTGAACTGCTATTTCCGCTGCTGCAATATTGAATTAAGTGTGTTAAGTGAAGGTTAATTAATTTGTTGAATGCCATGTTTATTTTTGTTAGAAAGTGTTTCCGTTAGCCTTAGACTTTTCGTTTGGTTTATATGTAATCTATTTCTTCTTGATATGTTAAGTGTCTGGTTATTTTGATGTGTTTGCGTTGGAGTCATCAATATGCTATGTGTTTGTCCTTGATTGTTAATTGTTGTCCCGGATTTCTGTGCAATTGTGCTTCCGCAGAATCCTCAATGATTCATTATTCTCGTTCCGCTACGATTTTGTTATTCGTTTCTTTGTTCAATTCGTATTTATGTTTTGTTTAGTTTTTGTTTCGTTATATCTGTTCACTGGGCTTTGTAAGCTCAGCCGCACTTTTCTTTTCCTGCGGCAGGTATTTTAGGCATTCAAGATGAGCTTGTGGGATGGCTGATCTGGGTTAAGAATAGAGCTGAGAGCAAGACATGACCTTTAGAGATCTTAGATTTATTTTGAAGTTTTGCTATTTATGTTTTCTTTTTGAATATTTCGTAAAGACTTTCGCTTTTGTATAGTACTTAAAGTTCTGATATGAAACTGTATTTGTGATATCTTTACCCTTGTCGGGTTGGGGTGTTACAATTATCGTATCAGAGATCTAGGTTTTAGGACCCTTAGAGCTTAGGCTATGACCTGTGAGGATTGGGTAGACATTAGGTTTCCGTCTGTTCAGACATCTTTCAATTCCTTTTGATGGTCGTTCAGATTTGACTTCGATATCCTTTTGCCTTCACTGAATTGGCCCTCCTCTGTTCGCATCGAATTTTGTTATTTTGTTTTCGCTCGTCCGTTTGTCGATCGTTAGATGGAGACTACCCGTGAAGCCAAAGAAGATGGTGCCAACCCTGCGTTGCTGCAACAGTCCCTGTGCTGGAGAGGTTCGTGAAGCAGAAGCCACACCCGACTGCCGTGCTGTTGGAGACTTCAGGATGCTGCTAGAGGAAGCTGGACGGACCAACCAAAGGCGCAAAGGACGGAGATAAGATTCAACCGGTGGCTGAGAAGGTTCATCTACTTCATATGATTTGGGCGCGACGTGTGTTACTCTGATTCGTTTGTCACACGTGTTGAGGCGGTTTGATATCTTGCTACGCGATTTTGATCGGCATTACTTTTCTTTGATTCATTCAGAACTCGGTTTGCATCGTGAAGTTTTATCGTTTAGCATTCTGGTATAACTCAGCTTTTCTTTTTGGAACCGACAGTAATGAGTCATGAGGAACTGTTTTGTGCATTGGTGGCCTTCTTTTCTTTTGTGGTATGGTAAGTTGTTTTGATTTCGTATATGCTGTATGTATGTGATCTGGTTTGTTATAGTATGTTTCTTGCTATCTGTATGTTATTTGTATGCGATATGTTTTGTTCTGATATTAGTTATGTGGTTTGTCATGACCCGAGACAGAATATGATGATAATGAGGACTTGTTATGTGATGCAAGTATTATGACGCCTGATCAACGTAATAATACCGAGATCATATAATTTGAACTTATTGAAATCATATGACATCTAGGGAAATGCCTGTGGTTTATACGTGAATGGACTTTGACTTGTATCTGTTATTTGTCACTCCTTATGTTCAATTGGAAATTTTGTACCTATTTGTGAGATTTCGTCGATATCTGTTACGTGTAAGTTTTGTGCGTTTTGGACCGAAATTGTTATGATTTGTATGAACTATGAACTGCTATGTTTGCTCTAAATGTGTACGTCTCCGTGTACCCTTATTACGGTCCTAGGATTTTCGTGAAGTGTTTGAGGAACATTAGATCCTTTTAGTTTGATTATCTGCGACTAATGAGACCATTAGGATTAGTTCCGTCTATGCATATGATTGATCTCGTCATTAGATATCTGATAAGTTAGGATTGTCGTTTGATTTTCTGCATCTCATCCTTTATCTGCCATTACTTGATGTATATAGGATAGTCTGTTGTAAGTATTTGATTATTGTTTTGATTCGTTTGTTCTGAGATGCGTTCCGTGTTCGTTTTAATTCCTCGAAACTCTAAAATCCGCATTTGTTTTCTGTCCTGTTTCGTCTTGTCCAATTTCGAGGACGAAATTTTCTTTTTAGAAGGGGAGAGTTGTAAAACCCTAAAAATATAAACGCATAATAAGACTATTCTACCCTTGAAATCAAAATTATTAAAATACGTTTATGATCATTTAACGAAATTTAAAAAAAAACTTAACTTATCTATAATTAAAACTTAACGAATATGTGTACGTGATTGATTTTGTACGACGAAGATTTAAACGTCTCACTAAAATATTGGGCCTTGTCTTTCGTTATTTGGGAAACAACTTGGGCCGAGTGTTTGTTCATTCGTTTAGACCAAGAGGCTGAAGCCCACACACCTTCTCAAAGCCCTAGAACCGAAATTTTCACCACCTATATATACAAACTCATAAACATAATTTGGAACCCTAGTTTTGCCTCTTCTTTCTTTTTCTTCCCATTCGGCCGAAACCCTAAACCATTGGAGTCGAGATTTTTGTTCCAACAAGCTAAGGTATAACATGTTTTATTCGTCTTCCTTTAACACACCTTACGTTAGTGTAAGTTGTATCATGTTTGTATTAGTCGAGTTGTGTTTTTCTTTTGTGGCCGAACCATATGAAACCAAACAAAAACACAAACCATAATGAATTGAACCTTGTTAAGGGAACATGTATGTAATACGTATTATTTGAATCGGATCATAGGTATGTCGAGCACAAGAGAACCAAATCACATATATAGATGTTATTATGCCTAATAAATTCGAAACCCTAATTGGAATAGAACCCTAAGTGTAATTAATGGTCTAAACATGTGATTATAGTGGTTTTAATAAACCCTAAAACTGGACAGCATCATATGTCGAACTTGTGCGTGTCATAGATCGAATTTTATAAGTGCAATAATCTGGGTTTTTGTGGGGAAAGTTTATTTTATGTCTTAGTTAAGTTTTCCAAGTGGTTTGGTCGAATTTGGAGTTGTCTAAGTCGTATTTTTGAATTTTACAAGATCAAGTGTCAAAGCTGAGAAAACGGGTCTGAAATTTAGTTGGATTGTTTGATTTTTCATTTTCAAACCATAAGGAATTGGGAGCTCTCCTTTTACAGGAGTGATATTTATGACATAAATGAATTTCTGGGAGTTTTGGGAATTTTTCCAAGGTGTCTAAACAGGTCCAATAAGTGTAAACTTTTAAGGTGTATTTTCTGATCACTTTCTGGATAGGTTTGGACTTTTGATTTTCCATAGGCCATTTAGCATGGAAATGGAACCCACCAATTTTTTTAGAGTCTCTTAACTCATATGGGAACCCTTGTAATTTTGCTTGATTTCATTTGAGCTAAGTAAGTATTTTATAAAAATCGCTAAAGTCTGGTCCGAATATGAGTTTAAGAAACTGAAAGATAAAATATGATATCAATAGGTAACACACTTACAAATGCATAAGAAGCTTATAAAATGAGAATATACTTATAACTCTAAGAATTTTAATGCGATGAATCCGTTATAACGTTAATGATGCCAATAAGTATTAAATAAATCATAATTCGTGTAGATTCGTTGAAGGAGACGCGACGTTATATCTTCGTGCTTCACTAGTTCGTTTGCTTTTCTCTCATTTGCGTTAAGGTACAGATATTCTGACCTTTTCAGTAAAGGTTCCTTATGATGTTCTTTTCGTTAGCTTTCCTATTTTACTTATTAGGGTTTCCGATGCCATTGCTATGAACCCTTTCCTGATTGTTTGACCTGTTGCTTATCTGAACTTATGTCTTATTGAACCATGCGATATCTGATTTGAACTATATGTTAGGAAGACTTTGATGTGTTATTTGTTGAATCTTATTATATTTGAATGTGAACCTTATGATATGAGTTATCTGATATGTTATTTGCTATGAACACTAACGTGTCTTTTGAGCTGTTGCTTATCTGAACTTTGATTTTTAATCATAAAACATTTCATTTTGAACTATATGATATGAAGACTTTGATTTTGAAAACATGATTAAACATTTGATAAAATATGATCTATGTCAGTTTTGACTTTCTAATTTGACCTAAGTTAGTTTGACACCCGAGCCAAATAATAACTAGTCATGGGGGTTCCATGTCCGTGTCAGTGATGCATCATTGACATGACTCTAGGGCAGTAGAGTGAAGTTCTGCCACGTCCCTTATCTATTATTTGTTATGAGCTCAAGTTATATTATATTATCAATATATGTTTGTGGGGCGTATGGATGCATCCTAGATCTGATCTGTTATCCGATATGATTTGTCTAGGTGAATGATGTCGTGTGCAATACGCGTCTTCATAAAACTCTGGGAGCTAGCTACTCTGACTTATTTTGAGATTGTTCTATATAGTTATGATGTTTTTGATATGATATGTTCTGGGCTCGTGGTAGTTAACTAAATCTTTATCTGTTATTTCTATGTTAAGTATTCTGATTATGATTCGGTATGTTCAAGTGTTTATAATTATGTGCTAGGCTTATTATATGTTATTATATATGTTTATGCTTTTGCATGTGTATGTGACTACCGTCTACTATGCTAGGTTATGATTAATATGTTTAAATATGATTCATATGCTGTCATCTGATGTCATGTTAGTTTATCGTTATGTGAATTCGTTGATCTGTGAGATGAATGTGCTAGTGTGAAAGTGAGTATTCTATAAGTTTAGTATGTATAATTTGTTCAGTTAATTTTGTGAACTTTGCTTATACGTTAGTGTTTTATTGCTTATGTGACCTGCCATGCTTTAACTCTGCTGATGTTAGGATTTGATCTGAGAACTGGTTTAGATTATGAAATCTGTTTTGATAATTGCTAATGGTTATGCTATGTTTTGTTCGGTCTATTTAATTATAGTTTGTCTACTATGTTTTCTATTTGTTTGTGAGACTGCCATGATTTGAACTGCTATTTCCGCTGCTGCAATATTGAATTAAGTGTGTTAAGTGAAGGTTAATTAATTTGTTGAATGCCATGTTTATTTTTGTTAGAAAGTGTTTCCGTTAGCCTTAGAATTTTCGTTTGGTTTATATGTAATCTATTTCTTTTTGATATGTTAAGTGTCTGGTTATTTTGATGTGTTTGCGTTGGAGTCATCAATATGCTATGTGTTTGTCCTTGATTGTTAATTGTTGTTCCGGATTTCTGTGCAATTGTGCTTCCGCAGAATCCTCAATGATTCATTATTCTCGTTCCGCTACGATTTTGTTATTCGTTTCTTTGTTCAATTCGTATTTATGTTTTGTTTAGTTTTTGTTTCGTTATATCTGTTCACTGGGCTTTGTAAGCTCAGCCGCACTTTTCTTTTCCTGCGGCAGGTATTTTAGGCATTCAAGATGAGCTTGTGGGATGGCTGATCTGGGTTAAGAATAGAGCTGAGAGCAAGACTTGACCTTTAGAGATCTTAGATTTATTTTGAAGTTTAGCTATTTATGTTTTCTTTTTGAATATTTCGTAAAGACTTTCGCTTTTGTATAGTACTTAAAGTTCTGATATGAAACTGTATTTGTGATATCTTTACCCTTGTCGGGTTGGGGTGTTACAAGTAGTGTGTATAAGGGAACGATTTTCGGTATAGCAAGCAGTGGCAATGGCTTCATCCCAGAGAAACATTGGAACCTTTGAGTAAATTAGCATTGTTCTTGCAGCTTCCACAAGGGTCCGATTTCGTCTTTCAACTACACCATTCTATTGAGGAGTGCGTGGAACACTTCTTTGATGGCTGATTCCAATACTTTCATAAAACTGACTTAATTCGTTGTCAACAAACTCAGTTCCATTGTTCGTTTGAATAATTCTAACAGTCTTGTTAAGTTAAACCTGCAGCTGTTTGATAAGTTTGATGATGACATCTGGAGTTTCATCTTTTGTCATCAAAAACTTAACCCAAGTAAATCGAGAGTAGTCATCAACAACGACTAACACATATTACTTTCCGTTTATAGTTTGCACTCTCATGGGTCCACACAAATACATGTGAAGAGTATGAAGAACTTCCATTACTGAGTTTTCAGGTTTGGGTTTATGGGCATATTTCTTACTTTTTCCCAATTGACATGCTGAACAAAGATGATCTTTTTCATACTTCAATCTGGGTAAACCTCTTACGAGGTCCTTTCTAGACAAATCATTTATGGTTCCGAAGTTCAAGTGATTGAGACGACGATGCCATAGCCATGAATTTGTTTTAGAGGCCTTTGATAACAAGCAGATTCGAGAAGACTTCATCATGTCTTCGGTAGAGGTGGTGTACAAGTTTGTTCCACGTTTTCCTCTTTAAAGTTCCACACCATCAAGTTCTCTAACGAAACAAGTATGTTTTCTAAAGGCCACTTCTAGATCAGAATCACATAATTGACCGACATAAAACAAATTATGACCAAGACCTTCAACATAATATACCCGGGAAATTACACTATCACCAACCACATAATCTCCATAACCCATAATTGCCCCAAAATGGTCGTTTCTGAATCTAACAGTCCCAATAAATTTACTCATGAAGTTCATGAGCCGTGAGCGATCTCCAGTTATATGCTTAGAACAGCCTGAGTCCAGGTACCACAGAACGATTTGAACGACCTGCAGTTGAACACAAACATGAATGGATGACTGGACAATTGGGATCCCCATGCAAGAATGGGTTCCATTTGGTTAGTAAATGTGATTGGAGCACCCACATCAGAAGTAGAAACAATGATATCATTAGAAGTAGGTGTCGGGCTAGTAGTAACAGTAGATCTATTCAAAGTATGTTCACTTCTTAAAGGTATAGTTCTACCAGTAGGCATCCATTTCCTAATGAGTATTGATCTAGATAATTTAGGGCACAACTCATTAAGATTGAACTTACGGCCAGTAGGTATCCAATGATAACCTACATTACTAAATTTTCTTCCTGTTTGGTTTTCAATGTTTTCTAGCCCTCTTCCACCTTGGTTTTCTGACCTTCTTTTCCTGTTTTCTAGTGTTAAGATTTTTTACCGGAGATTCGACAACATTTCTCAAATCATTCACAACACATTCATGATAAATACCAGAAATCAAACATTCATTACATGTTTTGCAAGTAGTAGCAGAATTCGAATTAATTATAGTACGCTTATAGCTAATACTAGAATCAACACGATTCGTCTTATTCAACAAAATCTTATTGTTCCTAGGGTGGTCTTCTACTTTTTTCCATTGATCACTCTTAGCTTGCGAGGTCCTATCTTGCTTTGTATTTCCTGGAGGCTTTGACCCACTTTCTTTTGTATCACTGATTATTCCTGTAGAGGGAATGATGGGAACATTAGTTGGTTTTGCTACCTTTTGCATTCCTGATCTAGAAGTGCTGGGATCTGAAGTACTTGCAGGCACATCAAATTTCACATGCTTGACTTTCGGCACAGAACAAGGCATATCATGGGTTGCATGCTTAACACTAAGCATAGAGCAAGGCATAACGACTTTATCTTTCTTACAAAAGGATTTAGGGCATGTTGCTCTTAAACATTAGAAGGATTTAGGATTTAGGGCATGTTACAAAAGGATTTAAAGCAACAGATAATTCATGAAATTGAGAAGCAGTAATAGAATATTTTGTAACAGTATAGAATACATCTTGAGCAACACAACTAGAGATCAAGTTCTCATTTAAGATATGCAGATTCTTCCTTTCAATTTCATTACATTTGAGTTCACGTTCATAATCATTGACCTCAATTATCATGTCATCAAATTCCTTTTCTATTTCTTTAATCTTTGAATTTATGCTCTTTTCAAGACTCTCAAATTGATTTCTTAATTGTTTAAAGAAAGGCATGACCTCAGTTAAATAACATTCTTTAGTTTTCTCAAAACCCCTTTCCCCTTCAGTTATCCCTGTAGTTGTCTTACATGTCTTTTCAAAGTCAACAAATAGTTGGTAAACAACATATAGGTTGATTAAGGTCTTGCTTTTAGTGGGAAGAGTTCTAGGCACTAAATGCATTGGTTTATTCAGAGGATACACAATAGCTGGAGGCACTTTTCTAAGGGGAGTGTTAGTTTCAACAAGTTCATTAGTTTTTTTTTATCCATGTCTTTTTTCCAAAAAAATTGTTCTGTGGTTAATTGAGTTTGAGACTTAAACTTGTTCAAAGAAATCCAATTTTCTTTAGTGTAATCATGGGGTTTTAGCGTGATATTGTGCTCTTTATAGCAAGGATCTTTTAGCTTCTTTTCTATTTTCTCCCTAGATGCATCTTCTAAATTTCTATCCTCTTCAGTGCTTTCAATACATGATGGTGTTTGCCTAGGCTTGAGGATCTCATTGCCATCATACACAAACTTATGATAAGCTTTAGCCTTTTTACAGAACTCGGGATTTGGCTCCCCTACAAGGGGAATACTATGCTTATCGCTTAAGACTCTGTGCTTAGTGATCATGTGAGCAGTTTGAATGGTGTTCCCTTGTACGTACAATTTGTTTTCAAGTTTGTTTTTCAAAGTTCTTGGATTGGAAAAGTCATTCAAAAGTTTTGATTCCTTAGCATTAAATTCCTGTTTAAGCACTTTAACATTTTCTTGAAGTTCTTGCTTTTTCTTAACAGTTTTAGTAAGCTTTTCTTGTAAGGAGTTTAACTCTTGTTTTAACATTTCTTCCCTAAAATTACTTTTTCTAATGACTGTACGTATTTGGTTATCCATCTCCTGCTCACGGGTGGTCAATTCAAACTTAGCACGTTGTTCATAAATGGCAACTTCTTTCTTTAGGCATTAAGTTCAGAGGTTATGGAATCATCAGGAGCACATGCAATGTATTCATAAAAAACATAGTCATCATTGACTGCAGAAGATGCATTACTTGGTACATATTCACTTCCATCTTGCTTCACATATTGATCATATGGGACAACATTGCTATTACCCATATTTTCAATATCTGATTCAATAATTTCAGTTGATTGTACTTTGTCATGCATCTTTTGTACATCAACCTCATCGTATAGTTTTAATACCTCTGAGATGATAGATTCCCTGGAAGGATTGTCCTGTTTTGGTGAAGAAGCCCTTGGAGTGACCATTGGTGAGATACTAGCCATGAAGATGGTCTGGGCAGTTGGTTCATCATCAACATCAGAATCAAATGCATCACAATCTGCAACTTGAAATGCATTGGGATTGTTCTGACCCATACCCTGAACTGGCTGTTCATCCACATCAGGGTCATAAGTTCTGGCGTTTCCCTCAGCAAGGAATAGCAATTCTTCCTCATTCAACACAGCTCCACTGTCTTGAGCTTGCACCAGCAACATCTTGTCCCTGAAGTACTCAGTATTTTGTGGACGTTTTGGAAGAGTGCAATTCCTTGCGATGTGACCTTCTCCACCACAGTTGTAACACTTGATAGTCTTTACTTGACCCTGAGCCATGTTCCTTCCGCGATTCTGATTACCCATATATCCACCACCACCGCCAGCATTCCCGTATCCGGCACCAACATTTCCATATCCAGCACCAACATTCCCATATCCAGCACCAACATTCCTTGCTCATTATGTGGAGGGTATGCATTCTGCCTTCCTTGCACATTTTGCACTACTACTTTTCCGTCTTTAGCCGTAACATGATTATGAAGATTGGATACAGTTATGAGGTGATTGTTGGTGTGTGGTGTGAAGTTCAAGTTCTGCTTGACCATTAAAGCCAGTTGATTAACAAGCTGTTACATGAATGTGTCTGAGTCTCGAGGCTTATACCCTGGATCCGGAATGAGTTTGTGATTACCATTTCCAGTAGGTATGACTTGAGATGCTTTGGTAGTTATTCCTACATTATTGTAGAATGCAGTTGAATCATTTGAAGAACTTGTATTTCCAGCATTGTTGTTGAACTTTTCAAGGATCATCCGTTTAAACACAACATGCTTCTCATTTTGGAGGACATATGCATACAATTGCTCATAATTGATGTTCCTCAAACCTTTGTTTAGCTTGACCGCAGTGACAAATTTGTGCCATTCGGGATTCATGTTGTTCACAAACTTTGAATTGAGCTGAATATTTGGCATTGTCATTTTGATATTCCTCATATCATTCACAAGCTTGTGGAATCTTACATGATATTCAGTGACACTTTCCCTTGGATTCATCTTAAAGTTCTCAAAGTCATCATACAGCTGAGACTCCCTTTCTTCTTTAGTCAATTCAGAACTAGAGAGAAGCATCTTAACATTGTCCCATACTGCCTTAGATTTAGTGTTGTGATTGATCAGCTTGTAAATGTCCTTAGGTAAACCCTGAAGTATGATGTTTGAAGCCCTGATGTCAGCATCGTATCTCTTTTTCTCTTTATCAGTAAGTTCATCATATGTCTTTGGTCTATCCAATCCTAATATCACTTGTAACACCCTCAGTTTTATATAGCAGCAGAAGCTAATCGAGGATATTACTTATCAACACAAAGTACACATTACAGAAAACGACTCTAAATGAGCCGTTTTAAAATACATTATCATTCGAATTTATTCATAATATCAGAGTAGAGGTCACATAATGTACATAATAAGTTTAAAAGTTTTTTGAATGATAATATGCATAGTCTTCAAAATGCCTATTCCGTGTGCCTTCATTCGCGTGCCAGACATATCTTACGGACATGAGATAAAACATGCCAAAAATTCAACACAATGGTTGAGTGAATTCCTAGTTTTGTAAACAGTAGTGGACAATAGTTTTTAGTATAATTGCAATGTGTACAATTATCTTCTTGAAAGTTATTATTGCTCTAAGCTCATGGAACTCACGACTGACTATTGTATATATATCACCGGACGATATATATAGATATAAGTAACTTGCCCCGAGTAGGTATTTTCCATATACCTAGGTAATTCAAATAAAGTTCGTTTGGTTACCGATCCGGCTAACACAAACGTGATTCGTCAATCCCGATAGGCCTATCCACTATATTTGCGCTCACTCTCAGTGATTAGTGGTCCATGATGTAGGGGACTTTTGGCATAAACAACTTAGTGGTATGCAATAATACAGTCAAGGCATTCAGTTTGCAAGTAATTGTCCATAATAAAACATTTAGCATGTATCTCCCCCAAGTAGTTTATAAAACAGTTAAACAAAAGTTGGGGCTATGAACTCACCGTAGTTATCACTAGTAGCTTATAGAAAATACAGTGTATGTCGAGACTGCGATCTTTAGTGATTACCTACATAAGTATAGTAATTATGTTTTAGTATAGTTTTCAATATAAGTGTACAAGTATATGTAATTTGTTGGCTTATGATGTTGTACATCGATATTAAGCTAAGGTATTGCTCAATATAAGTGTCGGTTTGGCTCATAGCCTTTTTATAAATGACATCGTACCACCGTTCGGGCTAACAAAATCAAGAGGTCATGTAGTAATCGCAAGAGGAGCCAGGACACTTTAAATCGTAAATCCATAACTCGTCAATACGACACCCCAAAGAGGCCTCTTTATGATAATGAAATTCCCTACTATTGTAGTACTTATCATTTATAAGTAAGTATTTGACGAGACAAATGTTGTACAAAACATATGTCGTCTTTCGTCAAAGACTATTTGAGTTGTGACGTGATAGTGTAAGTTGTGTCGTGAAGTATTTCATGTGCAAGTGTTGTTTACTTGATGAGTTTTGTGATTTCAGCGTGTTATATTATCATGTTGCGAAATATAAAGGTTTCAAAAGAAATTTTTAGACTAATATGTTCATGATTTTAGAATTTAAAACTTGTGAAAATGGTATTTATATAGTTTATGTGTCATATAGTCATTTTGTCAAAATCTAGTAAAACTTCATTTAATAAACAAGTTTTTGGAACAATTTTCGGGTCAACATACCCAAACTAGTCGTGTGGCTTAGTTACAATTTAACAACTTTGAAATAACAATTATAGTCATATCTAGTGGTTATATTCAAGTTAAAGTAGCTTGAGACATTAGTCTTGGTTTAACCATGGCTTGGTTTTGGTCCCAAGGAATCAAAAAATACAACTAAGTTTCTTTAACCTTGGCTGTTTTCTGGTCATAACAGGTCCGTGTAGTTTTTGCTGTTTTTTAAACTTTTCGTTCACTTTCTGCTCATGTGCACCTGAGTTTTTGAAGAAAATTTCATGCCGAGCAACTTTCGTGTTTTACACTTTTGCTGATTCGGACCAGAAAAGGGTCTAATTCGCGTTTTAAAATCGTTTCAGAAGACTTTTTGACATAATAACCAATTTCATCTAGTCATCTTCTTTTAACCATAACTTTTTATTTACAAATCCATTTCAAGTGATTCAAAAGCTCAAATTCAAATTTTACTTCCTCTAACAACTTCTTAAACTTAATCAAGTCCAAACTTTGTAATTTTTATGTTAAAACTCATAATAATTTACTAGTTTCTTACTAGTTGTCTTAATGAGTTTCTCCACTAGTTTTTACCCATCAAATTTATGTACAACATCATACAAGCCTTATTACATGTACTATTTATATCAAATTACATCAAATAATCATAAATATTATTACAACCATATTGAATGACAAGAAATTTAAATAACTTCTTACAAGAGTTAGGTTGAATAGTCACAAGAACAATCAAGCCTAAACCCTTTTCCAATCTCCAACCTTCTTCAACCTCTTAACCCAAGCTTTACCAAACCTTCTTACCCTTGCAATAAACCCTTTTACTTCAGCCTCTAACCTCCTTGTGTATCTCTTATTTCACCCTTGCTATTAACAAAACAACCCTAGGATCATGTAGGTACCAACTTAAGCTCCATCTTCTTTGTATACTTTGTTGTATAAAATCAAAATATGATGTGTGTTTGGTGAGTGAAAGTGGACGGCAAGAGAGGAGAACCAAGAGAGGATTTGTGTGTTTTGCATGTGAATAGATGAGAGTGAAGTGACTTGGGGTATATGGGGGGACAAGAGGTGGGTGAGTGGGATGGAGGTGCATTAAGGTGAAGCCACATGGCTTGTGGGATAGCCATCAAACGCCACCTCATGAGGAGGTGGTAGTTTGTGTGTTTTATTGTGATAATTATTAGTTTTTAGGGTATAGTTTGCTCCCGGTAATTACTAATGTTAAGCCCTTAATTCATGAAACTTAAAACCGGGTAACGTAAAAATGTAATACTTCCAAAAATGTTAAAACTTATCAACATACTCCAACTAGGTCTATTACAAGTATGATAAGTTTAATATGGTGCTTCTATGTTGTTAAAACCTAATAACGTAGGTTCGGGCACGCGTATTGCTTAAAGGTAAAATGTGTACCTAAAATTAGCAAAGTGGCAATAAGTCATATAAATTATTACTAATGGTGAAACTAAAGTATTTTTGATCACATAGACTTTTCCTAGTCTTGTGTTGGTTGTGAGGATAATTTACACTATTTAATTTTTGAGATTACTTAATTAAATAATTAAAAGTAATTTATATAACATAAAACAGTAAAATATGGACCTGAAATATGCGAGGTGCTACATCACTGAACCATCAGCAGCAGTTTTAAGAATGTCTCTGGTAGTCTAAACTTGATAAGGTCCTTCATCAATTGACTTAAGTATGTTAACCCCATTTTCTTTTCCTAAGCAATACAATCTGATTCTTTGAGACCAAGAATCATAATCGGTTCTATCAAGCATAGGAGGATGAGTATCAGATCCTGCAGCTTAGACATCATCAGCAACGGAAGACATGATTACAACCAGGCTTAGGCGTAGATCCTTAAGCATAGAAACTAGGTGTAGAAACTTAGCTTAGGTGTAACCAGCAACACTTATGCGTAGACCCTTCTTACGCGTACGCGTAGACTTTAGGTGAAACTGAAGCTTATGCGTAAACTAAAGGCTTAGAAGTAGAGACCTTATGCGTAGAGTTACCTTAGGCGTAAGATGATCTTATGCGTAAGAATAGCTTATGCGTAAAGAGTTTACTCGTAAGCTTTTAGGCTTATGCATAAAACTAGGGTTTTACCCAAAAATCTTTTACACTTCTCCAAGTGTAAAAGATATCCAAAGTCGAAGTGTTTTCAGGCTTATCCAAGCAAGAAAACACTGAGTAAACCAACAGATTTGAGGATCACGTGAAGAAAAACCTTATGCGTAGGATTAGGGTTTTGCTATGCGTAGGAAGTACCAAAACACCAAAACTGAATTTTTATGCCCAACAATGTTTTGTGAACCAGATATTAATGATGAAACAATATCAAAATCACTAGAACAGCAATAAAGTTTAAAACTTGAAGATCCAAACCACTTTTTACTCTTACGCATAGGAAAGTACACCCGAACCAAACCAAGCTTAAAAACTTATAAAAAACGTAAAGATTGAAACTTTTTGCAATAAACTGAAATTTTAATACTCAAACAACCTCAACCTATAAGAATCTTGAGTTTTCAAGTGTAAAAACTAAAGCTTTAAGCTTTTAAAAAAGTATATGTTTAAAAAACTACGCGTATAGTATAACCAAACCTTTTAACCCACTATAAAACTAAGAACATGAAAGATTGATGATCAAACCATGGCTCTTGATACCATTTGTAACATATTGGTTTTCACAATCACATCATATGCTTAGAAAGAGGCGTATGGTTTATAGTTTTAGAGAGAGAAAGTGAGAGAGAATGGGAACCTTAGTGAGACAAAGAAAAGTGAATTATTAAATCTTCAACCCTTTGCCTTGGAAGGCAAAGGGTACTTATAGGTACAAACATGACACGCCCTTCTATGGGCTGTGGATCAGGTATACAGTGGGTAAAGACCCGTCCGTCCTCCACGGTGTTACTTAACAAGCTACTTACTAAACTAAATGACTATGACTACGAGCTTTCTAACGAGTACATATACTTGAGGTGACCGACTCTTTAACTAAAGGATTTTATAAATCCTAACATGTTGGCATAAGGCTCATGACATGACCATTTTATTGAGGTTTATGCATCTTTGATTTATAAAACACTAGACTATTAATATTGGTTCAAGAGGTCGAAAGATTACCTTTAATAATATATATTTTCCAAACTAAGCATCCTAATATCCTTGTGATCATTTTTCTAAACATGTATGTTCTTTGTGTGCTTGTTCTTATTGCTTTTCTTTGTGGTTTGATCTGTGACAATCATACCACGACCTTGTTACTTGCTTAAACAAACAAACGACACTTGTAGTGCAACCAAGTCTCTTGGGAGGACCTTGATTTACCAAAACCTATACTAAAACTTGACTAGGGTATACTTGCCCAAATGTGTTCCAAGTTAACCGGTAATCCTTGATTACAAATTTTAAAGCTTGGTGAACGCATCAAGTTTTTGGCGCCGCTGCCGGGGATTTGTTTGTGTTTTTGTGTGCTTCGAATCTGTGTTCAAATCATTCCCTAGTTGTGCCGCCTTTGCTTGCGAAAAAACAATCTTTTTCTTACCCAGTTCGTCCAGCCTATCTGTACGACCCCGTAACCGATTCGGCTAGATCTCGAAACCAAATCCAACCAGATCGGCTGGAAGCCTAGCCGATCGGCTGAACCATTCTGTAAAAAAAAACCATTCTTTTCTTTTCAATTTTTGTTTAACTTTTAATTCAAGCTTTGTTTAGTCTTGTTCCTATTGGTGTTTTTCCTTGTTGGTTTGTTTGGTAGATTATTTAATATTTTTTTAATTCCTTCGAAAGTAAGGCTCACCCATTGTAAACAAACTATGTGAGAAGTATAAGGCGGGTCTCCCTGATTCCCTAAAGAAGTTGGGTTTTTAATATGCTTCGCGGTGACCTGCTTCTCGCTTCTCTGTGCGTTTCAATGGAGCTACCGAGAACTCTTGGGAAAAGAAAAAAAAAGTCATAACTAGTTTTCTTTTGAAATAAAAGTAGAAAAAAAGTCTTAGAGTTAGTTAAATTATTTACTTTAACTCCTTTTTTTAGTAAAAAAAATACAAAAGGATTTTTATTCATGTTTGTTTTCATTATTTTTATCTTTTTATTTTTGCTTTTTAAAATATTTTGTGAATCGCTTCGGGTTTTTATAAACTCACACTCTTGGAGTGATCAACTCGTTAGTCCACTTTACGAGCTTAAACGTCAAATCAAAAAGAGGACTAAACCCAAACCCTATCCGAAACAACCGTTCATCGAGGAACTCTTTGTCGTAATCGACATATTCAAAGAGAAATTCAAAACTCCACCCGATTCCCCTACCATAATCGTCATTGATCCCGATGACCAAACCATGTGGTCAAGCACTAGGACTGTTGCACCAACACCTAGTTCCGCTATTATTCAATGCCCTTTTCCCAACAATTTCCATATCAAGGGTACCCACATGCAAATGATTTAGGAAAATCAATTTGATGGGATAATCCGATCCGATCCTCACCGACACATAGCCGATTTTCTTGAGATTAGTAGCCTATTGTAATATGGTGAAAATCAAGAGGAAGTGGTTAAATTGAGGAATTTTCCTTTCTCATTAACCGAAGAAGCCAAGATTTGGTTGAACGAGTTAAATGAAGGAACGATTACTACGTGGGATGAGATGAGAGAAGCTTTTATTGCCGATACTTTTCTCCCGCTAAGTTTAAACGTCTCCTAAATGACATTCAAAACTTTCACCAAATCGATCATGAAACTCTCGTTGATGTTTGGCTCAGAATGAAAGACATGCTTCATACTTGTCATGGACACGGTCTAACCAAAGGAGTGATAATTCAAATATTCTATCATGGTTTAGACGATCCAACTCAAGGAAATCTCGACTCCGGAGGAATCTTCCTCTATAAAACTCCAAACGAAGCTTTCAAAATCCTCGAGGACAAGGTCCAACTCAAGCTCGATTTCTCAGAATATTCCCTAAATGATTCCAATCCAAATATCGTTGTTTCCGCTAGTGGAAACAACATAAATACCGATCATGCCTCATTGATCGAGAAATTGGAAGCTCTTTCCACAAACATCGATGCCCAATTCATAAGCATACGGAGGGAGATGATGGAGCTGCAAAATAATCACCATGCTTCAAACCATGATGCTGAGGATGACACGCCGATGTGTGATCCCATGGAAGCGAACCAAGTTCAACATGAAGGATATCGCGAAAGATATCATGATCAGAATTTCAAAAATTCGTACTCCTTTCCATACCACAACCCGGCCCATACATATCCTCGATATCAGCCATGGAATACAATACCACATCCATCACAACATTTCAATACACCTAAAACCTCACCGGAGGAGATGATGAGAGAGTGGATGGCCAGTCAAACGAAAGCCAATGAGAATATAACGAACCTGTTGGTTGAATTGGAACGTAAAGTCGATCAAGGAAGAAGGAACCAACAAGCGATAATCCAAGACTTGGAGAGGAGGGTAGAAAGATTAAGTATGGAGAAGGAAGTCCATCATGTTGAATCTCATCCTTTCCCCACATATACCAGCTTGAGACATGAATTTGTCTACAAACCACCCTCAATTCGAAACGAGAACGATAAGGGTGAGGTTGAATTTATCGAAGAGGACGAGACCGAGAATATTCCAACCATACCAAATCTGAACCATATCAAGTCTAACTCACCAACCGTGTCACCTTTTCTTGAGAATTGCACCATGCATATCCCAATCACTCAATTAAAAAGTTCTGAACACCATGTTGGTGATAAGAAGTTCAACAAAACTGGTGGCAACTTGAATGTAGAATTGGAAAGAAAGATAGACAAATGGACTGAGCCACATAATCCAGTTTCTTTAAAACAAAACGGTAGGACTAACCGACCTCCTACAGCTCACCTTGAGAATGTGGATGCCATATTCACTGGGAGTGGAAAGTCCAATGACCCTTCGAAAAATCAAAAAGATCTGCCACCTATCCTCATTTCTAATGAAATCGACCAAACGTTCAAGATAACGAAGTGGGACTTTCACTTGGTCAAACCAAAAGAATCAGATGTATCTCTATCACTTGTGTAGTACATACCAAAGATCCCATACCCTCAACGTTTATGAACTGAAATTCCCCATTTGAACCGTATTGTCAAAGTATCCTAACCCGGGGAAGAGTCTAGCTAATGACTCATTAATAAATTAAGCACTTCTCGGGAGGCAACCCGTGCTTTTAATTGTTTGTTTGTTTTAAATAAACATGTGCACCCTTTTTGCAAAAATTCTTTTCAAAACTTGAAAAAATCGTAAGTGTGGGGGTGTTACATGCTAATAATGTTTATTATTACTTGCATTTTATGTGTTTTGTTTTGTTTTGTTTGAATAATTCCATCAGGTGATGGAGGAGGATGCTTGGATTTGAAATCGATTGTTCTCACAAGCTTATGCGTAGCATTTTATCATATGGAGTTCGATCGCGATTTCTTCGGCCCGGGAAGTTTTGCTTCTCTCAGCTTGTTTATTTTATTTTCCCTATTTTACATGCTTTGAAGTTTATTTTTCACATTGAGTCAATTCTAAACTTAAGTTTGGGGGGAAGTAAAATAAGAGAAACGAAACTAGTTTTTAGATTCCAAATTTTTGGGCCAATTTTAAAATTTTGTAAACTTGTTTGCCCTCATGATCTAGTTGTTTTCAAGCTTATAAGATAATATATTAGAATAACTGGATCAATCCACTGGTGAAATCGGTAATTTTAAAAACTTGAGATGTGTCTTGATTAATATTGCAATCTATTCTGGGATCGATGACATTTGATAGCACATTTTATAGCCCTTCCACTAAATTGTGAGGATTTGAGCCTATTTCTTATTAGCATACATCTTTTATGCTTAAATGCTTTTTGCTATGAGTGTGTCGGTGAATTTGTTTATTCTAGAACTTGTACTTGTAAATCACTGCCAGACCGCAGTAAGATCACATTCGTGTGATATAAGTGTATTTGCGTGATAAAGAGGCACCCTTAGGAATAAAACCAAATGGCCTTCCGTTTATATCTAATGATATATTAGCTAACCACATCGGTTAGTTAACCACCTAAATGGACTCATTTGCTAGCGCTCATCTTTAGCTCTAGATACCCTTAGTTACACCCTTTGAGCCATTCTTTTCATTTTTGTTAAATCCAGAAAAATATAAAAATATTTTACACTTTAAACCTTAGCCTAACCCTAGTCGATGTCTAAATGGTTGGTTTCTAGTTGCTTGGTTGTTGGATTTTTTTTGATGATTATGAGTTAGCCACACTTTACCATTCGTGTGTGCCATTCCGACGAAGATGAAGGTGCGCAACTTCATAAGTCATCGAAAAAAAATGAAAGAAAAAGAAATGTGCTGAAAATTATAGTCAGTGTGCTATATTATTGTGTAGATGAAGGAAGATGAAGTATGTTTTGAGATATCGATTAGCCAATGTGCTAAGACGTGATATATATATTTGGTGATCGATATGCGAAGAGAAGATTGTAACTATAATAATTTTCGGGTTTGCAGATTGTTCGGTAACCAGCAACATTGGTATTAGACTTGAATTTATTTTTCTTTAATTTTCTTTTAACACCAATTTCATAAATTATCTCATGCCTTATCCATACCCTTTATTCACCCGAAGCCTTTCGTTACAACCCGAATAAAAGCCCTCTTTAAATGTTTACACTTGGTTCTTACGCCACGTCGGTGGAGTTTTGTTTCTTGTACAAGCCTATGGTAATATTTAGGTCATGACTGAGCAATATGAGTGTATATTCCTTAATACTATCCATCATTAAATATATTGAGTGTTGAGTGAATTATACTTCGTTCCTTTTCGTGAGGTGCTTAGCCATGTTATCAAGCGAGAAAATTCATGGGGTATTGTCAAACATCTCAATTTTTCACTTCTAAAAGCTTAAAATGATGAATCTTATCTTGTACTTGTACTTGATTTTTCTTTATTTTCCTTAAGTGTGGGGGAGTTTGCGCTCATTTTTCGCTAATTTTTATATATTTCAGAAAAAAAAAACCAAAAATATTCAAATATTCAAATTTTCTTTTTGTCTTGTCATTTAGGTATATATTTTAATTTTTCTTTTCTTAGATTTGCTTGAGGGCAAGCAAATTTTAACTGTGGGGGAATTTGATAACGCTCAAATTGTACATGTTTTTAATAGCGTTATCCGTGCTTTTATGTATGTTATTTGGTTATAATCATATGATTTTGTTAATTAATCGTACAAAAGTGTGTTTTCTAGTTCATTTGTAGCCAAGTACAGGAAAGTGGAGAAAAAGACGGAAAAAGAAGTAAAATACGAATATTTATCCACGTACGAAGAATTCCCGACAAAAGAAAGACTTGTGGAGTATATTCGAGAAGATAAAGTCATCAAGATGGTGGTCCAAAGACTCAAGAATAAAGTTCAAGAAGGAAAACGAGAAAGAAATGAAGAAAAGAAGCTTAAACGAGGGAAAATGACGCAGATAGACCGCGCGCCCTGAGGCTTATCACTTTCCCGAACACTTTTATTTTATATTTGAAAATGGACCGAGGGCAACCGCTGTCATTGGGCAACTCAACCACATTGCGACAAGTGTCCCGTATGTGTAAGGTATTGTTTTTTGGGCAACTAACGTTCGCTGGGCAACCGTATATTTTTAAAAGGGTTTTATTGTCATTTTACGTTACATAAAAAGTACACATTTAAATAGTGAAAGTACAGTGAATTTATATTCAAAATCCAATACTCACTCGTCTTCATCATTCGTCTTCTTCACTCTCTATGTTTTTTGCGTCTCGCATAAAAACATTCTTAGTTACTTTTTTCACAAATCAAACCGTCTTTTGCGTCGGCACCTCTCTTGCTCCTAACGTACACTGTTCATAGCAACCCAATATTTCCGTTCGTTACATTTCTTTACATCAAGAAAACCACCTTCGATTGCTCAATCTTGTTTTTCCAATAATGTGGCAAAGTATGGTACGTAAATATTTTTTATTGTTATTTATTACATATGATTTATTTCCAATTCGTTCTATGTTATAATGAATCGTTGTTGTTATTCGATTATTGCCTAAGTTACACACGTTTTAATTCCATTTTACAATCCATTTCTCTTTTTTTATGTCTGTATGATTCGTAATTATGTAGTCTATAATACATTAGATGTAGTTAGTTAAGTATCTAACATGTAGTGCCAGTTTGTAGACCAATAAGGAGTTGTTGAAATGGGTCCAGGTCCAGCCATTGCATCATCCGATATGAGTATGATATTGTTTATGAAGTTGGTATAGATTCCTTTTATGGTCAGAATTAATTTTTTGTTTTTGTTGACTGTTTTTAGTACTATGAATCTAAGTTAATCACTACGAGTATACTGAACCACTTTCCGTTGATAAAGCAAAAGTTAGGCCCAAAACGCCGCATCTTGTTTACGAATACCTGTTTTGGAAGAGTGATTGATCTCTTGTTTGTTGAACCTGAAACACGGATCATTGATACAGGTGACGATGCTCATTATGATATGCCCTTCATTTTTTACAATTAAGGGCATGCTTTACATTTTGGTTGTCGTGCATTTTTAACTAATGACAGTCTTGCGGCTTGGATCTGTAAGTTTATGTTTCTTTGTCTTAATTTTGTTTATTCTTATAAAAAATGTCCTGTTAAAAATGTCATGTTTGGTGCGTTAAACATCCAAACGTGAACCTTTTTTCAAAGGTAAGCCTGTTAAACTTTGTGGTTATTTATTACTTGTTTATAGGTAAAAAAGTAAACATACACAGAAAAGTAGATGTTCCATTTCCACCTATTTAACTCAAGGCATATGCATAAATACTAAAAAGATCTGCACAAATAGTCACAGCAGATTTCAGGTGCACATATTATAGATTAAACAGATAACAACCATTCTAGTTCTTTTAGTACATCAACAAACCAGTAGATAAGGTAAACAGATGTTACTTGTAAGCCATTTTTCTTTTTCCCTTTGCCTTTGCCTTTGTCAACCGCTCCTGCGACTGTGGAGGGATTATTTATGCCAAATTTCTTCTCTTTAATATCAGCCCATGTTTGTCTATTTGCAAGTCTTATTACCTTAATCCTTTTACCCGGGAGGTTCCGACTTTCGACATCACCAACTGAAGCCTTTTTTTCCTCAAAACTCATAAACGTTGCCCTTTACAACAGACTGTTGTGGTAAGCTACCACATCGGGTCTGTCAGAATAGTCATTTGAGCTGTAGGTAGACAAATAACTGGATATAGAGCTTGAATCACTTTATGAGGTTTCCGCGTTTGGGAAGTATGAAACCCATGGAAGCTCAAGAACCCGAAGTATACCAATACCTAAAGAAGGAATAACTGATAACACCTCCCTCATGTTACACATTTATCTCCCCTGAATATGTCATACTTGTGTACCTCGTTTATTTTCATAAACTAACTCTTCCATCTCTTCCCCCACATAGTTGGAATAAGGACACTAAACGCCATGAGTCAAACCTTGAGTTTCTCTGCGGTAATGACATTCGTCTTCCCGGGATATCTTCAATCACTTAGAAGTATTAAGTTCATCAAGTTTACTCGTGTTTAGATGCGTGTCTCCTTCCCCCTTGCTGGTTTTGATACTTCAGAATCAGCAAAACATTATAAGCCCAAATACTTGAAATCTGTTGAGAAGATTGCTTGAAGTCTTTGTGAGAATCAACTTGCTGAAGAACAGTGTGAGCAAATCTAATTAGGGTTTAAATTTGACATTTCACTCTCCCCCAATTAGTGCTCTCCCCTAAACTGAAAATCTTTATGATGAATATCCGGATTAAGAAGAAGTCTTTAGATCGTTAAATGCAACTCGTCTTTAGTCTTCTAACATGTAGCAGAAAATGTAGAACAGAGTGTAGACTCGACCTTCTTTTATATTGTCTGTTTGGGGAATATAATGTTAACATCTTCTTCTAACCAAATGCATTCCCGTTAACTTAGATGTAGCAAATCCCCTTAACTAAGATCCCTCCCAATCAAACAAGAACAGAAAGATGTTCATCAAAGAAATCAACCCAGCAACTAGAAGCACTTTGTCATTAATCATCAGTCCGTGAGAAGATGTCAACCAGCGGCTCTTTGAAAAAACTCCATGTAAAGGTGACCCGATAAGAAGAAGCTCGGTAGCCGTTTGACCATTTGTTCTCAGATGTCAATCAACCATGCAGTAGTTTCATACTTCTTCTCCCCCTTAAGAATTGCATACGGAGTTGCCATTCTTGATTGAATAAGTGAAAATCATCCAAATGTATTCTATTCACACTTCTCCCCCTCAAAGGTAGCATATGATGTTGCCATCGTCATTATAATTAAACAAGTGGAATAAGAAAACAAGCAACAGTAGTTCGGTTTACTTGATGACTGAAAGCGCATGGAAAAAGCATGAAGGATGTTGATGAGAATGCTCATAATTAAGAAGATTTCTCTTCTTCAGAAGATAAAGCGCACTGAAGCGTACACTTTTCTTTTCTTTAGAGTACGAGGCTTGAACTGTTGTGTTTAAATGTCATAAGATGATTTCTCTTCTTCAGAAGATAAAGTGCACTGAAACGTACACTTTTCTTTTCCTTAGAGTACGAGGCTTGAACTGTTGTGTTCAAACCTCATTATCTCTCTCTTTTAAATCTCTTTGGGCAAACTTGTTATCAATCCCATTATCATTCAATAGGCTCTTTGTCGTGACAGCTGATGGAGAAAATCCAATATGATGAATTTGACCCTGAAGTAAAATAACCCGAACTCGTGACTTAAACTTGCACACATGTAACAAAGAGCGGTGCCGAGAGTTCATCCTCCATTGAATCCCTAAGTACTCTATACTCTTCATCCAACCAACCATCAAGTATAAGACGTACATTACCTCTTGAAAATCCACAATTAAATGTGACACTAAGCACTACAGCGTAGGTCCTTAAAGTGATAGTTATTTTGTGGTGGTAAGAGCCCAGTTCCCCCAAGTGGTAAAAGAAAAGGAAAAGTCACCCAAAAATAACTAGATTTCCAAGTCTTCGTTTTTGAAAATATTAAAAGCTCGAACAAGGATCTCGAAGAATCTTCATCCAACCATCCCCGATACCTTCAAATACTAAGTACACTCACCCGAGATATTTCACTTCAACCTCAAATAAATAATACTGAATTAACGCCGTTGTCACATCTTGTGGTTAAACGCTTAAATCTAGCCTCCTTTTACATTTTAAGTGAACTATGATAATGGGTTCATCCCGACCATGGTTAAAGACACCTAACCCCGTAAAACCTTGTAATAGCCAAACTACCATGAGGACAATCCAAACAAGCATCATATCCCTTCTTCGAAGCAGAAACCGTAGCACAAGCATCATATAAGATCCCGAAATACACTTTTCTTTCTCTAGGATGGTTCCATCATTACGGGATTTTACAATTCTATGGTTTAAACCGTGAAATAATTTCTTTCGCGGGATTTTACAAGACCAAGACTAAACCATAAGATAGATCCGGAAATGCACTTTACTATTACCAGGATGTTTCCATTGTCACGGGATTTTACAAGTCTATGATTTAAACCGAGAAATAGATTCTTTCGCGGGATTTTACAAAATCAAGCCAAAACCGTAAACAATGTCAGCTTGAATGTGTTATGACAACTTTGGTTTCGGTGAATATCTGTTTTAGGGGAACATGCAGCGGTTCATCAGCGGTTCATTCTCCATCATCAACAATATCATCAACATTTCTTTACCCATATGTAGACAACTTAACAAACCATACTAAGTCAAGTAGTATAAACTACTTCCCCCTGGAGGTTGTCCGTAGACCAAAGTACACGTTTCTCCCCCATGATGGTTTCGAACTTTCGGAAGAATCATAACATGAACGACCATCTGCACGAAAAGTTCTTGTCATAAGCAAACATCTTGGAAAATTCACGACTGATGCTGAATATTTTGAAAGATTTTGCTTAGACAGTGAAGTATCTTTGACATTCTGTATCATCGAATATCTTATGGGAATTGCTGATAACATCTCATCCATTAAATACTTTGGTAAGCACATCTTCCACATATTCTGTCGGCTATTGCAGTGATCCCTTGGTGAAGTAAGCCCAATGTACCAAATTTGAACATGAAGTAAAATTTCCTATATTTGCTACTTATGCTTGTACTAATCCTTGTGAAAATTAAACGGTATACCCAATGTACAAAACCTCTTGACGTATCCTCAACTGCGTCAGACACCGAAGTGATAGCTATGTTGTGGGTTAAGTGAGAAGGTATCACAACAGTAACTAAATAGCCAAGCCATTGTCACGTCCAATAAACGCCCAAACAAGTCATCTTCGTGGAATGGTAGAAAGAAAGAAGACGAAATAAGTAAACGTGCCCGAAAAATCTCACTTCAAATCCAAATAAGTACTACCAAATACAAACAACCCCATAGTTAACTTTTGTTCAACCATCAATTCAAGCCGCGACATTAAATTTTCCGTGAAAATGAATAAGCCAAAGTACTTAATCGCATAATCACAACAAATCTCATCAACCCAAGTCTGATAAACCTCATCAAATCTCATATTATTGATTCAATTTTGAGAAGCCCATCAGTCCATCATCCAACTCCAAGTCATCACATATACAAACATTCGGTTAGCACTCAAGCCCATTCAACTCCTCTCCAAAATACTAAACCTGATTCATTATACACCTTTCCAAGCCCATTATCGAATTCGGTATCAAAATCAACATAATCTCAGTCAAAAACACAATTGTTTGTAATATATCATCTTACCTAACCAATGCATGTGTTAAGTTTTGACAAGCTTTGATAAGCATTGTATGGAGCTCGAGAAAATTGTAAAATACTATTAGATCATTAAGCTCAATATCCAATGACTTCACCCAAATATTTCGGGTTTATGATCCAACATACCACAATTTCTCAAATTATATCAAAAGCTTAATATATCCCAGACCAAATTTCGGATGACCCCTTTTGATTAATCTTGTATTCAAATTATAACTCACGCCCTTTTCCATTATATGTTTCCAAACTAGTAAGGCCCAACAAATGAGTAAACACGTTCCAGATCAATCAGTTCAAAATTGACGTTCATGGGCCCACGATCCAATATTCAGCCCACATGCAAACTATCCAAATACAAAATCCATTGACAATTGTAAGGGCCCAAATCAAAGAATATCCACAAACCGTTAGGCCCATGTGAATGCAGTCCAAAGCAGAATACTTCTAACCCTAAAATTCAGTGTATAAAACACACTTATCTCTCATTTTCCAAAAAAAATTTGCAACCCTAATGACAAAACTCTTGTGATATCCGTCGCCATCCCTAATCTTTAGCAAAATATTTTGCCTCTCCGTTTCCTCAGTTCCCACCAAACGTATCAAAACAAATCAGACCCCAAACTCTCTCAAATAATTTCGACCCCATCTCATTTCACTTATCAAACTTACAAGCACACTACTCCATTTGATGATCTGACACGCGCGCCACAGGGATGGCAGAGCTGAGGACATGGTTCGTCTTAGCCACAGGGATGGTTTTGAATCGAATTTTACATGAATGACGTAGAGTGTGATTGCCATGATTAGGTAGGTTTATTAGATGTTTACGATTTTTATTTTAATTTTGATGATGAATCGAACCAAAGACAACACATGGCAGATTTGTTATGATGTTTCTTTCATTGTTCGGATAGGAATCAAGAAGTGAAATCTTCGTAATGATCAATGATGAAAGTCTATTTCGTGTTTTAGACCTTTTCTCTTGATGTTACTTTAGAGTACCACGAAATTAAGTAAGCTGAGATCTAAAATAATGTAGATTTACATTAAGCTTTGCGACATGGATCGATGATGGTTAATTATTCCCGTGTCATATGCCTTCAATGGACATAAATAATCATTGATTATCACGGAATAAGAAACCGAGATTCTTTGAAACTTGTAGACATGATAGATGTTGGAGTTTGTTTTGACTTTGGTTTGGACCGGCTGTGGTAACTTGTTTGTCAATCACAGTTGGGTCTTATTAGTTATTCCATTTGGTATGGGCTTGGGATGAAACAAACTGAAGTCACAAATGAGTGTTGATAGCTTAGTTTTTGTTTTTGGATCATGTGATGTGAAACGAGACACAAGTAATTATTTGCTATCGATTATGTTGTCTCTGCTCGATTCTAGGAATGATGATGTTGTAGTAGCAGCTGAGGTCATGAGTCTTGATATTAAGGTTGTGTGGTCATGGTCAAACTCTTCTTCTTCCTTTTTGTTGTTTATGGTTAAACCGTAGTCATGAGTCATGAGTCAAGTCGCATCAGTGATATGACAAGTCGCATCAGAATATGACAAGTCGCATCAGAATAAGACAAGTCGCATCTGAATGTGGCAAGTCGCAATTGACTTAATCAACTCGCAGTTGACTCAAAAGTCAACCCGCATCAGTCTTATTTGACAACTCGCATTTTTTATAACTTTGACAACTCGCATGACACAACTCGCATTAGGTACGTTGAATCTGGACAAGTCGCAGTCAAAACTGTCAAATCGCATAGAGAAATCAGTCAACTCGCATTGATGAAACTTGACCAAAACGCATTCAAAAATTCACTTGTGACCAGCAAATTTGAAATCCAGAAAACAGTAACCACATTAAAACATAAAACTGCTTTGATACGAGTTCAGAACCAGTAAAAACTACATAGAACCATTTCAAAAACAGTTTACAAATTGCTTAACCAGTTAGACCATTTTCAGATGTCATAAGGATTCAAATGAAACAGTTACCATGCTTAAAATGATGACACCCTTAAAACCAGTAACAACATATTTCGACAGAAGCTTTAAACATAATCACAACCGCAACAAACACACATCAAATGTCTCTAAAACCACATCAAACCGCATACAAAACCGCACAATAAAATCATACAAACTGCATCAAAACCATACGAGTCATCAAAAACAACACAACCTAGGCTCTGGTACCATTTGTAGGATCGTATATTTTATGATGTTTGATGATTCGGGTGGTCTAGGATTATGATGAAACAAGTATGCCATGTTTACAGAGATGAAGAGAGTAGAGAGGGTGATTCTAGAGAGATAAACAAAAAGAGAAAGGTTAGATTGAATGAGAAGCACCACCCCTTCCAAGGATGGAAGGGGTATTTATAGTTACAACCTACACGCCCTCCTGTCGGGCTGTGGATCAGGCATACATTGGGTAAAGACCCATCCTTCCTCCACGGTGTTACACTAAGCTAAACTAAGCTAATAACTAATCTAATAAACAGTAAATAACGATATGTCTATGAGCTAACTTGTGCTAGTCTATAGTTGGGGTGACCGACACTTCACATGGAATTTCTAATTCCTAACAGTACATTATTGGTGCTTGTTATATGTTGCTGCTGATGTTAAGTAGTTTGAATTCGGTGTAAATCTGGTCTTAAGTTGTATAATGGTTTGATGTGTACTGGGTTAAAGCATTATAACTGTTTATACATGAGTTTTAAGCAGTTTTTAAGCTAGTTCAGATTCTGGTCAGAATATATGAATTCAAGTATGCTACAGTTATGTTCATGTATGCGGTTTGTGATCTAATTCATGGATGCGTTTTGTAACACCCCAACCCGGCAAGGGTCGAAGTGTCACATTCTGGTGTCATATCAGAACATACAAATGAAATCTTTACAAACGGAAACCTTTAAAATGAAGTATCAAAACATACACACAATTGACTGACAAGAAAATACAATATCCATAATGAATTAAAATCCCAAAACAAAAGTTCTTCAAAATAAGTCTCAAAGTAATAAGGTGCTAGGGTTGGTCCACTCAGATACTCTAACTCTCAGCCCATCGATGCCCATCTTCAAACCTAAAACCTGTCACAGGAAAAGAAATGCGGCTGAGCTTAAAAAGCCCAGTGAACAGATATAACAAAACGAAAGCTAAATAAAATCTGAAATGCAAAATGAAACAAAGGAACAATAGCAAGGTTGCAAGGGAAAGGAAACAATGAGTCAATGAGGATCCTGCAGAACACAATTATATAGATATCCAAAGCACAGATAACAAGGAGAACGAAGCAAAGGAAAGCATCGATGACATATAAACAAGCACATACAAACCAGACATACAAGAACTGAAACATAAGCAAGCATAGCAGGCGTTGCATCCACACAACATATATGTCATACAATCAAATCAGGAAATCAGAAGACATACAAGCCAAACAGATATCTACAAGAAAATGGAAGCAATTAATTAATAAGTGAGCATGACAATTCACATAGGTCAAAACCCTTAGTTGAAAACATAACCAGTATCATAACAGCGGAAGTACTAACAACATTCAACACATGGCAATCACACGTAATATGTAGGAATATAGTATAAACGATATAATTAAATGAATTAAAGACATAGCAGGGCAACTAAACAAATTAACAAGCCATACGTCACAAGTTGAACCATTTACCTAATCAAACCGTAGCATAGACAGAAATGTAAACATGGCAGGTAAACAATAAGCAGATAAGGACACAACAAATAGTCATAGTCCATGGAATTAACTGAACGAAGTACACATAATAAACAGGCAAAACTAACGATTACACATTAGCATGGTCACCAGAAAATTCAGAGGATCACATAACAGTGAGATGACATATCATCAGATGAAAACAGGTAACTCAGACAACCGTATATTAATCATATCGCAGCAGAGTAATCAGTAGTCACATTACACATGAAAAGCATAATCAAATCCAATAACATATAATAACCCGGTACGTGAATGGAACGATAGTCTGAAATAACGGAATGAAAGTGTGACAGATCAATGAAAAGGAGTATCTATATCTTGGTAAGAGTGAGTCATATAAGGGTACTGAGAAATGAACAATTAATACAGATTATGGTGCGTTGGGGAAATACAGAAAGTACAGTATAGGCATATCAAAAGTGTAAGGGTTGTCAGAAATCTACCACGAGCCCAGAAACATATCATATCATATCATAAGTAGCCATTGTATTCGGAGGGGTGACCCCGGAATACCATATATAATAGGAGGGGAGACCTCAGTAACCAATGGAGTAGCTAGCTCCCAGATTGTGAAGACGCGTATTGCACATGACATCATTCACCAGACAAATCATATCATATCAGAAAACAGAAAAGATCTAGGATGCATCCATACGCCCCTACCTCACATATACAAAATATGATCCAACACCAAGGGACGTGGCAGAACATCACTCTACTGCCCTAGAGTCATGCCAGAAGTGCATCACTGACACAGCCTTGTTACCTTCATGGCTAGGGAAACATATTTGGTTCGGGTATCAAACTGAAGGGTCAAAGCATAATCATATCATAAGGATTCATATCAAAGTTCATATCAAAGTTCCATAACATAAGTTCATAATCAAAAGTTCATATCAATGGCTCATAATCAGAAAGGTTCGTAGTCATAAGGTTCACAATCAGAAGGTTCATAATCAGAAAGGTTCATAATCAGAGTTCATAACAAAAGGGTGCATAGCAGAGTCATAGGGAAGCCCTAAATAGAAGGCTCAGAGCAAAGTATAACAGTTCAAAGCTAATATCGAAAGATGTAAACGAATCATGAGAAACCTTAAGAGAAAAGGTCATAATATCTGTACCTTAGCAACGTAATGAAAACAAACGGAAAAGTAACACCGGAAAGCAACGTCGTATCTTCGTGTAAGATATAACTTTTCACATACACATCAAACTATAACACAAAGTAGCATATAGATGGAATTCTAGAGAGAGAAAGTTAGAGGTTTAGGGAACTTAGTGAGAGAAAGTGAAAGATATTATTATGAGCTCCAACTCTCTACCTTGGGAGGTAGAGAGTATTTATAGTCTTACATAAAACGCCACACAACGGGCTGTGGATCAGGCATACAGTGGGTAAAGACCCGTCCGTCCTCCACGGTGTTACTTAACTAAATACTACTTAACTTAAAATAACTATGACTACGAGCTTTCTAACGATTACATATACTTGAGGTGACCGACTCTTTAATACCGAGAATTTCTAATTCCTAACAATCTCCCCCTAAGGGAGGTCACCTCAAACATGTACCAAGAATATATTGAATACAACCAGATAATACATTAACAATTGATCTTGCATTCTTGATGTAGTCCTTTGCTCCTAAGCTCGTAGTCATTGATTCTTCACATTGCATGTTTGGTTACTTCAAGTGGAGGTCTTTTACTGATCCACGTGATAATAATTTTGAGCCATCTTTTGAGATCATCAGCTATCAACAATTTCTGACACATCCTTTGTGGTGTTGGTATTATGTGATGTTGTGACTTTAGGACCGACATGCTCACATTCTGGATCATGATATCTTCTCATCAGAGTTGCGGAAGCTTTAGTTGATTCATGATATTGGCAGCAGCGTAGCAGAAGCATGGAGTGAAAATATCAGAGTCATTGATGCACTAATCATGATTTCTTTTGAGATGAATGTGTTAAGTGAGCATGCAGCTATGGATTGACCGCTTCATTCTGATCAGCTGCAAACGTCGGGCGTACCTGCATACAACAGTTAGCAATAAATCGCACGAAAGTGTCTTTGATCACTTTCGTTGAATTGAGGTACACGGCCCACGGTTCCCCGTTGATCAGTACATGTACTGCCTGTGATCAGGTATAATTCCGAAGAATTTCCTTGACAGGGTTTCGCAGCTGCTCTAGCTGTTCTCAAACCGGAACGTCTCAAAGAAGACAACACGGAGTGAGTGAACCAGCGAATTTAAGTCCACTGATTGATGAAAGGATATTTGAAAAACAATCGTGTATTGCTCAATAGAAATTGTTTTTTCAATACAGCGAAGGTTTTAATGAAAATCAATTATCAATCATAAAACACCTTTTGATTTGAAATATCCGTACACGGTCGATGTGCTAAAGAAAAGTGTTAAGCACAAAGACCGGTTTTTCAAAGGTATCCGTCAATCCATAACCTGAACCAGGATTGATTCAAGAGATTGAATCGCCCCATTGTTTCTGTTCAGTTGTCACATGGTTGATCTATATAACAGATCTCACATGCCACCTACCAGGAGCTTGTTTGATGTTGGCTCCAGAAGGCTTTCCATCTTCATAGTGAATATGTATACACATCACTCAGATGTTCTGGCAATACCACAAGGATAATGCGTAGGACTCAAGATATAATCTCTCTTTCCACATTGTATGAAATAGAGAGTCTTCATTGAAAGTGTCCTAAAGAGATTTATTGATGATCTCGTGGCTCTAGACTCAATTTGTGCATATTTGGATCCTGTGCCGGAGACTAGGGAGAGGGTCTCCTTCTTTAATATCAACAATCTCTAAGAGAAAGTCGATAGATAATGTCGGTTCCCCGTGAGAATGAAACAAGTCCTTTTAAGAGGAACTTGAGTGGTTTGGAAAGTTGAAGTGCAGTGCGTCACTGGGTCCATGACGTCTTGTCTTCAATACCAATGTTACCATCAGTAGCATATGAATTGATGCCGGTTTCTGCCCTAAGGTTGAATAAATTGGAGGGCTATTTGTTTTCACCCTTTTCTCATTCAATTCTTTTTAATTCTTCAACCCCTTCAGTGCTTACCGAGACTTCATAGCAAGAACTTTGTTGGGTTTGTTCTAGTACTTGCTCTATCTCAGTCCGCACTCTTCCCATATCTCACTTTTCTCCTTTTATCATCATTCCTAAGGACTTCTACACTAACTAGTGGATTGTCCCTGGGTAGATCCCTCCGGTTCTGGCGGATCATGGGAACCAATACCTAACCTTATCATCCTTATATCACCGTACATAAAGTAAAGTTGGTCGGTCTATTTGGTATTGTTCATCTGCCATTGGAACCAATTGAAAACCATTTGAAAATCAATCTAGATACTTGTGATATATTATCAAAACCTTTTGTACCTGAATTGTTTTTGATATTTTTAGAATAAGTGCTCCCCCTCAACATGTGCATCAAATGTTTGAAATCGTTTTGCACACGGAGGCAAGAGGAAGAAATTACTTCTTTGATTACCATTTTCTAAAAAATATCACCATCACTTCCTTGATCAAATCAAGAAGATAAAGCATTTCCAGGAAGGATGAGGTTTTCATAAGTTTGCTCCCCCTTAATATGTGCATCTAAGTATAAAAAGAGTTTTGCACATACTAGAGGGAACCTGCACATTGAGATAAATGATCACGTTTCAAATCATAGGTTTAAGATAGATGCTCCCCCTCAACATGTGCATTGAAAATTTGAAATCGTTTGTCACATGTGGGAAGGACAGCGTGTACATCCTTATAAAACCATTTACCGAATTATCAGTTTAAAATCAATTTAAATCACACATTCTCCCCCGATCACAATTATCAAATCATTTGAGATTTGTGATCTCTTATAGATTTAAATTGATTTTGAAAGCTTTTAAGGAGAATTGTGACTTGATTATGAAAGTGTTTTAACTGATAAGGATCGGATTTTAAGACTTAAAAACTCCATTGGAAAAACATGCATGTACATCTTTTGAAAACAATTTAATGCCAAATAACTTTTTAATTTAAGTGAAATTATTCTCCCCCTCAATCAATGACATAGGTTGTTGATTGAGAGATAGAGATTTTGACAAATAAGTCCTGATGATTATCAAAAATAGAGATTGAGTTATTTTTCAAAGGATTTAGTTTTCAGCAGATAAATGTTTTTAGAATCAGAGCATGGAATTTTGAAAACATGATAAAACATGGCTCTGTTCTTTCTTTTAAAACCGGGTTATTGCCAGAAAAATGACAATAAACCATTCTTTTCTCTTTCTCCCAATTTTTTTTTTCTTTTTTTTTTTTTTTTTTTTTTTTTTTTTTTTATAAATTCGAACAACATCTAAAGTCCCGTGTCATTCTTTGAATGACAACATCAAGACCGTAGATATTATCGAATCGAGAGAAACATGACAAAATGACAATATTTTTTTTGAAGATTTTTCGAATTTTTCAAAATTATATATATACATATACATATATATATATATATATATATATATATATATATATATATATATATATATATATATATATATATATATATATATATATATATATACATTTTTCTTTTTTTTTTGAAAGTTTTATATTTTTGTATTTTGTTTTTCGAATAAATATTTACAAGAGATAGATGAAGATAGACCTTTACTCCTCGTCTTCCTCCTGAAGACGTTTGAGAGTTTCTGGTTGAAGGCTTTTCAAACCAAGTCGTGGAAGAATAAACTCAAAACGTTCTCTTGGAAGAGCTTTGGTGAAGATGTCTGCTAACTGATATTCAGACCTCACAAAATATAGTTCCACCACACCTTTTTCCACTTGTTCCCTGATGAAATGATGTCGAATGTCGATATGCTTTGCTCTTGAGTGTTGAACATTGTTGCATGAGAGAGCAATAGCACTTTTATTATCACAGTACAGAGGGATTTTGTTGAATTCAAAGCCATAGTCAGATAATTGAGATCTCATCCATAAGATTTGAGCACAACAAGATGACATGGCTATGTATTCAGCCTCTGTAGAGGAAATAGAAGTACTCATTTGCTTCTTTGAAGACCAGCTCACAAGCTTATCACCCAAAAACTGAGCACCTCCAGATGTACTTCGACGTGTATCTTGACAACCTGCATGATCAGCATCTGCATAGGCCGTTAGTGACATACCGGTGTCCTTCGGGTACCATAGTCCCATATTGATGGTTCCTTGGAGATACCGAAAGACCCGTTTAACTGCTTCAAGGTGCTTTTTAGTAGGCTTAGCCTGGTATCTAGCACACATGCAAACAGCGAACAAGATGTCTGGTCTACTAGCTGTGAGGTACATCAGGGATCCAATCATACTACGATATTTCGTTTGGTCAATCATGATCCCTGAGTGGTCCTCATCTAGTTTGGTTCGATCAATCATGGGGGTGTCAACAGGGTCACTTGAATCAAATCCAAATTTCTTTAAGATCTCTGTTGCATATTTAGATTGATTTATGAAAATGCCTCCGGGACTTTGTGAAATTTGTAATCCCAAGAAAAATGACATTTGTCCCATCATTGACATTTGAAATTTTGAACTCATTTCATTAGAAAAACGATCACATTCCATTGGGTCTGTCGAGGCAAAAATAATATCATCAACATAAATTTGAACATGAGTTAAATGTTTGCCTGACTTCCTTGTGAACAATGTAGGATCAACTGCTCCTTTGCTGAATCCGGTTGATAGAAGAAACTTTGACAGTGTATCATTCTGATGTTCCTCATGTCATTTACTAACTTATGAAATCTCACATAGTACTCATAGACATTCTCATCTGGTTTCATCTTGAAGTGCTCAAATTCGTCATAGAGTTGGGATTCTCTGTCTTCCATAGTTAATTCTGAACCTGAGAGAAGCATCTTAACATTATCCCAAACTGCCTTAGCATCAGTGTTATGATTGATCAGCTTGTAGATGTCTTTAGGAAGACCTTGAAGAACAATGTTTGAAGCCCTGATATTTGCATCAAATCTCTTTTTATCCTTATCATCAAGCTCATCATACATCTTAGGTCTGTCCATTCCGTAAACAGGAGTACCATCTTCATTAGTATCAAGTATGTCTCTAGTCGTCTCAACTCGATATGGTCCTTCATCAATGGATTTGAGAATGTTGACACCATTTTCCTTTCCAAGGCAATACAATCTGATTCGTTGAGCCCAAGAATCGTAGTCAGTTCTGTCAAGCATGGGTGGACGAGTATCTGAGCCAGCTGCTTGAACATCCTCGGCAACAGTGGAGATGATAGTAGGAACGTTGGTAGACATGTTAACAGATTATACGGGATTTTATAACTCTATGATTAAACCGGGAAATAGATTCTTTCACGGGATTTTACTAAATCAAGAGAAAACCGTAAACAATCACTCAAGTCGCTAGAAAATAATGCACTAAGTCGCTAATACTTAATTCGCTACACCACTAAGTCGCTAGAGTCCCAAGTCGCTAGACAAATCCAAGTTGCTAAGTAGTAACTCGCTAAGCCTCAAGTCGCTAGCAAAATGTTGGCAGCAATTCGCTACTCAAGTCGCTAAAGATACAAGTCGCTAAAGAGCAACTCGCTACCAACCAAGTCGCTATCACCAAGTCGCTACCCGTAGTAGAGAGTCCACTACTTGTACTGTAAATCGCTAGATCTAAGTCGCTAGGTTTAGAACTGTAACTCGCTACAAATTTGTAAAGCAAGTCGCTACGAAGAAACTAATCCGTGAAGTAAGTCGCTAGCATGAAAAAACACATAAACATCACTTTTCAATCCAAAAACAACCCAACCAAGATGATTTAAGCTTACCAAATGATAACCTACACACTTGTGATGATTCTAAACATAAAAGTACTAACAAAATCCAAACTTTAACCCGAGAAATCAACCAAATGATGCAAAAACCACTAAACTTTTTCAAACTCAAAAACCACCTAAAAACCACTATAAATCCAAAGATGTGCAAGATATGATCTAACCATGGCTCTTGATACCAATTGTAAGATATAACTTTTCACATACACATCAAACTATAACACAAAGTAGCATATAGATGGAATTCTAGAGAGAGAAAGTTAGAGGTTTAGGGAACTTAGTGAGAGAAAGTGAAAGATATTATTATGAGCTCCAACTCTCTACCTTGGGAGGTAGAGAGTATTTATAGTCTTACATAAAACGCCACACAACGGGCTGTGGATCAGGCATACAGTGGGTAAAGACCCGTCCGTCCTCCACGGTGTTACTTAACTAAATACTACTTAACTTAAAATAACTACGACTACGAGCTTTCTAACGATTACATATACTTGAGGTGACCGACTCTTTAATACCGGGAATTTCTAATTCCTAACACTTCGTCAACGAATCTACACGAATTGATATCATATATTACTTATATACTCATTTTATAAGTTTCTTATGCATGTATAAGTGTTTTACTTATTGATATAATCTTTTTATCTTTCATTTTCTTTACTTCATATCTGGACCAGAATTTAGCGATTTTTATAAAATACTTACTTAGCTCAAATAAAATCAAGAAAATTCCCAGGGGTTCCCATATGAGTTAAAAGACTCTCCGAAAATTCAGGGGTTCTATTTCCAAGTAAAATGGCCTATGGAAAATCATAAGTCCAGACCTGCCCAGAAAGTAATCAGAAAATACACCTTAAAAGTTTACGCTTATTGGACCTGTTTAGACACCTTGGAAAAATTCCCAAAACTCCCAGAAATTCATTTATATCCTAAATGTCACTCCTGTAAAAGGAGAGATCCCAATTTTGTTATGGTTTGAGAATTAAAAATCAAACAATCCAACTAAATTTCAGACCCGTTTTCTCAGCTTTGACACTTGATCTTGTAAAATTCAAAAATATGACTCAGACAACTCCAAATTCGACCAAACCACTTGGAAAACTTAACTAAGACATAAAATAAACTTTTCCAACAAAAACCCAGATTATTTCACTTATTACATTCGATCTATGACACACACAGATTCGACATATGATGCTGTCCAGTTTTAGGGTCCATTAAAACCATTATAATCACCTGCTTTACCTACCCAAACGCACCCATGACCCATGTAAGCTACACAACCTGATTTAACATCATCATAACAAGTTTAACATTCCATATTTTCAGTCTTACAAAAATTATATACATCCTTTAACCACCAATAACCATTTTATACGCCCCATGAATTAATCAAACGAACCCTAGTCCCATTATTTTATGTGATTAAAACTATTATTTCATGTGACAAGCTTTTAGTCGTGTATACATGTATTCGAAGGAAGATAACCACACGACCACAACCATGAAACAAAGGAAATTAAGGAGACGAGATGATGGCATAAGATGTTACCCATGATGCGTATACAAGATGAAACAAGCAACCAGGAACCAAGGGTTTTAAACCCCACGATGGGCAGCAGCATTCACGACCAAGAAAACCCACGACCAGCCATGTAGAACACCCCCTGCTTGCTCTCCTTGAACCTCCTTTGTGTCGACAGAAGTGGAGAAGAAGTGATAGCCGTCACTTTTGTGTTCTAGGGTTTGTGTATACATTTTTTTTGAAGCGTATGGTAAGAAGGGGGAGGGTATACGTTTTTTTTGTTTTGCCATGACAAGGAGAGAAACAAGGCCCAAGTTTACTTCCCAATCACCAATGCAAATGGGCTTGAAATCAAGTTTAATTGTTTGTGTACATTACATAATTTTCGGCCCATGTGTAATATATATTAGAAGCATAAGTGTGTCGATATTTAAATGATCTTGTATATAAGGTTTGATCATTATTTATAAGTTAGGTTAGGAACGTAATAGATGAGCTTGACATATTTTTCGTATTTCATAATTATTAAGCTTAAGGGGTAATTTAGTCATTTAACACGTACACGATTTTTAGGGTTTTACAACTCTTCCCCTCTAAAAGAAAATTTTCGTCCTCAAAAATTGAAGTCGCAGAGGTACACAGAGACGTACTAGTTTAAGGCAGACGTGGTAATCCATAAATTCACACAGATCATAACGATATTGGGACCAAAGCGTACAAAACTTATAAGTAATAGATGTCGGTGAAAATCTCGTACAGAGGTACAGAATTTCAAACGAATATGAGGATCAAAAGATAACGGATATAAGCCTAGTCCATTCACGTACCTACCCCAGGCATTTCCCAAGACGTCGTACGATTTCAATAAGTTCAGATTATATGATCTCGGTATTATCACGTTGATCAGGCGTCATAATACTTGCATCACATAACAAGTTCTTATTGCCATCATATTTTGCCTCGGTTCATGACAAACCACATAACCAATATCACATCAAAACAGATAACATACAGATAACAAGTAACATACCAAAACAGGCCATATCACATACATACAACATATACTACATCAAACAACTTACCATATCACCAAAGAAGAAGGCCACCAACTTGCTCGAAACAGTTCCTCATGACTCATTACTGACGATCCAAAAGAAAAGCTAAGATATTAACAAAATGCCAAACGATAAAACTTCACGATTCAAACCGAGTTCCGAACAAATCAAGAAAAGCAATACCGATCAGAATCACTTAACAGAATATCAAACCGCCTCAAAACGCATGACAAACGAATCGGAGTAACATAAGTCGCGCCCAAATCATATGAAGTAGATGAACCCTCTCAGCCACCGGTTGAATCTTGTCTCCGTCTTTTGCGTCTTTGGTTGGTCTGTCCAGCTTCCTCCAGCAGCATCCTGATGCCTCCAGCAGCACGGCAGTCGGGTGTGGCTTCTGCTTCACGAACCTCTCCAGCTCAGGGACTGTTGCAGCGATGCAGGGTCGACACCATCAACTTCGGCTCCACGGGTAGTCTCCATCTAACGGTCGACAAATGGATGTACGGAGACAAAATAACAAAGTTTGACGCGAAAAGAAGAAGGCCAAAACAGTGAAGACGAAAGATTATCGAAGTCAAATCTGAATGACAATCAAAAGGAATCGGAAGAGATCAGAACAGACAGAAACCTAGTGTCCACCCAAGTCCTCATAGGTCAATCCTAAGGTCAACAAGACGAAACCTGGCTCTGATACCATAATTGTAACACCCCAACCCGGCAAGGGTAGAAGTGTCACATTCTGGTGTCATATCAGAACATACAAATGAAATCTTTACAAACGGAAACCTTTAAAATGAAGTATCAAAACATACACACAATTGACTGACAAGAAAATACAATATTCAAAATGAATTAAAATCCCAGAACAAAAGTTCTTCAAAATAAGTCTCAAAGTAATAAGGTGCCAGGGTTGGTCCACTCAGATACTCTAACTCTCAGCCCATCGAAGCCCATCTTCAAACCTAAAACCTGCCGCAGGAAAAGAAATGCGGTTGAGCTTAAAAAGCCCACTGAACAGATATAACAAAACGAAAGCTAAATAAAATCTGAAATGCAAAATGAAACAAAGGAACAATAGCAAGGTTGCAACGGAAAGGAAACAATGAGTTAATGAGGATCCTGCAGAACACAATTATATAGATATCCAAAGCACATATAACAAGGAGAACGAAGCAAAGCAAAGCATCGATGACATATAAACAAGCACATACAAACCAGACATACAAGAACTGAAACATAAGCAAGCATAGCAGGCGTTGCATCCACACAACATATATGTCATACAATCAAATCAGGAAATCAGAAGACATACAAGCCAAACAGATATCTACAGGAAAATGGAAGCAATTAATTAATAAGTGAGCATGACAATTCACACAGGTCAAAACCCTTAGTTGAAAACATAACCAGTATCATAACAGCGGAAGTACTAACATCAGTCAACACATGGCAATCACACGTAATAAGTTGGAATATAGTATAAACGATATAATTAAATGAATTAAAGACATAGCAGGGCAACTAAACAAATTAACAAGCGAGACGTCACAAGTTGAACCATTTACCTAATCAAACCGTAACATAGACAGAAATGTAAACATAGCAGGAAAACAATAAGCAGATAAGGACACAACAAATAGTCATAGTCCACGGAATTAACTGAACGAAGTACACATAATAAACAGGCAAAACTAATGATTACACATTAGCATGGTCACCAGACAATTCAGAGGGTCACATAACAGTGAGATCACATATCATCAGATGAAAACAGGTAACTCAGATAACCGTATATTAATCATATCGCAGCAGAGTAATCAGTAGTCACATAACACATGAAAAGGATAATCAAATCCAATAACATATAATAACCCGATACGTGACTGGAACGATAGTCTGAAATAACGGAATGAAAGTGTGACAGATCAATGAAAAGGAGTATCTATATCTTGGTAAGAGTGAGTCATATAAGGGTACTGAGAAATGAACAATTAATACAGATTATGGTGCGTTGGGGAAATACAGAAAGTACAGTATAGGCATATCAAAAGTGTAAGGGTTGTCAGAAATCTACCACGAGCTCAGAAACATATCATATCATATCATAAGTAACCATTGTATTCAGAGGGGTGACCCCGGAATACCATATATAATAGGAGGGGAGACCTCAGTAACCAATGGAGTAGCTAGCTCCCAGATTGTGAAGACGCATATTGCACACGACATCATTCATCAGACAAATCATATCATATCAGATAACAGAACAGATCTAGGATGCATCCATACGCCTCTACCTCACATATACAAAATATGATCCACCGCGAAGGGACGTGGCAGAACATCACTCTACTGCCCTAGAGTCATGCCAGAGGTGCATCACTGACACGACCATGTTACCTTCATGGCTAGGGAAACATATTTGGCTCGGGTATCAAACTGAAGGGTCAAAGCATAATCATATCATAAGGATTCATATAAAAGTTCATATCAAAGTTCCATAACATAAGTTCATAATCAAAAGTTCATATCAATGGCTCATAATCAGAAAGGTTCGTAGTCATAAGGTTCACAATCAGAAGGTTCATAATCAGAAAGGTTCATAATCAAAGTTCATAACAAAAGGGTGCATAACAGAGTCATAGGGAAGCCCTAAATAGAAGGCTCAGAGCAAAGTATAACAGTTCAAAGCTAATATCGAAAGATGTAAACGAATCATGAGAAACCGTAAGAGAAAAGGTCAGAATACCTGTACCTTAGCAACGTAATGAAAACAAACGGAAAAGTAACACCGGAAAGCAACGTCGTATCTTCGTCAACGAATCTACACGAATTGATATCATATATTACTTATATACTCATTTTATAAGTTTCTTATGCATGTATAAGTGTTTTACTTATTGATATAATCTTTTTATTTTTCATTTTCTTAACTTCATATCTGGACCAGAATTTAGCGATTTTTATAAAATACTTACTTAGCTTAAATAAAATCAAAGAAATTCCCAGGGGTTCCCATATGAGTTAAAAGACTCTCCAAAAATTGAGGGGTTCTATTTCCAAGTAAAATGGCCTATGGAAAATCAAAAGTCCAGACCTGCCCAGAAAGTGATCAGAAAATACACCTTAAAAGTTTACGCTTATTGGACCTATTTAGACACCTTGGAAAAATTCCCAAAACTCCTAGAAATTAATTTATATCCTATATGTCACTCGTGTAAAAGGAGAGATCCCAATTCTTTATGGTTTGAAAATTAAAAATCAAACAATCCAACTAAATTTCAGACCCGTTTTCTCAGCTTTGACACTTGATCTTGTAAAATTCAAAAATATGACTTAGACAACTCCAAATTCCACCAAACCACTTGGAAAACTTAACTAAGACATAAAATAAACGTTTCCAATAAAAACCCAGATTATTTCACTTATAAAATTCGATCTATGACACACACAAATTCGACATATGATGCTGTCCAGTTTTAGGGTCCATTAAAACCATTATAATCACCTGCTTTACCTACCCAAACGCACCCATGACCCATGTAAGCAACACAACCTGATTTAACATCATCATAGCAAGTTTACCATTCCATATTTTCAGTCTTATAAAAATTATATACATCCTTTAACCACCAATAACCATTTTATACGCCCCATGAATTAATCAAACGAACCCTAGTCCCATGATTTTATGTGATTAAAACTATTATTTCATGTGACAAGCTTTTAGTCGTGTATACATGTATTCGAAGGAAGATAACCACACGACCACAACCATGAAACAAAGGAAATTAAGGAGACGAGATGATGGCATAAGATGTTACCCTTGATGCGTATACAAGATGAAACAAGTAACCAGGAACCAAGGGTTTTAAACCCCACGATGGGCAGCAGCATTCATGACCAAGAAAACCCATGACCAGCCATGTAGAACACCTCCTGCTTGCTCTCCTTGAACCTCCTTTGTGTCGACAGAAGTGGAGAAGAAGTGATAGCCGTCACTTTTGTGTTCTAGGGTTTGTGTATACATTTTTTTTGAAGCGTATGGTAAGAAGGGGGAGGGTATACATTTTTTTGTTTTGCCGTGACAAGGAGAGAAAGAAGGCCCAAGTTTACTTCCCAATCACCAATGTAAATGGGCTTGAAATCAAGTTTAAGTGTTTGTGTACATTACATAATTTTCGGCCCATGTGTAATATATATTAGAAGCATAAGTGTGTCGATATTTAAATGATCTTCTATATAAGGTTTGATGATTATTTATAAGTTAGGTTAGGAATGTAATAGATGAGCTTGACATATTTTTCATATTTCATAATTATTAAGTTTGAGGGGTAATTTAGTCATTTAACACGTACACAATTTTTAGGGTTTTACACGTTTTGTCATATCATGTCCAGATTCGTTGAATCTAGATGCGGTTTGAGTCAAAATGTATGTGTGGTTTTATGGCTGTCTCATATGCGTTTTGTCACCAAAGCGTTTTGACGCTTGTGGTCAATGTGGTTTGTGCTAAAACGTTGCTGCGGTTTGTGAACAAATCATTGATGCGGTTTGACAAATATGGTATGCAGTTTGACTTGGTGTCAACATGGGTGCATTTTGTCTTTCTGGATTGATGCGTTTTGTATGAAATAATTCATGAATGAGACTTGTAAGGTTGCGGTTTGACACAGTAAAAGGTGCGTTTTGTTGACCATCAAAGACCACGTGTATCAAGATCTCATACCAAAACTAACATGTATCATGCTTCACGACCAAGACATACAACCTCAGAACTACTGCCTACATCAAGACTTGTAGGATATTGGATTTCACAAACACTCTAAACCATGATGAAAGTAGGCGTATAAGTATGTTAGAGAGAGAAAGTTCTAGTGAGAGAAAGGAAGAGAGTTGGGAACTATAGTGAGTGAAGGAAAATATTATTATGAGCTCCAACTCTCTACCTTGGAAGGTAGAGAGTATTTATAGTCTTACAATAAAACACCACACAACGGGCTGTGGATCAGGCATACAGTGGGTAAAGACCCGTCCGTCCTCCACGGTGTTACTTAACTAAGTACTACTTAACTTAAAATAACTACGACTACGAGCTTTCTAACGATTACATATACTTGAGGTGACTGACTCTTTAATACCTGGAATTTCTAATTCCTAACAATCTCCCCCTATGGGAGGTCACCTCAATCATGTACTAAAATTACATAGAATACAAACCGATATTACATTAACAATTGTTCTTGAATTCTTGAAGTAGTACTTTGCTCCGAAGCCCATAGTCATTGAATCTTCTCATTGCATGTTTGGTTAATCCAAGTGGAGGTCTTTTACTGATCCACGTGATAATGATTTAAAGCCAGCTTTTGAGATCATCAGCTAACAAAGATCTCTGAGACATCCATTGTGGAGTTGGTATTATGTGATGTTGTGACTTTCGGACCGACATGCTCACATTCTGGATCATGATATCTTCTCATCAGAGTAGCAGAAGCTTTCGTTGATTCATGATATTGGCAGCAGCGTAGCAGAAGCATGGAGTGAAAATATCAGAGTCATTGATGCACTAATCATGATTTCTTTTGAGATGTATGTGATAAATGAGCATGCGGCTATGGATTGACCGCTTCATTCTGATTAGCTGCAAACGTAGGACGTACCTGCATACAACAGTTAGCAATAAATCACTTTCGTTGAATTGAGGTACACGGCCCACGGTTCATCGTTGATCAGTACAAGTACTGCCTGTGATCAGGTATAATTCTGAAGAATTTCCTTGACAGGGTTTCGCAGCTGCTCTAGCTGTTCTCAAACCGGAACGTCTCAAAGAAGACAACACGGAGTGAGTAAACCAGCGAATATAAATCCACTGATTGATGAAAAGATATTTGAAAAACAATCATGTATTGCTCAATAGAAATTGTTTTTGCAATACAACAAAGGTTTTAATGAACATCAATTATCAATCATAAAACACCTTTTGATTTGAAATATCCGTACACGGTCGATTTGCTAAAGAAAAGAATTTATAAGCACAAAGACCGGTTTTTCAAAGGTATCCATCAATCCATAACCTGAACCAGGATTGATTCAAAAGATTGAATCGCCCCATTGTTTCTGTTCAGTTGTCACATGGTTGATCTATTTGATAGATCTCACATGCCACCCACCAGGAGCTTGTTTGATGTTGGCTCCAGAAGGCTTTCCATCTTCATTGTGAGTATGTTTGCATATCACTCAGATGTTCTGGCAATACCACAAGCATAATGCGTAGGACTCAAGATAAAATCTCTCTTTCCACATTGTGTGAAACAGAGAGTCTTCAATGAAAGTGTCCTAATGAGATTTATTGATGATCTCGTGGCTCTAGACTCAATATGTGCATATTAGGTTCCTGTGCTGGAGACTAGGGAGAGGGTCTCCTTCTTCAATATCAACAATCTCTAAGAGAAAGTCGATAGATTATGTAGGTTCCCCGTGAGAATGAAACAAGCCCTTTTAAGAGGAACTTGATTAGCTTGGGAAGTTAGTGCAGTGCGTCACTGGGTCCATGACGTCTTGTCTTCAATACCGATGTTACCATCAGTAGCATATGAATTGAACCCGGTTTCTGCCCTAAGGTTGAATATATGGAGGGCTATTTGTTTTCACCCTTTTCTCATTCAATTCTTTTTAATTCTTCAACCCCTTCAGTGCTTACCGAGACTTCATAGCAAAAACTTGTTGGGTTTGTTCCAGTACTTGCTCTGTCTCAGTCCGCACTCTTCCCATATCTCACTTTTCTCCTTTTATCATCATACCTAAGGACTTCTACACTAACTAGTGGATTGTCCCTGGGTAGATCCCTCCGGTTCTGGCGGATCATGGGAACCAATACCTAACCTTATCATCCTTATATCACCGTACATAAAGTAAATTTGGTCGGTCTATTTGGTATTGTTCATCTGCCATTTCAACCAATTGAAAACCATTTGAAAATCAATCCAGATACTTGTGATATATTATCAAAACATTTTGTACCTGAATTGTTTTTGATATTTTTAGAACAAGTGCTCCCCCTCAACATGTGCATCAAATGTTTGAAATCGTTTTGCACACGGAGGCAAGAGGAAGAATTAACTTCATTGATTACCATTTTCTAAAAGATATCAACATCACTTCCCTAATCAAGACAAGTAGAGAAAACATTTTTGGGAAGGATGAGGTTTTCATAAGTTTGCTCCCCCTCAGTATGTGCCTCGAGATTTGAAAAGAGTTTTGCACATACTAGAGGGAACCTGCACATTGAGATAAGTGATCACGTTTCAAATCATAGGTTTAAGATAGATGCTCCCCCTCAACATGTGCATGGAAAATTTGAAATCGTTTGTCACATGTGGGAAGGATAGCATGTACATCCTTATAAAACCATTTACCGAATTATCAGTTTAAATCCAATATAAATAACACATTCTCCCCCGATCACAATTATCAAATCATTTGAGATGTGTGATCTCTTATTGATTTAAATTGATTTTGAAAGCTTTTAAGGGGAATTGTGACTTGATTATGAAAACGTTTTAACTGATAAGGATCGGATTTTAAGACTTTAAACTCCATTGATAAAACATGCATGTATATCTTTTGAAAACAATTTAATGCCAAATAATTTTTTTAATTTAATTGAAATCATTCTCCCCCTCAATCAATGACATAGGTTGTTGATTGAGAGATTGATATTTTCACAAATAAGTCCAGATGATTATCAAAAATAGAGACTGAGTTATTTTTCAAAGCAGTTAGTTTTCAGCAGATAAAAGTTTATAGAATCAGATCATGGAATTTTGAAAAACATGATAAAGAATAGCTCTGTTCTTTCTTTAAAAAGCGGGTTACTGCCTGAAAGGACAATAAACCATTTTTTCTTTCTCTCAAATTTTTTATTTATTTTTTTTTTCTAAGAATTCGAATCAACATCTAAAGTCCCGTGTCATTCTTTGAATGACAGAACAAAGACCGTAGATATTGTCGAACCTAAAAAAAACATACCAAATTGACAATATTTTTTAAAGATTTTTCGATTTTTTTTTTTTTTTTTTTTTTTCCAGATTTTTATGGATTTTGAAGGTTTTATATTTTTCAATTTGATTTTTGAAGGTTTTATAATTTTGTATTTTGATTTTCGAATAGATATATACAAGAGATAGATGAAGATAGACCTTTACTCCTCGTCTTCCTCCTGAAGACGTTTGAGTGTTTCTGGTTGAAGGCTTTTCAAGCCAAGAAGTGGAAGAATAAACTCAAAACGTTCTCTTGGAAGAGCTTTGGTGAAGATGTCTGCTAACTGATATTCAGACCTCACAAAATAGAGTTCCGCCACACCTTTTTCCACTTGTTCCCTGATGAAATGATGTCGAATGTCGATATGCTTTGCTCATGAGTGTTGAACGTTGTTGCATGAGAGAGCAATAGCACTTTTATTATCACAGTACAGAGGGATTTTGTTGAATTCAAAGCCATAGTCAGATAATTGAGATCTTAACCATAAGATTTGAGCACAACAATATGACATGTCTATGTATTCAGCCTCTGTAAAGGAAATAGAAGTACTCATTTGCTTCTTTGAAGACCAGCTCACAAGCTTATCACCCAAAAACTGAGCACCTCCAGACGTACTTCGACGAGTATCTTGACACCCTGCATGATCTGCATCTGCATATGCTGTTAGTGACATACCGGTGTCTTTAGGGTACCAAAGTCCCATATTGATGGTTCCTTGGAGATACCGAAAGACCCGTTTAATCGCTTCAAGGTGCTTTTTAGTGGGCTTAGCCTGGTATCTAGCACACATGCAAACAACGAACAAGATGTCTAGTCTATTAGCTGTGAGGTACATCAGGGATCCAATCATACTACGATATTTCGTCTGATCTACCATGATCCCTGAGTGGTCCTCATCCAACTTGGTTCGTTCAATCATGGGAGTGTCAACAGGGTTACTAGAATCAAACCTAAATTTCTTTAAAATCTCATTAGCATATTTAGATTGATTTATGAAAATGCCTCCGGGACTTTGTGAAATTTGTAATCCCAAGAAAAATGACATTTGTCCCATCATTGACATTTGAAATTTTGAACCCATTTCATTAGAAAAACGATCACATTCCATTGGGTCAGTCGAGGCAAAAATAATATCATCAACATAAATTTGAACGTGAATTAAGTGTTTGCCTGACTTTCTGGTGAACAAAGTAGGATCAACTGCTCCTTTGCTAAATCTGGTAGATAGAAGAAACTTTGACAGTGTATCATACCATGCCCTTGGAGCTTGCTTCAACCCATATAGGGCCTTTTTCAAGCGATAAACATGAGTAGGATGCTCTGGATTCACAAAACCCTCTGGCTGGCTGACGTAAACCACTTCTTTCAGATCTCCATTAAGAAATGCGGTTTTTACGTCCATCTGATAAACAACCATGTTCTTGCTAACAGCATTAGCCAAGAAGATTTTGATCGCCTCGATACGAGCAACTGGAGCAAAAGATTCCTCAAAGTCTATACCTTCTTCTTGACGATAACCTTTAGCCACTAACCTAGCCTTATTTTTCAAAACATCACCATGCTCATCAAGCTTCACTTTGAAGATCCACTTAAGAGCAATGATCATAGCACAATATGGAGCTGGTACTAATTCCCATACATCTAATCGATCAAACTCATGAATTTCATATTGCATGGCATTTAACCAGCTGTCTTCATTCATAGCAGTTTTAACATCTTTAGGTTCGATCTTTGAGAGTACTGAGTTAAAGAAGCACCATAAGGAATCAGTAGCAAGCTGTTTACGAGTGGATACCGGACGAGAAGGATTTCCAATGATGTTGTCTAATGGATGATCGTGAGTCTATTTTCTGAGGTGTTCATGTGGTAGTTAATGAGGGACTGAAGTAGCAGAGTCGATGTCTCCTGAAGAAGATGGTTCTGATGAAGATTCAGGAGCAAATATGTTTTCAAATGGAGCATCTTCAGGAGTAGCAAAGGGATTAACTTCATCATTGATGCCAGAAACAGTTCCATGATGTACATTTGAAGAATGATGATTTGTTGATGAGACTGAAGGGTCAGCACCAGGCGCTTCTTGACTTAATGATATTGAGACTGAAGGATTGACTTCATTCACAGGAATATGAGCAGCCTTTGTTGTAGGAATCGACACCTCATTAGTACTTGGATCATAAAGTTCATCAAACATAGGCTCAAACAATTTCCTTAAATCATCTTCAGATGGAGGTACATATGGAGTTTCTTGAGAAGAGTTTGGAATAAGGGATGAACCAATGGGACTGTTTTGAAGTGCGGGTCCTGAACTGGATTGTCCAGGAGTCGTTTGACCGGTCAGCTCATCAAACGTAACGTGAATTGTTTCCATGATATTTCGGGTTCTTTTGTTGTAGATTCGGTATCCCTTTTCGTTTGGTGCATACCCTACAAAAACTCCAATGTCTGCTTTAGCTCTCAGTTTGCCTAAGTCTTGACCCTCATTAGTTGGATAACACAATGCACCAAACACACGAAGGAAAGAGAGATTAGGTTTTCTGTTGTGGACCAGTTCATATGGAGTTTTTCCATGAACAGTGTGAATCAGGGAACGATTTTGTGTGTAGCATGCAGTGGCAATAGCTTCAGCCCAGAGAAACATTGGAACCTTTGAGTAAATCAGCATTGTTCTAGCGGCTTCCACAAGAGTTCGATTTCGTCTTTCAACTACACCGTTCTGTTGAGGAGTTCGTGAAACACTTCTTGGATGGCTGATTCCAATGCTTTCATAAAATTCACTAAGTTGTTTGTTAACAAACTCAGTACCATTGTCTGTTCGGATAATTCTAACGGTTTTGTTAAGTCGAACCTGCAGCTGTTTGATGAGTTTGATGATGATATCAGGAGTTTCATCCTTTGTCCTTAAGAACTTGACCCAGGTGAATCTAGAGTACTCATCAACCATAACTAACACATATTTCTTCCCAAAGATATTCTGCACTCTCATTGGTCCACATAAATCCGTATGAAGGGTATGAAGAACTTCTGTAATTGAGTTTGTAGGTTTGGGTTTATGGGCATACTTTTTGCTTTTTCCCAATTGGCATGCTGAACAAAGATGATCCTTTTCATACTTTAGTCTAGGTAAACCTACAACTAAGTCCTTTCTGGAGAGATCATTGATGGTGCCGAAGTTCAAGTGATTAAGACGACGATGCCATAACCATGACTTTGTTTTCGAAGCCTTTGACAACAAGCAGATTGGAGAAGACTTCATCATATCATCGATAAAGATGGTGTAAAGATTTGAACCACGAGTTCCTCTTAACAGTTCCTTACCATCAAGTTCTCTAACAAAACAAGTATGTTTTCTGAAGGCTACTTCTAGATCAGAATCACATAATTGACCAACAGAGAACAGATTATGACCAAGACCTTCCACATAGTATACTCTAGAGATAACACTATAACCAACAACATAATCACCACCCATAATTGCACCGAAATGATCATTACCGAATCTAACTGTCCCGATGAATTTGCTCATGAAGTTCATGAGCCGTGACCGGTCGCCAGTCATATGCTTGGAACAACTTGAGTCCAGGTACCACAAAACGATTTGAACGATCTGCAGTTGAACACAGACAAGAATGGATAACTGGATAATTGAGATCCCCATGCAAAAATGGGTTCCATTTGGTTAGTAACAATGGTTGGAACACCCACATCATAAATAGAAGCATTGATATCAGAAATTAAGGCAATGGAATCATTATGAATAGATGCAGTACTAGTGTCTGTATTAGCCCTATTCAAAGTGTGCTCACTTCTTAAGGGAATAGTTCTACCAGTAGGCATCCGTTTTCTAGTGGGCATTGTCTGATTAGTCTTATGACAAACAGGTATCCAGTGATAGCCTAACTTACTAAATGTTCTTCATGTGGGTTTCCATTGTTTTCTAACTTTCTTTCGCCTTCGCCTTTTTGCCTTCTTAGCATGATAATTTTCATTGACAAGATTCACTGGGGATTTGACAGTATTAGAAAAAGTATTCATGCCATGTTCATGATTAGCAACTGTTGGGAATTATATGTTTGAGTTGATAAGACAAAAAGAATGAAACAAGAGGGACTTAATATGACAAGAAGGAAACCTACAAAAAGATGGAAGGACTTGCTTGCAAAAGAAGTTTTATTTATCAGTCCTTATCCTCTAGTATATAAAGAGGACATAGGTGTAGGTTTTTAATTATGTCTTCCATAATGTAGTCGACTAAAGGTGTGTGTGTATCCTAGGCGTAATGTCTTGTAAACGCCTAGGTTATTAGTTTAGTTAGTAGACGTGTTCCTATAAACGTCTAAGATTAGTTAGTGTTAGTGAATGAAAACCTTGTTCAATAACAAAGTATTGTTTTGATTATTCCGCTGCTTATTATCTTTGTTATTGATCCCTAGCTGAGCTTATAAATGATCTTATCAATTGGTATCAGAGCGGGGAGCTCTTGATTTAGAGATTCGTCAAGGTTTTACTGTCGAAGTAGCAAGCAGAACGTAAAAGAAAAACAAATTCGACAACAAGTTTGCTACTGTGATGAATTTACTTGGCGACAAATTCGACAAAGAATTAATCGATTGGCAATTTAATAAATGGGAAAAGGGTGATCTCGTGGGATCAATTGATTCGACCGATACAATTTTTATCTGCTGCTTCACATTGGATACTAAAGACAAATTTCTTTCGGATAGGATGATTTTTTATTTTTCTTGGTGGCAAAGCTTAAGAGTCGGTGGGGTCATACTTTTGTTCCATGATTACGTGATGTTGGAGGTCTAATTCGATGGTACTCATGAAAGTGGGGTTCTTGTTGATGGAATCTTTATTATTAACGTCACATGTAGCATTATACTATTTGAATGTGGGGTTTTGTCAAAAGTTGCGGCATATATTTATGATATGATCTTCACAGTTTGGTATTATTCTACATAAAAAAAAACACTTGGAGCAGTATAATACGTCTATCACGTGGCCATGTAGACCCACGTCTACTGATACAATTTGACCATGAGATCAAGTGGTATAATTGGATGATTTTATTGGAGAATACAGTGGGTATCACATTGATTGGCTTTTGATGTTAATATTACAAATTGAAAGTACTGTTGGAGTTTTATTCTCAAAGTACTGCTCGAATATACGAAAGTACTGCAGTTTTTAAAAGTACTGCTCTACTATTATTGTTCCAAGGCACTGCTGTTGTGTTCAAGAATTAAAAGTACTGCTGCTGCTATCCATAATCGTGAAAGTATTGTTGCAAAGTTTTATTCAAAGTACTGCCCGTATATTTTAAAAGTACTGCTGATTTTATTGAAAGTACTGCTTATGATTTTTTTTGAAAGTACTGCTGATTGGATGAAAGTACTGCTCCTTCTCAAAGTACTGCTCAAGGTTTTTGCATGGCGAAATTTATTTGAATTGGCAGTCTAATTGTTTATTACGAGGAGATTTGAAATTAAGGGGAAGTTGAGCATAATTATTGTTATGGTTTTTGGACGACACACACAGGTTATTGTTCACATACACAAAGAGTTTGGTTATTTGTTCTTAAAAGGATTTAAAAAGCTCGTTTTGGAAATTTATTGAAGAATTGATTACGAAGAGGATTATTTATCACTTATTTGAAGGTGAAGTGGAATTACTTGGTTTGTGTTCTTATTATCTAGCTTGTTGAATCTAGCAATGTGTGATTTTTCTTATGATGCTCTATGCACACATTGGCTATCACTTGAAGGAGTTACATTGTAGTGCTCAGTGTCTCATACTAGTTGAGGATTCTTGTCAAGGGATTGCGGTCTACTTATATTTGTTGGTTCATATAAGTATGGAGTTCCGTGGATAGTAAAAGATTTAAGACACAAGTTTGGGAAATTCTACTTCTTCATCAAGTTCGTTATATTTGGTTTTCTTCACAAAGTGATCATTACAAGGAGCTTACAGATTTTGAAGAATCAAGAAGATGGTTAACATATGGTTTTTAGGAGAAGCTTATTGTTAAATGTTTAACCATCTACATGCATCACTCAAGGGGAAGTGTTTGATTTTTACTATTGTTGATCATTATTACTACTTCTAGTTGAAGTTTTCTACTGTTTTGGATCCATTTTCTTATGATGCATAATGGTGGGCAATTTTAAACATTGGAAGTCTTAGATTGGAAGTATGATATTGGTTCGTGGTGGTCAAGATCATTATTTGCATACGTTCCCTATTTGGATAATAACAAAAAGGGGAAGAGATGTTTGAGTGGCGTGGCATAGATTAAGGGGAAGACAAAGGAAGACATACTTGTTTCATTCATGGTGAGATCCCTGATCTCAATTTCTCTACTTCGTCTAGGGAAGTTCGTTCAAGAATGGTTTTGTCATTATCAACTAGGGGAAGATTGTTGGGAATTATATGTTTGAGTTGATAAGACAAAAAGAATGAAACAAGAGGGACTTAATATGACAAGAAGGAAACCTACAAAAAGATGGAAGGACTTGCTTGCAAAAGAAGTTTTATTTATTAGTCCTTATCCTCTAGTATATAAAGAGGACATAGGTGTAGGTTTTTAATTATGTCTTCCATAATGTAGTCGACTAAAGGTGTGTGTGTGTCCGAGGCGTAATGTCTTGTAAATGCCTAGGTTATTAGTTTAGTTAGTAGACGTGTTCCTATAAACGTCTAAGATTAGTTAGTGTTAGTGAATGAAAACCTTGTTCAATAACAAAGTATTGTTTTGATTATTCCGCTGCTTATTATCTTTGTTATTGATCCCTAGCTGAGCTTATAAACGATCTTATCAGCAACAAAATTCAAGCAGACATCATTAAAAGGTTTGCAATTAGTATCAGAATTCGACTTAATTATAGTACGCCTATGGCTAATACTAGAATCAACACGATTCATTTTATTCGGCTCAAACTTAAAGTTCCTAGGTTGGTCTTCTACTCTTTTCCAATGCACATTCTTAGATTGCGAGGTCCTATCATTCCTTGTATTGTCTTGAGACTTTGACCTGCTTGCTTTAATGTCACTGATTACTCCTGTAGAGGGAATGGGAACATTAGTTGGTTTTGCTACTATTTGCTTCACCTGTTTAGATGTGCTGGGATCTGAACTACATGCAGGCACACTAAGATTAACTTTTTTAACACTTGAATTGCTGGGATTTGAACACCTAGAGGGCACACTCGAGTTCACATTCTTAGCACTAACAGATTTGGAATCTGAACTGCTTGAAGGCACATTAGGGTTCACATTCATAACATTTGTCATTGAATGACTTGCATGCTTGGCACTAGGCATAGAACATGGTATCAAGGGATTGACTTGCTCACCTAAGGTTTTAGGGCATATTGTAATTAGGCATTCTAGAAGTTCTTGAGATCGTTTGGCATATAAGCATGCATGGCCAATTGCATTATCATCTGGTTTTTCTAACTTATCCTCTTCTACAATCTCACGGAGACATTCTAGGCTGTCCTTAAGATGTGAGAAATATGTTTGAATAGCAAGTTTGTTATTCCTAAGATGAGGAGGAACATATTTCACAGACAAAGCATATTTATTACACACATGTACCTTTGATACACCATTCTCCCCATTGGTCATTGGCATCTTCCCTTTTACATGACTCTTTAGATTCTCAATTTCTTTTTGTAACGAGGCTACCATTTCGTTATTTTTGTTACGAGTGACCTTTATAGATTCAAATAACTCATTGAAATGACGTTTAACCTTTTCATTTTCTTCTAGAAAACTTTCGTTTTCCTTTTGTAATGCATTTACTAAGTTTTGAAGATGAAACGTTTGAGAATTCTGAGAATCTAGAGGAGGAGGCATTTGGGAGCCTGTCATATTGTTCGTTTGACCCTTTAATTGAGAGATTTGGGCTTTCAACTTTCTGATCGTGTTGCAATGAGCTTGAGTCTGTTCATCACGTTTGTTAATTTGAAAAACTGCATCAAACTCTGGAGCATCTGAGGATGTCTTGATATTTAAAGTTTTGACATTTTCTTTAAGATGTTGATATTTTAGTTGTAAATTAAAATGCTCAACTTCTAGTTTAGAAAAATGTTTCACCAAATTGTCGTGATCATCCAGTTCAATTTTCTCATTTAGTTCAGAATTAGTTTTTTCAAGCTCAATGACACGATCATGGGAGACTTTCAGGGCAACAGATAGTTCATGAAATTGGGAAGCATTAATAGAACAATTTGTAGCAGTGAAAAACATATCTTGAGCAACACATTCAGTAATAAGAGTCTCATTTAATGTATGCAAGTTCTTCCTCTCAATCTCATTATATTTTAGTGCTCACTCATAGTCACTAACCTCAACTATCATTGCATCAAACTCCTTTTCCATTCCTTTAATGTCTAAGTTCATTCCCTTTTTAAGACTTTCAAAATGATCTTTTAGCAGTTTAAAGAAAGGCATGACTTCAGTTAAATAACATTCTTTAGTTTGCTCAAAGCCCCTTTCTCCGTCAGTAATACCAGTGGGTGTGATCCTTTTCTTGCAAGTTTTCTCAAAATCAACAAATAGTTGAAAGATAACATATTGACTAATTAAGGTCTTGCTTTTAGTGGGAATTGTTCTAGGAACAAGATGCATTGGTGTATTAGGAGGATACACAGTCGCTCTAGGCATTTTCCTAAGGGGAGGGTTTGTTACAACTAGATTCTCTGCTTTTTGCTTATCTAAATCTTTTTTCCAGAACACTTGTTCGGGTGTTAACAATGTCTGAGGCTTAAACATGTTCAAGGAAATCCAATTTTCCTTCTTGTAATCATGGGGTGTGATCTTTATTTTCTTCTCTTTACATTTAGGATCATCTAATTTCTTGTTCGTCTTTTCCCTAGTGACTTCATCTGATTTCTTATCTTCCTGAATGCACTCAACGCAACTAGGTTTCTGTCTAGGTTTAAGGATTTCCTTGCCATCATAAAGAACCTTATGAGCATTTCTAGCCTTTTTAATGACCTCTGGATTTGGTTCCTCAACAAGGGGAATGCTATGCTTATCGCTTAAGACTCTATGCTTAGTGATCATGTGAGCAGTCTGAATGGTGTTCCCTTGTATGTACAACTTGTTTTCAAGTTTGTTTTTCAAAGTTTTCAGATTAGAAAAGTCTTTCAAGAGTTTTGATTCCTTCGCATTAAATTCTTGCTTAAGCATTTTCACATTTTCTTGAAGTTCTTGTTTTTGCTTAGCAGTTTTAGAAAGCTTTTCTTGCAAGGAATTTAACTCTTGTTTTAATACTTCTTCTCTAAAATTATTTTTTCTAATGATTGTACGCACTTGGTCATCCATTTCCTGCTCACGAGTGGTCAACTCAAATTTTGCACATTGTTCATAAATAGCAACACGTTCTTTATAGGCATTTAGTTCAGAAATTACAGAATCATCAGAGGCACATGCAGTGAATTCATCAAAAACATAATCATTATTGACAGCAGAAGATGCATCACTTGGTACAATCTCACTTTTACTTTCTATCACATATTGATCATATGGGACAACATTGATATTGTTAGGAATTAGAAATTCCAGGTGTTAAAGAGTCGGTCACCTCAAGTATATGTAATCGTTAGAAAGCTCGTAGTCGTAGTTCTTTTAAGTTAAGTAGTATTTAGTTAAGTAACACCGTGGAGGAAGGACGGGTCTTTACCCACTGTATGCCTGATCCATAGCCCGATGTGTGGCGATTTATGTAAGACTATAAATACTCTCTACCTTCCAAGGTAGAGAGTTGGAGCTCATAATAATATCTTTCACTTTCTCTCACTAAGTTCCCTAAACCTCTAACTTTCTCTCTCTAGAATTCCATCTATATGCTACTTTGTGTTATGGTTTGATGTGTATGTGAAAAGTTATATCTTACAATTGGTATCAAGAGCCATGGTTAGATCATATCTTGCACATCTTTGGATTTATAGTGGTTTTTAGGTGGTTTTTGAGTTTGAAAAAGTTTAGTGGTTTTTGCATCATTTGGTTGATCTCTTGTGTTAAAGTTTGAATTTTGTTGGTACTTTTATGTTTAGAATCATCACAAGTGTTTAGGTTTTCATTTGGTAAGCTTGAATCGTCTTGGTTGGGTTGTTTTTGGATTGAAAAGTGATGTTTATATGGTTTTTCATGCTAGCGACTTAGTTCACGGATAATTTTCTTCGTAGCGACATGCTTCACAAAATTGTAGCGAGTTACAGTGTTAAATCTAGCGAGTTAGACCTAGCGAGTTACAGTACAAGTAGTGGACTCTCCACTACGAGTAGCGACTTGGTGGTAGCGACTTAGTCTGTAGCGAGTTGCTCTTTAGCGACTTGCATCTTTAGCGACTTGAGTAGCGAATTGCTGCCAAAATTTTGCTAGCGACTTGAGTCTTAGCGAGTTACTACGTAGCGACTTACATCTGGCTAGCGACTTGGAACTATAGCGACTTAGCACTTAGCGACTTGGTGCTTAGAGACTTGGTTCAAGTGACTTAGCGACTTGGTTCAAGGGTTATAGCGACTTGGTTGATTTTTACGAAGAAGAGGTTTGACCAAAGTTGACTTTTTACGTCAAAACTTCGAACGGCCATAACTTTTGATCCGTAACTCCGTTTTCAGCGAAATACATGTCAAAACGACCGGAACAGCCTGAATATTTTGAAGTTTCACCACGATGTCGTGAAACGAATTTTTCGAGGCCCAAATCCCCTCCGAAAGGAAGTTATTGAGCTTTTAAGTTTTTAGACCTAAAAATTCTCCGTAAAAACGTGCATCAACCAATCCAAATCTCAACCAATCAATATTTCAGCATTTCCTACGAACAATCTAAAGTCCTATCAAACAATCATCTTTCATTGTATCATTCCATCGGTCATCTTAACACCCTCTACTGGTCATTGCTTAACGGTTTCGTCTTGATTTTAGTAAAATCCCGTGAAAGATTCTATTTCTCGGTTTAAATCATAGACGTGTAAAATCCCGTGCATCCTTCCACATCATGTCTTACTCTACTGACCCAGTGATTTCAGAAGTGCTTAAACTGTATGATGTTGTGGACAACAATGATAATGTATGCTACACTGAACAATTAAAGATGATTGAATTAAGCAATGAGGATGTGAGATCTCCGTGTTCAGAATCTAATGAGAGAGAATTGCACCAGTCCAAGCTACAGAATGCCATGCAAATGAAATGCAGCATTGAGCCCTATCAGCTACTTCATCTGCACCTCATTCAGCTGTTATCCATAGCTGGGGATCGAACATGTAGTGCTCTTTTCCGCCAGGACTTACCTACATTGACAAGAAGCTTGCTGTTGAACTTAGAGCATTTAAAGCTGCAACTTACCAATGAAGAAGTTCAAAAGGATGGTTCCAGTGCAGCTCTTCAAGTAATCTACAAACAATTTCAGCCATTCATCAGTGGGGAATATTCAGCAGATTACGATCAACACTTGACTGGAATTTCCTTCAAAAAACATATTGGAATGGAAATTCAGGAATTCATTGAGACATTTATCCAACTCATGGATAATGTGAAAAAGTACATTGAGGAAACTGCACAAAAGGATGAAAAAGTGAATGAGTGTCAGGTGCAGTTAAGAGATTGTTGTGATAAGTTGGGTAATGTATCTGTGGAAGAATCGGGTGTTGCTGAATGCAGAATGTTAGAGAAAACAAATAATGATGAGTCAGAAAATGCTAGAATAGAATCTTCATGCTCATGTTCACAAGAGAGAGAGGTGCACCAGTCACAACCCGTGCAAGCTAATGCAAAGGAACGCTCCATGGAAGCTTCGGATGTACCCAAGATAGAGATGCACCCGTCACAGCCTGTGCATGTCAATGCTGAGGTAAGTTGCATGGAAGTTTCTGCTGTACCTAGTTGTGCATCTTCTACTCAAAATGATGATTATGAACTGCATGAGTACGCTGCATTTGTGCCTGATGATTCCCTTACCACTGAGCTTAACATATATAAGGATCAAGTTGTTATTTATGAACAGCGTGCTAAGTTTGAGTTGACCACCCGTGAGCAGGAAATGGATGTCCAAATACGTACAATCATTAGAAAAAGTAATTTTAGAGAAGAAGTATTAAAACAAGAGTTAAACTCCTTACAAGAAAAGCTTTCTAAAACTGCTAAGCAAAAACACGAACTTCAAGAAAATGTTAAAATGCTTAAGCAAGAATTCAAGGCTAAGGAATCAAAACTTTTGAATGATTTTTCCAATCTAAAAACTTTGAAAAACAAGCTTGAAAATAAGTTGTACGTACAAGGGAATACCATTCAGACTGCTCACATGATCACTAAGCATAGAGTCTTAAGCGATAAGCATAGCATTCCCCTTGTTGAGGAACCAAATCCAGAGGTAATTAAAAAGGCTAGAAATGCTCATAAGGTGCTTTATGATGGTAATGAAATCCTTAAGCCTAGGCAGAAACCTAGTTGCACTGAGGAAGATAAGAAATCTGATGAAGTCACTAGGGAGAAAATGAATAAGAAGTTAGAAGATCCTGAGTGTAAAAAGAATAACATAACGATCAAACCCCATAATTACACTAAAGAAAATTGGATCTCCTTGAACAAGTTTAAGCCTCAGACTCTATTGACCCCTGAACAAGTGTTCTGGAAAAAGGATATGGACTTGCAAAGAGCTGAAAATCTTGTTGAAAAGAATCCCCCTTGTAGGAAGTTCCCTAAAACGACTGTGTATCCTCCAAATACACCAATGCATTTAGTTCCTAGAACTATTGCCACTAAGAGCAAGACCTTAATCAGTCAATATGTTATTCTTCAACTATTTGTCGATTTTGAGAAAACTTGTAAGAAAAGGATCACACCCACTGGGATAACTGAAGGGGAAAGGGGTTTTGAGCAAACAAAAGAATGCTATCTAACAGAGGTCATGCCTTTATTTAAACTACTAAAAGATCATTTTGAGAGTCTTAAAAAGGGGATAAAATCAGATATTAAAGAAATGGAAAAGGAATTTGATGAAATGATAGTTGAGGTTAGTGACTATGAGCGAGAATTAAAATATAATGAGATTGAGAGGAATAACTTGCATACCTTGAATGAGAATCTTATTTCTGAATGTATTACTCAAGATGTGTTTTACACTGCTACGAATTGTTCCATTAATGCTTCTCAATTTCATGAATTATCTGTTGCTCTGAAAGTCTCCCATGATCGTGTCATTGAGCTTGAAAAAACTAATTCTAAATTGCATGAGAAAATTGAACAGGATGATCATGATAACCTGGTGAAACAGTTTTCTAAATTGGAAGTTGAGCATCTTGCTTTGCAATTAAAATATCAACATCTAAAAGAAAATTTTTAAAACCTCAAATATCAAGACATCCTTGGATGCTCCTGAATTTGATGCAGTTTTTGAAATTAGCAAACGTGATGAACAGATTCGAGCTCATTGTAACACGATCAGAAGATTGAGAACCCAAGTCTCACAACTGAAAGGTGAAAAGAAGGATGTGACTGGTTCCTATATGCCTCCACCTTTAGATTCTCAGAATTTCCAACTTCAAAACATTATTGACAACTTGCAAAAGGAAAATGATTGTTTTAAAGCTGAAATTTCAAAGGTTAATGATCAAAACAAAGAGTTATGTGATTCTTTCAAAGGTAATCATGATAAACATATTGAAAAGATAACTTCTTTACTTAATGAGATTGAGAATCTGAAGCGTGAGGTGAAAGGAAAGTTGCCAATCTCCAATTGCAAATATTCTGTTCCTAAGGTTTCTGCTTGTGATAAATATGCTATCGATATGTTATATATTCCCCCGCCCATTAGGAATAATGAACTTGCACATAAAGCATATCTCTCACACCTTAAGGACAGTTTGAAGGGTCTCCGTGAGATTGTTGAAGATGAAAGATTAGAAAAACCTTTTGATAGTACTATAGCCTATGCCTGTATGGATGCCAAACGATCTCAGGAACTCTTAGAGTATGTAATTGTCACAAGTCCGAAATCTTGCAATAGGCGAGATAGAATAGTTGTGCCTTGTTCTATGCCTAAAGCGAAGCATGTGACCCTTGATATGCCTTGTTCCATGTCAAAATTCAAGCAAGCAACCTTTGATGTACCTCCTAGAATTTCAGATCCCAGCACTTCTAGACCAGGAATGCAGAAAGTAGTGAAGCCATGTAATGTTCCCATCGTTACTTCTACAGATGTTAAGATTGACACTAAAGTTTGCGGGTCAAAACCTAGAAGCAATGCAAAGAAGGATAGGATTACGCAAAATAAAAGTGTTCATGATAAGGAAGTGAAAGAACACCATAGGGACAAGAAGTTTGATTTGAACAAAAAGAATCGTGTTAGTTCTAGTATTAGCTCCAAGCTTACTGAAATTAATTCGAGCCCTTATGCTGTCTGCAAAACATGTAAAAAATGTTTATCTTCTGGTAATCATGATAAATGTGATGTGTTATTTTTGAGGTCTATGATTCATAACCCAGTTAAGAAAGTTTGGAGAGCGAAACAGATTAAGCAATCCTGGAAACCTACAGGGAATGTGTTTACAAATGTAGGATTTCAGTGGAAGCCCACAGGTCGAATATTAACGCATGGCAAACCTTACCCCTTAGCTAGATCCACTATGCCTAGAATAGTGCCTGTTAAGGTTTGGAAGCCAACTGGTAGAATAATCCCATTAAGCACAAAAGGTCATTTGACTAAGTCTGATGCTTCTACTAGTTCAGCTCCTAGTGATAATGCCATGGCATCTAGGGTTTCTGCTGATTCAAAGATTGTTTGTGCTAACCAAAAGGAACCCATCAGCACGTGGGGATCCAATGTTTCCAATTCTCTGTCTTCGTCTGTTGTCCAAAGCAGGTCGTACAAATCATCCCTTGGTATTTGGATTCGGGCGGCTCTAAACATATGATTGGGCTCTTAACAATGACGTCTGTTCAAATCAGTTCAGGCCTCGTACTTCATCATTATGGTGTCTGCAGATAACACTTCAGGCCCCGTTCTTCAAAGAAAAGAAAAGTGTACGCTCTTCTGTGCGCTTTATCTTCAGCTTAATAGAAATTCTCTCATGAATGGCCATACTCATCTACATTCTTCATCAACAAGCTTCATATTTTTCCACGCTCATTCAGTCATCAAGTGGATCTACGTTCATCGGTGTATACTCTTATTCACTTGTTAAATCAAAAATGGCAACTTCGGATGCAATTTTTGAGGGGGAGAAGAGTGAATATACTACATGAGGATGGATGTTTGAATAATGGTTATACGACTTAATTTTTGATGATGATGAGTGTATATTCTTTTTGATGAAGAGTGAATATACTAAGGATAACTGGGATTCATTGTTTTGATTTTTGATGACTCTCCTCCAACGCCTAATGCTTCACTTTCTAAGGATAATTGGGAATCAACGTTTGGGATTCATTGTGATTCAAAGATATGTTTGATGAGTACTTTCAACCTCCGACGAATGTTGATCATCCAGCTTCTGAAGCTCATGCTCCGGTTTCTATTGACTCAACTGGTTCACCATCTAAGAAGTACTTCTTGGAATTCTCAAGAAACCTTATCTCCTGATTCACAAGGCGTTTATAATGACTATCATGATATTGTAAGTTGCACTATTGAATAATGATCCGCTCTTTGGTATTCTTGTGCCAAATCTTCACGGATTGTTGTTCATGGATAATGATCCGCTCTTTGGTATTTCTTTGCCAAATCTTTACGGATTATTGTTCCTCTCATTATGCACTCTGTAAATCAACCACATGAACATTAAGGAAAATGACTACCTCATCCTATCGAAGACATTATTGGTGATTCTTCCAGATCAGTCTCTACATGTATACTTTTAGGAAGAATGCATTGATATTGAGGAATCATTTGTTCCGGTTCATTCAGTGGATCAATGTACATCCGATTGTATGTTTATTCACGTGTTGGGCATTTGACACAAGTTGATTACTTCGGAGTTAATCATTTATCACTCATTTGAGATTGAAGTTAAATTTCAAAAAGGCGTGTCCTTATTTGATATCTTGCTCGGGTCTAAGAATGTTAAGTTGAAGACTTGGTTTATCTAGTTACCAGCAGTCAGGGTGGATGGTTAAAGACCGACGATGTGGATAATCTCAAGAGTTGTTAATGTCTCATACTTTGTTTGAGTTGTGAGTACTTAGAGATTTGCTTGAAGCATAGATTCTCGACACCGTTCTTCCATCATTAAAGTGCAACCTTAAGATACAAATGCGGGGAATTCGACTTCAGTTTCAAGTTTGGTATATCGGGTTTTCTTCATCAGTGATCACTTCAAATTGTCTACGAATTGGTTGAAAAAGATAGTCAGAGAGAGTTTCAGTAGCAGTTGATTCTCACGAGATATATTTGAGCTAATTGTGTTCTTCTCTATTTCAAGTATATGAGTGTATTATATTTTGCTGATTCTGAGGTATGAAAACTAGCAAGGGGGGAGGAGACATATATATAAAAGCACAATGAGTACACTTGATGAAATTAACACTTCTTCCTGATTGAAGTTATCCCGGAAAGACAATGGTCATAACCGTAGAGAAATTCAGTGTTTTACTCGTAGCCTTTGGTGTATTATTCCAACCATTTGGGGGAAGGATATATTATTCCAACTATTTGGGGGAAGGATGTATTATTCCAACTATTTGGGGGAAGTTGTCTCTGGAGACCTTTGATTTTTGTTACTTCAGTGTTCAGTTGGAAGAAATGTGATAAGAATATTTGGAACGTGAGATGATACTGCCTATCGACATCTTATATACGGTTTATGATAAAGTGCTTCCGGTTATATGCACAACATGTTCAATTGATCGAGCTAATTTAGTTATTTCAGAGTTGACATCCACATAGATGATTAGTGACTCAACATGTTGCATGGATATCATCGTCTCTACTCTTGTTGGGTACATGTGTACATTATGTGCTGATTGGTTATATGTTATATAACTGGAATGCACTTGGTAAAATGAAGATGTTGATATATTGTTCCCCTAAATAGACAACTGGTCAATCTCGAAGAGTAAGGTGTACATCGGGGATGCACAACAGGTTCATGTGATCGGTCGTAATCAGTTAATCCGGATTTGATAACCTCTGAGACGATCAATGTTTCAACTTGTTACTTCGGTGTTCTCGCGTTCTTCGGGGTGATGAGCTTCAATCAATGAGACCGCTTTGTATTCATCTCTACTTCTTTGGGATTTGGTCATTATTCGATGTTTGTCGGTTTGGGGGGAAGCTACCAAAGATTCAAATTGAGAAGGCTCATGTTCAGACGATTTTCTTAGAAGCCTCGAATGCTTTGGTGGCGAAAGTTTAAGAGATGTTGATTCCTTTCTTCTACAACGTGCTGAACGATATCTTTATCTCGGTACTCATTTCATCATTCTCTTAAACTAATGTATCTCTTGTAAATATTTATTCGAAAAACAAAATACAAAATTATAAAACCTTAAAAAATCAAATAGAAAAATATAAATCTTTCAAAATCCATAAAAATCTGAAAAAAATTCGAAAAATCTTCAAAAAATATTGTCATTTTGTCATGTTTTTCTCGGTTCGATAATATCTACGGTCTTTGTGCTGTCATTCAAAGAATGACACGGGACTTAAGATGTTGTTCGAATTCTTAATAAAAAAAAAAAAAAAAAAAAAAAAAAATTCAAAAAACAAAAAATATTTTTGGGAGAAAGAGAAAAAATGGTTTATTGTCATCTTCAGGAAATAACCCGGTTTTAAAAGAAAGAACAGAGCCATGTCTTATCATGTTTTCAAAATTCCATGCTCTGATTCTATAAACATTCATCTGCTGAAAACTAAATGCTTTGAAAAATAACTCGGTCTCTATTGTTTGATAATCATCAGGACTTATTTGTCAAAATCTCTATCTCTCAATCAACAACCTATGTCATTGATTGAGGGGGAGAATGATTTCAATTAAATTGAAAAGTTATTTGGCATTAAATTGTTTTCAAAAGATATACATGCATGTTTTATCAATGGAGTTTAAAGTCTTAAAATCCGATCCTTATCAGTTCAAACGCTTTCATAATCAAGTCACAATTCCCCTTAAAAGCCTTCAAAATCAATTTAAATCAATAAGAGATCACAAATCTCAAATTATTTGATAATTGTGATCGGGGGAGAATGTGTGATTTAAATTGGATTTAAACTGATAATTAGGTAAATGGTTTTATAAGGATGTACATGCTATCCTGCCCACATGTGACAAACGATTTCAAATTTTCCATGCACATGTTGAGGGGGAGCATCTATCTTAAACCTTTGATTTGAAACGTGATCATTCATCCCAATGTGCAGGTTCCTTCTAGTATGTGCAAAACTCTTTTCAAACCTCGAGGCACATATTGAGGGGGAGCGAATTTATGGAAACCTCATCCTTCCCGGAAATGCTATTTCTACTTGATTTGATGTGGGAAGTGATGTTGATATCTTTTAGAAAATGGTAATCAAAGAAGTTAATTCTTTCTCTTGCCTCCGTGTGCAAAACATTCCTCAAATACTTGATGCACATGTTGAGGGGGAGTTCTCGTTCTAAAAATATCAAAAACAACTCAGGTACAAAATGCTTTGATAATATATCACAAGTATCTGAATTGATTTTCAAATGGTTTTCAATTGGATCCAATGGCAGATGAACAATACCAAATAGACCGACCAACTTTACTTTATGTACGGTGATATAAGGATGATAAGGTTAGGTATTGGTTCCCATGATCCGCCAGAACCGGAGGGATCTACCCAGGGACAATCCACTAGTTAGTGTAGAAGTCCTTAGGTATGATGATAAAAGGAGAAAAATGAGATATGGGAAGAGTGTGGACTAAGACTGAGCTAGTACTGGAATAAACCCAACAAGGTTCTAGCTATGAAGTCTCGGTAAGCACTGAAGGGGTTGAAGAATTAAAAAGAATTGAATGAGAAAAGGGTGAAAACAAATAGCCCTCCATTTATTCAACCTTAGGGCAGAAACCGGGTTCAATTCATATGCTACTGATGGTAACATCGGTATTGAAGACAAGACGTCATGGACCCAGTGACGCACTTCACTTCAACTTTCCAAACCACTCAAGTTCCTCTTAAAAGGACTTGTTTCATTCTCACGGGGAACCTACATAATCTATCGACTTTCTCTTAGAGATTGTTGATATTGAAGAAGGAGACCCTCTCCCTAGTCTCCGACACAGGAACCAAATGTGCACTATTGAGTCTAGAGCCAAGAGATCATCCACAATATCTCATTAGGACACAAAATTAATGAAAACTCACTGTTTCACACAATGTGGAAAGTAAGAATATATTAAGAGTCCTACGCATTATCCTTGTGGTATTGCCAGAACATCCGAGTGATATGTAAAAATATTCACAATGAAGATGGAAATCCTTCTAGAGCCAACATCAAACAAGCTCTTTGTGGGTGACATGTGAAATCTTGCAAAAGATCAAGCTTGTGACAACTGGATAGAAATGATGGGGAGATTCAATTTTGAATCAACCTTGGTCCAGGAATGGAATTGACGAATACTTTTGGAAAAACCGTTCGATGTGCAAATCTTCTTTTCTCTAGCACGTCGAATGTGTATTCATGTTTTCAAACATAAAAAGTATCTCTGATTGAAAAAAATACTTTTGGAAAAACCGTTCGATGTGCGAATCTTCTTTTCGCTAGCACGTCGAATGTGTATTATTTTCAAATAAAAAAAGTGTTTTTATGATTGATAATTGATTTTCAATAAAACCTTCGTTGTATTGCAAAAACTATTTCTATTGAGCAATACACGATTGTTTTTCAAATCTCTTTTCATCAATCAGTGGACTTAAAATTCGCTGGTTCACTCACTCCGTGTTATCTTCTTTGAGATGTTCCGGCTTGAGAACAGCTAGAGCAGCTGCGAAACCCTGTCAAGGAAATTCTTCGGAATTATACCTGATCACAGGCAGTACTTGTACTGATCAACGGGGAACTGTGGGCCGTGTACCTCAATTCAACGAAAGTGATCAAAGACACTTTCGTGCGATTTATTGTTAACTGTTGTATGCAGGTACGTCCGACGTTTGCAGCTGTTCAGAATGAAGCGGTCAATCCATAGCCGCATGCTCACACTACACATTCATTTCAAAAGAAATCATGATAAGTGCATCAATGACTCTGATATTTTCACTCCATGCTTCTGCTACGCTGCTGCCAATATCATGAATCAACTAAAGCTTCCGCTACTCTGATGTGAAGATATCATGATCCAGAATGTGAGCATGTCGGTCCATAAGTCACAACACCACAAAGGATGTCACAGAGATTTTTGATAGCTGATGATCTCAAATGATGGCTCAAAATTATTATCACGTGGATCAGTAAAAGACCTCCACTTGGAGTAACCAAACATGCATTGTGTAGAATCAATGACTATGAGCTTAGAAGCAATGGTCTACATCAAGAATGCAAGAACAATTTTTAAATGTAAAATCTTTTTTGTATTCAATGTAATTTTGGTACATGATTGAGGTGACCTCCCTTAGGGGGAGATTGTTAGGAATTAGAAATTCCAGGTGTTAAAGAGTCGGTCACCTCAAGTATATGTAATCGTTAGAAAGCTCGTAGTCGTAGTTCTTTTAAGTTAAGTAGTATTTAGTTAAGTAACACCGTGGAGGACGGACGGGTCTTTACCCACTGTATGCCTGATCCACAGCCCGATGTGTGGCGATTTATGTAAGACTATAAATACTCTCTACCTTCCAAGGTAGAGAGTTGGAGCTCATAATAATATCTTTCACTTTCTCTCACTAAGTTCCCTAAACCTCTAACTTTCTCTCTCTAGAATTCCATCTATATGCTACTTTGTGTTATGGTTTGATGTGTATATGAAAAGTTATATCTTACAGATATTACCCATATTTTCAATATCTGATTCAATAAACACAGTTGATTGTACTTCGTTATGTATCTTTTGCTCATCAACTTCATCGTATAATTTTAATACCTCAGAGATGAGTTTGTCTTTGGATGGACGAGCTTGTGGTGATGAAGAGACTTTAGGAGAGACCATTGGAGAAACACTAGCCATGAAGATGGTTTGTGCAGTAGGTTCTTCATCAACATCAGAGTCATATGCATCACAATCAGCTACTTGAAAGGCATTCTGATGATTATGGCCTATCTCCTGAATTGGTTGCTCATCCACATCTGCATCATATGTCTTAGCATTTCCCTCAGCCAAGAACAACCACTCCTCTTCATCCAAAGCTGCCCCATTATCCTGAGCTTGCACAAGAAACATCTTATCCCTGAAGTACTCAGCATTCTGAGGGTGTTTTGGTGATGTGCAGTTCCTTGCAATGTGTCCCTCACCTCCACAATTGTAACATTTGATTAGCTTTGCTTGACCCTGATTTCCATTCCTTCCTCTGTTCTGATTTGCAGCATAACCTCTACCAGCTCCACCTCTTGCTTGTTCGTACTGTCGTTCTTGAACTGGCTGCACCATAACCTTCCCATCTCTGACAGTGGCTTGATTATGTAGATTGGAAGCAGTTCTGAGATTGTTGTTGGTGTGTGGAAGAGAGTTCATGTTTTGACTAATTAGAAGAGCTAGTTGATTAATGAAGTTTCCCACGTGTGCATCAGCATCAGCTTGTTTGAACATAGGGTCAGGAATGAGTTTGTGATTACCATTACCCATGGGTATCACTTGTGAGGCTTTGGTTGTGATTCCGATGTTTGAGTAGAAGGCAGTTGAGTCATTTGAAGAGCTTGTCTCTCCCTGGTTGGTTTTGAACTGATAAAGAATCATTTTTTCAAACATAGCATGTATCTCATTCTGAAGGAGGAAGGCATAGAGTTGCTCATAGTTTGTATTCTTCAATCCTTTGGTAAGCTTTACAGAAGTGACGAACTTGTGCCATTCTGGATTCATATTGTTCACAAACTTTGAATTCAGCTGAATGTTCGGCATTGTCATCTTAATATTTCTCATGTCATTCACAAGCTTGTGAAACCTCACATAGTACTCATAAACACTCTCATCTGGTTTCATCTTGAAGTTCTCAAATTCATCATATAACTGTGATTCTCGGTCTTCAATAGTTAACTCAGAACCAGAGAGAAGCATCTTGACATTATCCCATATAGCTTTAGCTTCAGTGTTGTGATTGATAAGCTTGTAGATGTCTTTTGGAAGACCTTGCAGTATAATGTTAGACGCTCGGATATCTGCGTCAAATCTCTTCTTCTCCTTATCATCGAGCTCATCATCCATCTTTGGTCTGTCCATTCCGTAAATCAAAGTTCCATCTTCAGCAGTTTCAAGTACATCTCTAGTAGTTTCAACTCGGTAAGGTCCTTCATCAATGGATTTGAGAATATTAACCCTATTTTCTTTTCCAAGACAGTACAATCTGATTCGTTGAGCCCAAGATTCATAGTCAGTTCTGTCAAGCATGGGTGGACGAGTATCTGAGCCAGCAGCTTGAACATCCTCAGCTACTGACGAAGCACTGGTAGGAACGATGTTTGCCATGATAACAAATTCTACGGGATTTTACTATTCTTTGATTAAACCGGGAAATTGATTCTTTCACGGGATTTTACTAAACCAAAAGAATAACCATAAGAATGTATCACGAAGAAGTAACAAGTCTAAATGAACAAGTAGCTAAATACACAACTCGCTTAGGCAGTCAACTCGCTAAATAGCCAAGTCGAATTAGTATCAACTCGCATCACAATCAACTCGCTTAATGAATAAAGTCGCTAAATAGCCAACTCGCTTTAGTATCAACTCGCAACACAATCAACTCGCTTGAACACTAAGTCGCTTAAATTAACTCGCTAAATAGCTAAGTCGCTTTAGATCTCAAGTCGCTTAAAGAAACAGCTCGCTTAGAACCTAAGTCGCATAAATATCAACTCGCTAAACAGCTAAGTCGCATGTACCAACTCGCATCAAATAACAAAGCAACTCGCTTTGAAGAAAAACAAGTTCGAGACTCAACTCGCTTCGTCCTTCTTTCACAAATAACCACTTTATCAATCCAAAACAACCAAACCATAATGATTTAAGCCTTCCAATTCAAAACATAAACACATATGATGATCCTAAACACAAAAGTACAAGCAAAATTCAAACTTTAAAACTAGAATTTGTCCAAATGAATCAAACTCTCCTAAACCCTTAATACCCCAAAAACCTTATGAAATCCACCAAAACAGAGAGCATGAAAGATGAGTGATCAAACCATGGCTCTTGATACCAATTGTAGGATATTGGATTTCACAAACACTCTAAACCATGATCAAAGTAGGCGTATAAGTATGTTAGAGAGAGAAAGTTCTTATGAGAGAAAGGAAGAGAGTTGGGAACTATAGTGAGAGAAGGAAAATATTATTATGAGCTCCAACTCTCTACCTTGGAAGGTAGAGAGTATTTATAGTCTTACAATAAAACGCCACACAACGGGCTGTGGATCAGGCATACAGTGAGTAAAGACCCGTCCGTCCTCCACGGTGTTACTTAACTAAGTACTACTTAACTTAAAATAACTACGACTACGAGCTTTCTAACGATTACATATACTTGAGGTGACTGACTCTTTAATACCTGGAATTTCTAATTCCTAACAAGACTCTATTCATACATTGGAAATTAATCAATTACATGATCTCAGTTTTCCTTCTTTCATTCCTTAGTGGTATTCAAAAGGAAAACAAGACCTTTAGGTTCATGCATATGAAATTAATATCTATCATCGATCTAATGTGTGAAGTATTGCCTCATGTTTATCCGAACACAATCATAAATGGTTTATAACAAGTATGTTAAAATCATTCTTTGGTTCGTTGCAAAGCGGACATAACATGTAAACTTTTATGGACCTCAAATCTTAACAATCTTCATTGGACCACGTCTGAACAAATAAACTAAATGACTCAAGCTAGAAGATGTCTATAGATCCAAGCCAATCAACATCAATCACCAACAGCCTACACTCCATCAAGACTCATCTATATAAATTCCATCTCTCGACCCATACTCATCTATTACTAACTCGACTCTAAACACAAGGTTAAACAAAACGTAAATGATTCAGATCTCAGTTTCTCATGTGTTCTTCAAACCCATACCTGACCATTAAAGATCATTCACATGAGTTAATACATCATTGGTCCATTAATATGTGGAAGCATACACTTCATTAATTTTTGAAAACTATTCAATCAGATTTATAACAATAGTGTTATAATCTATTGATGTTTCGTTTTAATTAAATCACAAGATACGATATATATAATTTTAAACCTACCTTAGAATCGTATGTGGGAACGTGTTGCCCAATCTAAAACTCATGCCATCCCTGTGGCTGAGTTTCATCGTGTTGTGTCTAAACACGAGTGGTACGGACTGCTCTTAATTAAACTCTTGATTCGGATCAATCATCACCCTTGATTAGATCTTTGTGCGTGTCGTTATGAACGAGAGGATTGGGGCAAACGAACTTTGGATTGTGATTATATCATATGATTTAGGGTTGGAGATGAGTTTTTGTTGAATGTGATCTGTTTTGGAGAAAGGGAGGTGGATAATTTTTTTTGAGATGATAATTAGGGTTGGTGTGAGAAACGGGATATTAGGAGATTAGGGATTTAGTGTGTGTGCTATGTGATATTTATCCCTAAATATTAGGGTTAGCCATGTTAAAACTGAATTGGGCCGCATATTAGATCTGATATTATTTGTGTGTTCATGGGCCGACTACAAAATTGATGTTATTATGATTCTTGTTAGACTTATTCGTGGCCATGAGTGGAGCTAAGAATGGATTTGAGTGGACCGTTACATATCATGTTAAGCTAATACTAGAATCACGTTAAGTGAAGTTGTGGCATTTTATATCACGTTTACTCATTATGATATACTTTGACACAATTTCGTCCACACTTCTTTGCTCATCTTTGACCGTAAATTGGATCAAGTTTGAATTATTATGGGCTAGAATTGGATCCGGTGTATTTTTTGTAGGTCGAACCAAGTGGGATTTTTATTTTGATCATGTGATGCATATTGATAAAAGTCATTGGACCAAGCTTACGTTGGATATGTAATAACGAGGATTTGGAAGATGGACATAATGGACTTCTCAAAATTGTATCACAAATATGAGATTTGACAACATGAGACTTGGATAAAATGAGAGTTGATGATGTGATTTGGTGTGATGATGAGATTCATTGCGTTAGGCGGTTTGATACTTTGAGTTATACATTTTCACATAAAATATTATGTCACGGCTTGAATTGATGGTTGAACTAAGTTGACTACGGGGTTGTTTGGATGGTATTTCTTATTTGAATTAGCAGTGAAATTTTCCGGGCACGTTTACTTATTTCGTTTTCTTTCTTTCTACCCTTCCGCGAAGACGACTTTTGTGGGCATTTATAGAGTGTGATAAAGACTTGGCTATTTAGTTACTCTTGTGATTCTTTCTCGCTTAACCCACAACATAGCTATCACTTCGGTGTCTCACGCAGTTGAGGATACGTCAAGAGGTTTTGTACATTGGGCACACCGTTTCTTTTTCACAAGGATTAGTACAAGCTTAAGTAGAAAATATGGGGAATTCTACTTCATGTTCAAATTTGGTATATCGGGCTTACTTCACCAAGGGGTCACTGCAATAGCCGACAATATATGTGGAAGATGTGCTTACCAAAGTATTTAAAAGATGAGATGTGATCAGCAATCCCCATAGAATATTCGATGCCACTGAATGTCAATGATACTTCACAGTCTAAGCAAAATATTTCAAGAATCTTCTGCGTCACTCATGACTTTTCAAGATGTTTGCTTATGACAAGAACTTTTTGTGCAAATGATCGTACACGTTAATGATGCTTCCGAAAGTTCGAAACCATCATGGGGGAGAAACGTGTACTTTGATGATTATGGTCAACCTCAGGGGGAAGTAGTATATACTACTCGACTTAGTATGGTTTGTGAAGTTGTCTACATATGGGTAAAGAATTGTTGATGATATTGTTGATGACGGAGAAGAATCGTTAATGAACCACTGCATGTTCCCCTAAAACAAGCATTCACCAAAACCAAAGTTGTCATAAAACATTCAAGCCGACATTGTTTACGGTTTAGTCTTGATTTTGTAAAGTCCCGTGAAAGAATCTATTTCTTGGTTTAAATCATAGATTTGTAAAATCCCGTAACAATAAAAACATCCCGGTGAAAGAAATGTGTATTTCCGAATCTATCTTACGGTTTATTCTTGGTTTTGTAAAATTCCGCGAAAGAAACTATTTCTCGGTTTAAACCATAGAATTATAAAATCCCGTAATGATGGAACCATCCTGGAGAAAGGAAAGTGTATTTCGAGATCTTATCTGATGTTGGTGCCACGGTTTCTACTTCGAAGAAGGGATAAAGGGTGTACTTTATATCTTGGATGGCTACTTGGATTTAATTCATGGCAGCTTGGTTATTACATGGTTTTACAGGGTTATGTGCTTTTAACCATGGTCAGGATGAGACCATTATCATAGTTCACTTAAAACGTCAAAGGAGGCTAGATTTGAGCTTTAAACCACAAGATGTGACAACGGCGTTAATTCAGTATTATCTATTTGAGGTTGAAGTGAAATGTCACGGGCAAGTGTACTTAGTATCTGAAGGTATCGGGGATGGTTGGATGAAGATTCTTCGAGATCCTTGTTCAAGCTTTTAATATTTTCAAAAACGAAGACTTGGAAATCTAGTTATTTTTGGGTGATTTTTCCTTTTCTTTTACCACTTAGGGGAATTGGTCTCTTACCACCACAAAATAACTATCACTTTAAGGAGTTACATTGTAGTGCTCAGTGTCACATTAAATTGTGGATTTTCAAGAGGTGATGTACGTCTTATACTTGATGGTTGGTTGGATGAAGAGTATAGAGTACTTAGGGATTCAATGGAGGATGAACTCTCGGCACCGCTCTTTGTTACATGTGTGCAAGTTTAAGTCACGAGTTCAGGTAAATTCACTTCAGGGTCAAATTCATCATATTGGGTTTTTCTCCATCAGCTGTTACGACAAAGAGCCTACGGAATGATAATCGGTTTGATAACAAGTTTGCCAAGAGTAGTTGAAAAGAGAGAGATTATGACGTTTGAACACAACAGTTCAAGCCTCGTTCTCTAAAGAAAAGAAAAGTGTACATCTCAGTGCGCTTTATCTTTAAAAGAAGAGAAATCTTCTTATGATGTTTGAACACAACAGTTCAAGCCTCGTACTCTAAAGAAAATAAAAGCGTACATTTCAGTGCGCTTTATCTTCTAAAGAAGAGAAATCTTCTTATTATGACCATTCTCATCAACATAATTCATGCTTTTTTCATGCGCTTTTAGTCATCAAGTGAACTTAACTACTATTGATTTTTTTCGTATTCCACTTGCTCAATTATAATGACTATGGCGACATCATATGCTACCTTTGAGGGGGAGAAGTGTGAATAGACTACATTGGGATGATACTCACTTGTTTAGTCAAGAATGGCAACTCCGTATGCAATTCTTGAGAGGGAGAAGAAGTGTGATAATACTACATGTTGATCTACATCCGAGAATAAATGGTCATACAGCTCCAAACTCATGTAAGAACCGAGCTTCTTCTTAGTGGGTCATCTTCACATTGAGTTTCATCTAAGAGCTGTTGGTTGACATCTTCTCAAGGACTGATGAGTTTAACGGCAAAGTGCTTCCAGTTGCGGGGCTGATTTCCTTGATGAACATCTTTCTGTTCTTGTTTAATTGGGAGGGATTTGAGTTAAGGGTATTTGCTATATACAAGTTAACGGGAATGCATTTGGTGAGAAGAAGATGTTAACTTTCTATTCCCAAAATGGACAATCTAGAAGAAGGTCGAGTCTACAGTCTGTTCTACATTTTTTGTTGCATGTTAGAAGACTAAAGACGAGTTGCATTTAACGATCTAATGTCACACCCCCAAATTACCTGTTTTTCAGCGGAATGGAATTCCTGGGGGATGACTGTCATAGCATCAAAGTTACAGTTATATCGAACGACCTAAAGTGTCGTTTGGAAAACACATCGTTTGATTTAATAAAACAATCAGAGTTTACAAAATGTAGGTCCCAAATAAAATCAATATGTACGGAAATAAATTTGATACAAGCCAAACGATGTTTTTAAAGTGCATAAATCCCATGTGTGACGCGTCGTCACCACGACTCTATGATATGTCCATATGCATGCCATTAAGTGAATGCCTTAGATACTTGAGATAAAACATGCTAAAAAGTGTCAACACAAAGGTTGAGTGAGTTCATAGAGTTTGTGTGGAAATGTAAAGCCTTTAAAGAATGTTCATGCTGCAAAGGTATTCTAAATCCACTCAGTTCCAAGTTCCGCCCATACAAAACTTGCAACCTGTGTGTTTACAACCCATTGCCAAAATGTGTATAGTTTAGGTTCAAGCGCATGATGACAAATGAATTCACATAATAGTATATAGCTTAATGTTTCAATATTCAATTGATATAACACATATGAGTGTTGTTTCAAATGATTCCAAGACTATTAGTTCATGATTATACCAAGACCTTCAGTTCAATGATTATACCAAGACCATCAGTTCAATGATTATACCAAGACCATCAGTTCAATGATTATACCAAGACCATCAGTTCAATGATTTATGATATAGAAACTCTAAATATGGCAATATTGTTACTTTGTATGACTAAACATTCAGTTTAGATAAACATATAGTTTGCAAATAGACATGAATGTCATAAACATTGTTGAGCATGTATCTCCCCCAAAGAGTTTAATAAAAGCATTAAAACAATTTAAAATGGGGCTATGGAACTCACCTGATGCAATGTTTATGATGATATAATGGCAAAAGTGGATACACTGAAATGAGGCGCAACCTCTAACCGTGACCTATTATGAATGATATGTTCTACAATAAGTTATGATGTAATGTTATGCATGCAATTCGTATGATATCTATACCACTTGTGAATTTTTGAAAATAACACTTACCGTCGAAAAATAATCTTATAACGTCTTGACAATTTATAAATTACTTTACAAGTATTTACGTTAAAATGATATCCTACGATAGTTATTTAATGATTTATTATGAAATTATAACTTTTCATCGTAAAATAATGTCATTTGATAATTTCATGAAGGTGACTAAACGGCCTCGAAAAGCTAGTTGTAAAATGGTGCACATCGAGTGTTAGGAAACAAACTCAACGGTTTTGGAAAGCTTGTAGCATTATCTAAAATTTTTAGCTTTTAAGTTTTCATCATAGAGGTCTCGATCATGGAGAAAAATATAGGTAAAGTATGGTACTTGTGTCCAAAATATCGTTTAAGAGTGGTTTTCGGCAAAGTTTAAGTAACCGTATTTTATTCATTACAACTCCGCTTGACGAACGGTTGGACATTTTGAAAAATATGCTAGGCGAACTTACTTTTACTAGAAGACATCATGTTATAAAAAGTAATACATCAATGTTGAAAACGACCCTCAACATGGTCATTTGTGGCCGTAATGTTTGTCTAATAGAAATATATTAGTTTTGCTTATTTAATATAGTTACGGCAACTTTATTCAAACGCGTGTAATTTAATCGTTACAAGTCCGTTTTCTACGTTTTATATGTCCTTAGCTTCGTATTAAAGTATACTAATATATTTTTGATAGGTCGACACAATTTATAACATTTAAGACTCATTTTTGACTCGTAAAAAGTAGAAGTAACATGCTGAAATTTCTGAATTTTATAGTTCTCGTCGTCTAACTTGAAAATAGCATAACTTTTTCGTTATAGCTCCGTTTTAACCCGTTCAAGCGGCCACGTTTTCGTTTTAAAGTATATTTTCTAAATATCTAGTCCAAAAATTTTTACCTACTGTCGAAGATTCCAGAATTCAAAAATATGATCAGACCTTTAAATAAAGTTGTCGAAATGAGTTTTTCTCGCGCAAAACCTATTCTAACCAATTCAAACCAACGCCGAAGCTATTCTAATCCTACCATACACCTTCTTAGGGTGTCATGGGTTCCTAGACATCACCGAAAGTGATATGTTTCAAGGAGTAATTATAGGATGATGAATATATATATATATATAACACTCAAAAACAATAAAAAGTGGTATAAACATCAATATGACTTGCATGTTTTTCTTAAATATGATGAAATGAATATAATATGAGTATGAAAGATGAACATGAACATGAGATGCTTACTAATAACTTGATGAGGTGAAGTGAACAAAGGTTAATCCTAACACCCTAGGTTTTTATTTCAAAACCTTAACTAAGAGTGTGACTAGATTGTGAATTAACTTGACTTGAAAAATTTTGGTGATCCTCCTTGGTCTTTCTATGGTGGCCGGTTCAATGGGGAGAAGAGAGGAGAGGAACTTTGATCTTTTACACTTTGTAATTTTTGTTGTATGTGTTAATAGTTTGAGTATAAAATGAATATAAGTAAATATAAGTTAGATATTTAGGATATTAATGGTGTGACTCATCCATCTTGAAGTCATAAAAATTATAAAAATACATTTCTTACAAAAATTGAGTGAAATAATAATTATCCTATAGTTTTTACGAAAACCGTCGTAATTATATAAATATAACAATTTATATACGAAATAAATTTAAAATACCGGGTAAACTAATAATATTATTTTTATAATCTTAATATGAGTACAAAAATATATCGGAATAATTTTTGGAAGTGTCGGATCAAATGTTCAAATAATGTTTACGCGATAGCGTTTATTTAATAAGAAAATAAACGTTTAATGTAAAATGCAAAACCCATGCATAAATTGATATGAAATGATGTTACTAATGATGTGTAGACTAAATCTAGTCTATATGAAATGTCCTGAAATTACGAGTTGTCACATTCGCCCACCCAAAAAGGAATTCAGTCCCTGAATTCAGTTCGTGTTGGTCTCTCTGGTTTAGGGTTTGATGTGGCAAACTTTCCCATTCTCGAGCAAAACCCTCAAAAGACTTTTAGGTAACCGATTTTTTCTTAATCTCACAACTCATCAAACAAGAATTGTCATGAGATTAGGCTAAATCGGTTTGAGTAACGGGTCCTTTGAAAATTTGGCTCGGTAATAGAATTTCTTACACATATAAGACTACTACTCCCTTCATTGCATGATTCTTCCTGAATTAGACATAGGTGATCAGGCTATGTATAATTTAGGAGTAACTATGCAATGCTTGGACTAATCGACTTATATGATATTTGGTGTTAAGTCATAAACCCGCATGTACAATAAGTATGCACTTATAATGATATGATGAGATGATATGATGATGTAGTTATAGTCTAGGGTCAATGATGCAACCTAGTTATCTATAACCGATGCTCTGATACCAATCTGTCACACCCCCAAATTACCTGTTTTTCAGCGGAATGGAATTCCTGGGGGGATAACTGTCATAGCATCAAAGTTACAGTTATATCGAACGACCTAAAGTGTCGTTTGGAAAACACATCATTTGATTTAATAAAAGAATCAGAGTTTACAAAATGTAGGTCCCAAATAAAATCAACATGTACGGAAATAAATTTGATACAAGCCAAACGATGTTTTTAAAGTGCATAAATCCCATGTGTGACGCGTCGTCACCACGACTCTATGATATGTCCATATGCATGCCATGAAGTGAATGCCTTAGATACCTGAGATAAAACATGCTAAAAAGTGTCAACACAAAGGTTGAGTGAGTTCATAGAGTTTGTGTGGAAATGTAAAGCCTTTAAAGAATGTTCATGCAGCAAAGGTATTATAAATACACTCAGTTCCAAGTTCCGCCCATACAAAACTAGCAACCTGTGTGTTTACAACCCATTGCCAAAATGTGTATAGTTTATGTTCAAGCGCATGATGACAAATGAATTCACATAATAGTATATAGCTTAATGTTTCAATATTCAATTGATATAACACATATGAGTGTTGTTTCAAATGATTCCAAGACCATTAGTTCATGATTATACCAAGACCATCAGTTCAATGATTATACCAAGACCATCAGTTCAATGATTATACCAAGACCATCAGTTCAATGATTATACCAAGACCATCAGTTCAATGATTTATGATATAGAAACTCAAAATATGGCAATATTGTTACTTTGTATGACTAAACATTCAGTTCAGATAAACATATAGTTTGCAAATAGACATGAATGTCATAAAAATTGTTGAGCATGTATCTCCCCCTAAAGAGTTTAATAAAAGCATTAAAACAATTTAAAATGAGGCTATGGAACTTACCTGATGCAATGTTTATGATGATATAATGGCAAAAGTGGATACACTGAAATGAGGCGCAACCTCTAACGGTGACCTATTATGAATGATATGTTCTACAATAAGTTATGATGTAATGTTATGCATGCAATTCGTATGATATCTATACCACTTGTGAATTTTTGAAAATAACACTTACCGTCGAAAAATAATCTTATAACGTCTTGACAATTTATAAATTACTTTACAGGTATTTACGTTAAAATGATATCCTACGTTAGTTATTTAATGATTTATTATGAAATTATAACTTTTCGTCGTAAAATAATGTCATTTGATAACTTCATAAAGGTGACTAAACGGCCTCGAAAAGCTAGTTGTAAAATGGTGCACATCGAGTGTTAGGAAACAAACTCAACGGTTTTGGAAAGCTTGTAGCATTATCTAAAATTTTTAGCTTTTAATTTTTCATCATAGAGGTCTCGATCATGGAGAAAAATATAGGTAAAGTATGGTACTTGTGTCCAAAATATCGTTTAAGAGTGGTTTTCGGCAAAGTTTAAGTAACCGTATTTTATTCATTACAACTCCGCTTGATGAACGGTTGGACATTTTGAAAAATATGCTAGGCGAACTTACTTTTACTAGAAGACATCATGTTATAAAAAGTACTACATCAATGTTGAAAACGACCCTCAACATGGTCATTTGTGGCCGTAATGTTTGTCTAATAGAAATATATTAGTTTTGCTTATTTAATATAGTTACGGCAACTTTATTCAAACGCGTGTAATTTAATCGTTACAAGTCCGTTTTCTACGTTTTATATGTCCTTAGCTTCGTATTAAAGTATACTAATATATTTTTGATAAGTCGACACAATTTATAACGCTTAAGACTCATTTTTGACTCGTAAAAAGTAGAAGTAACATGCTGAAATTTCTGAATTTTATAGTTCTCGTCGTCTAACTTGAAAATAGCATAACTTTTTCGTTATAGCTCTGTTTTAACCCGTTCAAGCGGCCACGTTTTCGTTTTAAAGTATATTTTCTAAATATCTAGTCCAAAAATTTTTACCTACTGTCGAAGATTCCAGAATTCAAAAATATGATCAGACCTTTAAATAAAGTTGTCGAAATGAGTTTTTCTCGCACAAAACCTATTCTAACCAATTCAAACCAACGCCGAAGCTATTCTAATCCTACCATACACCTTCTTAGGGTGTCATGGGTTCCTAGACATCACCGAAAGTGATATGTTTCAAGGAGTAATTATAGGATGATGAATATATATATATATATATATAACACTCAAAAACAATAAAAAGTGGTATAAAGATCAATATGACTTGCATGTTTTTCTTAAATATGATGAAATGAACATAATATGAGTATGAAAGATGAACATGAACATGAGATGCTTACTAATAACTTGATGAGGTGAAGTGAACAAAGGTTAATCCTAACACCCTAGGTTTTTATTTCAAAACCTTAACTAAGAGTGTGACTAGATTGTGAATTAACTTGACTTGAAAAATTTTGGTGATCCTCCTTGGTCTTTCTATGGTGGCCGGTTCAATGGGGAGAAGAGAGGAGAGGAACTTTGATCTTTTACACTTTGTAATTTTTGTTGTATGTGTTAATAGTTTGAGTATAAAATGAATATAAGTAAATATAAGTTAGATATTTAGGATATTAATGGTGTGACTCATCCATCTTGTCGACATACATAAAAAAAAAGGGACTAGATGCATTTAGTAGTAATTAAGTATATTAATGTAGGATAAATGTGTAGTTAATTAAGGATAATTAATAACTTGTGTATTTATTTAAGCATTTAAGGTAGCGTTAGCTAAAAATAAATTTTAACGGATCAAAATAAAATATATTGAAGTCATAAAAATTATAAAAATACATTTCTAACAAAAATTGAGTGAAATAATAATTATCGTATAGTTTTTACGAAAACCGTCGTAATTATATAAATATAACAATTTATATACGAAATAAATTTAAAATACCGGGTAAACTAATAATATTATTTTTATAATCTTAATATGAGTACAAAAATATATCGGAATAATTTTTGGAAGTGTCGGATCAAATGTTCAAATAATGTTTACGCGATATCGTTTATTTAATAAGAAAATAAACGTTTAATGTAAAATGCAAAACCCATGCATAAGTTGATATGAAATGATGTTACTAATGATGTGTAGACTAAATCTAGTCTATATGAAATGTCCTGAAATTACGAGTTGTCATATCTAAAGACTTCTTCTTATTTCGGACATTTATTAAAAGATTTTTGGTTTAGGGGAGAGCACTAATTGGGGGAGAGTTAAAAGCCATATTTAATCCCCAATTAGACTTGCTCACACTCTTCCGTAGCAAGTTGATTCTCACAAAGAGTTTAAGTGTTCTTCTCAACAGATTTCTAGTATACGAGCTTATTATGTGTTGCTGATTCTGAAGTATCAAAACCAACAAGGGGGAAGGAGACACGCATCGAAACATGAGTAAACTTGATGAACTTAATACTTCTAAGTGATTAAAGATATCCCGGGAAGACATATGTCAATACCGCAGAGAAACTCAAGGTTTGACTCATGGCGTTTAGTGTTCTTATTTCAACTATGTGGGGGAAGAGATGGAAGAGTTAGTTTCTGGTGATAAAAAGGGTACACAAGTGTGTGATGATTTTGATGCTATCGCAATCATCAAGGGAGAGAGATTGTGTACATTGGGGACACTCAGTTGTTTCACTTGAGAGCTTAATGAGTGATTCAGATCCGGAGTTGATATCCGCAGAGATAATCAGTGATTCGGCCTGCTTCTTCAATGTTATCGGTTATTATCTCTTTGGGCATTTGGGTACTTCGGGTTCTTGAGCTTCATACACTATCATCAGGGGAGAGAAAAGTATACATCGGGGTTATTCTTTGGTGGTGAATGTCTAAGAAATGATGACTTCTATCTTCCACAATGGGGCTACTCGGTACTCGTATCATCATCTTCTTAGACTATATCATCTAATCTATCTGTAAATATTAATTAAAAACAAAATACAAAAATATAAAACCAACAAAAACAAAATAGAAAAATATAAAATCAACAAAAACCGTTAAAAATCAGAAAATTCGAAAAATACCAAAAATATGTTTTCTCAAGATATGTCTTCTTGTATCGATAACATCTACGGTCTTAGAAATGTCATTCAACAATGGCACGGGACCATAGATGAAGTTCAAGCAAAAGGCTTTTCAAAACATGTCTAAATATTATGGCTTGCAGTTACTTCAGACTGTAACCCGTGCTTAAACAATGGTTTGCTATTATTTCAGATAGCAACCCGCTCTTCAAAAGAATGAAAGTGCTGCGCTAAACCAATTTTTCAAAAATTTCGTACACTTATCCTAAAACATTATGAGGAAAGTATGTTGAAGGACTGCTGTTCCTACTCAAATATTTTTCCTTCTAAAATTCTTCAGAAAAATATTTTTTTAACAAAATGGTGGTGAATAAGTTGCTTGAAAATCAATCAGAATCAAGTTTTCATAAATTTGCAAAACCCAATCAATGAGTTCAGCTTATTTAAAACTTTTCATAGAAAGAGTCATTGATTAAGGGGGAGAATGTTTTCAAATTTATATTATCTATCGGGATTATCTAATCATCCTATGTGCTTAACTCAAAAAGATAATTGCCTATGTTGAAGGACTAGGAATTTAGGATATGATTGTTAGAATTAGATGACTATAGTTTGATAAACATGTTATTCCAATGCTTTACATGATCTGATTGATATGTTGGATCGACTTTTATTAGTCGATTGCTGTTTGGGTGATGTCGACCACCATATATATGTATGTATGTTTACTAACGTATGTAGATATCATGGTATAAAAGAATGTTCTCGATCCGGATCCCACAAAATAAGACGATTTGAGGCCGAAAGGAAAGGGCAACTATTTCTTGGGTCGACAAATGAAGAAACGGAGCTTAATAGGATCTCTATGGAGAGTTGGCATGATAGATGCAACGTCAGAGATCTCACTGCATCAGCAGATTGTTTTCTTCCAGCCCTACAGCAACAACAGAATCTTCTTAACCACCTAACGTATCTTTGTGCATGACAAGTAGTGGATGATACCATTTTTTCTTAAAACAATCTTAAATAATATTGTTTTGAAAATGGGAAAAATATTGCTTTGAAAATAAATTGAACTCTAATTTTGGAAATCAACTGGTCTTTATTATGTCAAATCTTAAGTCACTCAATCAACGACTATGGTCATCGATTGAGGGGGAGAGTGATTTCAAATTAAATATTTTCAAACAATATTTCATCTATCAAGTCAGTTTGTACGTAATAATGTGGTGATCTAAGGATTTAATGTTATGTCATGGTATGATTTTCTTTAAAACTCAAAGATCTTTCAAAATGAATTTTTTTATGTTCTTGTTTGATTGTCAAATAGTTTTATTTACTTAAAAACTATCATACCTGACACTAACAATCTTTAATGTCTTAAATTGATCATTATCAGTCTATTTCAAAATTAAATCATGCAACGTCTTTCCCCAAAATATTTTAATTGATTTAAATCAATTGGGATCACAAATATCAAAAGGTTTGAAATTTTTGATTGGGGGGAGAGATCGTGATTTAAATCTCAAATATGTTTAAAGGGTAATTGTTTCAAAAGCACTCTTTCCTTCATGTGGCAAATGATTTCAGTTACATGATGCACATGGTTGAGGAGGAGCATTTAACCAAAAACAGAAGAGAATTTAAACCAGGCATATTTTCTCCCATGTTTTCTAAACCTATTTAAAGAATTTGATATTTTTGATCGGGGGAGAAAGTGTGATTTAAATATGAAATCTGATAACAAGTGATTTTTTGACTCAAAGTGTAGGCTGCTCTCCCATATGTGCTAAACACTTTCGAATCTCGAAGCACATATTGAGGGGGTGCATTTTACAAGAAAATAAACTTTCAAGGTACAAAGATTTATATGTTTCAACATAAAGTACCTTGATTAATTTTCTAATGGTTTTCTATATGGCAGTGTGATCGTGAAAGTACTTTAAAGAACTCCTTCCTCTATGTGTTAAATGATTTCAAATAACCAACGCACATTTTGAGGGGGAGAATTTACCAAGAAAATCAAATGGCTTTTTCCACGAAAATTGTGATCAAGAAATTATTTCAAAGAACTCTTGCCACCATGTGCTAAATAATTTCAAATCATATGGACATGTTGAGGGGGAGCATTTATAAATGATCAAAACAATTGAGGTACAAAGTGATTTGATATTATATCACAAGTAGTATTTATACTGATCACAAGCAGTATTTATACTGATCAACGGGGAACCGTGGTTCTTGCAACTATATTCATCGAAAGTGAACAAAGACACTTTCATGTGTTTCAGTGCTAACTGTTGTTTGCAGGAACTGTTGACGATTGCAGCTGATCAGAGTTGAGAAGTCAATTCACAATCGCATGCTCGCAGCATTTACACTTAATTGAAGAAAATCATGACCATCAAAGACATACTACAAAGATGCTTACGCTACTCTGATGAAAAGATGTCATGATCCGGAAAGTGTGAGCATGTCGGTCCAAAATTCACAACATCACATAAAGGCAACACAACAAAGGGTGATCCAGAGATTTTCTGTGGCTGATGATCCCAAAGAAAGCTCGAAGATCATCAAAGATGTGGATCAGTTCAAAGACCTCCACTAAAAGTACAAAGCAGTCGGACTTTGAAGAATCACTGCTAAAGCACAAAGATTGCGGAATTGAAGAATTGAAGTCTACGAGCTCGGAACCGAAGACAAAGAAAGAATGCTAGGATTTAAAATGTAAATCTTGGGGTGACCTCCCTTAGGGGGAGATTGTTAGGAATTGGAAATTCCATAGTGAAGAGTCGGTCACCCCAAATATAATCTAGCATAAGTTAGCTCGTAGACATATCGTTATTTACATTATTTAGTTAGTTATTAGCTTAGTTATTAGTTTAGAGTAACACCTTGGAGGAAGGACGGGTCTTTACCCACTGTATGCCTGATCCATAGTCTGACAGGAGGATGTATTCTTTGTAACTATAAACACCCCTTCCATCCTTGGAAGGGGTGGAACTTCTTTATCTAATCTTTCATTTTTTGTTTTGACTCTCTCTCTAGAATTCCCTCTCTACTCTCTTCATCTCTCTAAACATGTCACTCTTGTATCATCATAATCCTAGACCACCCGAATCATCAAACAACATAAAAAGTGTGATCCTAACAATATCACATTTGAAACACCGAATTATGCTAAGGAAAACTGGATTGCCTTCATGAAGTTTAGACCTCAAACTCAGCTGACCCCTGACAAGTGTTTTGGAAGAAAGATATGGATAAGAAAAAGGCTGATGATCTTGTTGAAAAGAACCCTCTCTGTAGGAAATTACGTCCAGCTACTGTGTATTCTCCAAACACGCCAATGCATTTAGTGCCTAGAATTCTTCCCACCCAAAGCAAAACCTTAGTTAGCTTGTATGTAGTTTACCAACTATTCGTTGACTTTGAGAAAATGTTTAAGAAGATAATCACTCCAACGGGAATTACTGAAGGGGAAAGGGGATTTGAGCAAACAAAAGAATGCTACTTAACTGAGGTCATGCCTTTCTTTAAACAACTAATAGAACAACTTGAATCTCTTCAAAAGGCCATAGATACTGAGGTTAAAGATATGAAAAGAATGTTTAATGAATTGGAAAACGATGTCAAAGATTATGAATGAGAGCTCAAAAGTTAATGAATTCGTGGGTTATCAATGAAAACCCACTGCCCAAACATTCAAAGTTAATGAATTTTGTCCTAATAGGAATAGATCTATGCCCACTAAGGAATGAAAACCTACTAGTAGGATCATCCCCTTAGGGAGTAGTCATACTACACATAGGCCAAGTGCTTCTACTAGTCTTGCATCCACCTCTAATGATGTCATAGCTTCTATTACTGATGTGGGTGTTCCAATCTCATTTACTAACCAAGTGGAACCCATTCTCGCATGGGGATCCAAATTATCCAGTCATCCATACTTGTCTGTGTTCAACTGCAGGTCGTACAAATCGTTCTGTGGTATTTGGACTCAGGCTGTTCAAAGCATATGACTAGAGATCGCTCACGGCTCAAGAACTTTATGAATAAATTCATCGAGACTGTTAGATTTGGGAACGACCACTTTGGGGCAATTATGGGTTACAGAGATTATGTATTTGGTGACTGTGTAAACTCTCGGGTATATTATGTTGAAGGACTCGGTCATAATCTGTTCTCTGTTGATCAATTCTATGACTCTGATCTTGAAGTGGCCTTCAGAAAACACACTTGCTTCGTTAGAGAACTAGATGGTGTTGAACTTTTAAAGGGAACACGTGATACTAATCTGTACACCATCTCTATCGAAGATATGATGAAGTCTTCTCCAATCTGCTTGTTATCAGGGGCTTCTAAAACAAAGTCGTGGTTATGGCATCGTCGTCTCAATCACTTGAACTTCGGAACCATAAATGATCTTTCTAGAAAGGACCTCGTAAGAGGCTTGCCCAGATTAAAGTATGAAAAGGATCATCTTTGTTCAGCATGCCAATTGGGAAAAAGCAAGAAATATGCCCATAAGCCCAAACCTGCAAACTCAATTATGGAAGTTCTTCATACTCTTCATATGGATTTATGCGGAACCAAGAGAGTGAAAACTATAAACGGGAAGAAATATGTGCTGGTCATGGTTGATGACTACTCTCAGTTTACTTGGGTTATGTTTTTAAGGTCAAAGGATGAAACTCCATACGTCATCATCAAACTTATTAAACAACTGCAGGTTCGGCTTAATAAAACAGTCAGAATTATCCGAATAGACAATGGAACTGAGTTTGTAAACAAAGAACTAAGTCAGGTTTTATGAAAGCATTGGAATCAGCCATGAAAGAAGTGTTCCACGTACTCCTCAACATAACAGTGTAGTTGAAAGACGAAATCGAACTCTTGTAGAAGTTGCAAGGACTACGATGATCTATTCAAAGGCTCCAATGTTTCTCTGGGCGGAAGCCATTGCCACTGCATGCTATACCCAAAACCGTTCCCTAATTCATACAACTCATGAAGGCCAAGATTTGGGTAAATTGAAAGCTAAGGCGGACATTGGAGTTTTCGTTGGTTATGCACCAAACTGGAAGGGTTGCCGAATCTACAATAAAAGACCCGATACATCATGGAATATATTCATGTAACATTCAATGAACTCTCTGAGTTTATGGCTCCTGGACATCCCAGTTCTGGACCCACTTCTCAACCTTTATCAGGTAGTCCCATTAGTTCTTCTCTTGTACATAATCACTCCCCTACTGTTCCATATGTACCTCCATCTGAAGAAGATCTGAAGAAATTGTTTGATCCAATGTTTGATGAATACTATGAACCTCATGATAATGACAATTTTACACCATCAATAGTGGCGGCTTCTAATCCAATCAACACAGATAATCCATCAGTTTCAATGTCTTTATCTCAAGAAGCGCCAGTTGTCGATCACTCATCATCATCTTTGAATCCTCAATCTTCGGATGTACATCATGGAAATGTAGCTGCTAATTATGATGGAGATAACCCTTTTGCTACCTCCGAAGATGCTCCGTTTTAAAATATGGTTGCCCCTGAACCAACTCCTGAACCATCTTCATCAGGGGATCCAAACTCTGCTACATCAGTTCCTCATCATCAACAACATGAAGATGTCAAAACAGCAATGTCTGAGGACAGCTGGTTTAGTGCTATGCAAGAAGAAATCCATGAGTTTGTTCGTCTTGATGTATGGGAATTAGTACCTGCTTCAGATTGTGATATGATTATTTCTCTCAAGTGGATCTTCAAAGTAATGCTTGATGAGCATGGTGATGTTCTGAAGAATAAGGCAAGGCTAGTGGCTAAAGGATACCGACAAGAGGAGGGTATCGACTTTGAGGAATCATTTGCTCCGGTTGCACGAATTGAGGCTATCAGAATCTTCCTGGCTAACGCTGCTAGCAAGAACATGGTGGTTTATCAGATGGATGTAAAGACTGGTATTTTTAATGGAGATCTCAAAGAAGTGGTGTACGTCAGTCAACCCGAAGGTTTTGTGAATCCATAGCATACTACCCATGTCTACCGCTTGAAGAAGGCCCTTTACGGTTTGAAGCAAGCTCCAAGGGCATGGTATGATACATTGTCAAAGTTTCTTTTGACAAATGGATTCAGCAAAGGAGCAGTTGATCCCACATTGTTAAAAACAAAGTCAGGCAAACACTTAATTCACGTTCATATTTATGTTGATGATATTATTTTTGCCTCAACCGACCCTAATGAATGTGACCAATTTTCAAAGGAGATGGGCTCCAAATTTTAAATGTCTATGATGGGACAAATGTCATTTTTCTTGGGATTACAAATTTCACAAAGTCCCGGAGGCATTTTTATAAATCAATCTAAATATGCTAATGAAATCTTAATGAAATTTGGATTTGATTCTTGTGACCCTGTTGACACTCCCATGGTGGAGCGTACAAAACCGGATGAGGACCACTCAGGGATCATGGTTGATCAAACAAAATATCGTAGCATGATTGGATCCCTGATGTACCTCACAGCCAGTAGACCTGATATTATGTTCGTTGTATGCATGTGTGCTAGATACCAGGCTAAGCCTACCAAAAGCACCTTGAAGCGGTTAAACGGGTCTTTCGATATCTTCAAGGAACTATTAACATGGGACTTTGGTATCCGAAGGACACCGATATGTCACTAACAGAATATACAGATGCAGACCATGCAGGATGTCAAGATACACGTCGAAGTACGTTAGGAGGTGCTCAGTTTTTTGGAGATAAGTTAGTAATATGGTCTTCAAAGAAACAAATGAGTACGTCTATATCCTCTACAGAGGCTGAATACATAGCCATGTCATCTTGATGTGCTCAAATCTTATGGATGAGATCCTAATTATCTAACTATGGCTTTGTATTCAACAAAGTTCCTCTGTATTGTGATAACAAAAGTGCCATTGCTCTTTGCTGCAACAATGTTCAACACTCAAGAGCAAAGCACATTGACATTCGACATCACTTCATTAGGGAACAAGTGGAGAAAGGTGTGGTTGAACTATATTTCATAAGGACTGAATATCAGCTAGCAGACATCTTCACTAAAGCTCTTCCTAGAGAACGGTTTGAGTTTATCCTTCCATGACCTGGCTTGAAGAGCCTAAAACCTGAGACACTCAAACGTCTTCAAGAGGAAGACGAGGAGTAAAGGTGTTTCCTCATCTATTCTTTGTACATATTTTTTCAAAAATCAAAATACAAAATTATAAAACCAACAAAAAAATAGAAAAATATAAAATTTCAAAACCCATAGAAATCAGAAAATTTTGAAAAAGTCCAAAAATATTGTTTTCATATCATGTTATCTGGTTTCGATAACATCTACGGACTTTGGAATGTCATTCAAAAATGGCACGGGTCTTTAGATGAAGTTCGAACAGAAATAATAAACATTTTATTTTCTTAAAAAAAATTGAGATGGAGAAAAATGTAGGTTTATTGTCATTTTAGAGAAAGAACAGAGCCATGCTTTATCTAATTTTGAAACCTCATGCTCTGATTCTAAAAACAAAAAGTTTATAATGAAAGTTTGTCGCCAAAAAGACAAATGTTTCTTCACAAATATTTTTCCTTCTAAATATTCTTCTGAAAAATATTTGTCATCTAATGAAAACTAAAATGCTTTGAAAATAACCTGGACTTATCATTTGTCAAAATCTCTATCTCTAAATCAACAACTTTGGTCATTGATTGAGGGGGAGATTGATTTCAAACAAATCAAAAGGATTATTTTTCAAACAATTGGCACGAAAATGAGCAAGGTCTACTTTTGGAAAATCAAAAAGAACAATTTTTGTATAATTGGATTCAGACCAAGGCTAATGTTGTGTTTGTTAGGAATTGGAAATTCTATAGTGAAGTATCGGTCACCCTTAACGTAATCTAGCTTAAGTTAGCTCGTAGAAATATCGTTTAGAGTGTTATTTATTTGTTAGTTATTAGCATAGCTTAGACTAGTGCAACACCGTGGAGGAATGACGAGTCTTTACCCATTGTATGCCTGATCCACAGCCCGTAGGAGGGCATGTCTCTTTGTATAAATAGCCCTCTCCTCACAAGGGAGAGGGTTGAATGTTCATTTGGAATCTAACCTTCCATGAGTTTTCTCTCACTAGAACATCTCCCTTTCTCTCTCTAAAACTTATATACGCCTCACTTGTTTGTGCTTTAATGTGATTATGAAATCCTATATCTTACACTGTTTTCATAAGATACCTAAGCATGTTTGATCATTGGAGTTTAAAGTCTTGAAATCTGATCCTTATCAGTTAAATGTTTTAAAACCAAGTCACACTTTCTCCTCAAAAAGCTTTCAAAAATAATTTAAATCAATTGAGATCACAAATCTCAAAGGGTTTGAAAATTGTTACCGGGGGAGAATTTGCGATTTAAATTGATTTTAAACTGATAGTTCGATAAGTGGTTTTAGAAATATAATATCAAGCTCTCCTCCCTACATGTGCCAAACAATTTCAAATTTTCCATGCACATGTTAAGGGGGAGCATCCATCTTAAACCAAAAAGGATTGAAACGTGATTGATTTATCTCAAAGTGCAGTTTCCCTCTAATATGTGCAAAACACTTTCAAATCTCGATGCACATATTGAGGAGGAGCAATCAAAAGAAATGTTGGACCAGTCCCAGATAGATCTTAGGAGCCTTAATGAACGTCTAGTAAACCTGTGTAATCACAAGCAAACTATGGAGAACCTTTATTAGACTTATGTCCACGCGGAATATGAACATAAGAATTAAGAAGACAATAAACACAAAATACTTGATCCTCTATGGATCTATATTGAATTACTAACAATGTTATTGACAAGCATACATAAACCCTACCCTGCAGCTAGGGTTTATGTACGCTTGTCAATAACATTGTTAGTAATTCAATATAGATCCATAGAGGATCAAGTATTTTGTGTTTATTGTCTTGTTAATTCAAGTGTTCATATTCCGCATGGACATAAGTCTAATAAAGGTTCTCCATAGTTTGCTTGTGATTACACATGTTTACTATATGTTCATTAAGGCTCCTAAGATCTATCTGGGACTGATCCAACAGTAGTATTCGATAAAACCGAGGTCGTCCCAAGAGCTATGTGTGCGGATTTAAACTAAGTCTAGGTGTCACAGATTTTAATATGATTTTGATATAATTAACTACTAAAGAAAATAAAGGCGAGGGATGTGATCAATAGAGGATAGGGGTGCTAACCTAGTTATTCATCCTAATTAGTAATGTTCACGTCTAATTACTTCCAAATACTTCAGGTGGGGTCAAACTCGCTAGGAGAGCATTTGGTCAGTTCGGCCTAACCTATCAGCAAAGGGTCCCACTGGAGAAATCAGGTGACCCATCATAAGTTCAGTTGTTCTTAGTCCCCTAAGCCAAGTCATTAAGTACCGCTACATGCTAGATTCATAACAGTGAGTGCCCGGGCGCTAGCAACTTAAACACTCACCCCCTACTTCTTAAGTTCATCCAAATGATAGGTGATCAGTTGGTCAAATCGCACAAGCCGTAAGGGTCGTCAGTTGGTCATATCTTACCCTTCCTACTCAGTCTACTTACTTAGGGTTAGTTGGTCATATCTCCTAAGTAACTAGCCACTACCGCCATTCAAAACTACCGAAATAAGGGTAGCTACCAACAAACTATGCATGCATACACTCAGAAATAATTATACGGAAGCAATGTAAACGCAAACAAAACAATTAAGGAATCATTACTAGGCCAGCACCAGAGGTGCCTAGCCGCTCAAATTTACTATAACAATCAATTCAATGTTTAAGATTACGAAATACATGAATTAAAAGTAAAGAAAAGATAAAAAGCTAATGCTTATCGTGGGGGAGTAATTTCTCCCTTGGAGATAGCTCCGTATGCTCCTCTAGATCTGCCTTTGACTTCTTCTCACGTTCACTGAATGTTGTGTGTGAAATGGGATCCTTTGAAATGCTGGAAATCGTGGGGTATTTATAGGCCAGATCTCTAAGAGAAAGCCAATAGTTTGCGTAGGGTTCCCTGTGAGAATGAAACAAGCTTCTTTTGAGAGAAACTTGAGTGGCTAAGAAGGTTTAGTGCATGCGTCACTGGGTCCATGATGACTTTTAATCTTCAATACCGGTGTCACTAAGTGACAACCAGTAGCATATGAATTGAACCCGGTGTCTGGCCTAAGTTGAGTAATCTGGAGGGCTATTTCTTTTCACCCTTTACTTTTCATTTTCTTTTTGATTCTTCAACTCCTTCTTTCTCCGATTCTCATTTTCTCCTATTTACAATCATTCCTAAGGACTTCTAACACTAACTAATGGTAGTGTCCTTGGATAGATCCCTCCGGCTCTGGCGGATCATAGGACGGGTATTCCTCACCTTAGTCACCTTATAACTCCATGACTAACCTATGTTGCCATTAAAACCACTGTTTGTGAAAAATCTCTCAAATGGTTTGTAAATGAAAAACATGTTTGAACCATTGTGAGAGATAAGGTTTTGCATAAGTACTCCCCCTCCACATGTGCTTAATAATTTTAACATTTAAATGCACATTGAGGAAAGAGCGCGCACATTTTGAATTGATCCACTCGAGATAGACAATCCCCCGCGAGACACGGTTACGTTGCGTAGTTAAAGAGTTACATTGTCAGTTTTTAGATGACAACTAGCTCTAATAACTACCTTGAAGGTGTAGACAAACCTCGAAAGGTTATCATACCCGTCAGAGTTCATGTCTACCAAGAGTGTCTCGAATGGTACTTTCTACTTGGACAAGTCCTTTGCGAGACATGTTTACATTACTAGCGAACTAGCTTGAAATTATTACCCGTCCAGGACAAGTCTTTTCGAGTTACTAACAATTTAGTACCGTCAGTTCGTTGGTTAAGTCTGAAGTACACAGATTCATTTGCATTTTGCACAACATATTTCTTATCACACAATTTTCTCCCCCTCAAAAATGGCATATAAAATGTTATTTTTGAAATGTTGACAATAAATATGACCATTTCGAGTGTTGCGGGAAGATGACCACTATGAACAATTTGTGAACAAAGTTTTAATTCAAATACTTCCCCTCAACTAGTGATATAAACGGCTGAGGTTTTGAAAAATCATATGGGGAAGTAATTGTTCTTTTGAGCAAAACCTTGAAAATTGAAAGGTTTGATAGGTTTTACTCAAAAGAAAGAAGCTTTCGCTCCTTTTATAAGGATTGTGGCACTGAAGCGTACCACAGGGTCCTTTCTTGACCATTACAGGTTGTACACTGTTATGTGTGCACAAGCCATTACACATACATAATCACACATCCAAAATTATATGAAAGAAAACAATTCAAGGGGTACCAGGAAGTGTAGTGATGTTCCCAGGAGTACGAACAGGGCGTTGATAGCTGGTGATGTTGATCCTGGGTCGACCACCAACAAAGCTTTCCAGCGTTCTGAATTGATCCCTTCTGAACAACCGTTCATCAATCATGGTGATGATCCGTCTCACATCCCTCCTTTCCTGAGAATTCCAGCACTTAGGAGACCCAATTTTCAGGCGTATATCCTTCAACCTGTACGCCAATCCATCCCTAACCAGCTTCAACGTATGATCCCCGAATTTCTGAAGTTCACTACACGCCATTAAGCAGTTTCTTTGAAGTTCACTGCGGTAAACAACTCCGAATGGTTTGCTGATGAGCGTATATTGAGTTAGCTGATTGATGTCGGGAAGATCAAGCGTTGGAAGAGTGAAGTTGACACGCGTTTGATAAGATTCAACAGCCAGCTGGATATCTTCTACACGTTCTTTGATCACGATGCGTCTAATGAAGATGAGAATTGACTTGATAAATTCACGTTGAACTTCAGTCGAGAATTGTCTCATACGACCCTGTACTTTGGCAAGGTACATGTCTTCGATGTCGTTGAGGGACAAATTCTCAAAGTCACCTTCGGAGAATGCATAGTCTGGTTCATCTTGTCGTTTGACTATGATATTCTTCAAGAAGGTGTAGTCCCACTTAGACTTGAGATCAACGTGTTTGATGGCCACGATGTCCTTAGAACTGTACACTACGTGTTGAGACTTCTGAACCAGGCCGCTTCTGTAGTAGATTCTTCGGTGTTCAGGCCAATGATGAATCCCATACAATGCATCTCGGCCGTATGCTTGCACGTTGTCAGAAAACAAGCGATTTGCACGTTCCTCGATAGCTATGCAGTTTGAGTAAATAGCCGCTGGGAATGGAAGAGTCAACGATGTAGCGTATTTTCGCGAACCATCGCTACCGTGTAAGAGAAAATCCAGGTCTTTGTTAAAGAAGTGTCGAAAGGGAATCCGTGGTTCATCTGCTTGGCCAATGGTCGGTAGGGGTGTGGTCCAATCGGTGTAGTATGGAGGGTTGTCCCTTTGTGTGAAGTCAATGTTTGCTTCCGGATTGAGCCAATCCATGTTGTTAGACATAGCTCGAGCGATGTTCTCAAGATGATATTCGACCTCGAGGGCGCTTTCAGAGCTGTCTTTTAGAAGTTGAAACGCTTCATTCTTGATTCGCTTCAACTCAGATTTCGTCATTTTCTTTACATGGAACTTTTCTTGCAAAAGTTTTGCGTGCTCCAATGTAGAACGGTCTACCAAGTCTTGACCTTCATTAGGGTAGGGAGTTTGATTGACAAGTGTGGAGAACCATTCAAACTCTTCGGTTTTATCGTCATCTAGCCACGATACGACATCAGGCTGAGTCGTCTTCTTCTTCTTTTTGGAAGGCCTTGATGATGATTTTGGTTTCTGCACTTGTTTGGGTGAGGTGGGTTGTTGGAGGGGCTCAAGGACCTCTTCATCGTCACCACCCGTATACTCAAAGTAATCACCTGTTTTTTGAGTCAGGGGTGGTAACTCAGAATCGTCCTGAGGTTTTTCAGTTGAAGAACGAGGAGGGGACCTTTGTTGAACAGGAGTCCTTTGAGGAGGGGGTGGCATCGAAGAAGATTCACCAGACTGCTTCTGATGTTTAGGTGCAGAGTCTTTATCCTTATCCTTATCTTCATCGTCTCTGGGACGTTTCAGCTTTTCTGCTTCAAATCTACAAGCTTCTTGAAGTTGGTAATCAAGCAATGCTTGATACAATTTTGCTTCTTCAGAGTTGAACATCGCAGATTGTGGCGACATTTGTGTCATAAGCTTGGCTACCAATTCATTATTCGAGAACACGACCGGATCGGTCGGATTGATTGTGACGGTTAAGGGTGTTGATCGAATAGTTTGCTTGGCGATCTGCATCAGATTTGGATAAAGTTGTCTGGTGAACAACTCCTTTGTGACCTTAGGAACGTACTCCAGAAGGTACTTTTTCGTGTAGCCTTCGATCATTTCGTTCATTTCCTCCTGACGGTGTTGTTTCATGAATTCCTGAACAAACTTCCTTTCCTCTTGCATCTTTTTGTTCTCGTCATACAGATGCTGTATGTGATCAGCAAAGAAATTCAGCTTCTTGTTGAGCACGTCTTTCTTTCTGACTTGTTTGACAGCTTTGGTAATCCGTTCATGAGCTTGAGAAATCCAAGATCGAGGTGGTTTCTTCACAAATTTGGATGTTGATTTTGTTGATTTCATTGATGGTGGTGGTGACGAATGAGATGAAGAGTCTGATGATGAGGAGACATGAGGAGGCTCGGGGTCCTTAGGCGGTTCAGAAGTTTCCTTCTGTGAATGTGTGGGACTTTCCAGAAGCAACTTGTCATAATCATCATCTTTATCTTTCTCAGACTTCTCAGTTTCAGGGTTCTCAAACTCATATTCGATAGTATTCTCCACAAGCTTTTTGTTGGGATATGAAAGTGCTGAAGATATCAAAGTACTGAAGATATGGAAGTACTGTAAGCTGCAAAGTACTGGAAGAAGTTAAACAGTCAAAGTACTGCTAAAGACAAAGTCAAAGTACTGCAGATAAAGTCAAAGTACTGCTAGATTAGAAGAACTGTTATATTTGTTTATGGAAAGTATTGTATTCCATGTTTAGATTACTTGTCGTACAAGGTTATCAATTGTAAACCGACTAGGATATCCTTGAGCCTATAAAAGGACTCCTAGATTGGCATTAGAGGTACGATTTTCAGAAAAAGAGTTTTAGAATTTACGAATTAAGAGTTTAGAGAAAAGTTCGAATATCTTAGAGTTGTATTAGAGTATCTGCATAATAAGCAGATTTAGAGTTTTATTAATAAAGTTTCTTTTTAGCTTTGTTAAGTAAATTCCGCGTACTTAATAAAGATTGCTCAGTGTTTCTTTGTTAATAACTTAGGATTTATCCGAGGTTATTAAACCTTAACAAGCTAGTTTAGTTTGATTAAAGTATATCGATCCAACACTTTTGTTGTTGCAGAAGAGTGGTGGCACCAGATCCCTTATCGGGTCGATTAACCGCATCAAGATCTGGTGAGGAGTGGGCAGCACCACTTGATCCTCCGGGTCCACCCATTTGATCTTTTGCAAATTCTTCAGCTTTTTGAAGGTGACTAACGAATTTAACCGTCTTCCTGTAGGATTGATCCAGTTGCTCTTCTTTATCTTCAGAGCTTTCATCATCTGGCACAAGTGCAGGAGTCTTCCCTTTTCCTTTATCAGTTTGAGGACTTGGAGGTTTTGGTACTGAAGGATTATCATCCTTTGCAGTTTCAGAGTAGGAAATCTCTTCATCTGTGTCAGTACCTTCAGAACTTTCGTCCAAAAGCTGTCTTTGCGGTTCGGGCTTGGGAATTGGGATGGGAGTAGCTTCCTTAGATGGAACAATCCTCTTTGAAGGAGGGTTCCTCTTGGGGAACTTCCTTGGACTCTCCGTACTTGCGGCACTTCCAGCACTGCCTCTTCTGGTTCTCCGAGTAGGTGTCCCAGAAGCCTTCTCATCAAGATGACCAACTTTTCATTCTTTAACGGCTACCCGATACCTTTTGTACGTTTCCAGCTTTTTGATTTCCTCTGTAAGAAGGTGATCGGGCAACTCAGCACCCTGTTTCTTTGTAGACGGTTCTTTGATTCTGACAGATAGTATGGGTTCAGTCAAGATGTTATGATTATCTGGGTCATTGAGTCTCTTGGGGATATCAGGATGAAGTCCAAGAGCTCTTTGGATCAACAATTTGGTGTATCTGACATAGGGAATTTTGGAGCCAAGCTTCTTGTCAGACAGCATCATATCTTCCCATAGCAGTGCTTCAATTATAATGTCCTTCTTGTTGATCAACGACCAGAAAATTTACAGTTCCATGAGCTTGGGATGCTCATACCCACTGTCACGACCAAAAACTGATTTGGTGATGATCATATAGAGTGTCCTCCATGGTTGAGGAATATTCTTCAGCTCCACGTGAGAGTGCTTAGAAATGATTCCTTTAGCTTCATCATAACCAATATCTGTCAAGAATTGCAGGACAGTCTGTTCAGTAGGGGTAGAGAAGAAGTCGGTTGGGGCGATGTCTGGAATGATGAGAACAGCTCGTAAGTCATCAGGAGTGATAGTGACTTGTTTGTGATTAAGGGTCACATTCACAGCATTTTGACCAGTGATCCTCTGCATAGAATCCCAGAATTGTTGAATGTAGACCTCTGGAACTGTGGCAGAGTGTGAGAGCATGTTTTGGTAGGGATAATTCCTGAGAATATCCACAGCAATGAGACAAGAAGATTCTGAGCATGTGAGGGTGTCAAAGTCAACCCTAAGGTTGTTCTTTCCAAGCTTTCTCGGGTAACCTTCTGGAAAGAAATCAGCAATTGTAAGAACTTCTTGTGCATCCACATTCATTTGTTCAGCCATGTCGTGATCTGAAATAACATTAGCCAAAAGAACCAACATATCGAAAAACATAATGTTAGTCAACATAATGTCTTATTGTCTAGTTATTGAATGTACAGTGATAATGACTGTTACGAGTCCTAAGTCACTTGTTTATCCAATAGTCTAATGACGTCGTGAAATGTTTCGTGAGTTAGTTAGCTTTAACTTTTAAAGTTTATGTTATCACTTATTGTTCACAACATATGATCAAACGATTAAGTTTATTAATGACATTATTGGATTTGTGATGATATGATTAGTTTATTAACAAGTTTGTACACGTAACAATTCATAATGAAGGTCAATCCAGGCTTAAGCGTAGATTAGGCAAAGTTAAGCGTAAACAGTAATGAGATACGCGTAGACGAAACCTTACGTGTAGGATCCTAACTTACGCGTAAGAAATGTTACGCGTATGAAAAGGGGACCTTATGCGTAGAGCTTACGCGTAGGCGTATAAGAACCTTACGCATAAGGTTTACTCGTAAGAGTAGACCTTATGCGTAGAGGTCACTGTTTACGCATATCCTTCACAGGATACGCGTAGTCCCATTGTAGAACCTTACGCGTAATGGTTATGCGTAGAGTTATTCTTACGCATAACTTGACTACGCGTAGGGTAATCCTTATGCGTAGAGTTGCAAATGACCTTGATTCTGAATATTTAGCGTAGCAAAGCCTGAAATAAGTTCATCAAATCATCAAACTTAACACAAAACATCATTTTATCAGCACGTTATGGCATGAACATTTATAACATAGTTATGCGTAGAAAGTCATACGCGTAGGTCAAAACCCTAAGGGTTAAGATTTACGCGTATCATTTCTAGCCATAGGATTTGCACAAAACTTTTTCTGGTAGTTCAAGTGTGTTGTTAGAGTCTTTAGACCAAGTATTAACATCTAGTTCATGATGAATCAAAAATACCCAAACTATAGAACTTTAAACCCTAATTCCAAATTGATAATAATTTAGAGTTTCTGGGTGGTTATTGAGCAGGGATATCATTAATTCAACATCACAAGAACATAACCCAACAATCTTTTTGACCAAAACACTTCACATTCGAAAATACCCAAATCGACTCATAAACCCTAGTTTTCAAAAACCATTAATTTGTGTTTCTGGGTATGTTTAGGTGATGAAAATGTGTATATTGATGTAAAAGAAACATTTTGACACAATGTTTATAACCACAAACACCCATTCTTGATTGAGTGTTCATACGCTTATGCGTAGAACACTAACTCAAACATAGATCAAAATTTGACCGTTGGTTTTGTATAAGAATCAAAACCTATGTTTGTAAACACGTTAAGATCATAAAACCACTTACAAATTGATGATCCAAAACACAGATTTGTAGAAGGATTATTAGGCGTAGGATTTAAGTTGGTTGGAGTAATAAATGTGAAGTAAATGAGTTAGGTGGGGTGTTTTGTATAAAATAACTTTAAGGTTATGACAGTTTTGGTCCCTCCACCTTTTCCTTTTTCAAACAAAGCCATTTAACTTCCATTTTGGTTACCAAACAAAGTTTTTAGGAAAGAAACTTGACAACACTCCCCCTCGACATAAGAAATAATGAAAGGTTATAAATTTAGTCCGAGGAGTGTCATTTAACCAGAAAATTCACCACCATTGTTAAATGAAAACAACCGAGATATGGTAACATGCAAGTACACAGATGTTTTTGAAACAGTTAAGTGAAAGTTTTCTCCCCCTCAACACTTGATCATAAAAATACTGAATTTTGAAGGATTATAGTGTTGATGGAAGAAATGTACTTGCCATGTTGAAAGTTTATAGATTAGAAGAATATTTTTGTTGTTTTATAAGATTTTATATTTTTGTATTTTGTTTTTGAAAATTTTATTTACAAAGGATGTTTTGGTGTTTGACAGGTTTTTAAGATTGTTTTAAGAGGTCATCCAATTCCTTGAGTCAAACACCTCATACCAATCTGGTGGACCAACTCATTAAACCTAGCGGGAGGCAAGGCTTTGGTGACAAGATCTGCCAATTGGTATTCTGTAACCACAAAGTATAATTCAACGGTACCCTGTTCCACGTGGTCCTTGATGAAATGGTAGCGTAGATCGATGTGCTTTGATTTCGAGTGCTGAACAGAGTTGCACGAGATTGCAATGGCACTCCGATTGTCGCAGTACATCGGGATTCTGTCAAATACGTAACCATAGTCTTTGAGTTGTGTTCTCATCCAGATGACTTGAGCACAAAACGCAGACATGGCTACATATTCTGCTTCGGTTGATGACAGCGATGTACAATCCTGCTTCTTTGATTGCCAAGACACCAGTTTATCACCGAGAAATTGTAGAGCTCCTGAAGTACTTTTCCTTGAGTCTAAGCATCCTGCGTGGTCAATGTCTGAAAAAGTGATTAGGTCAAAACCAGAATCCTTCGGATACCAGATCCCCAAGTTAATGGTTCCCTTGATGTATCGAAGGATTCTTTTAGCCTCAGAGAGGTGGGTTTCAGTTGGTCGCGACTGATAACGGGAGCATAGATAAACGGCAAAGACAATATCAGGTCTGCTAGCTGTTAGATACATGAGAGAGCCAATAATACTTCGGTATTTGGTAGGGTCAACTAATTTCCCATGTAAATCAACATCTAGCTTCTTGGTATGAGCCATTGGTGTGGCATAAGTGTCACAGGTTGTCATTCCAAATTTGTTTAACAGTTCAAGGGCATATTTGGACTGACTCAAGTAAATACCATGGGGTGATTGATGAACTTGCAATCCTAGAAAGAACGTAAGTTCACCCATCATGGACATTTCAAAAATTTTCTTCATTAGTTTTGCAAAAGCAATTGAAAACTTTTTATGTGTAGACCCAAAAATGATGTCATCCACGTAAATTTGAACAATTAAGATATGTGCCCCGTGATATTGTATAAAAAAAGTTGGGTCAACCGAACCTTTGGTGAAATTATTAGCAATGAGGAAAGATGATAGCTTATCGTACCATGCCCGAGGGGCTTGTTTGACACCATAGAGAGCTTTGTTCAATTTGTAGACATGGTTCGGGCACTCTGGATCAACAAATCCTTCGGGTTGGCTGACATAAACTGTTTCTTTCAGTTGTCCATTGAGAAACGCAGTTTTGACATCCATTTGAAAGACCTTCATATTCATATGAGCCGCGAACGCGAGAAATATCCGAACAGCCTCAAGACGAGCAACCGGAGCAAAAGATTCTTCAAAGTCTATTCCCTCTTCCTGAAGATAACCCTTAGCAACTAGACGTGACTTGTTTTGGATGACGTTCCCTTCAGCATCCAATTTGTTTTTCCAAATCCATTTTAGACCAATGACGTAGACCCCTGTTGGTCTTTCAACCAGTTCCCATACTTCAAGACGTTTGAATTGGTTGAGTTCTTCCTGCATGGATTCAATCCAGTTGTCTTTTGTCATTTTGTCTTTAATGTTTTTAGGCTCAGATTGGCAGACAGTGAGTGCATAAATGCAATGTTCACCATCTGTGTGAAGACGTTGTCTCGTAACGACTGGTTGATTCCGGTTGCCAATAATGTTAGCCAGAGGATGGTCTTTTGTCCATCGGTGTGTAGAGGGTTGATGTTGGTATACATTGTGCAGATTCTGAGGATTCAAATGGGTTGTTGAAGATTCCGCGACATCTGGTGCAGCAGTCTCATTAGCAAACGGGTTGAAGAACGCATTTGGATCAAAATCTGCAGGTGGGGGTACTTCATTCAGAATATCATCAGCTGGTTCATCATTGTTGGAAGCGGTGTGTTCAACTGTTGTGTTGGAGTCAACTGGTGTAGGTGCATCTTCAACAGTAGTTGTTGTAGCAGGTGTATCAGGTATAGGAATATTATCAGGTTGTGCAGCGGAAACAGTGGATACACCTGGAGCACGTGCATCAATATCGTCATAGAACAGAGGAGCAAATAACCTTTCCATTTGTTGACTAGTTAGCTGGGGGCTTTGTTCAGCTGATGATGGGGGTTGAGGGAAGTTTAAACGGTTGTGACCGGGTTCTAAGCTGTTGTACTCAGAAGCCATTTCCGTGAGTTCATCAAAATGAGCATGAATCGTTTCCATCACCTGTTTTGTACGACGATTCCAGATCCGGTAACCTTTAGAATTCTCACAATATCCAATAAAGACTCCAATGTCGGCTTTGGCTTTGAGCTTTCCAAAATCATATCATTATTCGGATAGCAAAGGGATCCAAATACATGAAATTGTTTGAGATTCGGTTTATGGTTGTGGACAAGCTCGAAAGGTGTTTTGTGATCATAGAACGGTTTTGAGTGTAGCATACAGTAGATACGGCTTCTGCCCACAAGTAATATGGAAGTTTAGCTGTTGAAACAGACACAGACCTTAATAGATCTTGAGCTCGTGGATCGTTATATATGCCTATGTAATCACAAGCACAATAAAAGACAATCTCTACTACTAATGTTTATCAGCGGAATATAAACACAAGTAACAAATAACTAAGAACTTCTTGATCCTCTATGGATCTTTATATTAACTAAAACTGAGTTTTTCAATCGATACATAAACCTTTCTATTGTGTTCCTTTTATAGATAAGGAACCCTAAACAATATCGCTAAACCGTTTTCCAAGAAACGTATAATCATAAAACTAAATAAGATATACACAATCACTTCCTAATAAAGCTCATGTATATCTACACTAAATAAACTAAATACGGAATAAACACTTCCGCAGAAACCAACTATTCACTATTATACTTCGGTAGAATAAGTCTTCGGCAGAATCCACTTCACTTCAGTAGAAACCCTTCAGCATTAAGTTCAGCATAATCCAGACTTTCACATAATTCCCAACAATCCTCCCCTAAACTGGAATTTGACTTGTTAAGTTCCAGTTTCTTGATAGATCTTACAGCACCAGAGGATTGGACACAAACAACAGCAATAGCAAAGAATCCAAAGAACATCTCTATGATGAAGAAACTCTGAAACGCCATATCTTTGCAGCAACAAATGACAAAAGGTACATCAAAACAAATTAGTTTCATACTATTCTCATCACATCCAGGTGTGTTAACTCCTGTGAGAGGTGAATCATTGAAAATAAATGGATTTGATGTCTCTTTACCAATAGCCATCACTACTGGAGTAGCCATATGTTTCAGTTCGTAAACTATGGTACACTGATAACCATCTGATTTATTAGCAAATCAGCAACTATATAACGGATTTGATATGTCTTTACCTGTAGCCGTTTGCTCAGGACTAGTCAATTCTTAGAATTGGTGAATTGAGAACCAAATATGGAATGTCACTGTCTTTACCATATGCCATATACAAATGGACTAGCCAATTCTTGGATTCCAAACAGGAATAGACCATGGTGAATTGAAAACCATACAACACTCAGCAATAAAGCATAGGTGGTTGCATACCCTATGATTTTGAGCAAATCATTACAGCTATCAACAGATTTGATGTGTCTTTACCAAAGCTGTACCCTTTGGACTAGCTAACTCTTTGACATACCCAAAGTATATCAGGTGAGTCAATAACCAAAAATTATACAACAAACCTGCAAGAAAAGTTAGATAAAACCAAAAACATTTTTTTTTTTTTTTTTTTTTTTTTTTTTTTTTAACTAAGAAAGAAAACAAATATTACAAACTATTACAATCAAGATGAACCTTTTTGTGATAGAAGTTGATTCTTAATCAAACCAACACATTGAGTAGCATGAAGGTCATCATTGCCAACCGGATTAGGAGGCACTTCCAGCTTGTGTCTCAGCAATCTTTCCATAAAAATATCAGATAAAGGATAAAGCCTATCTGATAGCATACACAAAATCATCCCACATGTAGTCTGAACTACATGAACACAAGGCAAAGGATAAAACCTCCAACTTTCAATCTCCCATGAATGAGAATTCGTCCAAATAGAATACCCTTTACCATTTGGAGAATTAGAATCAAACAGAACTTGAAGATCACCTAACAGATATAAACCAGAACCAGTTGCTTGATGAAACTTATAATACTGAATCACATGATCATACAGCATCTTCAAATCATGTCGATTCACCAAATGAAGAATATCCTTTAAGAAGTTAAACTCAATAACAGTTTTATCCAGCCTATACACTGTGTTAAGCTTACCAGCTGTCCAATTAACCAAAACCACATGAGTACCTTCAGGAAAAGCTTCAATAGATCCAACCTCAATAAATGTAGACTCATCAGCATTAAGATCTAAAGGAGTATTCCGAGAAGCATGTTTCTTAGCCAATCTATCCGAACTTCTTATAACCAAACTCTGCTCTCCCATATCAGCAATGTTATCAGTATCAAGTTGTAGATCAGCTTCCTGAATCAGAAAATCACTTAACTCCACACTTGACAACATTTCAGAAGAAACTAAAGAAGATTCAGCAGAAACATCCATAGCAGAAGGATTAATAACATCAGAAGATATATCAGAAGGAACAACTGAAGATGCCACTGAAGGCAAAACAGTATCAAAATTATCCACAATTTCAACTGTTTTCTGTCTCTTGGCTGTAGGAACATCAGTCATGGAATCACGATTTTTCAATGAAGAAGAAGAAGTAGTACCTTGTGAAGAAAACTTCATAACCAGATTATACTCTCGAATCAAAGTATCATCAGACCAAGTCATGATTTGCTTCATGGATAAACCAGAATTATGCATAGAAGCATTCTTCACAACTCTTCTCATATAGTTCCTCTTCTGAGCAACTGTCATAGGTTTTTCTCTTTTAGTTTTATTTCTCTGATCAATAAGAGCTCTTCTCTTAGCAACAGATTCTAGCTTTCTTTGATTACCAAGTGCCTTCATTTTCTCCACAAAATCATCATCATTAAAAGAATCTCCTAAGATAAGTTTTGCAAGAGTAGGATCAGAAGCACCTTGAGAAATATAACCATCCCATTGATCATCAGTAATCGTAGGAAAGAATGCATCAAGCTCTAACTTTCTTTCAGGAGACAAATCAGAAGCATACTGATCTTGAAGAAACTTAGCCACAACACGACTCTTCTGAATATCTTCATAATCAGCAAACATTCCAGCCTGAGCTTGATATTGTTCTTTAGTCACTGTACCTGATTTCAGCAAATCATCAATCACAGGATCCTGTCCTGTCTCAGAAGATGTCTCAGCAGAACCAATTTCAGCAGAACCAACGTGAGCTTCAGAAGAATCAATCAAACCCACATCAGAGGAAATAGGTTGAGACAAATCCTCAACTAGTGTAGAGAAAACTTCAGGAGAAGCATTCAATTTATACATTCTACCAGCAAGAAAAACCTCTTCATCATCTGCTGAAGGTGAAATATTTGAATGTTCTGGTAAAGATGAAGTTTGACCTTCAGAAGTAACCTCTTTCACTAAACCATCAGTAGATGCATCCTTCATATTTAGCTCCTTTGATGTGTCAGCAGATACCTTATCCAATGTGATCAACTCCTAAACAGAGTTGGATAAAGGAGACTACACCCAAACTAACTAAGAAGACTTCGAGTGCAACCAAGACGACTTTAACCAAGACGACTCTGTAGAAGACTCTGTCCTGTCCTAGGACACTAACTACTAAACGACTTTAGTCCATGTCACTGATTTCTTGTTATAGTTCGAGTCCGACCTTACAAACGACTAATACTTCTATAAGTCTTCTCAGCACAACACCGATTCAAAGAAGTTCTAGTCATACGAAGACTAAACAGAGGACTTTCTTTCAATCTCGAACTACGTAAGAAAGGATGCTAATGACTACTAGTTACCCTACCAATATAAAGAGTTCCACGAAGACTAGGATGAGAACGTTTTGAATAGAATCCTCTAAGAAAATTACTACTACTAAAACACCTCTTTTACTTCCGTGAACCATTAGTTTCTTTCG